>OY720680.1:27691293-28343440 GCA_963170755.1 Amphimallon solstitiale
TTTCGGTGATGTATTCAATAGCTGTCAAACTGGTATAGGATGGAATACTCATTTAACATAATAATTTTAAAAAAAATTAAAAAAAAAGGGGTTAATGAATTTAATTAGTATATAAAACGTAATAAAAACATAATATGCGTCTATGCATCACTGGTTTATATCCGTAATTGGCATTTTACGTGTGTTATTTGTGTTAACTGTGAACAAATGTACAGAATACATAATTTGGAAAATATTCGCAAAGAACTGTCATTTGATAAAAAAAAATCGTTAGTCAGGTGTCCTTGCTGCCCGGTCACCGAGGGTGATGGAATTTCGAGTCATTTAAATCGTACTGAATTATATAAAGTAACAGATATATGAATTATATAAAGTATTGATATTAAAATGCAGGCAGTCCGACATATTTACTAAATTTTACAACATGGACAAGGTAGGTAACGGTTTCAAATAAGTACCTAAACGATATAGTTTCTCAATTAAGTGCAAAACTAAAAGAAGAAGAAAACTAAATAAGGTAACTAAATAAAAGGGAATTGGCTGCTTGGGAGTGCTTTGTAAGTGTAGTGAAAGGATTTCTGGGTAAAAAGAAAGATGAACAGTACAGCAACTTCTATGATGAACGACTGCAAGCCTATGTACTGCTTTTTTCTTACACTCCCATTTGGATTTTTTTTTATGGAAAATTTGGGTGCAGAAAGCGCGTAAGGAAAGAGGTTTCACCGGGATATCAGGCCGATGGAAACAAGATTCCAGGGATGCCGGAACCCATATATCGTATGTGTCAAATATCATTAGGAACAGGAAATCAACGTATACGTATACGTATGTATGTACTTTGTATACACCGCCGGCATTGGGACGGACAGTAGGTACCGGGTTGCCATACACATACATACGTATACATCGTACATACGTATACATCGTACATACGTATAGATTGACTCCCTATGCCTAATGATATTTGACACAACCGATATGTTGGGCGACTACTGCTAGTTTTTAAAAAGAGAATAAAAAAGCAAATCTAACATATTTTTTTCCCAATATCTTTGCATATATTAGACACGTTTTACATGTTTATAAAAAAATATTGGATTTTAAGAATATGTCGTCTCCTTTCTTTTGTACCAGTATCCCCTGTAACAAAAAACTATACATGTTTAAAGTAATTATTCGCATAGCATTTTCGTATTTAGGACCATAGAATACTTCATATACACCTATTTTCATCAATGTTACTTAAAAAACTTGTTGACCTGTGCAATATTACCCAGGTTTTAAATATATAATAAATATATAAATTGGTGATTTGTCATAAAACAGTATAAAACGGAATCAGCAACTAGAGTGTAAAAGAGAAATATTAATTGTTTTTCCGAGAGCTTTGTTATTCCACACATGTATAATTATTAATCATTATAAGAGCATTTTAAAACAAGTCTATTTATTATAATTTTCTTGGCTAAACAATTGCAAAATAGGATTTATCGAATATCTGGAAGTCGTGGAACAATTTAATAAATTAAGTTTATATTTTCAGTTTGACAATCTACGTATAAAAATGTATTGATATTAACAAATATTTTATAAACGGCGCGAATATTGAAATATTTATGCGATATTTATTGTTAATTATACGCTCCTTCCACATAAAAATCTTCAAAACCAAATGAATGCTTATTCTAACGAAATATTAATAATGAATGTCCACAGAATTTATTATAAACAATAAATATTTGTGTAGTAAATCATTGATTTTATGTTTAAGTGGAAATCCATAAATTTCTCAACATTCCTCTTATGTTTTATTTTCATTTTAACATTTTTTCATTCGCGCCTGTCGTTGGAAGTATTACTGTAAATAATAGATGTGAAGATAATTTTAATCACCTAATTTATTTGCTGAGATACGGGAAGAGTTATTACCCACGTTATATACACAAGATTGTAATAATAATAAATGTGAAATGTATTTTTTTCGATTTTGTTTAACGAACAATCTGTCTTCTTTTATTCGCACTACACACATATAAACATTTATGTATTTTGTGAATGACGAAAGAGTTAGAAAAAGGAAACGATTCATCACTTTTACGATGGACAAAATAAAGTGAACCAAATGCGTGGAACCGTTAAAATTAATTGGACGCCAGAGGTATTCAAATAAGCGAGTTGTATTATTTACCGCTATCTTTTCAGTTCGCGAGAAAAAGTGGCTAATTGCATTTTGAGATGTTCCAACAGTGTCAACTAACGTTTTAATGAAAGACAAGCCGTCAAGTAATTTCATTACTAACTGTGTGAATAATTGAAGTGCACATCCTAACAAGATACTTTAGCTATTAATACTAAAGGGAATTGGCTCGTCACATCCCGTATTTATTCAAATTAGGTGTGACAGTTTAGTCACCCGTGACGTTGTTGTTCCAAGGTGATAGATATTAGCGTGTGGAGGGTATCCAGATTTAGAATACACTGTTAATACTAAATAGTAAGATATATACAGCATGTGTCAATTTTTATTAGCCATAGGCGATTAATCTATACAGTAAGTGGCAACATAGTACCCCTTCTTTCCTTTCCAATGCCAGTACGACCGATGCATGTTCGTAAATACAAGTTAGCGTGGTTAGCAGTAACTATTCGACCACCGGCTTGGGTGCTTGTAATGCGTTTAAAAATAATATTTACGAGTTGCAAGGATTTGTTTTTCTTTTTCCTTTCAGTAAATGCAGAGAATTATTAAGCTGCGTTCACGCTGCATGACACAAACAAAAGCGTAATTCTAATAAAATTAAAAATAAGGTAAACAAAAAAGGATTCTGAAAATAATAATAAACTACTAGATCAGGAGATCGCGGCGGCCATTTGATATTTCCCGTTCCAGTAATAAGACGGCTTTTATTGCGGACTAGATCGCAACGTGTTCGCAGCTAAACATTGAATGTAAAATCTGGTGGAGAGAAATGGGAAGATCGGAGAAAATCGTTGTGATGTCGGTTGTTGCCGAGATTGGTGACGGACAGTAGGGGTGTCACGTTGCCACGTATTACTTGTACACGTATAAATCGCACGTAAACATTGTATCCCTATACCTAATGAAAATTGACACATACGGTATAACAACGGCATATATCGGTCATAAACGAATACCCCTCGAAGAACTTATTAACAGAAAAAAGAAATTATACACCAACAATATTATTTAAAATGAATAGTTTACAATGAATATTCAGAAGCAGGAATTGTAATAAATTGGACTAACTTAAATATCTTTCAAGGCAATAAAGATGGTGACGTCCATTTTTGATATAAAAATTAGTGATGAGGGTTATTTGAAGTTATTTTGAAATATATGACTTTAAGACGTCATAATATAATCATGTTATTGGATAATGGATTTACAGAAACTATAAACTTTTAAATTCAAACTAATATTAATGATACCAAAGTAAAGAGAACCCATAAAAACTAAAGTCTGAAAGGAAAAGAATTATTATGATGAAACAAAATGTTTAATATCACTAGTCAATAGCCATTTGGAATCTGGTTTGAAATAACATTTTCTTATTTCTTTTCTCGTGTAGAATTCACTTGCAATTGACGTGATCATCAGAGTCCTTCCTTTTACCCAGACATAGAACAAACATTCTTCTTAAAGCACCTCCTACACACATAATGACAAATATTACGAGAATTTATCGGGATCCATTCAGGTAGCTGTCTGGTTAAGGTTTTAGATTTTTATTGCAATTGCACTGGACTCTGGATTGATTTATGACTGACTTATTACATATATAACATACATTTTTGGTGGTTGTTTTCTTCAGCAAATTTGTAATTCCTTCTTTTTTTTTGTACTTTTCTGTGCATTGAGTTACACTGTAGACAGCAGCTGCTCAGAATTATTTTATTTTTGTAATAATTATCCTGTGAATGGAGTATATATTGGATAATAAAGACATATTATTATTATTATTATTATTGCTAGCTGATCTGACAGATGTTGTACTGTCCAAATTTCAATAAAATTGTGTGTGGAAAATGAGAAGAACACATTTTTTAATGATCGATCATTGCATCTATAAACGATTGTGGCTATGGATAGGAGTACCAACATTCAGAAGTATGCAATGGAAAATTGTATATGCGAGATGAACTCTATCGACAGTAAACTGCTGAAATGTGTGATGCACCTGGAATGTGGCCGACATGGAACCTTGCGGTTTTGTCCGAAAATTTAAGTCACAATTTATTCCAATTTATTTCGCTACGTGCGCATGTGTCGCTTCACAGCTGATTGTCAAATTGTGAACCAAGCCAATCTGTTACATAGTGAAAAAAAATTGATAGAAAAATAGAAATAAAAGAACTACATTTATTGGAGAGATCGTCAAACAACTCAAAAGTAAAAACAAAAGTAATTTTATTTTAGTTTCGGCTGGAATGTGTTTTTCCAGATTTTTCTCCAGAGTTATTTCCATCCCGGGAGCATAACGAACAAAACAAAGCGAAATTCGACCAAGTATGTCGTTCCTATCGTCAGTTATGATCGAGAGTGCACACAAAATTATGATTTTTGTACTTTGTCTGAATTTTTCGACTTTCTTTTGTAACTGCCCCGATTTTTTTCCTGAAAACTTTTCCAGGACCAAAGTATAGTATAGTTTATTTGCCTTCAAAATTTCATATAGCATGTCATATAATGTAGTTAATAACAATAAGTATAAACATAAAAGTTAATATCAAACATATTAAAAGAAACTTACACAGATGTAGAAACAAGAAGAAACATGAAACATGTAAATTATCAATACAAACATTCACACACTTGTATAGTCTAGGTCTAAGGCTACGAAAAGAATATATGGACATATACCTAATAGTTTGAGGCAACTTATTATAGATCTTCATTTGTATATCATTTCTTTTACTTTTACTGCGTTTATACTGACGCTCCTTTAACTTATGCATCTTGTATATGTACATCTCCGCGAGAGCTATAACTATTGATCTTTTTTCGTATGTATATTAGCAATTGGTGAATACATACACATGAAAATGACATTATTTTTTTTGTGATGAAAACCTCCTTACATGAATAATTGTAGGGTAATTTGTAGATTGTTCTGATGGCTCTCTTTTGTAGCACAATTATCCTTTTTGCATCAACGGAATCTTCCCATGCCATTATGCAGTAGGACATTACAGAATAGAACATAGAAAAGTATGATAATCTTGCCGCTTCCTCACTAACACGATATGACAACTTACGTATAGCAAACATGGTCTTTGGTAATTTTGTGCATAATGAATCCATTTGTGCTTTCCAATTTAAACCGTCACGTCGTCCAAAGGTAATCTCAGGTATTTTATTGTCTCTTGGTGTGTCTCTTTCCTGTTCCTAAAGTTGATGATTTTTGTCTTGTTTTCGTTTAATGTTAAACAATTTCCACTGAACCATAGTTTGCTTTCATGTTGTAAATTTACACCTTCTACCTCGGGCAAATGTTTATCTTTGTTTTTTTTAGAAAAACTACGTCGTCCGCAAATAATATTATTTGTGCGTGAATATTACTAACTAAATCGTTTACGTATATCAGAAATAATAGCGGTCCCAATATAGAACCTGCACTTAACTAAGTTTAGAGTGTACCTCAACCTGCTGAACCCTGTCGACCAAATAAGATGCCAGCAATTCCAAGGACTTACCACGCAATCCATAGAATTGCAATTTTTCCAGTAACACACAATGGGAAACACAATCCAAGGCTTTTGAGAGTTCACAAAATAGTGCGTTCATAGTATGTGAGGTTTCAAAGGTTTCTGTAACATAATTTACAATATGTAGCACAGCATCCAGGGTAGATACCCCTTTGTAAAAACCACATTGTTTATGAGATAAAATGTAATTTTTTTTAGGTACCTTACGATTCTATTGAATAAGATATTTTCAGTAACTTTTCCTAGCATTTGCTATTGGTCTATAGTGTTCAGATTTGTCACGATCAAATCATGTCTTTCAGTAAGTATGTGTTCATTCCAAATATATCTTTGCTGCTCTTTGATTTAATGGTATGAGCAATACTGATTAGTTTATCACGAGTAACAGGAGTAAGAAAAATGTTTTTTCGCAACTCTTAATTTTTGCTTTTAAGTAATTTCTAGACTTTAAAGTGGGAATCTCCAACTCCGAAACTAAACAGTTCGCTACAGTAGCGAAATAATTATTTGATGTGTATGGTGAAGGACCAAGAAAACTAGACCTACTGGTTTTGTAATTATTTAATTCTATATTTATTATTGACCATGTTTCTTTGCACCTATTTTTAGATTTGAGTAACCTATTTGTCTAGTACTCCTATCGAGCTTGCAACAGTAAGTTACAAAATTCATCCCTGAAAAATTTAAACAAATCCATGTGCTTACCGTTTATCTTAGCTGCACATTGAGCAAGGTCAAGTAGTTCCTTCTTTTTCTGAAGAGATTCAGTCGTTTTTATCAAATATGATATAGTAACGAACAAAACAAGAAAAAAGAATTACGCATATCTATCTTTTGAATCATGAGTTATGGTCTTAAGTTCATACTAAAGTCTTATAGAAAAAAGCACTTTAAATTTTTCCCGAATTTTCCGGGTAAATTTCCCAATTTTTATTTTCCTATGAACCTTATTCGAAATATTACGAAAAATATTTTTAAAAACAGCCAAATCGGTCCATCCGCTCTCAAGTGATGCGCTAAACGCCTACTCCTACGTACAACATTTAACTTTTATTTATATAGATTAATCCCCATTATAAGTTTTATCGCATGGATTGGATCTAATGTTAACTTTCCTCTACAAATCCACGCTGGGTACTGTCCAACTGCTCTTTTGTAGCATTAGCTAACTTTATTGCTGATAATTTGTATGCGGCATTAAGTGTTATTCCTCTATAGCTTTCACATATTTGCTTGTTTTCTGACTTATGAAGAATTATCACTTCCACAATGGTGAACTCAATTTCTTGACAATCGAATATGTCATTTATATATTATTGTTTTACTTAAAGTTTCGTCTTTTTTTGGCTATGAGTTGCTTTCGAATAAAAAATATTTGATTGTAAAATATTTCAAAGGAATCTTTATCTGAATCTAATAAAAATTTCGCTGCTATCACAGGTGTAAAATCTGAATAATTCGAGCTTCCAACAAACTCATCAACTAATAGATTGTAAATTTTAAATTTCAAAATTAAAATACATCTCGAATTTGCTGTTACATCTTCGTTAAATTATGAAAATTTTGGTAACCGTTTATGTTTATACCGAAACAAATTCAATTTCCGTGACAGCATTTCATAAATTGTATGCATCCTAATTTGAAATTTTATGCCTCGTCGACAAAGAGCTTAATTAACAAGTGTATAGAGCAATTTCAATTACGTTTTTATTTCACGTTTCCAAACAATAATATACAAAAATAATTTACATAAATATTATCAAAGAGAGATAATTGGTTTTTTTCCAACGTTAAGCACTGCCATTGTACGGGGCAAACTTTTATTAATTTGTAATTTACATTGACGAGTATATATATATATATTTATATATACAAAATTGGCGCCATAAATTCCCGGCTTGATATACAAAAAAGAAACTTGGAACAATATATGAATTTTTATTTTTCAGTGTAATCTCCCCTAACTCCTATACATTTATTTATTACAACAATTAATTAATAATTCGATACCTTTGTAAAAATAATCTGACGTTTTTCCGTCAAAATGTTCTATAATAGCTGCTTGTAACTTACTTTCGTCCTTAAAACTACGTCCCTGCGTCTTTCTTTAAATTAGAAAACAGAACAAAAATCACAAGGAGCCATAGCCGCACTATACGGTGGATGTTCCAATTCTTGAAAGCCGCATTCGCGGATGGCACTTGTGAAATGGCGGCAGTATGAACGGGAGCATTGTCGTGCAAAAAGAGCACACCTTTTGTCAATTTTCCACAACGTTTTGCATGAATACTGTCCCTTAATTTATGCAATAAAGACGCATAATATGGTACATATTATGTATGTGAACTATGTATGTCACACTTGTATCGCGCTCTTTAAAGTCAATTAGCAAATTGCCTTCACAATCCCAGAATATTGTGGCCATCATCTTTTTCGTTGATTGAACAACTTTCGTCTTTCTGGGACGAGGATCATCAGGTCGCCGCACTTCCATGGACTCCCTTTTCCATAGAAGATCGTAAAACAGAACCATTGTTTCATCCCCTGTGACAATGGACTCCAAAATCGGTTTTGGGTCGTCACTACACTTGTTTAAAAACGACTGCACACATTCGACTCGATGTTCACATTGGAGGTCAGAAAGAAGTCAGGGTACCCATCTAGCACTAATTTTATTCATACCCAAATTGTCATGGAGAATTCTGCGAACACTTGCTTCGGAAATGTTTGTTATCACTGCTAATTCCTTCACTTTCAAACGGGATTCTTCTAACACTAAATGTTCAATAATTAAAATTTATTGAGGCGTTGTCACTTCAATTGGTCGACCCGACCGATCAGCATCTTCCAGGGATTCTTCCATACGGAAACGTTTTGCCCATATTTTTACAGTTGATTACGAAGGAGATGAATCACCGTAAACGCCATCTAAACGTTGTTTAATGTGATGAGGTGTATGCCCTTCTTTTGTTAAAAATGTGATTACCGCGCAGTACTCAATTTTCATACTTCAGATATTTTCGTGCGATAGTCACGTTGGTTGGCTGATTACTAAAAACTACTAGGCTTCGAACCGTCATATTTCGTGTATGAGCATACATGACGTGACGGAATTTGAACAAGTTTGAACCTGTATAAGCCTGTCAAACCCAGAATTTATGGTGCCTACCTCGTATATGTTTGTATTTACGAAAATGAATTGTAGAATTTAAAAGCAATTGTTCTTTTATCTGAGAATATTAATAATAGGCAGTTTTATCATGCTTATTATTCTATACGCCATTGGTCTACATTTACAGTATATACTATACTTACTTAAAACACCACACATGGGGCGAACGACAGTGGCACCTATCGGATTCTAGCATAACTACGCACAATAGTCTCGACAAAACAAATATATGTTGGGTTAGTGAAATAGAAATACAAAATGTAGTTATTTTATTTCTATTCAAATTTATTTCGCTTCGTGTGGAAATGTCGTTAGGCAGTCGATTGTCGTATTGTGATTCTAGCCAATCATAAATAGTGACGAAAAATTGATAGATAAATGGAAATAAAATAAGTACATTCGTTGGACAAATGTAATTTTATTTTAATTTAGGCTGGAATTCGTTTTTCCAGATATTTTTTTAATTGAAAACAGTCAATTGAGTTATTTCTATCCCGGAAGCATAACGAACAAAACACAAAAAGAATCAACCAAATATGTCGTTCCTATCGTCAGTTATGATCGAGAGTGCATTAAAAAATTATGATTTTTGTAATTTGTGCGAGTTTTTCGACGTTCCTTTGTAATTGTTCGATTTTTTTCCCAGAAAAATTTTTCAGGACCATAATGAACAAAAAAAAAAAAGAAATACGCATATCCATCGTTCAAATCGTGTGTCAAAAATCAGTTTTTCTCGAATTTTCCAATTTTTCAGGCAAATTTCTTCATTTTTCTTTTCCTACAAGCTTATTTAGACTATTACGAGCATTTAAAACAAAAATAGCCGTTCTAAAGTGATGCAGTTACTACCACCGAACAGCATTTCATTTTTATTTATATAAATTATATTGTATATTTGTATCTACTCTAGGGCTATACCTATTCTTTCTGTAAATGTCATTTATTTAGTTTTTATTTAGCTTGGTTAAAATATAATATTAATGCTGTTATTCATGCATAAACCTATCAACCCATTAAGTACCAACTTATCTTTTTATCAGAAAATTGAAAAATTTCCCTTAGAGGCTTTGTTCAAGGTATCATTTAGTACATAAATAGTCCTAGTTTGACAATCCGTCCTCAAGGAATAGGAAAATAGACCGTTTTATATATAGGACGCTGGCATTTAGAGGTATAATTTTATTACATGAACTGTACCAATACAAAATACAAAAGTACATATGAAAACAGTTAAGTATCATATTAACAATTTACAGCGATAAGGAGTAGAGCAGACCTTGCAGAACGTATCTTGATATTTTATACAAGATACTGCTTACTTTGGCATCTTCTTTGTTTGTCTTTTCGTTCCACAAAATGTCTTTTTCGGTCATATCTGACATCCTCAAAGACTTCTTATGTTGAAGACGTAATTGGCCGACCCATCGTTGCTCTCACACCTAATTTTATATAGGTCACAGCAATCGTTCTTCTAAAATTTAGCAACGTCATATATCAAGAGTTAACCGTTATGATTTCATTGTTAAACAAAAAAAAATTACATTGCTTCAAACATACATATATTGAAAAACAAAATTTAGTTTAACTCGTAATGTTCAATGCATTTTAGGCATAGTTTACGACTGCAAGATAAACATATTGGTCTTTTGCATCTTGTTCATAAAAATGACATTTTTCTATAGACTTGGATGGGCATAAATGATAATACTTCCCAACATCCAATTTATCTTCCTGTAGATATGGAATTGGGGTATCTATCCGAAGAATGCACCCGATTGAATTTCTAACGTCATTGCTGATTAAATCTAACAGTGTCTTTTGAAATACTAACACGTAAATCCATCTAAAATATCTTAAATGCAAAAACAAACATTAATATTATTAGCCACAAAAAGTTTCATTAACAGTGAGGTGGAGTCAGCAAGACTCCCTGACATACAAAGGTGCAAGCTCACTAACACACGTTTCATGTAGAACTGTAACCAAAGCGGCATATAGACTCACGTATCCTAACTAAAGGTACATAGATGTGCGTTTTTGCCACTTAATACACCAGGTAGTAATAGCGAAAAAAATTCTGTCAGAGGCTGAGAGACTCCACCTCACAGGTTACTGGTTAACCCAAAAAAAATTTGCTCTTATTTTACAAAAAGTAATTGAAACTTACATGCAACCTGATATTACACAACACGATTTTGTTTCTACTGGTTTGTGTTCATGGGATCCAAATTCCATTGACTTCTCAAAATGTCTAGGTAAAAATAATACTGACCAAGAACCCAAAAAGAAGACAAAGTTATGATATCTCGGTCAAGATTTGAAGAAATAGTTTGCGTTAATTTAATTAACAAGATAAACCTCCCAAATCCAACTACCGAACAAGTATCTCAAGAATTTTGGGTTTTGCATAGATTGTGGAAGGAATACGATTCAAAATCGGTTGAAAACGGGATTGAAAACAACTCAGTAGTAGTTCAATTTTAAAATTTTGATGAACACCTGCCTGTAAATATGGATTTAAACTGTACCAATATCAGCAATGAAGACAACGAAGAATTGTTCAACATTAGGGACATGCCGATTATATTTGCAAGCACTTCCAAAATGTCAATACAATAGAAGAAGAATTGGCAACAACTTGTGCTGCAACGGGTGAGATTTATTTTAGTACTTCTTCCTGTTGGTTTATTTATGTATTTAGGTGCTTCAGAAATTACAGAAGTCAATAAATCTAATGAATCGGTCATCAATCCTGCCCTAAAAAAAGAAAACGAAGAAGAACTGTCAACAAACGACCCTAGTCACTCAAAGAGTATTTAGTATGGCCGGAAAGTCCCACCAGGAAAGGCAATAGAATTTCGGAACGAATGATTTTTGTCCTCACGTCTGAACTGTGGAAAAAAGTACAAACTGAAAAAAAGAAGAAAAAAGCATTGCCGAAAAACAAAAAGAAGAAAGAAAACGTAAACGCTTGGAGAAAAAAGAAGAAAACCAAAACAGAAAGAAATGCAAGAAAATAACGAAGAACATTAAAGGAAAATTAAAAGATGTAAACAGCAATAACCCAAATGAAAAGCAAATAAAAATCATATCTAAAGTGAAGCGGTAGAATCTGTAAAGAAAGTTCTTTCAGAAGACGATGATGATGATGAGGAGAAAAAATGAGGTGTGGCCACCACACGACTTTCTTATACGTATGGGCGTTTCAAACTATACAATTTTAAGAATTTTTTTATACAAAACTTATTCAAAATCCCATTCTAGGTACCTTCATTCTCTTAATAAATTGCTATACAATGCATACTTTGCTATAAAAGTAAAATTTTTCAAATGGAACACCGTATATATCAGCTCATTTTTGAATTCCTTTTTAAATTTTAAATCAAAAACATGTAAGACGTTAATACTTTAAAAGTTAGCTATTGTCGTTTTTTGATATAATTTTGTCAGTTCTATACCATATTAATTAAAACCATAAAACTGACAAAATTATATCAAAAAACGACAATAGCTCAGTAATAGTCACTTTTAAAGGATTAACGTCTTATATGTTTCTGACATAAAATTTAATAAACAATTCAAAAATGAACTGATATATAGGTGTTCCATTTGAAAAAATTGACTTTTAGGCAAAAACTAACAACATTATATCAAAAAACGACAGTAGCTCAGTAATAGTCACTTTTAAAGTATTAACATCTTACATGTTTCTGACATAAAATTTAATAAACAACAAAAATGAACTGATATATAGGCTCTTCCATTTAAAAAAATTGACTTTTCTAAAAAAACGTGTCATGTAACTTTAATCCAGTTTTCTGCACATGCAGTTAGCAACTGTAAAAAAATAAAACATGCTTCTATTAACACCTCTTATTATGAACAATACAACAACAAATTATGCCAATCTAATACGACGTTTTCGAGAAATATACTTTTATACAAACATTGAATTTTTCAGAAAAATGGGAATAAATCAAAAACTTTAGGTTTTAGGACTATACTATCTTATTACTTTTTGACTAAAAATTATACAGGGAATACAAAAAAGTAATAATATATTGGCTGTTTCATTTAAAAAACTATAGGTGGTTAGCCACTAAGTTATGGAACACTGTATAATACAAAATATTTTTAAAATGTGCTCCTAATGAGCAGCTATCACAAGTAAGAAACCGCTTCGAAATATCTTTAGTCATAAACCCATAATCGGTCTTACCAGCGGAGATGACTCACCCTGTATATGCTACTTATTGCTAAAGGCGCTTTTATTTATATATGTATGTGTCTGTTTTGCACACATTTCGTCATACCTAACTTTCTGTTAAACTACATTAGAATTTTAATAGTTTCTCAGATTTAAATTTTTATATCATAATAATCAAAAGTTAAACACAGGTAGGTCACTAATTATATATATATATATATATATTAATGTGATAAGACGACTTTTATACCTATATAAGCAAGTATGTATATGATTTACATACAATATTATTTTTTACACCCATTTAATTATGAATACCATAACAGGCAGTATTCTATTAGCTATATTTTTAAGTTACATCGTAATTGCCGAATGTAAATGTAAGTATTGCCTCTTCCTTTTGCTACTTGTTTACTTAATGCTTGTCATTTCTTTTTCATTACTTCTTCTTTAGTACTTTTATGAAGAGCAGTAGTTTCTTATTTAAGTTTTTAAATCTTTTTTATATTTATTCTCCACATTTTTGTTTTAGCTCTTACGGAAGTGGCGGATCGTAATGCTGAAGATGCTAGCAACAACAGCTTATTCAATGTATTTAAGAAAAAATCATCAACTCTCTTGCTATCTACTTGTATAACTTCAATATTCGGTATCATATTTAATATTGTCACTTTTATACCGCGTACCATTATAACATTCGCGTTGTTAATACCTCGTATAGTTGTCAACACTATCAGGCTTGTGTTTGATATTGCCTGTACTCTTGCATCCACAGGTATAAGAATTGCCAAGAGAGTTTTAAATTATTTCAAGACTCTTGCAAGTCTATTGTTAGGAATAATATTTTAAATAGCAAGTAATGTACGCACACCAAAAATGTTTTGCCACCGCGTACTGAATTAATAACCAGTTTTAAACTACTTGTACGGATTCAGATTGATGTACAATGCGCAATGGTATTTCATATACTGTCTGTATGTATAGGATAATACCATTGTGTGCATGGGATATTTTTAATTTGTAAAATGCTCTTGTTAATTTCATGAATTATTTCATCAATTAATCAACAAAGTTACAGTTATAAAAATTTTAAATTAGAGAATATCCCATGCACACGTACACGCACACATGTTCTTAAGTGTAGCATTGTACTAGAAA
This sequence comes from Amphimallon solstitiale, assembly GCA_963170755.1. Classification (NCBI taxonomy): domain Eukaryota; kingdom Metazoa; phylum Arthropoda; class Insecta; order Coleoptera; family Scarabaeidae; genus Amphimallon; species Amphimallon solstitiale. Next base: position 27,705,558 of record OY720680.1, read on the forward strand.
AATGTATATATTTATATCTCCAAGATTTAATTCATATTGTATTTTCTGTTTAGTAATAAATATAAATTACTATAATGCAGCTAGATTTAGAAATCATTAGCACTGTACTATAAATACTAATATATCTATAAAATTAATGAATGTTTATATAAAATATATACTTACATGTGTATCGTTTGTAAGACAATATGTGAATAAAATGATATTTTTATATATTATTATTAAAACAGATTATTTGTCAAAAAGTAATATATAGTAGGAAACAAGTTGGATATGTCGCCTTCGGAAATAGAAAATCCATTTTTTTGTAGCTGAAAATAAATGTTTAAGAAAGCAGTATGTATGTTGTATAATAATTCAAGACAAATGTATTGATTAGAACGTCAATGAAAGCAAAAAGCAGAGTTGTTGATTGCTTTCGAAGCAAGCATTGGTCACTTATTTTAAAAAAATGACGAAACCCTACAAAAGAGTTTCCAAATACTTTGTACAACATAAAAAAATAATTATTGTTAGTGTTTTGAAGAAGGCAATATAAATATATTCCGAATCGTAAACAAAAAAAAACAAAATATGTGTTTTATTTAATAATTATAGTTGAGGTTATTTCGTTGAAGAATATATATATATATATATATATATATATATATATATTCTTCAACGAAATAACCTCAACTCTTTATACACCCCTCTCAAAGATAAAATCCCCACGTTAAAAAAAACCAACATAGTGTACAAAATACCATGTAATGATTGCAATGGCATATACATAGGACAGACTTCTCAACATTTAAAAGACAGAATAAATGGTCATAAATTTTCAAATAACTCCACTGCACTCAAAAAACATACCAATACAACAAATCATTCCTTCAACTATCCAAATACTTCAATTATAACTACAGAAAAAAACCACAAAGCCAGGAACATCTTAGAAAGCATCCACATCCAAAAAAACAAAAATACAATAAACGATAGGACAGATATAAATAACCTATCAAATATTTATTTTTCTATTTTATAATAAATACAAGTACGACGCTGTGTTTCCTTTAAGCATACGTTCAAATACAACACAAATAAAAATACATTAAAAACCATCAATGCATTTTTATAGTACAAACACATTTTAAAATATACATTTATATGTATACGTTCAAAACATCTTTGCTTTTCAATGAACACGTACACCTTTAAATATCCAATACACTCATTTGAAAAGTAATTAACATTTTGGATAACACTAAAAAAGCAAAAGAATGTATACATTCCTGATAATATTCAAAAAAAGAAAGAAAAAGAAAACAGATGTGCAGGCGTTGTGCGAGTGGAAAATCTTTTGGAGATTTTAATATATATTTTTTAAATTGTAAATAAATGTAGGATCAATTTTAATAACACATGACGTAAGTTATTTTTTAGAATTATTTTGCATATAATGTTAGATTAATATACTCTTAATTGTTACAGCTTATAAAATTTTTTGAGAAAGATATTATATATAATATCGAAACGTAAGAAGAATTTTTTTATTTTTTTTTATTTTTACACACTAAACTACCTATAATTAAATAAAGGCCGCTACCTCCCATGATGCAAGTATAATTATATATATATATATATATATATATCTATGTATATATATATATATATATATATATATATATATATATATATATATATATATGTACTTGTACGTACAGGCACCAAATATATATATATATATTTATCCATGTATTAAATTATACTAATGTATATTATTTTTTAATTATTGTATTTTTTATATTTATTATTTGTTTTTATCCACACTGACAAATGTATACATAATATCGTGTTAAATTTTAATCTAAATCATTCATGCTAAATACGCACAATATCCAATGACGACACCTGTATTCACGTATATAGTAGTAGTAGTTTATTTCGCCTTCAAAAAAAAACTTACATAGCATGTCAGGTACAAAATAGTGTAAAGATAAAATTCACAAAAAATAAAACTTCCGAACAACTAATTACAGTAACATGAATACACATATCATACTATTAGAATAAAAACTGTATACAATAATAAGTCAACAAAAGTAATATCAATGCACAGAGTCATCACCTGAAGTCGTGTGACAGATATTCCTCAACATCGTAGAAAACATTAGTACAGGGTGTCCAGAAAGGGTGGGGGGTATTTGTATCTGCGCTGCCCATGTAACGGCGCAGTTTGGAGGGGTAGGGTAAGGATAGGTCATTCCACTGCTCTTTCAATCAATCAATCAATCAATCATTTATTTATTTATATCAGATCGGTAGATACAGTATCAGAAATTGTCAGATTGGAGATATAGTAGCCATGGAAGTGTACCCGGGAGATCATCGTGCTTTTTGCGTGCGCGCCTATTATCGCAATGGTGATTCCATTGTTACAGCGCAACGTTTATATCGTGCAGAATTTAACGTACGAAATGCACCGAAGGATGATACCATCAGAAAATGGATTCGAATGTTTGAGAATACCGGTTCGACTGTAAAAATTCTCAATCAAGGTCGCCCGCGCTCTGTTCGAAGCCAACACACGATTGAAGAAGTGAGTGTTTCAGTGCGTGAAAATCCGTCTCAATCAGTTCGCAAACGCAGTCAAGTAATGAACATTAAAAAATCGTCGTTGCATAAGATTCTGAAGCAAGATTTACAACTTACAGCCTACAAAATTCAGTTTGTTCAAAACCTGAATGTCACCGACTATCCTGTCCGGTTGAATTTTGCAAATGAAATGCTTCAACGTTTCCCAACGTTCGAAAATATTCTGTTTAGTGACGAAGCGAACTTTCACTTAAATGGTCACGTGAACAAACACAACTGCCGCTACTGGGCCAACGAAAATCCAAGACAGAAACATGAACGACCATTACATAGTCCAAAAGTGATTGTGTGGGCTGCCATGTCTGGTGAAGGCATTATTGGGCCATATTTTTTTGAAGACCAACAGTGAACGGTATTGCGACATGTTAAGAAACTTTTTGGTTCCACAGCTGCAGGAGTTTGAAGGCGTAAATGGGGAAACATGGTTTCAACAAGATGGCGCCACATGCCATACCTCAAACCAATCACTTGAGGTTGTGAATCAACTTTTCCCGGAAAAAGTGATCTCTCGTCGAGGCACCATCAACTGGCCCCCGAGAAGCCCCGATCTTACACCCCTTGATTATTTCTTATGGGAATACCTTAAAGAGAAAGTGTATGCAAAAAAACCACGAACTCTACTGCAATTAAAGCACAATATCCGCACTGAAATGGCCGCCGTTTCGAGAGAGATGTGTAAACGCGTGGCGGCTAATTGCCGTGTTCGGTTAGAGGAGTGCCAGCAGCGCGAGGGTTAACATTTGGACAACGTAATCTTTGTCACTTAATTTTCCAAAACTTTGTCTAAAGATTAAAAATAAAAAAATATTTTACTGACTTGTACTGTTTTTTTTATTAAATTTACAAATACCCCACCCTTTCTGGACACCCTGTATATAAAAAAACGCCTAGTTGTTTTACTAAACTTGTTCACACTCAACTCCTTAACAAAGTCTGGTATTTTGTTGTAAACTTCACACCCCAACGATTGCTGCGTCTGCTTCAATCGGTGGCGCGCTGTCACTAATTCATCCTTACTTCCATACGTAAGGATGAATTAATCAATTAGTATTAATAGAAAGAGTTTAGTTCTTTTAATACAAATATTCAATAGGCAACTTCAATAACACGTTAATGTTATCCAAGAATTTGCATAATTAATCACTTGTGAATCGAAAAAAAAACCATAGCAAATAAATAAAAAGGTAGATGATTATTAATTATTAAAATAAACTCATAAATCTGTCCCACAACTGTTGATTGAATATATTAGTAAATTTATATTAGTACTGTATTATTTGTAAAATATTAATAATAATTTCGTTTTTGAAACACTGTATAATTTCAGCCACTTAATTCCGCAATTCTTGGCATCCGTAGTTTGATTTTATATTTTTTGAATTAATATTTTTGTTATTTGATTAGGCTCTAACGTTATATGAGGACTGCCAAATACGGCCCTTTCATCGATCAGAGTTCAACTACGTTGAATATGTAGTGACATTTTATATTTAAATAAAAAATGTTTCACTTCTAACTTACATTCTGTTACTCTAATTTTCCTTCCTATACAGAGATTTCTTCGTAAATACTGTCTTATTTTCTATTTATACTTTAAACATGACCTTGTCAGCATATCAGTTTGCTATACAAACAATTGCTGTTCTATATTCACTGATGTTATTACATTATATATTTGTATATCATGTTATATCGCTGCAAGACACATAGGAGAAGAACATTGCGATTTCTATTAACAATTAGGCAAATATTCATCAAAGAGCGTCCTCAATTCGAATTGAGTTAAATATACAAAGTCACCAGTTAAAACAAATATATGGAGACGTTGAATTCCCCTATAGAGCAATTGTGTTCATTTATTATAAGCGACATTTTAATATGTTTTTAAGGTTTAAAGCTATACAATCAGTTATTGTCCCTTTCTAAGGTTAGTTCAATTAGTAATTAATAGTAATGGGTGTAGATTAAAAGCATTATTAAGCTCTAAACAATAAGAACAAATAAGTCAATAGTATTATTTTAATTTCAAAAGTCTTATTTTAAGATTAATCTGAATAGGAGTCTAAATTAAATTATAGATATTTATCTATCTATTTATCTTATAATTTAAATTATTATTATCTCTTTATTGATTAAAATTGTAATACAAAAAGCTCTAATATTTTCACAAAATTGCAATACCATTTAATACACCTACTAGAACCATTTAAAAAAACAGTTACTCTGAGCTTAAATAAGAAGTACCGTAATAAAAGCAATATACGGTATATTTGTTATTACAGCAATATAAAAATAAAAAAATAAAATAAGACTATTTGCTTCTTCGAATAAGTACGAAAGGCATCTAACCACATAAAATTTTGTGTTGTTAATTAACATGGTATTCAGAAATATTTACTTTTAATAAATTTGGTATTACTTTCCAACATCAAAGCTCTTGAAACTTACTCCAAAATATTATCAACTACAAGCAGATGCGAAAGAAATGTAAGTAACTAAACGCAATAAAATCAAACCAACATGAGCTTATTCCAACAACATGGCCTAAACAACAAGCGGGTAATTAAAAAACACTTAGTCGGGTAAGGCAGAGCTTACTAATTATGATTAACTAACCTTAAAAATAATGAACTTAACAAAATTATAGGATGTGGTCGTACGCAACTTAATTGTTTTTAATTTAATTAGTATTTTTAAATATTAACTTGACATTTAATTAAGGCATGTTGGTAATTGTTGTAACGCATAGTTTAACTCGGAAAAGTAAGTAATTTGTAATACATTAATATAGCCGACTCTTTAGTTTGTGATATATTTATAGGTTTCAGGTAATTAATTTTATAGATCATATTTTAAATAGATTAAATTTCACTTAGTATAAATAAATTATAATAAGTTTATTAGCGTATAACTTTTATTTGAGGTTAATTTATCACTCGTGGAGAGCTCGTATATAAAATAAAATAAATAAATAAATAAATATTGTTACGGTTTTTCTCATGTAAATATATTTATAAAGACAATAAAGTTGTTAAATAGACCACAATTTTATAATAGTTAGATATGACAGTTATTCGTTAGACATACAGTGTGCCCGTACAGTCCCTATCCATTTGATGAAAAATATTGTGATATATCTTTTCTGTTGCAGTTATTTAAAATGTTAAGTTACAAGAGGGAATAGCCGTAGTGAGTGCCCGATTGCGAGGGTTAACTTATTATAAATTTGTCACGAAGAGTTTACAAGGATGTTTAGAAAACCTGGGCCCACACGAGCCAATATTCGACGATTTGTCAATCAATGTCGACGTACAGGAAGCATTTATGATGAGTCACGTTCGGGAAGACTATCCGTTTCTGCAAATGTTGTTCAGAATATTGGGGACGCCATTGTCATCAACTTGACAGCTGAGTCGAGAACTTGATGTTCCAAAACCCACAGTTTGGAAAATTTTACGTTTCACGTTAAAAAAAACCATGCATATCATTCGCAGATACTGCATCATTTGGACGCCGAAGACTGTGATCGTCGAACAATATATTATGATTTGTTGGAGACCGCAAACAGAGAAAATTTGATGCAACATATTTTATTAGCTTTGAAACGACGTTTCAAATTTGTGTCAAAGTAAATGAACATAGCTGTTGGATATGGGCAGAACCACCAAATGCAACATATGAATGGCAGTGATATTCGCCAAAGGCGAATGTCTGGTTAGGTATCACACAAAATAGAACAAACGAACCTTTTAAGTTTTCCGAGCAGATGGTTTGAGGCAACAATTACCTCGATATGTTGCAACAGTTTTTGGAACCGCAATTAATCGATGATGGCACTATTGACACAGTGATATTTTAGCAAAATGGGGCACCACCTAATTTTTGCGACAATCGTCCGTGATTACTCAGATGGCGTATTTGAAAGTAAATGGATTGACAGAGGATCGCAATGGTGGTGGGCTTCGGGTTCACCAGATTTCACTCTCCTTGAGTTCATCGCTTCGATCGGAACATTATGGGCACACTGTATTATACAAGCTGGGGAAAAAGTATGAATACAGTTAAATATTTTGAAAATGGTTTATTGGAACTCACTCAAATTTGGCACACTGCTAGAAGGATTTAGACTCCTTCATTTGAGGTTTTCTTCAGTTTTACTACATCATTTGTTTTCGAGGTATGAGGTGAACTTGTTGTTGCCATCAGCCTTCTGTCATTTGCATATTATAAAAAAATAAGCTTATGTGAAATAATTAGTTTAAAAATCGTGCATTTAAGTAAAAGGGACCCTATAGAAATCCTGATGTTGGTTGGATATGGCAATAGAAGACGATGTTGTGCTGAGGTCGTCTCTTTTTAATAAAATACATCCGAGTTGGCTGTCGACCTCCTGAACAACGGTTTCAAACATTTTATGAATATTTAATGAAACTGGAAGCCTCAAAAATCGTGTAAACTCCGGACCGAAAGCTATTACATACAAAGAAAATTCCTTGAATGTCATATAAGATGTGCAAGAAGACCTATCTGCACCAATTGGTTGTAAAAGAAAATACGAGTATAAGATCTATACCCAATATAATGAAACGCGAAAAATATCGACTCCATAAAATCCTCCTGTTACAAGAACTGAGTGAAGATGATTTTGACCGCAGCCTCAAATTTCGTAAAACAATGGTGAATTATGTAATTCGCCAATATTTAAACCAAACTTTTCCTAGATGGATAGGATGGAGGGGAACAATTGATTGGCCAACGTTACCTAGCTGGCCAATTATGATTTGACCTCACTTGATTTTTTCCTGTAAAGTCATTAAAAAAGCTGAGTTTGCTTAAACACACCATTAAATGAGAAACAAAATGCAAAAAGGAAAAATCCCTTACCACAAAAATTAAAAAGATATAAAAAATCTATATATATATACCGGGTGTCCAGTTTAAAATGCAGTACATGGGGATATTGGAAACCGTTGGAGATACAACGTCGGTTAAATGGGAGAAAAGTTGCGTATTCATTTGTCCATGAATAATACGACATCAGATTTTGAAATTTTTGTCTCATTCGGCAGATACAGGGTGAAAAAGAAAAAAATGCATTTTTGAAAATCTTCCATATTTTGTCCTAGAAGAGATAATTTTACAAAAGTTGTAAGCTAGGGTAACAAGTCATGAGGATTTTAGAAATGATTAAAAAAAGAATCTAGGTCTACTAGATTTTGCGTGACAATAATCAACTTTTGTTTTTCTTATGGCAGCCATATTGGATTTTGACACTTTTAATTTCTTCAAAAAAAAATGCTATTCAATGATGTATAACATGTTTATGTTCAAGATAGTAAACACATGAAAAATAGAGAAAGTATGATTTTAACATAGTAGGCCATGGAACTGTGGATATCTTAAGTGTATACTGATAAAAACAAAAAATAACATGTCTCCAAGTACTGTTAAAATATCTCTAACATTTTATTTATTAGTATTCATTAAATAAAGGTGGTTAGGTAGCTGAATCATTAATGTAACAACTGTTCAAATAAGCCACCGTTCATTCGTATGCACAATCTACATCGTGTTAGTACTGCTTCACAAGATTGTCTAACCATGTTCAGTGTCATTCCATTCACTGCTTCTTCAACTGCTTGACGTAATTCTTCCACATTTTCATAAGATCTCGAATACACCTTGTTTTTCAGATAGCCCCATACAAAAAAATCAAGAGGTGTGAGGTCCGGGGATCTAGCAGGCCACCCTATTGGTCCTCGGTTACCAATCCAGTTATTGTAATATTGATTATTTAAATAATTTGTAACCAACAAGGAATTGTGTGGAGGCGCTCCGTCTTGCTGAAAATACATATTTTGCAACGTGGCAAGTGGAAGTTCTTCAATTCGTTCAGCAACATGTGTGCGCAAAAGTTCTAAATACCTTTCAGAATTTAAATTCTCATTGAAAATGAATGGACCGAGAACATAGGTATAAATAACGCCGATCCAGACATTAAATCCCCATCTGACTTGATGTCTAATGCCACGAACTAGGTGTGGATTTTCATCGGACCAAAAGATAGTATTTTTACGATTAAACATTCCAGAGTGAGTAAATCGACTCTCATCAGACCATAAAATTTTCGCAAAAAAGTTTGGATTTTCATTATGTTTTCGATGAACCAATGAGAGAATTGTGCTCTCCGTATTTCGTTACCATTTTGAAGCCCTTGACTGGCTCTTTCACGATAAGGTTTGAATTTGGCACGCTTTAAAATGGTACCAGCTGTTATACCTACATCATTGAATAGCATTTTTTTTGAAGATATTAAAAATGCCAAAATCCAATATGGCTGCCGTAAGAAAAACAAAAGTTGCGTATTGTCACGCAAAATCTAGTAGACCTAGATTTTTGTAATCATTTTTAAAATCCTCATGACTTGTTATCCCTATCTTACAACTTTTGTAAATTTATCTCTTCTAGGAAACAAAATATGGAAGATTTTCAAAAACGCATTTTTTTCTTTTTCACCCTGTATCTGCCCAATGAAACAAAAATTTCAAAATCTGATGTCGGATTATTCATGGACAAATGAAAACGCAACTTTTCTCCCATTTAACCCACGTTGTATCTCCAACGGTTTCGAATATCCCCATGTACTGCATTTTAAACTGGACAGGGTGTATAGCTCGGTTAAGACCTGGATGTTTCTGACATGAAATTCAATAAACATTTCAAAAATGAACTGATATACAGGGTGTTCCATTTAAAAAAAATGTCTTTTATACAAAAACGTGTCATGTAATTTTAATCCAGTTTTCTAAAAATTCAGTTAGTAATTGCAAAAAAATATAATATGCATGTGTTAGGCCCTTTTATTATAAACAACTCTACCAAAAATTGTATTCATTTAATACGTCGTTTTCGAGAAATATAATTTTATAAAAACATTGAATTTTTCAGAAAAATGGTGGTCAAAAACCTTAGATTTTAGGCCTATACTATCTCATAACTCTTTGCCTAAAAATTATGCGGGGAATACAAAAATGTAATAATATATAGGGTGATCTATTTAAAAAACTATAACTATGGTCAGCCACCAAGTTATGGAACACTCTGTATAATACAAAATATTTTTGAAATGTGCTCCTAATGAAGAGCTATCACAAGAATAAACCGCTTCGAAATATCTTTACTCATAAAGGCATAATCGGCCTTACCCGCTTAGATGACTCACCCTGTATATCTGCAACTAAGTCATCATGTTCAGTAGAAACCTATAGAAAAACAGAAAAGTGTTAAGCGTAGTGTTTTTGGCTAAGGTGTAAGCTTAGAAGATGCTCTTCACCAAACCATTACTGGTATAACACCGGTGTTATGCCACTCGTACCTATATAGATTTTTATATCTTTTTAATTTTTGTGGTAAGGGATTTTTCTTTTTGGATTTTGTTTCAGATTTTGAACCACAGTCTCCACCCATTATTAGAAGACCATTAAATATCGCAGATTTGCAAGAACGTATAGGAAATGAGATTGCCGTGATTTTTTCTCATGCTTTGATTCAGTCTTTGCAGAATTTTGTTCAAAGCATTCATTACTGTCAAGAAGGAACGTATTTTGAGCATATTTTGTAATATAAAATATTTATACAATTTTGAAATTTTTTTTCATTGCTCCATTTTAATAAAATACGTTACTTTTAATATTTTTGGTCGACGTGAGGTTCTCAAACAGTTGACAACAGATTAAGAACATCATTTCAAAACTTAACTTAATTTTACTTTTTCTAAAAATTAAATTCGTAAAAAATATCTATTATTAAATTGTATTATGTCAATACGAATTAATTTAAATTATGGAAAGATTAGGCAAACAATTTTAAGGTTTTATTATGATTAGAAGATCTATTTTAATAAATATGTATGTGAAATATTAGTACATTATAATGGTAATTACAGAAGTATTTAAAGAGAAAGATTGTATATAAATATAGTGAATATAGTAGGTGGAATTCATAAATACTTTAAGTGGTGATAAGAATACCGATCAGCATCTACAGAGGCATCGTTTATAATTATGCAAGATATAATAAATCACTCTGTTAAAACAGATTTTATATCCTTAGGTAAAATCCAATTGTTATATAACAATAACAGTTAATATTAAAAGAGTTATAGGCGTCCTTGAGATATAAGAACAGATTACTATAAATAAGAGTAAAAGTAATAAATATTAGAATCGGTCTAAGTGAGCGTACTGTTGTTTGCATTTCTATCATAACAATATGTATGTAAATAATAGTAATTATTATTCCTTCAATATATTCATTTGCCTTGATAATAATATTACTCACGAGCAATAATCTAATCAAGTATAAGATATGCTCATCTATATTGCATTACAAGCATATATACAATGTATATATGTATTTACATATATATACGTACATATGAGGATACCTATATTTCACGAGCATAAGTCTGTGAAATTGACTAATCTATATTCATGGTTCCAAATGTGTTCAGATGTTGGAAGTTGCGACAAGCTGTTGGTACATGCAAGGGTATCGGCACAATGACAAACGCATAAGGCAAAACCTCTGTGAAAACGACGAATATCCGTTGCACAAATGTTCAGCAAAGTAAATGTTACAAAAACTGCACGAATGCATATAAAATTTTATAGGAAATAAAATTTAATGGTTGTCAGGGTGTGTGTGTGGTTGTTGCCCTGATTGTTCCAGTGATTTTACTATCGAAATGAATTTGTTTTTTACGTAAATGCTGTATCCCGCATATCTATGTGTGCTTATTACGTTTATGTTGTGCAATAAACAATAAATGTTTTCCTATATTATTTATCTACGTATGTATTTTACACCGCTTATTTTAGCTTAAACAATATTGATGTACAAATATGACGAAGGCCGCTTTTTGAAAATAAAAGCTTCTCTTTTACTTGTAGACCAAATAAAAATTATAATGATAGGTGAATAGGTATCTGCAGATGTGACCGCAATGAAAGGAATTTTATTGTTTTGAAAAGATAATTAAATTTATTTACATCTGTAAATAAAAATTTTGAAATGATGTACAAAGATTTCTTTAAACAAAAACAATTGATATAAAACGATTAGTTTGTCGATTTTACTAGTATTAAATCCAAATCTCAGAAAATGGATATCCATAATTTCTAGTAATGTTTATGTCTTATTTTCGTTAAATTTGAATTCAATCATGTTTTACTTCTTTGGAGGTACTTCCTGTCTGTCTGAATTCAGTAGGAAATTAATTTCTGAATGTCCGATTAGCGGCTGAAAATAGCGAGTGGCACAGTTTTGTCATCATCCTTATCGAAAATATTCTTGCAACACCATTTTATAATTTCGGAATTGAGATGATTCCAAGTGTCGTTTCATTTCTTTGCAAGTATATAAAAAACAATATGTATATATATATATATATATATATATATATATATATATATATAAATATAGGAAAAAGAATATCGGGTTAATCCGCTGTAGTGCAACCGCAGACACGTGTTTCAGACTCGTCGGTCATCGTCAGTACGGTGTAGCCAAGGAATAAGGTGGGATATCCTTGGAGATAGAAACAAAAGGAAGACCATCGGGAAGACAGACCACCAATTGCAGCTTAAATGTCAGAAGATCCTCAGGTCTGAGTGACAACAACTGACACCGCCGCGAGGCAGACATTGTCAACCCGCGTGCCGTCCAACCCAGGAATGATAAATCAATAAAGGAAATATCACGGATACAATATAAAAATAGGGAAAAGAATATCGGAGTGGATATTCTTTTTCCTATTTTTATATTGTATCCGTGATATTTCCTTTATTGATATATATATAGACATTTTTCTCTAATCAATAATAATAATCTGTGCCCATTTCCAACACGACCAAACGAAAATCGCATCTGTCATATGATTTTATAGTAGGCTTTTCTTATTACGTACCTTTTCAATTCTCCGTTACAACCAAATAGATTCCACGCTTACACATTGAGCATGTGTTTAAATTTACATCTTAAATAAACTTTACCAAAACCAATATATATGATCTAACAAAGAAACGAAGTTAGATACAATAAAAATAGCTAATATCATCCTCAAAAAATCACATATAAGAACTGTGACCAAAATATAAGAATTATTACTCGAACACATGGAACATAATACATATAAAATCACAAATGAAAATTGTGTATGCTAATGTTACCTATAGGTAATGACAAATATAACATTACACAAGTTACTACTAAATTGTTTTCTTCGACCCTAATACTCAACTTTTTAAGGTATTGGAAATATCCTTGTCGTTTTCTACTGGAGCAGATTGGAATTTAAGTAGTCAAAATTTGTTAATCTAGTTACATTTTGGTCCATTGGGTGGGATGACATTAAGGTGGAGTAACATTGTTACAATTTATCCATTTTCGCTTTCAAATTTATCTCATTTGATTTGGATGAGATAGCGCGTTATTTAGTAGAAGTAAAGCTTTTGAAGGGAGACATTCACGCTTTAGAAACTATCTAACCTTTAAATAAAAAATGTGGCTTAAGCTTAAGATCTAGGAAGTAATAAATTATGACTTACCTGAGGCACTAACAAATAATGAAATCACTGTTGTAAATTCTAGAAATCATCCAAGCTAATTTTGAATATTCATAGTGTATATTTGAATTTCTTAAATGATTTTGGGTTTAAAATTTTGACTATAAAAAATGGCTTTACTTTATGAGAGATCCTATGGCATTAGTGCATGCCAGAAGTGTAACTTTCTACTTTTCTGTTTTTCTGTCAGCAGCAGTTCTTTTTAAAGTGCTGTAACCGTCATCAATACAATGTTTTGCAATTTTGGGGAACTCGAACATTCCTTCTATCTATTATGTTTATGATTGAAATCATTAAGAAATAATATTATTATAGTAGAAAAAAATTTGAATATCAGCACGTTCGATAAATTCGCGAATTTTTAAAATTAAAAACGCAATAAAATACTCCAGTCCGATTTAAACCACCTGCCATAAAGCGCATAGGGTTTGAAAAAACTTGAATTTTTGAAAACTTTCTGAATCTTAAAGCTTAAATGAAATCTGAGCTAGAGAAGATTTTTAAAAACGGAATAATTTTCCTGATAGAGCTTGAATCGAAAAAAAATTTAGTGTCATGTTTCAAACTTTCATTTTAAAAATTGACGATGCGTCGTTGCATGAAAGGCGATTTTACACTACTGACGTTCAGAAAAATTTTAATAAAATCGTTTCTAATGAAGATTTTTCAAAACGGAAAAACTGCACTTTGTAGGACATGTTGTAATATAACTGTATAAAATTGCAGCATTCTACCTTCAATATCTTTTGTATAAAAAAATTTCAAAATTCAGACCGGAAGTACCACTGTTACTCTTACCGAATAGCGATTTTTTGCAAAAGTGTCTATATATATTTATCAAGAGTACAAAAGTTTTTAGAACTGGATTTGCAATATTTTTTGTATATATGAAATTTCAAAATTCGGACCGGAAGTAGCGCTTTTACTCTTAGCGAGTAGCACTTTTTTGATAATATCTTGCAAAGTATGCATTCTATAGAGAATAGAAGTATTTATAATAGGATTTTGAATAATTTTTATATAAAAAAATTTTTAAAATTCTATAATTTGGAACTTTCATACGTTTAAGAAACCCGTGTGGTGGCCACACCTAATTTTTTTATTATATAACTATGAGGGTGTTAAATTTCATTTTCATTTTCATAATTTTGCAATTCTATTGATGTAATAGGCATTTCTGTATTAAATGCTGTTTTGGATGGAACAAACACGCCAGCACAAGCGGCATCGAATAACTTTTTCTTCCTATATATTGAACTGTTTTGTAAAATATTTAGTGTGTTTGAAAGTTATTGGTTATTGCAATAGTTGAATATATATTTTTGACAGATTTTCTATTTCACTTCTATCATTAACAGAATTAGGATCTTTTTTAATTTCGATCATCTCAAATATGTTCCTCGCTTTACTGTTATGTTCCTTTCGTAGGATCGATACGCCATCAAAATCAAATGTATATGAAAATTGATTAGTGTGCTTTTTGATCACTGTACTGTTTTTTGCGTACTTGTGAGCTTTTATTAATTTCTCTAGATGTTGGGTTTGTCCTATATATATACAATTATTATACGGAATCTTATAATCATAATATTTTTATATACCATGAACTTTAAATTCAACATATTTTTATGTGTACATAAAAATAACAATTACTAAAGCTATAACGTTGGGGTGTAATTTGAAAGGTTTATATTTACCTCGAAAAATAATTGTCAACAAGCAAGTTTAATATGAAAATTTTTCATAGCATTTATTAAAAATGTCTTTTTTCTCTTGTTATTATTATCACTTTATCTTACCTATGAAATATTAAAATTCTTTAATATATTTTGAGATCTATTTCAACTATAAATTTTTGTTTCTCTGTATATGTGTCAGACATTTTAAATTAATATTCATGTTTAACAATACTTTATCCGTCAAAGCTAGTTTATCTTTCATATAAATTTGACGATATAAATTACGTCTGCTTTTACTTCACGCTAAAAGCAATTTATCACTCATTTTATCTCTGAAAAGACTTTTCTGCTTAATTTGATGGTTAAAATTGATAACAAGATCTCTAAATTATCCTGTTCTGTCTTTATGTTTTAAAAAAAGATGCAAACTCTGCCAGCGTTAAATATATAAATACTCACTTAAAAGTAATTAATATGGACAGACATTTAGACAATAAAAATTTAAATTAAAACAAGGAAAAGTAACTTGTGCAAAAAAATGATACTACTAAAGATTTAGCAATGCCGAAAATGCATGCTTTAGTCAGCAATTATCCACATAGAAAATGTGACGGGACAAGATAAATACATTTAGTTGAAATATACTTGAGGGATGTGGTGGGATTAAAGGGCTTAGGGAACCTAAATGATGTCCTTTAATCCAACCATTAATTATGTGCTACACTAGGTACGGTTTAATTTATTAAGAAACATATGAAGAGATTAAACAGAAATACGTTAAAAAATATATTTACTTAATTCCATAGATTCATCAACAATTTATTAATATATTTCCTCTTTTCCTGCAACCAAATTCTTTTAAGTGACTGCTGATGTAATTGCTATACATACCAGTGTTAGAATCGATTATGAGTAGATGTAAACAGATTACATTTAACTGAAGTTGTATAGTTATTACATCTGAAATTAATTTTTAGCTGCGTTGTAGCTAATTTACGCCATGAATTATAGAAGATTACTAGGAAATTATGTTCACATTTAAATAATATTACGTTACGAGAAAATTTCTTTACGCCATGTCAATGATGTTTGAAATACATTCTGTGAGAGAAATGTTTTTATTGGCTAAAATGCATATATATTGGAACTCTTTGGCTTGTTCAAAGATTTCTTATGAAATCATATTCCAAGGTCATAGTGTACCAATCGGGGCTGCAGAAAGTTTCCTTAATTTATCGAACACATCTACCCGAAGTCAATTGGTCTAGAAACAGCTTAGTACAAAAGTACTATTGTGCCTAATAATTTATTTTGCGGTACGCATTTTATATTGTAAATTTCAATTTTTCTTGCTATATTTTTTTTTGTAAAACATTTATTCTAAAGAACATATACATGCATATAAACTGTTGGACAAAATTAATGCATCACTTGTTACTTTTACTATTATTTATAATTTTCACAATTTTAATTTGTGAAATATAGTATATACGTAGCTTAGGATGTCATCTCTTATTGGAAAACAAATTGCAGTGATTTGACGTCTTAAAATTATAAGTTTGCAAATAAGTGTATGTTGTGTTGATTTCCGAAAAAGCTCTTAAACAAAAACTGGTCTGCTTAATTTTGTTGATCATTAGTTTGATTTTAATTTGTTAAAAATAATAAAATACACTGTCTAGTATAGCTAGAGTTGAACATATGAATCGTAAACGCGATTTAAATGACCATAATGCAGGGCAAGCAATAGCTCTTGTTAATGATGGTCGTAGCCAGCGTTATGTGGATAATTTGTTAGGCATTAATCAGTTAGCAATAAGTTGGACGGTTAAACGTTTTAATGAACATGAAACTTTCTCTAGAGCAAGAAGACAAGGTCATAAAAGATCTACAAATGAAGTAGATGACCGATTACTTTATAGACAACTTGCCTTAAGTTCGCAGAACAAGGAATGTTGCGAAAGGGAAATCTGCAGGTCGTTCTACTGTTCTAATTGATCTAGTTGTTGCAGATATGAGTCAAAGAATGGATGCGAGTCCTAAAAAATCTTTACGGTGCTTATCAGCCCAAACATATTTATCACTTGGTACCTGTCAAAAGGCTTGCAAGAAAGTTCTGCATTTACATCCATAAAAGATAACCGTAACTCATGAATTGTTACCTCTGGATTTTCCTCGTCGAACACAGTACTGTGAATGGTTGAACGAAGTTTTAAACAATGACGATATCTTGGATATTACTTTCTTCAGTGATGAAGCATGGTTCTATATGAGTGGATATGTAAATTCACAGAACAATAGAATTTGGTCTGCGGATAGTCCTCGTATTTTTATAGAGACTCCATTACATCCTCAAAAGATCGGTGTGTAATTAGCGATGTCAAGAAGAAGAATCATCGGTCCTATCTTCTTTCATTAACATATTAATGCGAATACCTATCAAAATATGATTTTAAATCCTTTTATTGATCAACTTCACAATGATGAGTTGCAACGTGGTTATTTCCAACAGTATGGCGTTACAGCCCACATTGCGCAGAGAACATTAGATTATCTGCAGCAGTTTTATGGGGACAGATTAATAAGTAGAGACCGCTCCTCGGTCACCAGATCTGACACCTTTGGATTATTTCATGTTTGGTTATTTAAAGAATAAAGTTCATTCTAACCGTACCCATACATTGGAGGAATTACAACATACAATTTCGGGAGCTGTAAATGAGATTAGACCAGAAATATTACACAATGTATTCGACAATATAAAAAGAAGAGTGAATTTGTGTTTGAATTTACACGGACAGCATTTTGAACATATGTTGTAATTTTCAAAATTTTACATAATAAATATCTTGAATAAGTGTTAATTAACTAAAATTGTTCCCTTTCTCACTTTTTTATGTTACGCCTATGATATACAGTATTTATAGCTTCAGAGAATTGACTAGCACTTGGCACCAACTTAAAGCAAAAAAATAGAAAGCAGGAAATTCAAACGCCTTTCAATCATCTATGAACGACTGTGCTAATATAGAGTGTTAGCACAGTCGCATTTGTAAGAGATATACAACATTGCAGTTTGCTAGAGTATTTATTTTATGTTTTGATGTTGTAAATAATGTATTAACGGGGTTGTCCAGAGCATATATAATAAAAATGGCAACCTGGTAAACGTCAACATTGCATAGAAGTACTGTGTTTCATTTAAATTATACCGAGCCCATGCAAAAATTATTTACTGTCTTAATAGAGCAAAATGCTTAACAGGAAGAGATGCATGAAACTCGTTTTATAACTTTATAACGTACAGAAGAATATTTATTCCATCATCGCGTGTATTACTTAATCAATCAATCACATTTAGTTTTTTTTTTTATATAAGCTACCTACTAGAAAAAGCAGAAATTATAAATAATATTTTGGACGTCGCATATTGCATTCGCATATAAAAAGGCCATTTGTTACTTGTCAAGTCTGTAAGAGGTACCGAGAAACAAGTATAGATATTTCAGAAGAGATAAGCAACGCCGTTGACGACAAAGAACCTCTTAAAACGGGCAATATATTCTTAATTCTACTTTCCCTTTGTTTCTTCCAACTATTCACGATATACGAAAGCTACTTCAAAATTCCACCACTGGTAATTTAAAACAAGATGGTTTCAAGAGAACCCGAAGAAATCAACTTGAGTTACGGGAAGTCGCATGCTTATAGGACCTCTTTGCTTTAGTCGAAATTACCGAGTTGACCAACCAAACATTTCCCCAGATGGTTGCGTAGCGGGTACTTGCAAAGCTATTTTCTTATTCTGATGAGTGATATTTACATACTACCTTTAATAGTGTGTGTGCGGATGTCTTTGAGAGATATAATACTGCTTGTACCTATACAGATTTTCAGTAATATTTGTGACATTTTCATACAAAATCAGCCAGATTTTTATCCTGCAACAGAATAATTGTTGTAATAAAGCTAACAATAACCATCCTTCAGAAAGAACAATTCAACATACTATTAATATTTAACTAGAGATAATTTTTAATAATAATTGTCTTTATTAATTACCTGGCTGAAAATATATTATTCACACGACTCAGAATACATTACTGACTACTGTTGCTGATCACTGTGACCTTGGTGGTTTTGAACTAACAATATTACTGCTAAGACTGTATGCTTCACATATTATTCAAACGACTTACATTTCTTAGCTGTGTTAATAAAGACCATAGATTCTGAAATACGTGCCTGCGGTTACTCAACACCCGAAGTTTCCAATAATTCATTTTTATATAAATTAAAAAAGAATTATTGAAAACTTAGCGTTATCAAATTTCTATGCTTTTTTAAGTTTAAGTAGCAAGTTACAACTTGTTTTAGTTTGTCTTCTATTTAAAGATGTGGAACTGTTCAGTAAGCTGGTGTAATGAATGTCGCGTTCTCGATAAATGCCGTCTAGTTTGTATGACAAAATTTTTAGAAAACGTTTTTTTTATATATAGGCGCTTATCTGAATAATTTCTTTTTTAAAAGTAAAACAAAATGAACCAAAATCAATTTTTTTCAATATATTATTGCTTTATTAGAAAGGGCAAACATTCACATTATTTGTGAAAAACGATTTCTTTCATATGGCTGCCTCGGCTGGCATTGCAGTATCACATTCTATCAACCCAATTTTCGAAGAACTTGTTGAAGGTTTCCGGCACCATCACAGGAATGGTTCCGACAAAATGCGCTTTCATGGCTTGAATCGTTTCTGGATTGTTCACATAACATCGGTATCTCAGGGCATCCCACAAAACAAGGTCTAATGGGGTCAAATCGCAGCTTTGAGGAGGCCAATTGACATCCCGAAGAAAGCTGATAATACGATTACCTACCGAACTTAACTTACAAAAGATCCATTGTTTAATGGGCTGTCTGGAATGATAAATCATCCCGCTAAATCCAAAGATCGTCCAAGTCCATGCTTTCAATTTCATCCCACAAACAGTCGGTAATCATGCCACTGTAGAGCTTACCGTTGACTAAAATGTCGTTTCCACCAACATTTTCGAAGAAAAATGGGCAAATGATACCAACATTCCAAAATTCCCACCGAACTATCAATCTCAACGGATGCATTGGCTTCTGGGCACCACGTGCGGGTCTTACGATCCTCAGACGCAACAATTTTTTTTGATAACATAACCGTCGATATAGAAATGCGCCTCGTCAAAAAAAAAAAGATGTTTTGGCCAAATTCGACATACAAATCGAGCTGCTCTAAGGCTCAAACTGAAAAACAATAACGGAGCCTTTAATTGCACAGTCGGTTGGACTTTGTTAGCGAATAATCCCAAATTTTTGTGCAAAATTCTCATCAGGTTGGTGCGTGAAATGTTGAATTGTTGAAATCGATGGTGAGTCGATGTTCCTGGATGAGTTGCATACTGTCGACCTGACCAGTCCCATTCTCATTGATACGCACCGTACGACGACAAGGATAGAGATTGGTGTCCACTAGCAATCTAATCTCACGAACTTTTGGCGAAAACTTGCGTAGAGCATGCGCAGTGGGTGCTATATTTCCGCCAAAATTTCTTTTCAATAAACGCACTATTTGAGCCACACCTCTTCTTTTAAAAGTAAGTTTGCAATATTTCTCAAAGTTGTTCAAGAAGGCTAAAGCGGTCCCATTCGTGCCGTGGAAGTATTGTATTAACCTAACAGTCAAGACTTCGAGCGGGTAAGAGCTGTCAGTATCAAAAAAATCGATGTTTATTAAGAAACCACTAGATGGACCCGATGTATATGTATACATATAATCAAAAGTGGATTTAGTGCGGATACATAAATTAGAACAAGAAGTAGAGAATAATGGGTAAATTCCGCTGTAGAGCAACCGTAGACACGTGTTTCTGACTCGTTTGTCGTCATCAGGACGGTGCAGCCAAGGAATAAGGTGGGATAACCTTGGTGATATAAGCATACATGGAAGACTTTCAGGAGACAGACCGCCATATGTAGCTTCAGTTAGCTCGGTTTTGAGGACATCAACCAAGATCGCCACGAGGAAGACATTGTCAAGCTGCGTGCCAATCGACCCAGGAAAGATAATCAAACGTGGAATTAGTGCGGCCACATAAATTAGAACAAGAAGTAGAGGATAATTGGTAAATTCCACTCTTTCCTTGGTCGGTTGGCACGCAGGTTGACAATGTCTTCCTCGTGGCGATGTTGGTTGATGTCCTCAAAACCGAGGATCTTCTAACTACAGCTGTCTGTCACCTGATAGTCTTCCGTGTATGCTTACATCTCCAAAGTTATCCGACCTGACTCCTTGGCTACACCGTACTGATGACGACGAGTCAGGAACACGTGTCCACGTTGCTGTACAGCGAAATATACCCATTATTCTCTACTTTTTGTTCTGTATATATATATATATATACTGGGGTGTCTCTAAAAGGTGCGGAAAAAACGCTACCACACATTTCTGAGGGCAAAATATGACGATTTAACCCAACTTACCTCAGTCCAAAAGTGGATGCTTTCGGAGATACAGAGTGTCAAAAGTTCAATTTGGTTTCAGTTTTTTATAAATAATTTCTGTAATAATTGGTATATTGTCACAATATTTGGGTAGGGGGGGTTTCGTGGGGTAAAAAATTTAAATCTGCTCTCATTTTCATTGCAAAATGTAGAGGGCGCCACCTGCGGCATATTGCATCCATTTAAAACGTAATAACTTTTTTGAGACACACTGTATTTTTAAATAAAAATTCTTATTCTCCAATGTTTTTTACCTAGAAAAGGTATACTTGGTAGGAGTTGATTGGAGCAGCCGTTTATGAGTAATCTGGATATAAAAAATTCATTCCGTATATGGACACATATGCTTCTGTAATTTGGGTGTTATTCTTGTGGCAATTCAATGCAATGGTGCATCCACTTTTGGACTGAGGTAAGTTGGTTTAGATCGCCCTCAGAAATGTGTGGTAGCGTTGTTTCCGCACCTTTTAGAGACACCCTGTATATAAAGGAAATATTCCTGGTCTACAGGTAGGCTTTCATAATTATTAGTGGTATTGAATCATGACAGATAAGTATGAATTCAAATAAGTACATAATTATTTACAGTCTACCATAAAATTTATAAATGCCATAATTGAATACAGTAGCAATAACTCATCTTCGTCAGTTTGGAGGTTGCCACGGAAGCGTTCCAATCTTAAAGCAAATTGCCTATTTTGAAGTAAATATTTTTTTGTATCTTTACGGTATTTTTATTCTACTCAATGCCCGAAGTAGCGTTTCTTACGTCAATTGTTGCAGTATCTGCACATTCTAAACTGCTAACAAGTAATATGTTTCTCAAAGACGTGTAAATTCACTTGTAAGTCCCTATATATTATGTATGTACGAGTATGTATTCGTAAATTAAACAACTAGTTCCATTAGTATTTATAGTTTTTAAAAAAATCAGTAGGTATGTTAGGTGTGTTCTAAGATCTAAAAATATAAAAATACCTGAGTTTCTTTTTCCGGAAGATGTGATTACTTAATTAAAACCTATTTAAATAATGCAAAAAAATTTAGAAGAACAAAATCCCTCGTATGTTCTACACTTTCATTTATGTAAATACATGTGCCACCATGTGTATTTACATAATAGTGTTTTGTTTATTCATAAGTTCACAGACCAGGAACAATATCTATTTAAACCCAATGTAGCCGCGTACACATGACCTAAATTTCGTCATTTTATCTGACCAGATGTTAGAGATATTAGAATAGGTATGGAAGGGTTGTAAATCTATACATGTAGATAAGATACCGAATTGGTACATATTTTTATTAAATAAAACATCTGAATAACATTTATGTATATGAAACATTTATGATTCATTGACAAATATTGATGATAGCCAAACAAGAATTTACAATTATTAAATATTGTAATAGATCAAAATACAACAATGACACACAAGCTTAGTATTAAAATCGATCTTTTAATATCGGAAAGTATTACGTATTCAATTGTCATATAAATAAACGAAGCCATTGTAACTGATAGATACGTCTTATATGGGAACTATGCGAAAGATAAAATATACATGTAAAAAAATTCAGAAAATATTTAATATTATTTATTAAAAGTAACGACATATTCTATAAAAGTTAATTAAAAGTAAATAAAAATGAAATGGAACAAAACTGACATAAATATACATTTGTCGCAATTTAAAATAGTAGAATGTATAAAATATATGATAAAAGGACGATAAGGAATTTCTATATGGAAGTCTAAATAAAAGCGAAAAGGTGATGCCTCAAGCAGAGTGGGATCATACTAACGAAGCTGTATCGGGAAAGAATATTCCAGCAAATGTTATTGTTAGCAGAACATATGAATATCGAGCGAACGGAAATATGTGGATATCTAAATTGCAAATACCAAATATTTTGCAGCCCGGGTGTGGAAAATATATTTCATGATCATAAAAAATTAAATGAGATAAACACGATACATGTATTATAAAATACAAATGTTCAGACGATAATTTCAAGGTATTAACTACGCTTTGGTTCATGATTTAGAATATAGGGTTATTTACAAACACGGAAAAGGTAAAAGTTTCATGACATATATACATTGTTACATACATATATATATACGGCAAAGAAAAAGATTATATGTGTTTAATATGTACATTAACCACATATAAAATAATAATTGTAATTATCCAGAATGAAATTTGGATTTGTGTTTCCAACACAGAGTGCGTATGTGCTGTAATATTGTAGAAGGAAAAACATAGTAATTAATATGTTTGCTTCATTAAATGAGAATGATAAGAAATTATCTCTCATACTTGCAAAGATCGTCACCGTAAGTTTATATACAAATTTCGGTAGATAGGAGAATGGATGCATTACAGACCGAGCTGATGAGCATTCACGTGTAGTTGAGAAAGCGAAACTAATGTATATATGTTAGTCCTCGGAGTAATGTGCTTCTTTTCCTAAAAAATCATTAACAATAAAATAATGCAAGTAATTGTCATCAATTAATTTAAAATGCCGCTAAATTCAAGAAATTTCTCACGTAGATATGTTCATATACATTATACGTATTCACACATTTAAATACACGGCAAAGAAAAAGATTATATGTGTTTAATATGTACATTAACCACATATAAAATAATAATTATATATATATATACATATATACAAAAATTCTTAGCGAAATATACAAGAAATGTAATTAACTCAACTCGAGGCAACTAAATTGATTAAATAGTAATTAATAACAAAAATGACAATATGAAAGCAAGCCGCGATACAATTATTCCTGCTTAATAAACTTGCTTTCCTAATTGTCATTTTTGTTGTTAATTACTATGTAATCAATATCAATGTTGCCGCTACGTCTGGATGACAGATGAGTTAATTACATTTATATATATATATATATATATATATATATACAGGGTGGGTTATCTTTCTGGGGAAGGTATATTGTGATTATATGCGAAAGATGTTTCGGGGGGGGGGGCTTCTATGATATCCACTCATTAGTAGCACCTATCAAATTTATATTGTATTACACAGAGTGTTCCATAACTTGGTGAGTATAACCATAATTATAGTTCAAACAGATATAAGATTGTATATGCATAAAATTTAAAGTTTTCGACTTATTACCATGGACACAATTTTTGATAGTATTGTTCATAGCAAAAGGTCCTAATAAAAGCACATCCTTTTTTCAATTACTAACTGCATGTGCAGAAAACTGGATTAAAATTACATGACACATTTCAATTTTTTCAAGTCTAACACCCCATCTAACAACATTATTACTTTAAAAGTGACCAATACTGAGCCAGTGGCGCCTGGTGGGTACGTTTATGTGAAGCACGTACATAGACAAGAGTGATTCGTTTATTATCGGTGAAATGCTCGGCATCTGATGTTATATCACCGATAGTAAACGAATCAGTTTTGTCTATGTACGTTCACCACCAAAACGTGCTCAACTGCCGCCACTGTTTATTGACAGAAAAATTGTTAAAAATATACATTAAGGCCCCCCGTACCTGGCTTGAATTTCTGTTTTCTACAGGTATGTGGGTTGCATACTCCCTGTTTCTAACACCGACGACAGCTGTCAATTATCTCAAGTATTCGACCGCACAAGGTCATAAAAACCGTTTAGGGGTAAACCTTTCTTGCCGTCCTTACCGATGAAAAAGGAAATTCATTTTAAAGTGTATTTAGTAAAAATGGATGTGAGAGCAAACAAACACTGCGATACAATATGTAAATTTTAAGATGATATAAATGATAACACATTTTGTTATACCAAATAATAGAGTTTCTTTTAGCAATTGAATATTTAGCATCATAATATGAAAAGAAACTTTACATTTATATTATTACCTGAATATCCTCGTTCTTATATTGTAATGTTCTCCGATTAAAAATAAAACACTTTTTCTTTGCTATTACTCAGTATCTAATTTTGCATATTATTTTGCATTTCTATCTCACTTGAGGTTGTCTTGATGGGCGGATGTCAGTTGGGCCAGACGTCAGGTAGACGGACTTATCTATAGTTCAGTTGGGCCGGTCAATAGTGAGGTGAGGGATTATCACCAAGGAAGAGGATTAAGATTTTATATTTAATGTTATATACCTAATTACCTTATTTTTGTTTGTTTAAGGAAAACACAAAACATCATAATATCAATTTAATGTTAAGAAAAAGAAACCAAATATTTATTTACAATTTTATTCTGAAACAAATTAACATACCCATATATACGCATATCATACAGGTAAATAATTAAAACAAACAGATTTTACAATATATAATATCAATTGCAGGAAATGTTGCAGTTTCTGAAATATAGTTTTCAAATAAATAATTTCTAAATTCTATGATTCTAGAATCATTGTCTGCAATTAAGTAATATAATTCTTCATTAAAAAAATCAACAACTTGTTGAGGATCTTGAAATTGTATGCCAAAATACAATTTTAAATATTTTCCTACAACAGAATTATTGTCTTTATATTCTTTACATAAACCCAATTGTTGTATTTTCCTATACCAACTCTGGCACAAGCGAAACCTGCAGCCTACAATGATTACATTATTCCAAACAGCAACACAAACTTTATGAATTGCACTTTCAAAATCTAGCACTATTTTGTTGGGTTCAAGAATCGGACCGAATTGAGTGCACTTTTCTTTTAATTCTAACAGAAAATTGTAATAGGTTGCTTGATTTTTATTTGGGAGTAACGCAAATACCAATGGAATATAATGTCCATTCTTAAAACCGTGCAGAGTAAACATCTGATAAAAAAATTTGGTACAATATTTAAACGTTCCATCAACATAGATAGTGTCAACTTGACATAAAAAGTTTAAATTTGTAAAACAAGAGAAAATAGTAATTTCTTTATTTTTATTCACATTCAGTAAAAATTTTTCTTCTTCATCAGTTTTCAGTTCTAATTCAGATAAGTAGTTTATAACTTCTTCTCGATTTTTCGGAATTGTGGGTTGACTTTTCCGGCGAGCAATATAAATGTTTCGTCGAATGCAACTGATATCTTGGGTGAAGACTTCAGAATTACATGAGTGGCTTCTTAGTTCACAATTAATTATTTTGGCAGGTTTTTCAGAAATATTGTCGCAAGCTTTCCTTTTTGCGGCATTGCTAATTATTTGTCTAGCTAAATTTTGCACAGCACCGTGAGAATGAGTTTCTTTCACTTCAAGCACTTCAGTTTTATTATGCACAGAAGTATATATTCGAGCTAAACATTTGCGATTACAGCACTTCCAACGAATTTTTCCGCATTTCGTTTCATTGGCCTTTGAAAATTTGTAGCCGCCAACAACTAATAATTCGTGTCCTTTTTCATTCAACATTAACTCCGCACTTTGATCCATATTAACTGTTACAAATAACTCAGCACTTTGATCCATGTTAACTGTTACAAAGCTTTGGTTGTTTTGATGAAAAATAATTTGCAAATGTTTGTTTATTAAATGTTCTAATAGGTAGGCGTATCCCTAAAGTCTTAAAGGATTAAAAGTCTCCGGCCCAACTGAACGGTCACCTTAATCCCCCCTCTGACCATCTAATCCAATGATAATTGCTTTCTGGCCCAACTGACATACGTCCGTCTTGATGATTGTTAGTCGCCAACAGAGTAGTGTGGTAGTGTTTGTGTTTTTTTTACAAATGAAGGCGGCTTTGTGACCAAATCTTCATTATTTGGTGTCAATATGTGCCAACAGAGTAGTGTGGTAGTGTGTGTGTGTGTTTTTTTTACAAGTGAAGGCAGCTTTGTAACCAAATATTACGGCGCTATCAACAGTTTTTTTTTTAAATATATCCTCTTATATAGTATTTTAATAATAGTTAGTATCAACAAAAAAAGTAGGTGTAGGTTTACATTAACGTAACGTTAGGAAAAACTTAGGATAGATATTTGAAGTACCTACATATCATATTGTTTGAAAATGGGACTTTCAAAAACTAAGCGCGTGGCTTATAACAAACGTAAAAGTAAACGACGATTAGTAAAAAATATATGGAAACAACGGCAGGGTGAAAAATCGATACAATTAAATTAAAAGTCTACTGATTATGAATCATGTAGTAGTTCTTCGATGTCCGTTGACAATGATAACATTATTATTATCAACAAAATATTATCATTTGTTTTCATCTTTAAAATCCATAGAACACAAAGGATTTGACTGTAGTTTTTACCAAATAAATATTATCGGTGAAATGCGCTTGGGATTTAAAAGTGTCTTTAGTTATAAATGCGCTATGTGCGGCATTGAAGGTTCTTTCAGTATCGAAGATAGTGACGTGGGAAATTCAGTAAACAAAGCAGCGACTAACAGGGTAGTTGCAATTGGTGCGGGTGGTTCACAACTTTCTGAATTATATGCTAGTTTAGATATTCCTCAAATGTCAGAACGGACATATTCAAAGTATGAAAATGAGGTATCAAACAATTAGCAACGGCAGACATGTTTGCAGCTGACAAAGAGGAACATGAATTAGCGGTAAAAGCTGGGGAAGCTGATGCAGATGGTATACCTATAATTGCCGTAGTAGTTGACGGTGCTTGGAGCAAACGGTCATATAGAACAAATTATAATGCTTCCTCTGGTGTTGGATGTATTATAGGGGCAAGAACAAAGAAAGTTCTTTAGGTAGGAGTGAAAAATAAATACTGTCGAAAATGTGAAAAAAATAAAGCTGAAAAAGTCAATTTACAACACACATGTTTTAAAAATTGGAGTGGAACTTCAACATCAATGGAAAGCCAAATTATATTGGAAGGATTTCGAAAATCGATAGTAATGCATAATTTGAAATATGGAAAAATTATTGGTGACGGAGACAGTAGTGTGTATAAAAGAATACGTGAGGACAAACCATATGGTCCCGATTTTTTATAGAAAAAAATCGAATGTAGAAATCACATATTGCGAAATTTTTGTTACAAACTTAGAGAAATATCAAAAATGTCAGGAGGGAATATGTATGTGGAAAAATTCATACGTAGCAACGTTTTGAAATTTAGAATAGCCATTGTTAGTGCAATAAAGCACCGTAAAGTAGAGTCCTCACCAGATCACGACAAAATTGAAAATTTAAAAACCGATATTTTCAACGGTCCTCGACATATTTTCGGCGATCATTCTAATTGCGCTACATATTTTTGCGATAAACAAAATCAAGCAACTGTAAATGTAATGCTCAATGAATTTCTAAACAGTTCCACTTACACAAGTTTTTTCAAATGTTTAAATGGAGTTGCAAACGTATCATCCAGTTTGTTATATGATATTGATAACAATGCTGCTGAGGCATTTAATTCAGTTGTACAGAAAGTTATTGGGGGTAAACTAATAAATTTTTCTTTGAAGGGTCTTACGAGGGTAGATGTTACGCAGCTGTAATAAGTTACAATAACAAGGGGTTATTTATTTCAAAGATTATTGCAAATATTAATAACGGTAAAGTAGGTAAGTATACAAACAGTTTTTCTAAAACACGCGTTAAACTTAATGGAAAAAGAATAAAACCATTGAAGCGAAAACGCATTCAAAGCGCAGATTCCCATTATGGACTTAATAATCTAGATAATGAAGACATTCCAGATATGAATGAAGCACAACATAACATCGCAAAACAGAAATTTTTAGATAACATTGATAAATCCGATGTTGATATAATTCAAGAAATAACATTAGGACAAAGCTCAAACCCTGTCTGGTTTAAGGAAAAATCAATTAGGCTAACTGCGAGCAACTTTGGAAAAATATGCCATATGAGACCTTCGACCGATACAAGATGCAGTGTAAATCAGATATTGTATTCAAAGCAAAATTTCCAAACATATGGGTTGCCAAATTCATTACAACACGGTATAAATAGCGAGAACAAGGCTATTGAAAAATTTCAAAATTAGTTTAAAATTGAAATAAAGAAAACTGGTTTATTTATTGATATTGAAAAAAGTTTTTACCCGCATCCCCTGACCGATTGATTGGGAGGCTATTGCTGTTGTAGAAATAAAAGCCCCATATTCTGCGAGAGAACTAGCAGTTCAGGAAGCCATTCGAAATAAGATAATTGATTATTGTACAATTAATGATGCTGAAGAAATAAAGTTAAAACCGGATCATAATTACATGTACCAAATACACGGTCAGTTACATAAACTTACATATAACGCGAAGGGATGAATGTTACTTTATAGTATACACAGAAAAAATATAGCTTGCGAAATTATTGAAAAGGATGATAATTTTTGGAATACGAAAATAGTAAATGTTTTGGAACAATTTTATATGAACGCTTTATTACCAGAAATAATTGATTCCCGTGTAAATAGGAAAAAACCTATCAAAAGTATTTTACGTAGAGATTTGCAGATATAGAGTACATATATTCAATATGTAATCATTGGGTGGGGATGTGTTTCGTAATGTTCCTTGAGGAACTTAGATATAGTTCAGAAGTGGATATTAAAGATTATTTTCAATAAACAAACGCGATTACCCAAGTGGAGACTTATTTGAAGCGGGTGTTTTTGATGTGCGACAAGTGTACGCTTATGCTACGCTTATGCTACGCTTATACATATTTAAAAAGAAAAGAAATTATTAAAATAGGTGAACACAATTATAATACTCGGAATAAAGATAATATCATACGTAAACCTTTAGCTTTGAAGGCAATCGGACAAAAAAAATTACATATCTCGCCCTGAAATTTTATGATTATTTGTTTCGGGAGGTAAGATTTGAGAAGTCGTACAGATCATATAAAAAAAATAAAATATTGGATAGCGAAACCGGGACAGTTCTTTCATGCAAAGCATATACAAAATTTAACACAAAACCTTTAGTAGGTAGTAAATACAATCCACGACCTAAAGAAAAATATTCATTGCGGCCTTGTAATGGTCGTAACGATTAGCCGACCCCCCGCTGGTTAGGTACCTAGCTATTATAAATCAAATAATATGGATTTGTTAAATGTATAAGGGGCTGCCTAGATTAAAATTTCTGGCAGAAAATTATAGAGCTTACAATTAAATTATCAAAAGAATGAAAGAATTTTATTTAAAAGAAAAATGAGAGCGCACTCGGTATGTGAATTCTCTACACATCGATATAAATTTCAACTAAAAATCATTATAAATAACCGCAAAAAACCGGTTTCTTATAAAAAACATTTATCGCAATATCTACAAAAATAAGGCCTATTTCCCAACTTTGATATTGCAGCGCACTCAAGCAGCATATTTGATACCCACACAAATATCGATCTTTCCTTCAAATATAAAAATGGAGCTAAAAAATGCGCTACCATTTTGTATTGTTTTCTGGGGTGGTACAGAGGAGTCTTAAGGGAAATTTTGAAAACGTGACGTAGTCGCTTGGTAGCACTGATTTATATTTGACAGTTGACTTTTGTAAGACTTTGAATTGAAAAGTTTGCTTAAATTAGAAAAAACCTCATATTTTCTGTGGGCAAAATGTCAGACGAAGAGCTTCAATATGAAGCACATGAATTGCGGGACGTGGCCTCCAACGCCATAAATAATTTACTACCAGGTAAATCGAAAAGCAAGTATGAAAAAGAATATAAAAATTTTATGAGACCAACCTATTTCTACTAAAATAGAAAGTTACCAAAAATCGTTTAAGAATGGAGTCCATTCTAACACGAAAATGGGTGCTAGAATAACGTTGTTCTAATACCGAAACAGAGAAATAGCTTTACAATACACTCTATAGCAGCAATATATTTCATAAAATATGTAGAACATGGCAGAATAAACTAATTTTAAAACAAACAGATTAATACCTTGTTTGTAGTAGGTATAGAAACAGAGACTGTTATACGTGTATGAACGAATAATTAGTAGATTAGAAATTATAAAATAACAATAAATATGATTCGGCGCTAATGGGTTAAAATAGGTAACAAATCATTTTCAACAAGTGTTCAAATGAATATTTCGGCACTTTTAAACATTTTTGTACACTCTTCCAAAACGATATATCGACATCAATATTTGTCGTATAAGTTCCCGCATAGCACGTGGTTACAGGTATAATTTATATTTGCTCTTTTACGTATCCCTATAAAAAAGAAAAACTAATTTTGTCCGAAGACCTAGAAGGCTAGTAAATAGTGACTGCACGGGCTAGCCACTTCCCTGGAAACATTTTACTTAAAATAGTTCTTGCTTCTAGCATAGATTGTAGTGGTTCGCCGTCTTGTTGAATCCACATCTCTTTGTAAATTTAACGAAACTTTTTAATAATTCTACTAAATTGCTACTAAATTGATTGACAGAAATTGCTTAATAAGCTTGTCGGTTAATACTACCTGTAAAATAGAATGCGGCGGTTCACCGTCTTATTGAATCCACATCCTTTCAATCAATTTGACGGAACGCCTTCCAATAATTCCACTAAAATCCTGCTACTACATTCATAGAAATGCGGGCCTATCATCCAATCATCAAGAATACCTCCCCACATCATATGCTCCAGATATTGTGATGATCTATTTGTTAGTGAAGTAAGGGTTTTTATTAGAATTTGAATAATAAAAATTTCTTTTGTTTAGTACTCCGTTACTATGAAACGCAACTTGATCCTTAAATTATATATTATTAAAAAGAATTGCTTGTGAATTAATTTTAGTTACTGCCCATTAGCAGAACGCTCTTTTATAGCTCTTTAAGTTTCATTTGCATCCGTCTAAAATTTAATATTAACCTACAACTTCATTATAAATATTTACATATTATCAAAACATTTAAAATTTGAATTTAAATTTTAATTATATGAAATAAGTGAACATTAAAATACGTAATTGTACTATGAGGTTCGTAACTTGACTAATTATAGATTTTATTTTAATAAATTTGTATTTTTAGTTATGAAACTGGATAGTACTTCTTGAATTTGCCTGTTAAATGTTATTTATTGACCCTGTTTTTCTTATAAAAGCCACACACCCCTGCTTGTTGACAGCATCCGTCTAACAGAAATAGCTATAAACAATTACTTCTCATTCACAAGGGATTGAAAGTCGGAAGTAAATTTGAACAGAGTTAATGAGTACTGTGAAAGATTGCATTTGAAGAAGTTCTATTTACTCTAACTTGGTAAATACTTGTATCTCTATATAATAATCCATAAACAAGATTGTAAGGCAATGTACTCCTGACTGCCGATTTAACAATCTTGTAATGGTAATTAATTTAATTAATTTTGTTTTACCTTATGCTTGTGTAATACATACAAATTTTAAATTCCAATACTAACTACCCTGGTATTACAGTACTATTCTCGTCTATTTTGGTGATAGAATTTCTAATTATTCATAGAGTACTGATTTTACATTTATTACAGGTTTATTTCTATATAACAAAACGTATGTGTTATATTGGATACTGACAATCCTATGGATTTTATGGATTTATACTACTACTAGTACCACATAAATGCAATTCTTTTACTCCTACATGTACCTGCACATGTAGGAGTAACGATAGGTTAATGTTTCCGTTTTATGTGACTATGCATAATAAACAAGCATATACAATACAAACATATACAGCTATAAAATGAGTAGGTTTTGCAGTTCTATTTCGTATGAAACTAAATTTTGCTTTGTTATATATTTGCAGATATCTATTATTATTACAAGCGGTATTATCTACAACTCTATTAGGAAACTGCAAGAGGAATGGAGCGCTGTGAACGATGACGGCCTATAAAAATAACAAAACACCAAACATTAATTTTTTGAATTCATTGAACTTTTATTATCTTAACGAATAAATTTCTAATTACATCTCTATCACACCACTGCAAATTGATGATACATTTACTATGAGAATATACTTAATATGAGAGTTGCACTGAGAAAGTAAAATGATAAGTATAAGCATCACTGCTACGATCGACGCACAATCAATAATAATGGCTGAAAACGGTTTAGGCCCTAAACTTTTATGAGTGAGAGAAAGCTTATTGTATGAGAAAGACAGGAGACTGGCTTCGTTCTCATCCCTACTCTGTGCTGTTTACGGGGTGATATTGATCAATTATCGATCGCCGAGAGTAGAAAATTATTATAGTTCTAATATCGCTATTAAAAAATAGGGGTTGGTGATAGAAGGGTTAGAATTTAGGGTTATATGTATTTCTTAATGCCGAAATCATCAAAAAAAAATGAGGTGTGGCCACCACACGACTTTCTTATACGTATGAGCGTTTGAAACTATACAATTTTACGAATTTTTTTATACAAAACTTATTCAAAATCCTATTCTAGGTACTTTCATTCGCTTAATAAATCGCTATAGAATGCATACTTTGCAAGATATTATCAAAAAAGTGCTCCTCGCTAAGAGTAAAAGTGCTACTTCTGGTCCGAATTTTGAAATTTCATATATACAAAAAATATTGCAAATCCAGTTCTAAATACTTTTGTACTCTTGATAAATATATATAGAATGCATAACTTACGACATATTTGCAAAAATCGCTATTCGATAAGAGTAAAAGTGGTACTTCCGGTCTGAATTTTGAAATTTTTTTTTTACAAAAGATATTGAAAATTATGTTTTAAATACTTTTATACCCGTAACGTACTTGTCTAAAGAGCATGACTTGCGAAATATTCGCAAAAAATTGATTTTCGATAAGAGTAAAAGACCTACTTCCGGTAGGAATTTCGAAAAACTTTTTGAATAAAATTATTCTCAATTTTAATTCTAAGTATATATGAATTCTTTATAAATTTGTTTAAACTTAGTAGTTGACGAAATATTCGCAAAATTCGATTTTTTCGCTGAAGTAAACTGCTACTTCCGGTCTACCGATTTTACTGAAAATCTAATCAGATCTCAAGAGGGATATCATATTCGTAAACATAAAATTTGGAATTGATACCTATGGCGGTTTGACCGCTATCGTGGTCACACACAGAGAGAGAGACACACACACAGACATTTTTAAAAACCACTTTTTTGGTATCAGGGGACATCAAAACGTGGACATCTGCAAAAATCTCGAGGTCGAAAATTTTCATCATCACAATACTTCCTTATACTACGTATAAGAAAGTAAAATGAATAATAAGTCAAAATTAGAATCGACACACCGACCAAAAACACCAACAACAATAGGCAGGGGTAGCAAATACTGGAAAGATTGCTTACATCAAAATGACAATCTATCAATACAGTCATGCTCTTATAGAAAGAACCGCTTCTTTCTCTCGAGGTGGATGTCTGCACAAGGAAAAATAAGATTGTAATTGTAGGACATAACGTAAACGGGGGATTTGAAACTAGCGTTTTATATAAATATATAAATAAAGGGCAAATGGCTTATTATAATTTGCAAATACTAGCTTCTCAGTTCATAGTAAGATGAACTTCTTTTTGAAACACGTTGTATATCTATGATAAATTTATTCTATAGGTACTTATTCGATTCTCTATTCCTTTATTGTAGAACCAGCCCTAGGGCAGAATGTTTTAGTAATCTTATTTGCTGTAATTATCGAATGTATTCTGTGTTGTGCGACGGTGTGGAATAGACGCGCCTAGTCGAGTAAAGTGACTGCAGTAATATTATTATCTGTGTTATATTGTGGTTTAAAATGTCTATTGACAGACAATTGGGCGGGGATTCCGGTTTACTTAAAGCTGTTGAAGAGATGTTAAAATATGAGACACTTTGGGAAAGAATCGGTAAAATTATAGCCGGAAAAATGGACCCCGTTGTTAAGCACTACGAAGCGAAGGTGATCCATCTTGAGAATGAATTAAGTAAAGCATATGACAAAATAGATTCGCTCGAACAATACTCCAGACGTAACAATTTACGAGTTTACGGCATTCCTGAATACACGACGGAAAATACTTCAGAAAAAATTATTTCACTATGTAAAGAAAAACTCAATATCGATGTAGTGCAGGGTGTGATCGACAGCAGTCACAGACTCTGTAAAAAGGAGAACGGAATTCGTCCTATTATCGTCAGATTCTGTAATGGGTCTGTGAAACAAAACATATACTGCAATAAAAAGAAATTGAAAGGTCCGAAGATTATAATTAGGGAAGATTTAACAAAAAGAAGAGTCGATCTGTTTAAAAAAGCCCAACAAAACGGTGGTACCGTCTGGACAAGGGACTGCAATGTGTTCACGAAGATTAAAAACAAGATTTATAAAATTAACATTTTACAGATTTAAACAGTTTATAATATTTGTATTTGATTCGCAGGATCTTGCTTGGCTCTAGTTTATTTCACTTTAATCGTTGCTTACTGCTACACAGAAAAAGTCATCTTTTTTATTTTGTCTATAAAAGATCTATTCTTATTAGGTTTGTTCTTTTGTTACTTTATTTATATTGTTATTTTTATATTGTGTTTGAGATAAATTCTTTTAGTTTCTTTTACATTTGTTAAGTGATAACATTTTTCTTTTGCATTTCAAGTATAACTTCTTTTTATAGTACATATTTTCATATATGATACATGTGTTTTTGTTTGTTAAAAATGTTTTATAAAATATTATTTTATTTATAATTTGGGTAATGAAGCGGCATATTGTAATGGCACACCTGAACGTCCGCTCGCTTCTGTCGATGAATTGGAGTCTTTACTCACTGAGTTTGCTTTGGACTCTGATTCCGTGGTATGCTTGGGTGATATTTAATATGTTAGAATTTGAAGATAATGACGTTATTCAGTTGAATTACGCTTTTCAATCAGCTGCTATGTCCCAGTTGATTAGAGAACCTACACGTAAAGCGTCTCTGCTAGATATTATTGCTATATCAGACTTGGCGCCGATTACCGATTCAGGAATAATATGATCCGAGATCTCTGATCATGATATGGTTTACTGTAGGATATTGTTAACGTGTCCTGATAAAAAACCTCGTTTCTACACTTTTTGAGATTTCTCATCGTTTGCCTTTGATGATTTCAATAAAGATTTATCCCGCATACTCTTTAACTATATGTTCAATGTGAATATTGAAGATATAAGTTACATTTTTTAATGAATCTATTCTGTTCCTCTTCGATTATCATGCCCCCATAAAAACTGTGAAAATAACTAAACCCAAAGCGCCTTGGATAACTGATAATATAAAGTTGTTGCAAAAATTGCCTGACAAAGCGAAGACTAGGTTCAAGAAATCTAAGTTGGACGCTCATCGGCAATACTATAAACAGTTACAAAACTATGCTACACTTGCAATTCGCAATGAGAAAAGGGCTTACTTTGAAAATGTATTATCTAGGAACAATTTCAAACGTTTGTGGGGGGAATTGAAAAAGCAACGTGTGGGTGGCTCCGCGGCAAGGGAACTACCGGCAATCTTCTCTGACGCAGATCAAATCAATGAAGCATTAATTGGTGGTATATCGCAAACCGATACTTCCCATGATATTATCAATTTTTATGTTCAACCTCCATAGACTTCGATTCTAACTTTAAATTTCAACTCGTAAACCAGGACACTGTTTTAAATGTCTTGTTATCTATTAATAGCAGCGCTACGGGCACGGATGGTATTGGCATTAATATGCTGAAATTAATATTGCCCTACGCACTTCCCTATTTGATGCATATAATAAACTCATGTGTGTATTTTAATTATTTTCCCCGGCAATGGAAACTTGCCATTGTGGTGCCTCTGCCCAGGACTCCATCCTAGTCTAATGTGCAGGACCTGCGCCCAATAAGCATACTTCCTGCGTTTAGTAAGATCTGAAGAAATATTTAGCGTGTCACTCGGCGTGTCACAAACTGATTCCGGAATGTCAGTTTGGTTTTAGACGTGGTTATGGTAGCATCACAAGCTTGCTGGACGTGACGGATGATATAATGCGGGTCAGAGATAAGAACGAACTGTCTAGTCTAGTATTATTAGATTTCAGTATGGCTTTTGATACCATCAGTCACGATGTTCTCTTGGCTATCTTGCACTACATTGGTTGCGGTGAGTCCTGAGCGGGACTTATACAGTCCTATTTGTGCGACAGGTACCAGATGGTTCGGTTGGGTAATCAGAAGTCCTCCCCGTTGCCTATCCATAGGGGTGTGCCTGAGAGATCCATTCTGGGGCCATTGCTGTTATTAATTTATACAAGTATGTTGCCCAAAGAATATTGATTTTTGTAAATCGCATATGTATGCGGATGACACACAAATGTATTTGTCTTTTCCTCCTTCCGAGCTGACCGATGCCATATCCAAAGTTACTGTTGATTTATCAAATATCAATACTCCCGCAAACATTCTATATTTATTAACCCTAGCAAAAGTTGTGTTATGTTGTTTGGAAGGGCAGGTGACGTTGAGAGGTGTGGGTGTCAGTTGAATATTACTTTTAATAATAGTACTATACCAGTAGTAACGCAAGCGAAAAATTTAGGCTTAACCATGGATAACACTTTTAGATATAAGTCTTAGATATCAAAAATTATTAGCCGTGCTTATTTGAACTTAAAGATTTTATATCCCTTCAAATCTATTTTTAGTATTAAATTAAGGAGGATGCTGTGTGAATCATTGGTGCTGTCGTTATTTAATTAATGCATGCCTGTTTATGGGCCCTGTTTGGATGCTGTTGACATGATGCGAGTGCAGAGGGTTCCGAACGCGAATATGCGGTACATTTTTGGTATCCGCAAGTATGATAGAATATCACACAAGCTCAGATCCTTGCGTTGGGTAAATATGCAAAACCGAATTGTTTTACATTGCCTTACCTTGTTTCACAGTATCCTTTTGTTTGAGTGCCCACCGTACTTATTGAGGAAAGTCAGGTTTCGCTGTGACGTGCATAACATTAATATAAGGAGAAAAGATGCTATTACCTTACCTAAATACCATACTATATTTTTTAAGAGATCATTCACATATGTAATCTACTCCCTCTACAACTCCATACCAGAACATTTTAGGGCTATGGGTTTGACGGCTTTCAGGTGTGCTGTTTATTCTTGTTTGTTAGAACAACAATGACGCTTACTTCAATTTGTTTCTCAATACCTTGTTTGTTATAAACAATATATATTTTGTTAAGTATATTACATAATATGTATTATTTGGTTTTTCTTTTTAACATCCTATATTTCAACATAAAGATACATACATAGATATATTAAAACAAAAGAAAATATGCTGTTGAAATCCTAAGGCGTGGTTCAGATGGCCGGAGAAGTTCTTCAGCCCCTGTTCTTCCACCAAAACCTTAAAACCAAAAGAAATCAAAAAAAAAGAACAATGCTTGCCTATCCTATCTTAATACTAATATTATTCTTAACTACTACATACATTAATGAAGGTCTTATTCAAGTAACCGTATACATCAATGGCATCCTTCATTAATGTATGTAGTAGTTAAGAATAATATTAGTATTGAGATAGAATAAGCAAGCGTTGTTCTTTTTTTTTGATTTCTTTTGGTTTTAAGGTTTTGGTGGAAGAACAGGGGCTGAAGAACTTCTCCGGCCATCTGAACCACGCCTTAGGATTTCAACAGCATATTTTCTTTTGTTTTAATATATCTATGTATGTATCTTTATGTTGAAATATAGGATATTATTATTAAATATCTCTGAAAATAAAATTATAAAATATAGTATCGGTTACGAAAGGTATAACACAGATTAGCATTAACATTGATGGTTTAATCTCATACAAAATAATTAAGATTTTGAGATCGATCTGGTGCATCCATTGAATACTATCTAATTTTGCATTGCGAACATTCGACAAATTATAAATTGGAATACGATAAGCGAGCTTCTTTTAAATAATGATCTGTTTGAATTATGACATTGGCACTTTATACAAAAAATATGATTTTATGATGTATAGCTTTCAGCATAAATTATACTCTGTTTTACTTTCTTATACGTAGTATAAGGAAGCATTGTGATGATGAAAATTTTCGACCTCGAGATTTTTGCAGGTGTCCACGTTTTGAGGTCCCCTGATACCAAGAAAATAGTTTTTAAAAAATGTCTCTGTGTCTCTGTGTGTGTGTCTGTCTGTCTGTGACCACGATAGCGGTCAAACCGCTACAGATATCAATTCCAAATTTTGT
The DNA here is from genome assembly GCA_963170755.1 of Amphimallon solstitiale. NCBI lineage: Eukaryota > Metazoa > Arthropoda > Insecta > Coleoptera > Scarabaeidae > Amphimallon > Amphimallon solstitiale. The sequence continues at coordinate 27,745,204 of OY720680.1, forward strand.
ATTTACGAATATAATCTCCCTCTTGAGAACTGATTAGACTTTGAGCAAAATCGGCAGACCGGAAGTAGTAGTTTACTTCGGTGAAAAAATCGAATTTTGCAAATATTTCGTCAATTACTAAGTTTAAACAAATTTATAAAGAATTCAAACGTACTCAAAATTAAATTTGAGAAAAATTGTATTAATAAAGTTTTTCGAAATTCCTACAGGAAGTAGGTCTTTTACTCTTATCGAAAAACAGTTTTTTGCGAATATCTCGCAAGTCATGCTTTCTGGGCGAGTATAAAAGTATTTGCAACGTAATTCTAAATATCTTTTGTATAAAAAAAAATTCAAAATACGGACCGGAAGTAACACTTTTACTTTTACCGAATAACGATTTTTTGCAAATATGTCGTAAATTATGCATTCTGTATATATTTATGAAGAGTACAAAAGTATTTAGAGTTGGATTTGGAATACTTTTTGCAGTCGTGTGGTGGCCACACCTCAATTTTTTAATTCCGCGGACCACCAAGTATAGCCATGTGTACACTATGCAGTATATGATGACATTTATAATTGACAAATTTATGCGATAGGTTATGTAAGTTCTGTTATGTGTATACGCACTAATATGCATGCAACAAATACAACTATCAAATGACTAGAAATAACTGTCAATTAAATTAAGTGAGTGTTATTTGGCCACGAAAACAACCAATCGAATGGTTCACTTTTAGCGCTTCAATTTAAAAACACTCCTAATTAAAAAATGAGGTGTGGCCACCACACGACTTTCTTATACGTATGAGCGTTTCAAATAATAGAATTTTAAGAATTTTTTTATACAATGCTTATTCAAAATCCTATTCTAAGTACTTCTATTCTCTTAATAAATCTCTATAGAATGCATACTTTGCAAGATATGATCAAAAAAGTGCTCCTCGCTAAGAGTAAAAGTGCTACTTCCGGTCCGAATTTTGAAATTTCATATATACAAAAAATATTGCAAATTCAGTTCTAAATACTTTTGTACTCTTGATAAATATATATAGAACGCATAAGTTACGACATATTTGCAAAAAATCGTTATCCGATAAGAGTAAAAGTGGTACTTCCGGTCTGAATTTTGAAATTTCTTTTATACAAAAGATATTGAAAATTATGTTTTAAATACTTTTATACCCGTAACGTACTTGTCTAAAAAGCATGACTTGCGAAATATTCACAAAAAACTGATTTTCGATAAGAGTAAAAGACCTACTTCCGGTAGGAATTTCGAAAAACTTTTTAAATAAAATTATTTTCAATTTTAATTGTAAGTATATATGAATTCTTTATAAATTTGTTTAAACTTAATAGTTGACGAAATATTGTCAAAATTCGATTTTTTCGCTGAAGTAAACTGCTACTTCCGGTCTACCGATTTTACTGAAAAACTAATCAGATCTCAAGAGGGAGATTATACACGTAAATACAAAATTTGGAATTGATATCTACAGCGCTATCGTGGTCACACACACACACAGAGAGACACACAGACACACACACACACACACACAGAGAGAGAGAGAGAGAGAGAGAGAGAGAGAGAGAGGGAGAGAGACAGAAATTTTTTAAAAACCACTTTTTTGGTATCAGGGGACTTCAAAACGTGGACATCTGCAAAAATCTCGAGGTCGAAAATTTTCATCATCACAATACTTCCTTATACTACGTATAAGAGTGTAAAAAAATGAGGTGTGGCCACCACACGACTTTCTTATACGTATGTGCGTTTCAAACTATACAATTTTAAGAATTTTTTTATACAAAAATTATTCAAAATCCTATTCTAAGTACTTTCATTCTCTTAATAAATCCCTATAAAATGCATACTTTGCAAGATATTCGAAAAAAAAGTGTTAATCGCTAAGAGCAAAAGTGCTACTTCCGGTCCGAATTTTGAAATTTCATGTATACAAAAAATATTGCAAATTCAACTCTAAATACTTTTGTACACTTAATAAATATATATAGAATGCATAATTTACGACATATTTGCAAAAAATCGCTATTCGGTAAGAGTAAAAGTGGTACTTCATGTTTGAATTTTGAAATTTTTTTTATTCAAAAGATATTTAAAATTATCATTTAAATACTTTTATACTCGTAACGTACTTGTCTAAAACGCATGACTTGCGACATATTCGCAAAAAACTGATTTTCGATAAGAGTAAAAGACCTACTTCCGGTAGGAATTTCAAAAAACTTTTTTAAGACAACTTGCCTAAAATTTAATTTTTAGTACATTTGAATTCTTTATAAATTTGTTTAAATTTAGTAATTGACGAAATATTTGCAAAATTCGATTTTTTCACTGAAGTAAACTACTACTTCCGGTCTACCTATTTTACTGAAAAACTAATCAAATCTCAAGAGGGAGATTGTATACGTAAATACAACATTTGGAACAGATATCTACAGCGGTTTGACCGCTATCGTGGTCACACACAGACAGACACACAGACACACAGTACCACACACAGACATTTTTTAAAAACCACTTTTTCGGTATCAGGGGACTTGAAAACGTGGACATCTGCAAAAATCTCGAGGTCGAAAATTTTCATCATCACAATACTTCCTTATACTACGTATAAGAAAGTAATAGACTATAGGAGGTATTCAATATTTTATTGTAGGCCCGTGCGAGAAAGGGGAATAACCGCTGAAGCAGGCAAATTATTTTCATAATATTATACTGACATTCGAAAACGGAGTCGTAAATCCACATTAATAAATATATCCTGAAGAGGATTTGGAATCAGGAAACCAAATTAAACGTGGGAGGGTTGTAATAGATGTGTTTAAGGACAAATGTATTATTCCCGAATACATTATGTCTTAATGTATTCTGTTTGTCGTACAATTTGATATGTAATTTAATTTTCCCATTGGTTAAGGAATAATATATTATTGCTAATACATACTCATTTAATATTATATTAAACCAATTCTCTGTTATTTATCTTTATCTTGTCTGTCTCTTAATATGAAATTTTTTTCTATATTTAAGAAATAATTCTGTCTTGGCAGTGAATAAATTTTGACTTGGGAACAATAGTAATTTAAATTCAAGTTAGGTATTAGATTTTTCTATATTTACCTTATTTTTGTTATTATTATTGAAGTATGAGATATTTGCTTCCGGTATCTTTTAAAAAGATATTAATTTATTTAGTTTTAGTCGCATTTACAAATTCAAAGAATAAAATTTAAATTTATTTATACACTATAATCTCAAATATTTTTATACATGAATCAAAATTTTTAGTTTTGTGATAATTTTGCTTATGGAGTTGTCACACCTGTTACATGACAAAACACAACGTTCTTCAGGTGTTAGTATGTTATAAATAAACATTATTACTGTTACTGTGTCAGTTTCATATTATTTGTGCTGTAATTAGTGCAGAATTTGTTTTTAGAGTGCTTTTAAAGAGTAAAATCAAAATGTGTGTATGTTCAATAAATAATTTTTGTTACATTTGTGGTGAAATAAATTATCGTCACAGAAAACCATTCTGACGCCTCTTTTCTTGTCTTGGTATCAAAGTAGGGGACCAGAATGAGTTGATGGTCCCACACATATTGCTGTGACCTTGTATCTTACAAATATAATTGAAATGTTAAATGCACTTGAGCACGAATGATCACAGGTATATGAATACATGTATCGTGCGTTTACAGTGGTTTACACACTTATTTGTCTTTCTTACCTTTATAATACCTCCTAGATACTGACTCTGTTCCCTCAGGGTGTAGTCTTATATCTTTAGATTTTAAGATTCTATCTTTAATGTGGTACGGCAAGCACATTAAGCAAACAAAACTTTTCAAATACATGTAGCAATTTTACTTGTATAAAACCTTCTTGCAATGATACAAATCAAAATTTACATTTTACATATACATTAAAGAGCACAGATAAACTCCTTTTTCTTTGAAATAAATATATAACATAAGACTCAAAGAATAATTCAATTTATAAATGATTTGAATAAGTATGTACAAACAATGCTTAAAATATTAGAAGCCTTTATATTAATTATTTATTTAATTCATAGTCAGGTATTGCATTAATTCAAATTTAAATATTATATAAAAAATGCTTTTAACATAATTTATTTATTAACAGATATCAAAACTGATTTATTGTGCACAAACCCGTAACTATTTTTTTCTACTCCCATACTTTAATTGTATTATTAAATATGCCGAACCTGTACTTTAATGATGTCCATTACGATACAGATTTTCATTATGATACAAGTTTATATCCAATAGGAATGCGACATTCCAATATTCAAACAATATTCAATATGGCGACTGCATATCTGACAGATATACAAATTAAATAAATGTGACAGTTCTCTGCAATTTACAAGTAAGTACTTAAAATTTGTGCTTTTTTGAAAATACAAACAGTAAAAATGAGGCATAATGACAGTGAAATGTAAAATTTGAGTCCACCAGAAATTATGGAACAAGCCTTAGTAACCACGAACAATTAAATTACCAGCTGAATTCGCAAAAGTGCGTGGAAAATTTAGCCTCAATTTATGAAATGGAACGTTCAAAAATTAATGTTTTATTATGGGGTCGTAGAAAAAATAGTGTATGCAACTCGCATTTAATGGCTATTAAGACACACGTATTCATTACAATATTCGGCTTCGCCTCGTATTGCAATTTTCTTACTCGTGTCTTAATAGGTATCATTAAATGCTCATTGCATAATATACTATAAATGCATTGGCATTGATAACATAAGCAGGTTTTTTACCACAAAAATGTTATCTCCAATTCACATAAAACGTTTGTTGCTCAGACAGTTAATCATTCTATGAACCATTAGCAGGTTTATTTAACGAGTGCGTGTCCAAGGATCAACTGCGTTAAAATAGTTATTTAATTATTAACATTATTCTTACGATGAATTTCAAATTAATTTAGAAAATATAAAATGAATTCTACCATGCTAAAAGTGTTCTCTAACTTAGAATAAATACCTTTGAAACTCTCATACATATCGTTAAATTCTTTTTGATAAACCATGTTAATTCTAAACTTTAATTGACTACTTATACAAAACAAACTAATACTTTCTCCGTATTACAAGGACGGCATGTTTTCCACGACCTCTAAATTTTTGAAAAGGTAAACCTTGTTTTCACAAAGGTGTTCTTTTCAGCAAAATTAAATGAAAAAGAGAAAGATTAAGAAGTACGTCGGGCCTTTTTGTAAGTTTCCCCTACGCCTTAGCATCAAATTTAAAATATTATTGCCTTCCTGGAAAGGAAACAGATGAAAAATAGAATATACTTGAAGCTTCTAGAAAAATACAATACCACCAGTAAAGCATATTTCTATCTTAAAAATAGTAACTTAAATCAACAGGGCGTCAACAATCTAACACTAATGTTTACATACATCAAAATAAAGTGTTACACAATCAAAACGATATTGCAAAGGTAAAAACTACTAAATATGATTTTACAAAGTCAGTATTTTATAAAAACACTTCAATTTGGATATACGTATACGATTAATAGATAACCTTTTCTTAACAGTTTCAAAAATACAATGTGAATGTGTATTTATTTCCACACATATTTAACTCTTCTATACTTACAGGTTTAAATAAACAAATATTTTTTATAATAATGCGTTATGTATGTTTACAGTAAAGATACCTACACAATACTGAACCATTCCGAGGAAAGAAAATTAACTCTGAATATCCCTCCCTTGAACACACAAGCCATTCAAAAATACCTGGAAGCTAAAGTGATGCCTCGTATGAAATACTAAAATACATAAAAAATGAGGTGTGGCCACCACACGACTTTCATATACGTATGAGCGTTTCAAACTATACAATTTTAAGAATTTTTTTATACAAAACTTATTCAAAATCTTATTCTAAGTACTTTCATTCTCTTAATAAATCGCTATAGAATACATACTTTGCAAGATATGCGAAAAAAAGTGCTACTCGCTAAGAGTAAAATTGCTACTTCCGGTCCGAATTTTGAAATTTCATGTATACAAAAAATATTGCAAATCCAGTTCTAAATACTTTTGTACCTTGATAAATATACCGGGTGTCCACACTTAAGTGCGCACTATTGATAACTCTGTTATCTTTGGAGGTGCAGAATCGGTCAAATGGGCAAAGTAGTACCATTTTTTATGGCGATTACAATTGTGAAAATAGAAAAACAATTGAACGTCGGGTTCTCTAGATATTCGACCAAACAATTTTTTTTTAAATGGAACACCCTGTATATTTTTTGGCGATTGGAAAGAGAATCGCAAACTGAACAAAAGAGTCTTAGTACACTAGTATAAAAAAATGTCAAATAAAGTAGTTACTGAGAAATCTGTATCTTTGCTTTGTTTGCATGAAATCGATATATCTACGGACAATTAAACATTCATTAAAGCCTTTAATTTAATAAACAAATAAAAATAAATACAAAAATAGTAAAGAAAATTATTCAAATTAAATGTTCAAAGACATCTCCTTCCATTTCAATACATTTTCTCAATCTTGTGTGAACATTACGAGTAGCTCCTAAAATGGTCCTACCATCGATGGCGTTAATGATGTTGGAAATTCTTTCCTGAAGCTCATCCACTATTGCATATCTATGTTTGTACACTTGATTTTTTACTGCTCCCCACAAGAAAAAATCTAATGGCGTCATGTCAGGCGAACGTGCGGGCCACTGAATAGGACCATTTGTGCCAATCCATCTATTGCCAAATAATCTTTCTAATAACTCCCTTGTCTCGCGGTGATTATGGGCAGGCGCTCCATCTTGTTGAAAGTAAATAATCTGTCTGTCTACCAAATTTAATTCATCCAGAAAATTTTCTAAAATTTCTGTCAATAATGCCACATATCTTTCTCCTGTTAAAGAACCCCGATAGAAAAATGGCCCAACAATTCGGGATCCAATTATACCACACCAAACATTTAAACTGAATCGGTGTTGTGGATTACAAGGATAAACAACAAATGGGTTTTCACGACTCCAGTAATGATTATTTCTTTTATTGATCATCCCGCGATTAGAAAAGTTGGATTCATCACTCCATAAAATGTGTCTGAAGAAATTGTGATTTTCTTCAAAAGCATTGATAAACCATTGAGCAAAAGTTAATCGTCTTTGATAGTCACCCAAAAGTAGAGTTTGAACAGGCTGATATTTAAAGGGAACATATTTATTTTTTTTCAAAATTTTATGGATCGTACTACGAGAAACACTCTGGACAAATCCCTTACAGAATTATTTGGATGTACCTGAAAATATGTCAATACATTTATTTCTGTCTCTTGTGATAATATAAAATCATTTTTGATCCTCTTCTTTATAAAAACTGTTTCGTTGCTTCTTAATCTTCGATAAAGTTTTAAAAAATAGCGACGATCTGGTACATCACGATCAGGAAATTGCTGAATGTAACATTCGAGCGCTTTATCTGAATTTTTGTTAAACTTCAAGTACAACTCCAACATATTACACTTTTCCAAATGAGTAAATGCCATTGTTACGGTTGAAAAAATTGTAAAACCAGTACTTTTTCCACACAGTAACTTTAACAACAGCAAATACAAATAATTTGATAGCTACTAGACAATGTGACGCTTTAATTTTCCATAGGTATATCGATTTCATGCAAACAAAGCAAAGATACAGATTTCTCAGTAACTACTTTATTTGACATTTTTTTATACTAGTGTACTAAGACTCTTTTGTTCAGTTTGCGATTCTCTTTCCAATCGCCAAAAAATATACAGGGTGTTCCATTTAAAAAAAATTTGTTTGGTCGAATATCTAGAGAACCCGACGTTCAATTGTTTTTCTATTTTCACAATTGTAACCGCCATGAAAAATGGTACTACTTTGCCCATTTGACCGATTCTGCACCTCCAAAGATAACAGAGTTATCAATAGTGCGCACTTAAGTGTGGACACACGGTATATAGAATGCATAAATTACGACATATATGCAAAAAATCGCTATTCTATAAGAGTAAAAGTGGTACTTCCGGTCTGAATTTTGAATTTTTTTTTATACAAAAGATATTGAAAATTATATTTTAAATACTTTTATATTCGTAACGTACTTGTCTAAAAAGCACGACTTGCGAGATATTCGCAAAAAAACTGACTTTCGATAAGAGTAAAAGACCTACTTCCGGTTGGAATTTCGAAAAACTTTTTTAAGACAATTTGTCTCAAACTTAATTTTAAGTATATATGAATTCTTTATAAATTTGTTTAAACTTAGTAGTTGACGAAATATTGGCAAAATTCTATTTCTTCTCTGAAGTAAACTGCTACTTTCGGTCTACCGATTTTACTGAAAAACTAATCAGATCTCAAGAGGGAGATTATACACGTAAATACAAAATTTGGAATTGATAGCTATAGCGGTTTGACCGCTATCGTGGTCACAGGCAGACAGACATACATACATTTTTTAAAAACCACTTTTTCGGTATCAGGGGACTTCTAAACGTGGACATCTGCAAAAATCTCGAGGTCGAAAATTTTCATCATCACAATACACTGTGTAAGGCTTCTTATAGAGTAAATACAAATGACTATTAGCCTTAATCTATTTTAGATATGCCTGAAGTGAAGGAAATAACCAAACGTAAGATGAAAGTATACATCTTGATCAATGTTCGACAATGATTTACAACTGCAATTATGAAGATGAAAGGCATTGTTAAAACAAATAGAAATAAACATATAAATAATGAATATCCTTTTTAATAGTACTTAAATATAAGATTCACTTTAAATAATACAAAATGTTATATTGGCAACTCATATTACATGACCTCAGATAATAGAGACGGTGTTTTTCGCAAAGTAAAATATTAATTATTATACTGCCTAATCAATTTGGAATCCACCCATTATTATTTTTATACTGTGTGTACTTCCACAATATGCCACCAAAAATTATTGTTATTTCACATAATTCAGATATTAAAAGTATCTTAATTTTGTAAATAATACAAAATATATAAAAGCACAGTGTCCCAAATATGCACATAAACATGTCACACCAGTTTACCCAAATAAATATCAAACAAAATCACAAACAAATCATGTGAGCAAATATAAATCACATCAAATATTCACTTTTCCCAATCAATTTTTTAATGTTGCGAGCCACAGCAATATGTTGCAACTCTTGTTCAGATATACTACGAGAATGGCTGAAAAATAAAAAACGACCTATCACTTTTCCTGTGCCTGTGGTTGGGCGGATGACTACAAACCATACAGATAACTGCTCTTTCTGCTTGATTCCACCTATAAAGGCACAATTTTCAATGAAGAAAAGAGTAACAAATAGTATAATACCAGAATCTTCCATCAGGAAAATGATTAAAAAATTCCATAACGTTGCATTTTTTTCACAAATTAAAAATTTTGATTGTCCAAGCAGCCAATCTACTGTGTTATAAAGTCTGCTAAGAAAGGGGACGAGCATTAATTGTCATACGTAGTCATTACTGGAAAATTGGAAATTTTTAGGGCAGTCTGGTGCGAGTAAGAAAAACCATTTTTAAGTAATAATATGTGCATATGGCTTTTATTTGTCGAAAGACTTCCTAATAAATCGCCATGATTCACCAGAGCTTATTATGGGGAGAATTCCAGACACATCTTGTGAGTTGATGACACTACTTTTTGTTCCTTTTGCCTATTCCACACTTCTGCACGCTGCTAAGTTATTACATGATCTAGTTGTGTACTGGGCAGTGCAGCTTTTGTCGAAGTGTTATATCTGTAAAAGTTATTTATTTCCCGCACCTAATGAGTATACTCAATAGCATAAAAAGCTTGTCTTAGTTCGCCGAATTCTTTTTGTTACATTTGTGGGAAATTTGTAGAGAAGAAACATCAAAGAAATAACAGATTTTGTGATCTGAACGTGCTTTCCATGCTTATTGGAAAATAAACAGGCTGTTACAATAACCCTTGCTCCTTTTGTGTATGGGACAGTCAGTATAAGGGAATTTGTATCAAAGACGAGTGGCCGTCTAGGAAAGCCATAAAACCTGTAAACAAAAATGTAGTGAAGAAACGTTTGGTTGACCCTAATAAGATTCTCTTACCTCCACTTACCATCAAGCTTGGCTTGATAAAACAGTTTGTTAAGACTTTATCAAAAAAGGAGGGCACTTTAAATATCTTGGTCACAAATTTCTAGGGCTGTCTGCAACAAAAGTAAGGGAAAGTGTTTTCGTAAGTTCAGATATTCGGAAAGATTTTAAAGACGAACTGTTGGAAAGTAAAAGAAAATGAGTGAAGAAGACGCTTGGAATACTTTTATGGAAGTCGTCAACAAAATTCCTCGAAGGACCCAAAATATAAATCACGGAAAGCATGTCAAAGAACATTCATAGACTTGGGTTGTTTTGTAAGTTTAAAAGGTCTTTTCTTAAATTTCAGGTCTTGACAACTTCCCTGAAAATCTTAATGCTCTTAGTGAAAAACAAGCTTTTCAACAAGATATCAAGGAGATGGAACGTAGATACCAAGGCAAATGGAACGTTAATATTATGGCGGACTACTATTGGATGCTGCCTACAAGAGACCACAGGCGAAAAGGATCGTTTAGGGGGAAAGAAAAAGATAGCATGAGGACCTATGGAATGCAGTATAATTTAGCAAATCATTTCCAATAATTTGATAAATAATAAATTTGTAAATAAAACATTTAAGACATATTTTGAAAAGAATTTTTTTTGCGAGAATATGATAAGTATGCTTTTTACCTCATATATGCATGCCTATTATGTGTAAAATCCTTACGTGACTGAGAAAAATGAATATCGTATTTGAAATCAACGCATCAAACAACATAAAAATCAGTCCTTGCACTGAAAACGCTTTTTCATAACTCAAATTTTGCAAGCCTGTGTTATGATCGACTAATATTTTTCAATTTATCTCTGTAACGCATGTAAATCATTTGATTAATGAAAGTTTGTTCATAACTGAATACAGTTTTATTTCTTTAATTAATCATTCATAATTCCGTCCGAAGAGGTTTCTGAGACAAATAAAGGGAATCTCGAGACAATACAGATATGTATTCATTTAAGGTCATCACCGCGGACCAAACACACGAAAATATAATAGCAACTTATGATTAAGCGTCTCTAAAGATTTATTTAGTGCAATTAAAATACTCCTTAAAGATATGTTCTACCTTATTGGAATAATTGTACTTCCTTATGCAGAAGTTATTCATGGAGCATCTCTCAGTATATAACATAGATATAGTCAAATTTTTGAAAATTATAATAACATCTTGTTATAAAATATTCTCTTGTTTTAATTTCAACGTATTATTGTTAAAATTTAAATAAATGATCTGAAAAGAATTATATAGGTATTTTTCAGATTCTCTCAAATACGAATTCGAACATAAAGTTAATTCCACTGACTTTGAATATTTTTCATTTCTTTTATATGTCTAAATGATGCTTTGTAATAATTGACGACTCTAGTATAGTAGACCATTTTACGGTCAGCGCGATAGGAAACTTTCTTCCATAATTTATGACACTTCCAAAAGAGCTGACTTCGAACTCAGCATTAAAGTATCGGATGTGCATTAAAGTCAGAACCACTAAGTCCTTCTACGTACTTGCCTTTCAAAGTATCAGACAACTGCGATTAACTTTGTATATTATAACACTTTTTGTCCATTGTTGTTATCTCATAATACAAAATACGAATTTTCTCGCTGCATAATGTCGTATATTAATTTATCTACCTTTTAATATTATTATTTAACGTAAGCACCTGTTTCCTAACCGTAATGTATGCTTATATTAACACCATATTTATTCAGTTTTCTTTTGTTACAGGTATGTACAAGAGAACATTTATTATACATTTATAAATAAACCCGCAATCATTGGTAAGTGACATTACATTGATTTCTTATATCATGCATATAAAAGTATATGTTTACCATTACTATATATTTGGAAATGTGTTGTTACTACAATTTACAAAGAAACATTATTTTTCCGTCATGTCTACATACAATAATAATAATACCAATAAGAATATAATATGCTTGTTTTATCATTAAGAAGCATATGGAATGTTCTTCCTTATGAAAATGCAGTTGACATCGTGTTTTGTACTTAATTGGAAAGCAACACCAATGCCTCTTGCGTTTAAATAAAAGTTCGTCAAATAACAATTTATTTCTTTTTAGTAAGAAACCATTTATAAGCGCAACTTTTCCATTTTTATAAATTGCCTTTGCTAGGTCTAAATTAAAATGAAACATGACTGTTTTACATATTCGTTACGTTTTGGTCGTTTTGCCTCGATATTCTTCAAGCACAATCAAAAAAAAAAAAACTAGTTAGGGTAATTTCGGGTGAGATGGCCCTGCAGGTGAGTCGACTCGGTCTCATTTTGCAGCACGTTAAAATTTTCCCACTTTTTACTGTAGCTTCCTAACTACCCGTTACATTGCTCTGCTGGTACGTGTTTGTTTGCGTCTCATTGGGAAATTGGGTAAGTTATTTCACATATTAGAAATAAGTGACCTAGGAAATATTCTGAATGTTACTTAATTTCTGATTTAATTACATTTTGCCAAGCAGTAATGACTTTTTGTCAGTGCGATGTGTTATTATAGTATTTAGAGGTTAGGTTAATTTTCGTGTAGTGAGATGTGAGCGGTGGCTTATGTAGAAAATCAAATGGGCCATCTCTCCCTCACTTTTGGGATAGATGGCTCATTTTATTAAGGGATAGATGGCTCGTTATTAAAGCATGCATACCTATTATTGCAAAATATTAATAGTGGAAGAGCACCTACGCGAATTTCGCCTCATTTGTATTTGATTTGATTGTATTTTGATATTTTCTTTTCTTTATTGAATAAAGTCTATTATTATTATATAATTACTATTATTATTATTATTACTATTATTATTATTATTGTTATTATTATCATTCTTAGTAACATGCCGACTGAGTATAAAAGAAAGAATAATACTGCTGGTGCGAGAGGATGCTGGACTGCAGATCAACTTTTGCAAGCTGTCGAAGCAGTAAGAAATGGTACTATGGGCGTAAACGCTGCCTCTAGAAACTTTGGCATACCAGGTCCGACGCTGAGGAGACGAATGAAAAATAATGATTTAACTAAGAAGACGCTAGGACCGCCTTCATTGCTTGGTATAGAAAATGAGGAAAAGCTTAAATCTCATATAAAAAAATTGCAAAAAACACGGTTTTGCACCAACGAGAGAGGGTGTAAGATCTATGGCGTTCCATTTAGCCCAACATTTGGGTGTCAAGCACAAATTTAATTCAGAGAAGGAAGTGGCCGGGTACGATTGGTTGAACATGTTTCTAAAACGTCACCCAGATCTTAGTGTAAGAAAATCCGAAAGTGTTTCATTAGCTCGCAGTCAAGGAATGAACAAAAAAGAAGTTACGTCGTATTTCCAGCTGTTGGAAGAAGTTTTAATTGCAAACGATCTTGTGAACAAGCCAGCTAACATATTTAATATGGACGAAACAGGCCTGCAATTAAATAATAAGCCCGGGTATGTTATTGCACAAAGAGGATCAAAAAATGTCGCTGCGGTTACATCATATGAAAAGGGCGAAACCATCACTGTAATTTCTGCTTGTAATGCTGAAGGCCCATTCTTACCGCCTGTATGTATTTTTAAAGGCAAAAACAAAAAGCTTGAATTCGAGGATGGCATACCTCCAGGTTCGGTACTATACATATATGAATGAAAAGTCTGCTTACATTAGCACTACATTGTTTTTTAAATGGTTGAAGACTCATTTCACACCCAGAAAGCCAGATGGTAAAGTAGTTTTAATTTTGGACGGTCACTCAACCCACTGTAACTCCGTCGAAATGTTAGAATATGCTGGGGAGCAAGGAATAATCTTGCTGTGCCTTCCTAGCCATACCACCCAGTTTCTTCAACCTCTAGACAGATCAGTCTTCAAAAGTTTAAAGTCTCATTATGCAAAGGCTTGCAACTTATTTGTCAAGACAAATCCAACAAGAAGAATTAATCGGTTAGTATTTGGTCAGTTACTAAGAGATGCTTGGTCTAAAGCTGCCACTGTGGAGAATGGAGCATCGGGTTTCAGGCCAACTGGTATCTACCCGTACAACCCAAATATGATTCCAGACTACGCTTTCCTAAATTAAGAACAACCACCAGAACAACATATTGTTGATGCTACGGAAGATATAAATAATAATAAAGAACCAGAACCTAACTTACCTGGTTGTTCACAAACAAACAACGAAACGACTCCATTAAAAGACACACCAGGCACAATGTTGAACAAATTTAATCCAATACCTAGCATATCAACACATGATGTGGTTCTGCAAACACGAAAACGAGGAAAACAAGTTGCTGCAATTTTGACATCATACCAAAACATAGAACAAAGAAAAAGCAGCGAAGCAAAGAAAATAGAATTAGAAAAATCTCGAGCAGCAAAACGTGCAAAAAGAAGTATTAAGTCCAAGTCGAAACAAATTCTGGATGATTCATCTTCAAATGACCACTTGTCTGATTTTTCTACTCGAGAGTCTGATGACAGTCCAGAGGAAGACGACACTAATGCTGAATGTGTAGGATGCGGTGTGCTATATAGCTGCACATCGAAACAACACGATTGGATTCAATGTGTAAAATGTTATCAATGGTTTCACGAACGATGTTCAAAATTTTTGAACTTATGTGACCTTTGTGGAAAAGTTTTATGTAAAAAAAGGCAATAATTTTTTTATAAATGTGTATTTTGTAACTAGGTCATGTCACCCTGAATCATGGGTCATCTCACCCGGACAGTCCGGGTTAGATGGCTCTTATACATGAAATAACATTTATTTTTTTCCCAAAGATTCTGTAACTGTTTCTGTGTTTCACCTTTGTTATATGGTTTCAACTGTATTTACCTATTCAAATAAATTTTTGTACTTTAAAAATGGTTTAAATGTACAGTGTGGTAATTGTTTTAAAAAAAGTGGGTCATCTCTCCCGAACTTACCCTACCAGAATGTATTAAAAAGCCTAGAAAAAACTTTATATTGGAAGGTGACTATAATCCAAAAAAAAAAAATTAAATGGGGATACGACTAACGGAAGAGAATTCCATAAGACAGCAGATTAATTAAATTGAAAATATTTCTCAATGGCTTGAGGATTTTCCCGGGTCTTAAAGCCAATAAGTTGGCTTAACTTATTGGCCTTTGGCCCCGAAAAAATCCCCTCACCTTCTTGACTTTTTTATAGGAAGAAAAGTTACTGGTAACTATATAAATGTAGAAGAAAATTTTGACCTAACCCTAAGTGTAACAATAATTTAAAAAACAACAAACCTGGCTTAGCGGATAAATCACAGAGAGGAATAGACTTAAAGAAACCTTATATTTGCTATAAAAGTAGGATTAAGTGAACCAATAAAGAATAAACGACAACTAATCCTAGAAGGCATCAACGATATCAAAAAAGCAACTTGGGGAAGTACTCCTGAAGTCCCAGTTGGATTAAAAGGTAACAACTCCCAAAAGAAATAAAAGAATTAGTGTTAGAAAAAACAAGGGCTAGAAGTAAATTGCGCCAGAAGATAAAAAACACCTTAAATATCCTGACACTGAAACTTAATAGAGATAATGAAAATCAAAAGTTATTCTCTAAATAAATTTGTGTCTAAATTAACAGATAATCAGGACAGGGAATATTCATTATGGAAAGCCAGAAAGAACACAAAAAGGTGGACAACACATATTCTATCTATAAGAAGACTATGGAGGTTTGGCCAAAAGTGATTTGCAAAAAGCTGAATCCTTCGCTAGATATTTTGAAAGTCTTCCAACCCAACGCACCCGGAAGTATACCTAGAATCGGATGATCAGGTAACCGAAGGAAACCTTCTTGTAATACCCAAAGAAGTTGTTAGAGTATATAATCAAACTAAACATAAAATCCAAAAACGAAATTATTGACGTTATCGAGATAGCATATGAATACAAAAAGGATATACGGCAAGCTTTTTACAGGTTATGGCACGAAGAACTCATGTTTAAAATAAAGAAGATACTTCCAAAGCAATATGCAAAATTCTAACAATTGTATATTCGTGAAAGAACTTCTAGAGTCAGCACAGGTAAGGGTTGGGTCTGTTTCTCTAAATAATATTTACCTACGATTTAAAAGTAACAGAGTGCACAACAGCAAATTTTGCTTTTTTTGATGACACAGCTATTCTAGCAACTGGCGTGCGAAAACTACTATGAAATTACTATAGACAGGCGATAAAATCAATGGTTAAGAAGATGGAGAATAAGTCTTAATCAAAACAAATCTGTACATATGGAGTTCACAAATAAAAAAAATACAACATATTTATGTCAATATTAACGATAACATAGCCCTTACGAAAAACGGCTAAATATCTGGGCATGTAAACTTTTATTTGGAGGAACTGTTCATACCTCTGAATTCTCCGGCACATTGTACTTTTGTTGATTTGGTGGGTCGGATAAATATTGATGAACAAAATGCAAACTTCATTAAAAGAACATTAGGCATGGTGATCGTCAATTTAGGCATTATTAACATGTCAACTCGCTCATATTCTGTAAGTCTTACTACCATTTACAAATTTGCATTTACATTTTAATTAATCAATAACCAAAACAAATACTACCAAATTGTAATAACAACTCGACAGGTACCTGTGTTTTCAAATATACAATAAATTGATTTTGCATAACCGTTTACTCTTTTTATTATTTGTATTAGTGAAGATACAAAGTAAACATGTTAACATTTCCGGAGGTAGTTTTTTATTCTCAATTCGAAAAGTTACACGTCAAATAACAAAGTTATGCGCCCGTTCTGAAACTTTATACTAACTCTGTATAACGTAGGGTATACCTTTTTGTTGTCTTTCTAAGTTAATCCAAGTTTAACAGATTTTCTTTAGAAGCCCTTAAGTCATCGACGTGTATAGTATAAGACTGATTTGTTTTAGTGCAACTTCTCGCGTCAATGGAAAATAATAATTGTAAAGAATTTCATATTTTATGTATTAGTTTATAGCATTCCATATGCGGAATAACTAAGATTAATATTTAAAAACGAATTCTCGAGATTAATACCAAGAATGTCTAATACATCTTGGTTAAAATCTAATAATACATATATTTACTTGATATATACGACCACAGTTTCTATTTTACATCCCTAAAAGCACAAATCTATCGTATAATCCCGTGTGATTGATGCGGCTGAAAGTATCGAATAGTAAATGAGTCGTTTCAGATTCGCTCCACATAAATTCCAAAAAAAAAAAATATACAGTGATGGTGTATCAAACGACCTCAACCATAAAACTCTCAGGATGAATGTCAGATAAACACATAATTTGCGATAACAAAACGCAAATTTCCGGCCTCCTTGTTTCAGATATTTTTTATTTCGCATTGTTGCCCTTGGGAGGCTTAATTTATCTGAAATATGTTGATACGTTTGTTGTTGTGCGAATCGAAAAAAAGAAAACAATAAAGATGTTTGTGATTTTGTATCCAGCAAGGAATGAAGCGAAGCAGTTTGGAAAACAACGAAACGTTAAGGATATTGAGATCGGGAAAAATTTATTATTTCCGTACCGCCCACTTCTGGCAAGAGTCCGTATACGAAAGGAAATGCATGCGTATGTTTTATGTGACGATAGTGCCGCTATACGTATGAATCTCGTAAGACATTGAATAGATACCTACAGAATAAGAAATAAGAGACTATAAACTCGACAAAGGGAGTCTTGAGAAATATGAGGACTTCGGTTCTTATAGTTTTTTTCAGACGGATATATATTTTATAGTTATTATACTAAACAAACAATTTTTACAAAAAATTGATCTTTTGAATCTTATATAGATTTGTATATTCACTTATATCAGGACGTTTCGAAAATTAATAGATCCGTTTCTCTCATTAGAATAAACTGAAAAGTGCCTATAAACTCTTCTATTGAATGCTTAGAGAAATAATAATAATAATAATAATAATATAGTTTCTACTCTCCAACAGTACCAGCCATTTATTGGACTTAAAACTAAGACAAATCCTTGTAGAGTTTACGATGATTATATAAGCGAAAGTCGTCTATTAGTGTTTGTTTGTGCAAAAAATCATAATATTTTCGAGTAAACCATGTGTTTATAAGAGAATATTTAAATTTTCAATAGTGTTTGACAGAAAGTTTAGAGACTGAAAGACAGCTTGTGGATTGTTGATCTTGAGTGAAAGTAAATTTGTCATCGGATATACTTGTTCATAAATTTACTAACAAGATATGTATTGACATAAAATAATTTTGGGACAATAGCTGAAAAAGCAAATGCAGATACGTGTTTCTGACTCATTGGTTGTTGTTAGTGCATTACAGCCTAAGAATGAGGCGACATAGCCTTGGAAATAAGAATCAACATCGAATTCGAAAAACCGTACCTTACTGCAATTTCATTTGGTTGTTCCTCGCTGATTCTACCAAGGCTCGAATCTTGGGCTATCTAGTATAAACGCCTTAGTGAATTCTAGAAGCTGAACGCTCTACATGATAGATTCGACACCGTTAGTTAAAAAAGAGCTTGAAAGCAGACAATTTGGTCTAATTTGGCAACAAGCAATTTGTGATCCATAGACTCAAAGTCCTTGGAGAATTATATATATCTACATACTCGCACTGATCTATTGCCATCTAATGTTAAAGCCCAATTTCTTCTAAATTTTCATTTGTGTCTCTTCAAGAAAGAATCTATGTTTATGTGCAGATAAAATATATTTTATGTTATTATATATTCTAATACAAAACATATACTGAAAAACCTTTCTTAAGTTAGTAAAAATACTAATAGTTTTACAAGTTTTACTTTTGATTTTTTATCACACTTGAAAATCTGAACGAAAATGCTGACGCTCCCAGAGTCAGAGAGCAATGCATTTTTTGCAATCAGAGGTCAAGTCAGATTCAATCTAGTCGCACCATATCCTTCGTCGCACCAATAATAAACAAAAGATGAATACTCAGCAAACTTGTGGGCAAAGACATACTTGATCGAAGAGCTCTAAGATACTCCGTCTAAGCTCATTTATAATTTCCAAGAATTGAGTAGGGTTATCGTCGCCGCAATACAGATATACTCGGATATAGAGTTATACCGAATGTCGCAGAATTTCCTATAGGTATATGTACTATCCTCGTTATATGGGTAGATATAATTGTTATTATAAAACAAAAACTGATTTGAACATCAATATTACACCAGCGAAATTAAATTTCCTATAGTTCGAGCTGATATAAAGTGGTATGGGCGTATTTTCTTATTATATCGAAGCATAAACACGCTGATATCACCGTATATCTCCTTGAACAGTACGGAAATTTAATTCAGCTGTTGTACTCTCTCGAGCATATTATATATAACTAGCATTGTGACTGTTTTTTCAAATCCTCACACAAGAAAGTCTTACGACCTAATGAAGATTGTGTGCCGTATGTATGAAAGCATTTTGAACATTTCTTATAATTGTTGTTTACATTGGATTCAAATTTGGGAAGAACTCCCAGCATACTATGACGTATCACAGCATTTGGAATGTTAACTGCAATTGTTTTCGACCAATAAAAATTAGCGTACAATTTAAAAACAAAAGGAGTGGGGCATAGTGTTAGAGTTCTTCATAATTTTGGGTTTCAAAGGACGAAACCTGCAAGAGTGTTTGATATCGTTTAATGCAGTTTTTAGTTCATCATTGTATCAACACAAATAACGGAGATATCAGCTGTACAGGATATTCTTATAACCGATAGACACAGCAAAAGTATGCGATGTTAATGTAAACGTAATAATTATTTATTTAATAGGTTATGTAGATACTTGTAAAATAAAGTTTACTTGTAAAATAAAGTTTAAAAACAAATGTTGGAGATAATTTATAGAAAATGTTCGAAATTATTACAAGATTCAATACATTTTGTTTTTAACTTTCTTTTTAAATTTATTTTTTATTGCCAGTGGTCTGGAATACAACAGTACATAAATGAACAAAACGGTAAAAACAAATACAAATAATACATAATTGTGACCAGTCGAAAATACATGTATGTAAGTATACATATATATGTGCAGAAAAACGCGTTAAAAATTAAAAATTAGTACTTAATATTAACAATTTTTAGATTACAAGTATACTTTTAGACGTTACCTGAACACGACTTTAACTCTTCTGGTAGACTATTGTAAATATCGTACTTATAGGAAATACTAGAATTACAAAATTTGCATTACTTAGCCAATCCACAACAACTGTCATGCGATTATACATAGTGTCTAAGCTGTTGGCGTTACTTGTGAAGCTAATAATGTTTTTTGTTACTATTTCTATGCTACACCACACTACTTCTATGCGCGGTTTTTGATGCTAGTGAAAGAGTTACTTCCAGCTCAAGTTTTGAAAACTTAGCTATATAAAGCTTGTTTGTTTTCAAAGTCTAAATACCTTTATATTTTTGATAAATCTCTATAGCTTGATTAATTTTTCGATATAAGTGCAAAAAAACAGCCTTTCGATAAGAGTAAAAGCGTTTTCGGGATTTGTCTAAAAATCTTGTGTGCTCTTATTATTATATTTATAAGCACTACCAGCAAACACAAATCATTGGCCAAATAATGATAAAATAACCGTTAGTCATGGCAGTTATCGTTGGTGCTGCAATGGCAACTATCAACGGGCCATTACTTATAACCCCGATGGCCGTTGGGTGACGTATTCGTTGTAAGTCTGTGTTCGAAAACAAATATTTGCTTGCGGATCTTTGCAACGAGCCATTAATTTACCAACTATTCGTAGTGTCCTCATTTTCAATATTGTTTGATTAATTGGAACATTCTAATACTTCACCTTCTAAATCAATAGCAGTATGATATTCACCATTATTAGAAAAGTCACTTACGCTATTAATGACATTAAAACCAGGATTAAATATATTGGTTGCACTGTTATCGGCACACTCAAATGAAATAATAATAATGACACCAAGAGAACAGTACAAAACCTTTATTTACCAAATCTTTGTTGATATTCTTTATTGCTGCAAATACTCTTTTTCTGATTAATATGTTCTAATAGTTAGTGCTCAATTACTTAAATCAGTTAGTTTTCCCGACATTTAGTAACAATCTAACCTCACTAGACTCTCAATATAACACTACATTATCGACAATATATAAGTAAACCAAATATTGTTTCTTACCTTTTTGAAACGAACACAACTGATACAGAGAACAATTAACAACCACACTAACCACAAGCACATTTCTGCTAGTCATAATAAATACTATACGCAGAGAAAGTATTTTCCCTGTTTTGGGCAAAGGTGTATGCTTCCATGTGTTGTAGAAAGCAGTAGAAATGCCGTCGTTCACCGGTGCCTTCAAATATTGTTTGATAGTCAAGTGGCACTGGGGACAATATCTAGCCAAGAGATGTCGTCAAGATTAGTTTGGAAACACCTCAAAGAACTAAAATCGTTGGCGCACCAGAAGAAGGTAAAGCTGATCTGGGTACAAGGACATAAAAGGATCGAAGGCCACGAAAAATCTGATGAACTCACTAGGAAAGAACAGAAGCAAAACTCATAGGCCCAGAACCAGTTCTGGGGGTACCAACAAGTATGACCCTAGGCCACATCTAAGACTGGGTATGTGAATAACATAGGCACTGCTGAACAACACTTCGCGGGAAAAATCAAAGGAATTTATTGGGCAACCACGCAACAAATGCGTTGTAGAACTACTACATATGAATAGGAAACGGCAGCGAATAACAACTGGTTACACGTTAAAGTGCATCTCAACAAGACAGGCCGGTATGGCGAAAACCTGCAGACTCTGTAATAACGAATCAGAAAAAATCAGGCATATGTTACTAAACTGTGATGCACTGGGTCACATGACGCAACGCATTTTTTTGGGCAACTAAATGTAGATCCACAGATGCTCAAAGAACACCCAGTAAAGGACTTGTACAGCCTTGTACAGTAAACAGAACTGGATAAAACAGCAACACAGATTCAGGACATTAAGCCTTATTGGATGCGGTGCGAACTGGGGACGTAAGTCTGACAGGCCTGGAAGAAAAAAACACAGGATCATCGGCGAAGCTAAATAACAAATTTGAATTTGGAAGTAACAAGGAACCAAAGCAACCTGACAGGTTTCTGTTGTTGACAGTCGACAGTATAGACAGCAAGCGTTTACTTGCCAAGATATGTGGGCGAAATAAAAACTACTTAGTCACCAATGCATGCTAATGCTTTTCCTCGATTGACCATTGTGGACCTCCTATTGCCAGATTACCACAGGTCGTTTAATGGCATAGCAATGGCCAAATTTTAAACTATGGCCGACATTGTACTAGCACTTACAACATTAATACAAAATAACTACTGCATATTCTACACCATTAAAACACAAATGAGCAAATGCCAGCTGATAGTCGCCAACTTTATACCAGTTGTACAGACTCTCTTTGTATGTTTGCTAGGGTAATTCCAGTCTACAGATCTAATTGATGTTGGATATAAAGTTAGCTTTAATTATTTGGTCATATCTTAGTCACTCATAGAAATTCAAACAATATTGCAAAAATCACTTTTTGATTATCAATGGAAAATCCGGAGATCAACATTTTTATCATCACTATACTTTCTTAAACTACTCATAAGAAAGTAATAAAACAAACTTCAAATGAACACGTTTTGAAACCGAAGTTCTTTATTATTTAATACTAAAGCTAGTGATGAGGAATTTAAATTTATTTGGTAACCAAATTTATCTAATAAGCCGTCACATACATTTAGTAGATACCCAATCGTGTAGCATCAATTAATACATGAAACTAAAATATATTATATTATTATAAATAAGAAATCATTACAGAATACATGTTTATAAATTTCCTTGAAATACCTTAAGAAATTAAAAAAAATATTAAAAGGATCTAAGAATGGTAATGAAAGCAAAATTGTATTGTAAAATACAATACAAGAATAATTAAAAAATTAATATATAATATTGTTATCTTCAAAACCGTAAACATATTTCATTCATCGAATAAAACTTTTTGGTAAATTTTCGCCACCGCGCCTAATTTTTAACTTTTCGACGAAAGCACGCCCACTATTCCTTATCGTGTGATATATGAAACATTAATATTCATAAAGTTTTCGGAATTTAAAGGCCACTGAACATTTAAGCTGTGAATAAATGTTCAGGGAACAGTTTCACGAAAGTTTTAATATTTAGTACAATGTATTTAGGGCAAATTTTGTCAATTTATTCATATTTATTTGATCATATTCAGTTTTACGTGAGGGTGCTATACAGTAATTAGTCAGTCTTGATGTTAAGTTTTTAATATATTCTTAATAAAATTAAGGATTGTATGTTTCTAGCGGCTGTTACGAAAGAACTTGTTTTGTTTTGATATAAGAAAATATCGACATTCGCTTACATGAAAGTGATATGTTTGTGTAACGGAAACAATTCTACCCGACTGAACATATTGCGTTGCTAAGTTAGAGAACGATTAGGTGGGTGCTTAAGATCAATATTCACTAAATGGATATAGTCACAACCTATTACAGAAGGTGGAAGATAGAATGAGAGACTGGCTAATTTAAGAAAGATGTCGACATTAAAAAAAAGTTTTTCGTATTGTTAAAGAGGTAGGAACGACTAGGTGATCCACATGATTGGTACTGGTAGTACTGACTAAAAAAATGTCTAAATGTTAATCTCGTATTATTACTCAGGGGATTCCAAGGCAACTAATACGAATTTTTTACCTTATTACCACCAACGGAATTTTATTTCAACCTTACATACCCGTGGAAAAACTATAACTAGAACAACTGATAAAAAACGGTTCAGCATTCCAGAAAGCAAAGCGATAGTTGAGTTAATTATTGGCCAAGAGTACAAAGGCGTTCGAACTGCTTATAAAACTTATATTTTGGAGTAACACTACCAAAATAGACTATCACATGGAGGATATATTTTTCATAGAATAAACACGTGAATATGTTCAGATAATTCTGAGTTAATTGTAGTATTTAGGCTCATAGGCCATTCTGATTTTTGCTTATAATTGAGAAGCTGAAACAACCAAAATCCATTTTCTCCTTCTTGAGATAATTAAAAACTTCCTTGCTTTTGAAATTTTACACAAAACGTTAGATTAGCCTTAAATATTTTAAGAAATGGACCGTTATTTAAAAATAAAAAAGTATTGAGAGTGAATAACAGAGAAAGAGTAATGTTAAAGAATGAGACAATAAAAAGAGTGAATCATCTAAATGCTATTAAATTATATGAGCAAGGTGAAATCAGATGTGCTCAAGAAGATGACACTGTCTTGAATAAAGAAATATGAATGTGAACATGAATAATGTTAATTCATAAAGATGATTCTAGCAATAAAACTAAATATACAGGGTGTTCCTAAATATCATGTACATAAGGAAGGGGGTAACTATCTGGTTTATTTTGTGCCTAAAATTTCATATAAACATAGGTCTGCAAACGCTTCGTTACCAATATACAGGGTGTTGAAATTTCAAGAATTTTTCACTTTTTACTGTATAGCTCCTGCATTTTTTGAGATATTTTGTTCAAATTTGGAAGGTAGGTTACGCTATAAGGCCTGCATCATTAGCCATGCCAAATGATTATGTAAATCTACAGGGTAATAATTTTTTCGGGGTCATGCCCTCTTTTCTCACCCTGAACTTTTTTGCGATGCGCCACTGCGAGATTCTAAAATATGCAATAAATTTTCTGTCTTGTTTAGAAACTTTTTGATCTCTTGTATTTTTTTCTTATCTCTGACCGTTATCGAGAAAAAAAATAGAAAACAATTTTCTGAAATTCGCCAGAGAAAATTAAATTTTTTAAAATGGTCTAGCAGGCTCTGGCTTTATTCAGATAATCACTTGAGTTTATTAATTTTAAGAGTTAAGGTGCTACTACCTGTTAAAAAATAGGATGACGGTTTTCGTAGCATTGTTTTATTACAATACAAAGTAACATAACTAATAACAATAAAAACCCTAAGTAATAACAATGACAATGAAACTATGCTACAACAATTGTTGAAAGTGTCCTCCTTTAACCCTTATACAGGCGTCCGCTCTTCTTCTCATTGATGCTCGCACTCTCTCAAATACTCCTGGAGTATTTCTTATCGTTTCAAATCCATCGATTATTCGATTTCGTAAGTCATCAACAGGTGTTGTATACACTAGAGATTTGAGATGTCCCCACCAAAAAAAAGTCTAGACTATTTAAGTCAGGGGACCTAGGGGGCCATGGCTGAGGTCCACCTCGTCCTATCCACCTATTCTCATATACTTCATTTAAATACTCCCGAGCCAAAATAGAAAAATGTGATGGGGCGCCATCGTGCATATACCACATTTGATTTCTAAGTAAAAGGGGCAAGTCTTCATGTAACAAAGGCAATTCATTCTGCAAAAACAGCCTGTATGACTGACCAGTAAGTCGACCAGCCAAAAAACAAGGACCAATCAAATTATCTCCAATTATACCACCCCATACATTTAATGAGAACTGTTCTTGAAAATGCGTTTCTACAATTTCATGTGGATTTTCATCTGCCCACGTGTGGTTGTTGTGGAAATTCATAATTGAAGTCCTTGAAAAATTCGCTTCATCGGTAAAAAGGATTTTACAATCAAAAATGCGGTCTACTGCTAGCTTATTAAGGTACCATTGGCAGAAATCAAACCTTAAAGGGAAGTCTCGGGGAAGAAGAGCCTGCACTCTCTGAATGTGGTAAGGGTATAGCAGGGAAACACGTAGAATACGCCAAACCACTTGATGACTAATATTTAAATGTTCACTGATTTTTCTGGTGCTGGTGCGAGGATGTCTGTCTATTTCATTCAGAACAGCCTCTTCGATCTGTGGTGTTCTAACAGTACGTGGTCTACCTGCATCATTAGTATTCTTTTTAAAAGTTCCAGTTTCTCCAAGACGCCTATAAATATTTGAAAATATTCGATGATCGGGTATCATTCTATTGGGATAGCGCTCCATGTACAGACGCCTGGCTTCTCTTGCATTTCCATTCGCAAGGCCGTAGATAAAATGCATGTCAGCCATTTCAGAATTCGTGAAATTTGGCATATTTACAAAATTATAACGAGTATTTAAAACACTTTTACACCTTACAGTTTGCAATTTAAAACTTTACTTATACAGACACAAGTTACGATTTCTAATGTCAATTGTCAAATTAATAAACTCAAGTGATTATCTGAATAAAGCCAGAGCCTGCAAGACCATTTTAAAAAATTTAATTTTCTCTGGCGAATTACAGAAAATTGTTTTCTATTTTTTTCTCGATAACGGTCAGAGATAAGAAAAAAATATAAGAGATCAAAAAGTTTCTAAACAAGACAGAAAATTTATTGCGTGTTTTAGAATCTAGCAGTGGCGCATCGCAAAAAAGTTCAGGGTTAGAAAAGGGGGCATGACCCCGAAAAAATTATTACCCTGTAGATTTACATAATCATTTGGCATGGCTAATGATGCAGGCCTTATAGCGTAACCTACCTTCCAAATTTGAACAAAATATCTCAAAAACTGCAGGAGCTATACAGTAAAAAGTGAAAAATTCTTGAAATTTCAACACCCTGCATATTGGTAACGAAGCGTTTGCAGACCTATGTTTATATGTAATTTTAGGCACAAAATAAACCAAATAGTTACCCCCTTCCTTATGTACATGATATTTAGGAACACCCTGTATAGTTAATACGTACATTTTATAAAAGAGAATATAAGTTTAAAAGGCATTCTTTAGTTCTTGTATGTGTAGCCTAAGTGTATCGATAGCACTGGAAATGGTCCTGTGTGATTTAGGCACCTGCAAGAGAAAAAATAATTGTTTATAGCGTTCTACAAATAGATATATCTGATCTGAAGAAATAACGTGAGTGGAGGATAGGAAGAAAGTGAATGAGGTGGCAGTTCTTCGTAGCATGGACTTGCCAAAGAAGATCCAGGTTGTAGATATATCGTCTTTCCCTTGCTTCCAGACCGAAGGGCTAATAAAAGGAGAATCAGAATACAGTTAACAAACGACAAGAGGAAGTATTTGACAAGAAGTGAAAAAAGCAATATATTTATATATAGATACAATGAAGGTTTATATAGAAGAGGAAGAGAAGAAACGATAAATTTACCTAAGATGGGAAGCAACAAATTTGTAAACTTCAATAACAAACAATTTAGAAGCGTCGCCATTATTGCGCAACTATCAATGTGGTTCATGTGTATTCGAGTGGGAGTGACAACTTAAAAAGGATGAAGAAAAATTTTACTGTGAACATTTTTGAAAGATGCCAACTTAAAATTTGCATGAGGGGACGCTAAAGCAGCGATAGTGTTTTGTTTGAATATATAAAAGGAAAAACATGATAGGACCTGCAGAATTTTCGATCGCAATTTGAACTGTAGAAACGCGAAATTTAGAAACCGAAACTCCTAGACAATAAAATAAAGTGAGCGTAGGGCATATAAGCATTGCTTATTAACTCACAATTTAGTAGTTTATATTCAAAACTAGAATTTCAGTTTTTGGTTAAGATTTTCTTTTGAAAGAATTCACTAAGTTAATTTTATTTTTATCGTTGTAATAATAAAAATGGAGGACATCAATAAGATAGAATTTGATCAATTGTATGATCGAATGAAGCAAGTCATGATATAGAAATATTTTAGTTTATCAAATATCAAATGAATATTCACCTGATTTTATATATCGTGTTTCGTCAATACAAATTATGATGTGGAACATGCCACAAAGGTACTATGTGCGAATATTTGCCTTTAGTGGATTGTTAGGCATTATTAAGTATCGAATGATCATTTAATTAAAATCATACAAATTAATACGAATATACGAGGATGTTTTTGATGCGCAAATACTAAATAGTTAGAAGAACTATGTGAGAATATTTGCGGCTAGCAGTTAGCATGTATCAATTTCAAAGCATTTAAGTAGCAAGGTTCTAGGTTACTAAAGCACTATGTGAGAATGTATGTTTTAGTAAAATAGTGACGGCATCGTATTAATAAAATTTAACAAGAATCAAAAATATTTTTAAAGTTAAAAGAACATAGTGAATATTCATTTAAACAACATTATATATAAATATTCCACACACATTACGATTAAAAAAGAGAGTATAGATATTTTCAATTTAAAACAAAAGTTTACAAAATGTTAATATTGTTAGCAACTATTAATCAAAATACAGATATACCAGCAATATGAAATTTAAATATTGTGTTTAATTTCCTCACCTTATCCCAAATAATACTAAATAAGAGAAAGACCAGAGAATAAGAAGTAAATCACTGTATGAACTAACGAATAAAATTTAAAATGTATGCTGATACGAATAAATCGATAATAAAAGTGTTACATTATTTATATCAATTAGATAAATATGTCTAGTTTATTATGCCAAATCTATCTAAACTATTCAAATATACATACATGTATTTAACAATTTATTTTACATTATTAGTATATTTACACTAGCAAAACCGTAACACTATGTTCATATAGAGAAAATATTTAATAATTCAGCAATATCTCAAACGTCAAACGATGTATATTATATACATCCAGGAAATTCATTATCTGTGGGAATCTTCTTTTTTTTCAGCAGTTGAGTTTTTATTAAAAATCACTCTTCACATTTCTAATATACCTATGCAACCAGCTGTTATGGAAATAAAATTTCATCATTCTTTTTAATATATAAAATGTTTTAGTGCGTAAAGAAACGCGCCTAACTTTTACTTTATTAAAACTCGTGCCACAGTTTTGCACATTTCATAAAGCGAATACGGATATTAAATAAAGGAAACCTAGGTTATACACCTTTCTGTTGTATTAAAGTACGGCATTAAGGGATTTTGTCACGGAATACTAAATATACCACATATGAATATTTATGTAAGTCTTATTTGGGTATAACGTTCTGTGTATTCAAATGGATACGTACTGAAATTACGGCATTTATCCATTAAAGTAATAACATTTTTTAATATAATGTTGAATTTACAACAAATTTAAGTTCCATATTTTATAAAGTTATTATGTTAGTTAACAAAAAAATGTAATAAAGTGAAATTACTGTTATTTGCCAAATTCGGCATAACGAATAATCATTGGTAAATGAAAAAAGATTAATGTCTGTAATTTGAAGCTGAACTACACACGTATTATTTAATCACTATAATACATGCCGAGATAACATTTCCAGCATAAAAGATAAATATACATATATATTGTTCCTTTGTGAATTTAATTGTTCTCATTTAATCGCCCCACTGTTAGCTAAACCAAATTTATTAATATCGGTATATGTATGTAAATACTCAAGTTATAGTGTCTAAATTTTCTAATATACTTGCGTGCTTAATAATATATTTTTAAATTTATTATAACACAACTTATTATAAGACAAAAGTATTAAGAAAAATTCTATTTTGTAGATTTAAATTTTTATGTAGCAAAGGGAATAAAAACGCCTGTATATTACTTCTAAGAATATATAAAAAATATAAATTAAATTGATTACTTGACACAAACAATATTAATTCAAAAATATTAGAAATTCTAAACAACAATTTCCCTCTTCTTACATTTAATGTAAAATTATTATGGCTATTTGTCTTATTTACAGTTAAAACCAGCAATTTCTGATTTATTTCATTCGTCAGTCAGTAATATATACATAATACTTTTTTTTTCTCTAGGGCTGAATTCTTTATTCAACAAATACTATTACTCTTTGAAATAGAACCTCTTTTAAATTAATAACAGCTCCACGTTGGTAAAGCCATAATATATAGAAACAAATATAAATCATATACCATAATGCAATGAAACTTGTAAAATTACAATGACGTAATGTAATGGCCCTCTTAATAATGCCCTTTATATTTTAATATTTTATAAATAAAATAAAATAAAATAATTCAATCGTTTTACCGGGCTAGCTCATATTCCCAGGATGATCCAGGTTAAGACATATCAACACAAAAGATTTTCGGGCATTAATTGGCACAATTTAATAAAACAAAATTATTTTAATTTAAATAAAATTTGTATTACAATCCAAGATCTTTGCATATATTATTACAAACACAAAAATAAATATACACAAAATAATATCAAGTTTAATTGGAACAAACACATTAATAAAATAATTTCATAGCGCATATAATACTGAAAGATTAGTTATGATTTATATATATATATTATTGTTTCTTAGAAATGCATCATACATCGTTTGTTTTCCACCGCCTTCTTAGTATTTATATCAATAATAACCACATAGACCTTAAGAGAAACACAAACCATGCTGAGATTTATATAAATATATCTACAACGCAAATGATATTTTTGTTTAAAACAACATTGACAAGTAATTTTACAAATACTCAGAAATTCTCATATCCAAGACAACTTATTAAATATGTTTTCGATCTTATTATATTAATTATTACGTCTCTAGATGAAGACAAATTTTAATACTTAATTTTATCTAGCACTCGCCTAATAACAGTTTCTAAATATCTTCCATATATTCTTCTCTTTCTTCATCTGAAGAGAATCTTCCTATTGTCGGTGTGCTTAGTGGGAGTCCTCCTTCGACGGTAGAGACCCTGTAGCTTCTATAAACTTTAAAAAACGGTCTGCTTAATAACAGGCTAATACATCGGTGACCGATATCTTCGAAGGTCCTCAGTCGACTTATTTCTTTCATACGAATGCACTCTGCCTGAAACTCCCATACTCCCTTTTCTCTTCTGTTCATATATCCTAGTTCTAGTTTTCACACGCTAATGTCGCGTTTCACCGGCGATTACATAAACACTTGGCGTCTCAAGTCTTATAATATAATCAATATAAACATCAGCTTATCTAACTAGTGCTTAAATCATACATTTAGAATAAACAGTTTTAAGAACTCTATCGTTTGGTTTCTAATACATAACTTTAAAGAATAAATCATAATAGTATTTAAAATTTATAACATTATTAAAATTAGGATGTACATTTACATCTTTTAAATATTAAATTAGTTCTTGAGCTCTAAGTTAGATTTTTATCAAGGAAAAAAGCTTTGTATAGTTTTTAATAGAGACTTGGCATTTTCTATGTCTATCTATTAAATTCTCTTTAAGTAGGTAATAAAGCATATGCAAAGCAAAATTTCAAATGGAATATTATTCCTGTTTCAAGGATTGGGGAAAAGAGTTGTTTTGTGATTACTACAAAACTGAAGTAATTTGAATGTGAAAAAGTGTTATATATATATTTACAAAGTAAATTTATTATTATGAAACATTTTATTACTTTTAGGGAACAATATACTATTATAATACTATTAATTGTTATATAAAAGGCAAACGGCAAAGAAGTTATTACAGGGCGAAGAAATTTAATATGCTATTTTTTTATTACTCTTTAAGTATATGCAAATTACAGAATTGAAAATGTATTATAATTTCACTTGCACTCAGTAAGTATAATAAAATCACCATTCAAGGAATGTCATTTGGGAGAAAAAATAAAGTGAAACTAAGAAGTATTTAATTGTTGCATTTCAATTTAAAAAAAATATATACAATTATTGTTTTACCAACACTTTGGAACTTTAAATTATAATTATTATCAATTCATATAGAATAAACCATTGTTTTTTTAAATAAAACGGGCATATTGAACACTTCTGTTTCGTTTATTTTATTCTACAATTAGAAATATCTATAATATTTATTGAAAATGATATAAATTACAATTCTTTTTATTACTTTTATTGATATCAGTTCTAAAAATATCATGAATATCTAGAACAAATTTTGGTATACATTTGTTAATACGTCCGTGATGCTAGTCATTTAGAGACTACAAAACAGAGTTAGCGTGCTTTATGCAAATATATTCTAGAAATGAATACAAACCCAATTAACATTAATGCATGGTCCCAATAGAAAATCAAAAAATATTATAAATGTGTATTGCTTCATACCTTTTAAGGGAATATTGATAATTAAAACTAATTGCAGTGTTTTTTTAAGATAAATAAATCGTTTCTGTATAATAATTTAATATATTAATAGAAGTAACTAATGAATTATACATAAATACTAACACACATTATGAGAGATGATTATAGAAAAGAGCTTTCTTTAGATATTTGCTAACATTGGAATTGCTTATTATGGGAGGTAGAATCTTTTCTTATTGCAATTATTACCGCATTCTAAATTAGTAACAATTATTAAACTTTATTTGCTTTGTTTAATTAATTAAATTGTTGCCGTTATTATTCATGCTACCTTAAAGTAATTAACAATTAGCCCGCATACGCAAAAATAAAAAAATCCTACCTTACCGGCCACTTACAGCTCTTATGTCTAAAACTTGTAGCCCGACTCCTGTAGCTCCGGGACGTGAAGTATGCTTAGTACTTCACCACGTCGCTGCTGTGTATTATGATCAGAAAACTGCCTGAAGCAAAACTACATTAACTTAAAGTGATCGAAAAAGACACGGCATTATGCAATTACAAATTAGACTGAAGAAATGGTGATTATATTTGTAACGCTCTACTCGACAGATGCAGAAATTAAATAGGAATAGTTTTTTATGCTGTACGAGAGTTTACAATATTAAAACTGGTCTAAGACCAACCTTTAATTTGGCTCTGAAAATTTTAATCTAAACTAACTTATCTAAAATTCAGCAAATGGAGTTTTTTAGGTTATACTATTTTGTAGTAACACATACACTGTACTCTGGCTATTTCGATACTGAGCACTGCAATACTGCACTCTCAATTAAACTACTTCATAGATTAGTTCGTAGTGTGGCGTAGGCTTATCCAACCTTCTGTTGAGGTTTTGGACATCGAAGGGCTTGATTGCTTCGACGATAGTGTGGCCATTCAAGCTTGTCTCGTGTTTGGCGACAGATCTTCTTATTTCACTGACTAAATCCCCGATTCCTAGATCTCTATATATGTCACTATTTCGAACATACTAAGATGGATCGACAACATTGCGCAAAACTTTGTTCTGAAATCTTTGTAAATGTATTTTTAATGTGACACGGTTTGGCACAACCCCAAAGTTGTATACGAGACACACTGACTGGTTTTAGGACTTGTCTATAGATCAAGGTTTTGTTATGAAATGAAAGTTGTGAATTACGTCCCAGCATCCAGTAAAGTTACCTATACTTAAAATCCGGTGTAGCCGGTTTTTCCTTGATGTGCTCATTCCATCTCATTTTAGCGCCAAGCGTCATAAATAAGTGACAGAATTATCATTTATAGTGAGAGGTTTTAAAAATATTATGTTCCTGTTGGTAAAGTTTATATGAGTTGAGTTTAGTTCCGTAGGAATGAAAATTAACAACGTTTACATGATTAATGGGAACTAAATAATTCTAACGTGATTTAAGAAGAAGAGCCGAATTCAATTGCAAATATAAATATTACATAAACAAAGTAATATAATACTTGGGGGAACTTGACGGGAAGGCCAACACGGTTTTCACCTTCACTACTTCATCATGCGTGTTCGTACCTTTATCACACTTGGTTGCCTAACCTTTGCTTTTGGTATGGTAACTGCTCACAAGCTTTTATGAACAGGGGAAAACGGAACCCGATTAAGGTTTGTCAGTGCTCGTTGGATTACGCTGATGCACTTTTTTCGTTAGGAGGTGGCGTGGGTAATGACGTCACATCAGCTACGACTGACTCTCCAAGTTATAGACGCTTTTTGTTACAAACTTAGCGCCTCTGGGACAGACAATTTCATTGACGCGCCAATAGATTGGCTGGTGATTTCTTACTTTATATCCCTTCTAGATACGCAACGTGGCTGGTTCCTGGAATTATTAGTGGAGATACTAAAATGGATTGAATCAAGTTAGAAAATAAATGAAACATGAATAATTAGTAGGGATACGTAATTTTCGCAAAAAAAAACTTTTGCAAAAACAAAAACCCAAAATCCAAAATTTCGCCTTTATTCGCTAAAACCAAAAACAAATCTTCAAGTCAGCAAAAGGATAATAAACTTGTAAAATAAAAGAATTTCTCGCATTATAAAAAATATTGGGCGCAACATTTTTAAATTTAACTTAAGTATAAAGATGTATCAGATAGTCTTACTGTTATTGAAAGCCAAAATCGCTGTCGTTTCTACATTCTCTTCCAACAGCCTATTCATTCTGACCGTGATGAAAATATTGTAGATGCTGAAAACTCGCTCCGCATCAACACCATTTACAGGACTTCAAAAACTATGAATTGCTGCTTTTGCAAAATTTAGATGAATGTATTTAGTTGCCCATAAGACCTGAAGAACATCGGGAGAGTCTGTTTTATCTGCTGCAGCTAAGAGTTGTCGATGAAAGTAACTATATCCATCAATAAGCTCACCTTCGGGGATATTTTTAAAAAACGGAATTTTGGGAAAACTCACGACTAAGAAATCTTTCCTGAGCGACTGCGTGGCAGCAGCTATAGAAGGACAGAATAGTGTACCATTGTGTTGGTGGGCCTCGTTTGTTTCATTAGATTTCATGTGAAGAAGTCATTAACATACTTTTCAGCTCCAGAACAATCTCGCCATTGTCATTGGATAGAATGCATGCAGTCTTTCCAAAGAAAAACCGTTGACTTTGCCGCTCTAGAGACAAGCGTTTATTTCCATATTTCGTATTTATTCGCATTTTTCCACAAATTACGTAATTTTCGTAAATACGAAAATTACGTATCCCTAATAATTAGTCGTCCTCAGACCGTACAACGGCACCTAACATGGCCTAACCACTACCGATATTACCGGGACCGACAGCCTAAAATGCTTTTCGTGTCATGGTAGCAACTCATAAGAGTGCAGTTTTTTTCTCCTGAAAGCTGCAGATTTAAAATAGTATATTATGCAATGATGGCTATTAAGACACGAGAATAAAAATTGCGATACGAGCCGAAGGCGAGTATCCTAATGAATACGAGTGTCTTAATAACCATTAAATGCGAGTTGCATACACTATTTTTTGTACGATCGCATAATAAAACATTATTTTTTGAACATCCCGTTTCATAAATTGAGCGTAAAATTTTCCGTACGTTTTTGCGAATTTAGCTGGTAATAAATTGTTCGAGGCTACTAAGGCTTGTTTCATAATTTCTGGTGGAGTCAAATTATACATTTCACTGTCATTATACCTCATTTTTATCGTTTATATTTTCAAGAAAGCACAAATATTAACTACTTACTAGTAAATTGCAGAGAACTGTCAAATTTAATTAATTTTTATATCTGTCAGATATGAAGTTGCCATATTGAATATTGATGAATATTGGAACGTCGCATTTCTATTGGATATAAACTTGTATCTTCATGAAAATCTGTATCTTAATGGCCATCATTAAAGTATAGGTTCAGCATATCTAATAATACAATTAAAGTATGGGAGTAGAAAAAGATTATTAACGAACATATACATACATATATTTCAAGAATATTTAATGACAGCAATTTACCGTCTGTCTAAAATTGGGCTGCAAATATTAGGACATTATTAATCGTAACAGAATGCAAACAGACCTCTTTTCTAAACAAATTGCTCTAAATGAATATATGATAGAAACTTAGAACATGATTGCTGTTATTTATTAATTTAGTTGTTATATTACAATCACTTTCATATTAGCTTTCTTAAAATTTCTTAATTTAACATATATATATTTTTTGTATAAACATAGGCATGTTAAATTCCAAAAATAAATTATGCAAATATTATTGATTGATTCCATTCTGAGGAAAATATGACTTTCAATTGCGGTCCAATTATATCCGTGCAATCACTTTTGAAATTGCTGAATATGATCAATTTATGGTATTAATTAAGGACAGATAAATCAACTCCAAACGAATACGGTAACACTAACATGTATGTATGTGTGTTACATACATATCTATCTAGATATGCCATGACCGGAACACCGCAAATACCAAGTACGTCCTGGCTTGCCCCGGGTTGCTGCCCGCAAAATGGATATTCATTAAGTTAAATACAAGCCAAAACAAACATTGTCTAAAATTCAGAGATGACTTTCATATTACCTATTAATTTTGGTTAAACAAGTATCTCAAACAACGTTGTCAATTTGTCACAAGAGTAACAAAACCACAAACAAGATAAATGTGCAAATAAAACTTTTTTTTTAATTTATTTTTTACTGGCATTTCGGGCATTTCAATTGCACTGCACTGTCGTCATTCGCTACCTAAAGCGTGTGTTAGAGGAACCTGAAACGATCCTAGTTATCACTTATTTATTTTTGAAAGCTGCTCCTTTCTTTTATTTAAAATTTTCAGCCAAATTTCGCATTGACTTTTCAATAATTTCTAATTGGCAAACGCTATTTGCAAATTTATGTCACATATTTATATCATTGTAAATTAATTTTACGTGAGTTAATATTTGTTGTTGTTTAAATATGTTTACTTTAAACTAAAGCTGTGTTTTCGATACTATCATAAAATAAAACAAAAATTATAGATATGCCGGGTATTCCAGAATTTTCTATTCATTCCGTTATTTGAGTAGATACAATGATAAAACTAAAATTGTTTTAAACCGCATCAAAAGCTGTCGCATATTTTACCCTTTCAAACTCAGAACGGAAAAACCCTTACACCATCTCCCCCACTCCCTCTTTTTTAAATTGCACTCAACATTTTTTTTGGTCGAAAAGAATTGTTGTTAACATTCCAAATGCGGTAATACATTATAATATACTGACAGTGTCTTTGAAATTAAAAAAAAAGGACAAAAATGTAATACTGAGAAAGATTGCGGTAAATAACGCTTTAAAGCTACGTAGCAAAATTGTTCCACCATAAATCAACAATTTGATTGGCTGAGAGAAATCACAAGCTTAATTGATTGGTTATGACTTTTTTTTATTTTATGTTGGAACAAAACTAAGGTTTTACTCCTCTCGGAAATTCTGGTGACACCCGGTATATTTCTAAAATCGGATACTTATATTGAAAATGAGATTTTAATTAATGGTGCCATCACATCAATTCAACTGCAAGTTGATATTTGACCCCACGTACATTACAAAGGTACATCTTCCTTTAAAACTACCAGAATAGTAAATAGATATTTGAGAAAACCGCTAATGATAATATATACCTATTACTAAAGCTTCTGGTTGTGATGTCTAGAGAAACAATCAATATTGCGGACACGTACACGTAATACAATAGTTATAATTAAAAGTGCTGTTCGTCTATATCTAAGTACATATTCTAAATATATAAATAATTCCGGTTATAATTTTTATTTTGATCGCTAATATATGTTACGCCCAAATAACGAAAACGCGCACTGAGTGAAAAAAGCAACCACAACGCGTTGTGGTCAATGTAAGATGACCGAACACCGAAATGAGAAAACTCTTCGCGTTATGGCCGTTGCTACCGACCACAACGCGTTGTGTGCAATGTGAAAACTACCACGTCGCGGTCTGGACAATTGAGAACATCAAACACTGGTCATCACTGTTCAGACCCGGTAAGTAAATATGCAGGACACGAAAAAAATTTAAAGCATTATTGATAACAGCAACGATCGGAGTGATTATTTCACGAA
Source organism: Amphimallon solstitiale (assembly GCA_963170755.1). Classification (NCBI taxonomy): domain Eukaryota; kingdom Metazoa; phylum Arthropoda; class Insecta; order Coleoptera; family Scarabaeidae; genus Amphimallon; species Amphimallon solstitiale. Next base: position 27,783,158 of record OY720680.1, read on the forward strand.
GGACCATTATAGCGAAATACTCAAGGAGGTGAAACACGCAAAACATTTGAAAGACACCAAAATTCCGCTGTCGATAAGATAATATCGAAGACTGAAAAGGTATGACAGATTAACAACTTGGGGAAACGAAAAGTTGATTGAAAAAACCGATGCAACACCGACAGAACATTTGAAATATTACTGTAAAACTGAAGATATATTTGACATCATTGAAATTGGCACACGCTGTTTATATATATAGTCAAAAAAAATTCTTACTTGTAGTAAATTGCTGAAAAAAAAATACGTGTATTCAACTAAAAACAACACTGATCTAATCCATAGGTACTATGTAAATACGTAATCGATCTATATTTCCTGCAAACTATAAACGTTAGAACAGAAACTTGAAAACTTATACTTGAAATCGTTTTATTGCTGTATTATGATAATGAGTGTGTAACTGACATTAGTCAGATAGTAGCCTTCAGTGGATTATTGTGGTTAAAAACAGGAATATCATATTATTTCTGATCCCTACCGGCTATATGTATCTATTTATATTTCTTAAAGAGGCAATTTAAAACACTGGGCAAACAAACGATGAACACTCGGATATCATGCTTTATTACAATCATATTAACAGTTTATTACCCTTCTATATAAATACTGCCGTAACTGCTACGAATATATATGATAAATACACTTGTTTCCTTCCATTTAGCATATACATTATTAATAAGCAATTGGCATTTTGAATTTGCTCGACTTTTTAGAAACAGGGTGTAGACATGTATCATATCTATATATGCAGAGTTATTTAAAAGTATAAAGACAAGATTTATTACTAATAATTTTAAGAAGAATTGGTTAATGGAAAATTCTTACATAAAATATGTATCTATTTTAGCAAGCTTCATTTTTTTTTCAATTGTTTTTGCTATGTATTTTGTTCATTTAACAATAACATTATTTATATTTAGTTGTTTTATTACATGTATTTTACTAGTAGATACATCGAAAACCAACTAAATTGTTTGCAATAGGGTTATGTGTTAAAATCTTATCGGTAAAAACAAATTAATATCTAAGCAGATTAAATTAAAATTTCGAATGTCCATCTATTTACAATTTAACAGTGACCCAATCGATTTACGAAGGGAATCTTCGTATCGTTCTGGTAATTCAGATTGTTAAATCTTCGATAACATCTCTGGTTTTTGCGAATGGCTACTACTCAATGTTTCGTCGACTCCCAAACCATGTCTCTGGAAAAACGTTACACAAATATTGCCGAATATTTCAACCATAATGCAGTGGGATGCCATTTAGCTAGAAAAGTTTTAGCTGTTTCTACAATAAATGCAAACACAGATCCCGAGTTATATAGCTATAAATGTAAAAGGGGCTCATAACTATAATAATATGATCCTCTAGACTCTAGAATGCTAACCCAAATTATTATTGCAACTACTTGAATTTCTTCACAAAATTGTGGTATCCGATCATAATTATCTTTCCTCAACTGGTGCAGAAGTTGCCTGTTAAGTACTGAGATTAGCTGCTAATTTATTAATTGATAATTCCTAGATCAATTCAATTTGGACTTGATCCTAACTTTACAAAGTTAAACAAGGGTGCAAGAGATATTTCATATGGGCTGAAGAGAAGCCAAATTGACGATTGCGTTTTGGACAGTCAGAAAAAGACGTTCTCAAGGCCGAAAATGGATAAACAACTTACAGTAAAAGCTTTCATTGAAGCCGATAAACTAACAAACCCATTTAAGAACAATATTCCAGGGGATAATTTTTTTTATAGCGACATCCATTACTAACGAAACGTACATCAGGAGGAGCCATTACAGCTTCAGTAACGATATATTAACAAGATATAAGAGGGTGTTAACATAAAATTGAACAATACCTTTGCCAAAAATACTATTTTGCCATCCTAGACGATAAAACTCGAGTGTTGAGTGGAGATGAGACCTGTTTTTTATTTTGTGTAAAAGAGGGCAAGGTTATTGCGCCCAAATAATGCATTGGTGAATAGCAGCCATGTGATGCTAGGTAGAACTTGCATGTTATGTTTAATTTTTAAGCGGCATGAGCTGTTACTCCTCCTTTAATTATATATTCAAACAAGCGATGGTCACAAGCCATTATTGAAAAAATTCCCGAAGATTGTAGAATATGTACGTGTGATAATGGGTGAAAGAAGTCAGAAATTTTTGTTGACTATAAAAAAAATACAAATATCGCATTTCCAGTCATTCTCTTTTTAGATGGTGACAAATCACATCTAACTTATGAATTTAGGAAATTCATGACAGACCTAGAATTAAAAATATTGATTCATATTTAACTATGGCAAACACTCCACTATTCACTTCGGCGCAGTATAAAAAAATAAGATAGACTGAGAAAGTATTAAAAGAAAAAGAAGGAAATAAGCAGAAAAGACTCAAAAGAAAATAGAAGTAGAGCAGATTAATAAGAACAATGCAGAAAATAAGACAGAATATTGTAAATACTTTCACTTTTTTTATTACCATTGCTAATGACTCCTTGAAGGAAAAACTTCGTCCGTGTTTTAAATTTTAATGAAGATTTTGAAAAGAATTTCTTATATAAAAAATAAAGAGACTGAAGACACTCCAAAGCACAATATTTTTGTACATATAAGTTTATGCTTCATTTGTACAAAAAATATATACCTCATAAATATTAGCAAAAATGCCAAAGAACATATTACTACTAATGTTTAGTAAACAAGAAGTTATACAAAGAACTATATTTTTGTTGTGTTTGTTATCGTAGGGAAATGTTAATAGTTTGTTAGTTAATTCTAGGTAGGTATTTGTATTTTTATTTTTATAGTATCGGCATTCCTCTCTTGTTGTTGAAATATTAAAATACCTCAATACATATCTAACAACATTAAGTTTAATTTTCTGTGCTAATAAATGGAATAGAGGGTGCCAGTAAAAAACCGTGTGGTGTCGATAATTAGATTTTTGGAAACATACTGCTTTTTAGCAAAATTAAATAAAGAGCTAAAGGGTTTAAATGTACAAATTTAAATGTGATCTGTTTTAAGCTATACCGAAATATTCATATTCATGTAGAAGTTAACTAATTGAAACGCGGTAGATTTGGAATCTATGCTCTTAAAGTGTCAATCATTGGAAGGTTTTCCCTTATGAGTAAACATACATATTTTATTAATTTGTGCCAATCATTGAAGTATCACTACAAGCATAAATTAATATACTACATATTATTACACGTATCATGTGTCTATTTTCAATATGAGAGAAGCAAGCAAAATTTAATTTTCGTACACTTGTTTTGTAGACTTTGTAGCCAGTAATCGACTCTCGTTTATATAAATCGAATCATCCAGAAGCTTTCCGTTTTATACGTGATGCCAGCAGAGCTTCCACTTTTATGTAAAAGTATAATAAATGTAGTTTCAAACTGTGCTGAAAATTGAAAAGGTACTCTTAGTTGGTGGTAGAATACAAATAAGATTGTGTACAATACTCTCTTCTTGTTGAATATATACATTTGTATGTATTTTCCTAAGTCGTCGTTGCAGTGTCTGTAGAATTTATATTCCCCAAAATTCTGGGATTCTAGTTTAGTAAACTTTCCGAACATTTGTCGGAAATATTATTTTAGATTTCTCATGCATATAGTTTTGAAGTTTCTATAATATAAGAAATATTTATCTAAATTTTATTTTCTTCCTTATTCTTTTATAACTACATTTTCGCTCTTGGTTTCTGAGTAATACATATTCATATTTACTGTTAATTTGAAACTTACATTTGAAGTTACTATTATTTTTATTTAAATTAACTGTTATTTTAACTTTATTTATTTAGGTGACTATGTAATATGTATTATATTCACATCGCAAGCAAAAAACGCAAACGAAAGTTGAAAAACTATTTCATCAATAGTTTTCTGTTTATATTTTATATGATCTTCAGTAAATGGGCCTAATTTCACAATATGTGATTGTTGTTATTATTATACACACCCCTACCGCAATTTAGGTTGTAACTTGAACTGCAAATCTTATAATTTTAAACAAGCAGACTTCCAAAATTTATATTGCATTACGTAAATAGATTGGTCATCCTTAGTCGAGGCGCGCACCGCAATGGTACGTGCGTGGCATGGAAGTGGCGTCGTGACTACGTGGCATCATCGTGGCATGTGGCAATTTTTGAACGAGTGAAATCAGATGCGACTGCGCGCATCGATATGGAGTTGCAGTGGTGAGATGTTATAGATGTGGCGTGGTGCCACTCAGTCGCCACGGCTTTCTGACAAGTTTAATCTCGAGTGGCGTGTGGCAGAATGTGGCGGACAGTATTTTTCCACTCCAGTTAAAGGAAATATAATGGCTCCACCAACGGAACAAGTATCTTCCATATCATAATAACATAAACAATGTTCTAGATCTAAATAAATGACAACTAAAAATGTATGCGTATGTTATTGAAACTAAACGAAATCCAGTGCACTCTTACGTCTAGATAATTGGGAGAAGTCGATTCAATAAAACGGGATTAAACAGGAACTATTACATAAAAATTACGAAGTACGTAATTAACAGTCAAAACAATGAAAAAAGGAAACTAACGTAAGTATAAATAGGTATATACATATATGTAACTTTATTTCTCTTGGGAAAGATAAGGTAAATATAATAAATGTTAGAAACTCCTCGCGCTTCTACCTACGCCGATGAAGAAAAGATTTTACTCATAAATTCTTTTTTGATGGGCATTTTTTGTTGTCTTTTTCAATAACTTTTCAAGTAAACAACAGATGTTGGAGTTCACCATATGAATAATGCTATTCAGCTGTGTATTCAGTAACTGTGTGTTGTTTACATTATATCTTAGCTCCGTTGTAACTCCGTCGTAGTTTAAACCTGGGACGTCCGCGCCCTAGTCATGGTATGCGACTGCAGCTTAGTGTTGGTGTTTCTTTTGATTACCTTTAACTTGGCATTATCAACAGCTACCTTCCCAGACTTATGGAAAGGTACAAAAGTTTGCCTTGTATTCAAAAGAAGCCCCATGTCAAATAAAGATCTATCGGCAAATCACCATCTTTATCAACTTCGCTCCGGTCTGATAGTAATGCATTGCCAAATTTATCCAATTCCTTGCCACTGAACAGCATGGGTTCATGGAGAAGAGGCAAACTATCACAAATCTTGCCAACTTCAACATTACTCAATATGCTTTTGATACATTTGATATCTGTTGCCATTAATGTTTTAAATTATTAAACTATGTATAAACAAAAATACAAAGAAATTCTAAATATTAGCGATTAAATAGTGGTAACATTGTGATAAGCATATGATAAAAAAGAAAACAACATTAATATGAATTGCAAGTTTTATTCACATTTATTTATATACACTGTTTTCCGAATCAGAGTCATTTACTTTATTATGATATAATTATATTATATTATAATTGTCTTTCGAAATCCACTTTCCTATCCCATCATTTTTGAATTTCATGTTCACAATGGTTAACGTTGTTTGCCCAATGTCTGGAGTTACTTACGTTGAAGCCATTGTTTTTCTTTTCAAGTATTTTATTTCACACACATTTTTAAAATTGTTCTGTATCCCAACATTTATGTTTACTCTTCAGTTTTTACATCTAAAATATCCATTAACAATGTTAAACACATGGTATATTAATATTATTCGTGTTTCCATACACCAGAGAAATTTTTATATTTTCAAACTTCAAGAAAAACTGAAGTCAAAAACTTTTATTATTTTACTTGTTTATACCGGGTGCGGCAATAGTGCATCGGCGGAACTTAGCATAAAAACTAATAACTTTGTAGCACGAGACATTACACACGTATGTAGTATGCTACTGTGCATTTTCTATTTTTATTTACAAATATACAGGGTGTTTTAAATTTCCGAAACCACCTTCAACTTTTTTATTTTAAATAGATTGCTATACTTTCTCGCTATTATAATAATAACCACCAAAATTATCTTTGCAATGATATATGGATATGTGCACTTACGACTATTAGTTTTGGTTTTATTTATGGATACAGTGCATCATGTAACGCTTGTGTTACTAATTTACATAAAAACACGTTATTTGTTTTGGGGTTGAACAACGTGAATACATATACAGGCTGTTAAACACATGTTTAAGTTATCGATCTTTATTGGCAATTTTTGGTTTTTTTAAATGGAACTTATAATTTTTTTATTAGTCATCAAATTCCTTGTAAAATTTTCGTTAAAATAGTGCCAGTACTATTTATTTCTAGTATTTTCAAAGTTATAACCCTTTAATGGAGTATACCTATGTATAACATGCAATATGCGGGGCATATAATAGTTGGTTGGCCATGAAATGATATAAAACAAAGTAACTTTTACAAATACCCTTTTTCTAATTCTTTATTATTAGCATTAGAATTACATTTTAAACTTTTTCTCTACAGATGCTCTCAACCGCTTCGGTGTCGACAGACTTACATTCTGAGTTATGTTCTGCTCACTTGATTGAAGTAAAGCGTTTCTTATTCGTTGCTGCATGTTCTCTGCCGTTTTAAGAAGTGTTGCGTAAACAGTGTTTTGTACAGTTGGCCACAGAAATAAATCACAATATGTGAGATCTGGGGATCACGGTGGCCAGCTTATCAAGTTTTGTTTCGCAATCGACCTATTGGTGAATACGTTCTCTAAATGTGCTCTTGCAGCAGCACCATAATGTGCTGGTGCACCATCGTGTTAGTACCACAATCTCCTTATAACGTTATCCGGGAGGCCTTCTAATAGCAATTGTAAATTATTTTGTAGGAAATTTGGGTAAGTTGCAAAATTTAAGGTAATGTCGAAAAAGAATGGACCAATGGTGCTTCTTATGATGCTTCCCCATGCACTCCATTTTTGTTGATATAAAATGGATTGCACAAAATGAGGGTTTGTAGTGTCATAATAATGGGAATTTCTTCTGTTTGTTATTTGACAATTAGCATCTGTGCTTCATATGTGAAAGATACATGGTTTAGGAAAGTTATATCTTATCCCAATTGTAAAAGTAGCCATTCATAGGAAACTAGTCTCTTTTCAAAATCCGTTTGTAATTTGGCGATTTTGAATTTTATAGAAGTGAAATTTATGTTTTTTTAAAATCTTTCTTACAGCAGTGACTTCTATCCCGTGTTGTTTTGAAATTAACTTTGTAGGTACCTATGGATGTTCCACAATGAACTGGACGACTGTCACTTCATTATCGTCTGTAACCATAGTCTTACTTCTTTCATGTTTGAGCCCGTTAGAAGAAACCTTATCAATAGATTTTTAACCGTTTTACTATTCGATGCTCTTCGGTCAGGATATTCCATGGCATATGTTCTTGATGCTAGAAATGGTTGTCTGTTGCTAGTCCCAAGAGGAAATATCATGTCTATGAGCTCATCTTTCGAAAAATTCATTTTAAAGCAGAAACAACTAAGGGGAACATTAAACCATTATGATGTTTAACTAAAAAATGACAAAGCGATATAACTGACAACAAGGTAAATGCAACACGTAACCACTACTAGCAAACAAATAAACTTAAATTGATTATTAACTAGCCGAACTTAAATTATAACAATAAAATACAATTACAGCAAAAAGAAACTAGAGATAACGACTTGATTAAACCAAGGCCAACCAACTTAAGTTATAACCCATTAAAGGGTTATACCTTTGAAAATACTAGAAATAAGTATTATGTTATTGGTACCATTTTAACGGCAATTTTATAAGGCCTTTGCTGACTAATAAAAAAAGAATAGGTTCGATTTAAAAAAAGAAAACGAGAAAATAGCCTTTAAAGATCGATAACTTAGACACGACATATTTAACACCCTCTATGTGAATTAACATTGTTCAACCTCAAAACAAATAACGTGTTAGTTCATAAATTAGTAACACTCGTGTTACATGAGGCCATTTTCAGACTAAGGCTTAAAATGTTAGATGCTGCAACTGTCAAGATTTTACAAAATTATCAATAAAGCCAAAACTAACAGTCGTAAGTGCATATATCCATAATTCATTGCAAAGGAAATTTGGGTGGCTATCATTATAATAGCTAGAAAGTATAGCAATCTGTTTAAAATAAAAAACTTGAAGGTGGTTTCGGAAATTTGAAACACCCTGTATATTTGTAAATAAAAATAGAAAATGCACAGTAGCATACTACATACGTACGTAAAGTCTCATTGCTACAACGTAATTAGTTTTCGTGCTAAGCTCCGCCGACACACTGTTGCCGCACCCGATACATTTGCCTACTCTGTTCATATCAAATATACTATTAAATACGTATATATCGTACTTTCTGTTAACATCATTAAATACGTAAATAAGTGGTTAGAATATAATATCCATAAATTTCATCGCATAAAATTGGTAATCTGTTCCCTTGAAATTTAAGCGCATTTTTTTATTGGATTAATAAAGTTATAAATACCCATTCATAATACAACTCCGATTTATGAATTCCATGTTTATTCATTCCAATAAACGTCACGTTTTGAGTATTATAGATATTGAGTTTATTGAATCCTGTCAATTCAGAGATCGAGTTTCGCTAATAAACTTTTTTAGTAGTTATATTCTGGCCTTTCGGAAGGCTAATAGTAGGTAGATAAATTTGTGCCAGTCAGTAATATATTTATTAAATATAGGTATGTACGTAGATGTAACTCTCTTCAAATTTTAATTCAATCTTATATTTATTTTTATATGTCTATTTTCTGTGTAATGTGCACTGATATTTCGAGAGCTATTTCTAATATATGGAACTTCATGATACCTATGTAACAATGTGATTTGTAAATGTTATAAATTTAAAATCGTCTTTCATTAATAATTATGGAAACCTGGGATGCGATAAGTTTTAAGGCAAGTAATCAAGGTAAGAAAATAATACTGTTAAATTAAACCGTTTATTTATTAAACTTAAATTAAAAAAACAGACCTATTGATCTCCAAATGAACTTAAATATTCAGCTACTGATTCAATATTTTTCTTTTGGAAATGGTTTATGTTTTGTTCTGAAAAATGATTATATGGTAGCTGTTGTGTTTCGATGTTGGTACTAAAGACAACCGCTGGCTATTTATTAAAAAATCGGACTGTGGCGATGGCGTGGAGCTATAATGTATAGGAGTTGGCGTAGAGCTGTAATGTGGGTAAGTTGGCGTGAAACTGTAATTTGTTGCAGTTGGTAATTCATTTATTTTTACCGAATTGCGGTGCACAAGATCCAATTGTCCTTCCATTATGACGCCAGCAATAGCATTTCTAGCAAAGAGTTGTTGCATAGGTTCCATTTTTTCTAAATCTGCGGCACAAGACAAAGCCCAGTTTTCATATTCATCAGGTTTTTGTGTAAGGCGTTTAGCTGCCAATTTCAATAGCTCATTATTATTATTTTTAACTTCTTGCCTTTACTCGAAGGAGTGAGGTATGCGGATGACGGTTGAGTATCTAATGTACTTAATTAGAATATTTTTTCTTCAGTTACCACATACAATCGAGGAATGGAAACAAATTGCCAAAGATTTTGAGACACGGTGGAATGCTCCTCATGTACTTGGAGCTATAGATGGAAAACACGTGGAAATAAAAACCTCTAGCATTGTGTTGATGGCGGTTGTAAATGCCAACTATGACTTCATTATGGTTGACGTTCGTGTATCAGATGGAGGTGTATTGGAGAATTCAACATTTGGACAAACATTGAAAAATAACACCTCAAATATTTCACAACCTCCAAATTTGACTGAACCACCCGAAAACTCCCATACTTTTTTATAGGCGCCGACGCTTTTCCAATGAGGAAAAATTTGCTTAAAATATATAGTCAAACCAGATTAGCAAAAGAAAAAAGAATATACAACTATCGTTTGTCGCGCGCTAGAAGGATGTTCGAAAGTGTTTTCGGCATATTAGCGTCTAGTTTTGGAGTATTTCAAAGAGCATTTCAATTTGATCTCAATAAAACACGAAAAATTGTTTTGAATTATTGTCATTTACATAATTTCTTGAGGTAATCCGGTTCCTACTTTTCTTCAACTCTTATGCCTTATGAAGAAATTGAATCTAGTATAATACACCCACCATCTCAGGAAGTATTCGAGTTGATACCATTAGAAGGTATTAATCAAAGAAATTCACTAAATAAGCAAGGGATGCATAGTGTGAATATTTTAATAATGAGGGTGCAGTTTACTGGCAGGATAAAATGATTTCATAAAATAAAATTTTGTATTTATTCATAATGTTACTAAAAAAATAAACAATAGAAAACTTACTTGTGTCTCATTATTTTCATCCATGGTATCTATCTCTCTGGAATTTTCTTGACTAACCGTAGACTGTGACTTGTCCATAGTAGATTGTGAATCCACCGCGCATTCATGGTGTTGTAGAAAAAACATTTCTTTGTAATACCATAAGCTTGATTCATATATATCGTCTGCACCAGATCCTAATTTTATAGGCTGGAGGTGTTTTTTAAGCTCCTTCCGACAATTCGTTCTTAGAGAGTTAAACTTTTTCTTCACATAATCTTTGGTAGCGTCGGGACACATTTCCTTATATTTTACTGATTATGTTTCATATGCAGAGTTTTTTATCCCGGTCATGATATGCTTTGCTTTTAACGTTCCATAGAGCTGGCAACTCTCTATATAGGTGGATACAATCAATAATAAAATCTCTTTCTTTTTTAATTTTCTGCTTCTCCGCCATATTTTATGCGAACGTCCTTATTCTTCGAATGCCAAACCTGAACTAAACAATATTGCGCAATATTAACCCTATATGGTTCAATGAAAAACTACGGTGCAATAAAATTTAAACTCATTCAATCTTTCCCTCAATCATTGTGCAATCCTCAATACTAAGCGTGGACGGTCAATAATATTGCACAATTCGTAATATTGTGCAAAATTATTGACCGTCTAGGGTTTGTATAGAGAATTATCATTCATTGTACTCACTGGGGATTTCTCTGTAAAAATTTAACTGTTACGGGTCACCCTGTTACTATGCTATTACGAGATGAGTTTGAAAGAAACATATAGTAATACTTTACTCCCAGAAGTAACAAGATTACTATATTATTCACCGTCTAGGGGCCGCCTTATAGAAAGACAACATCCCTACGTTATATATACAGTGTTAGTATAAAGTTCCAGAACATTTTCGAATAGAGAATAAAAAACTACCTTCGGAAATGTCAACATGTTTACTTTGTATCTTCAAGAAACTAAAGTACACAGAGAGACTAAATGGTTACGCAGAATTAAGTTTTATATGAAAATACTGCGATTTTGCTGGTATCTGTCGGATTGTTATTTCAATTTGTTAGTATTAGTATCCTTTGGTTATTGACTAATTAAAAATTTTGGAAATGGCAGTAAGACTTAGAGAATATGAGCGAATTGACATTTTAATAATGCCTAGATTGACAGTAATCATGTTGTTTTAATGAAGTTTGCATTTTGTTCAATAATGTTTATTCGAATCACTAAATCAACAAGAGTACAGTGTGTCGGATAATTTAGAAGTATGAATCATTCCGCCAAGGAAAAGTTTACATGCCCAGACATTTAGCCTATCTTTGTAAGGGCTTATGTAATTGTTCATTCTTACATAAGTTGTTTTCTTTTATTCTTGAAGTCCATATGGCCGTGATCTCTTGCATATTAAAAATAATAATAATAGCATTAAGAATTAATTTAAGTATAAAAAATAAAAGAAAAAGTAAAGAATCAGATTTATTGTATTTAAAGATTTCAACATTCGTTTATGTTTGCAATACATATAACATAAGGGTATAATAAGTTGCATACATTTAGGTATAGAAAGCATAACTGTAATAAAACTTTATAAGAGGGATTTATATGAATCATACTTGAAGAATAAAATTTATCTTCACTCATAACTATAGATAAAAAAAATATCTTGACACGAAACGATCAGCAATAATGTTTTTATATAAAACACGCTAAGCAGACAAAATATACAATCATGAATTTGTGTGTGTAGCACTATGTTTCATAGACTGTAGAAAGATTTGTATGGTTTGATGACCTACAAAAAGAAAATATCGTATAAACTTTGTATGTAGTTTTTTACAGATAAATATATCACCATTGGAAAACAATTGGATCGAAAACACCATAATGTTTTTATATAAAACACGCTAAGCAGACAAAATATACATTCATGAATTTGTGTGTGTAGCACTATGTTTCATAGACTGTAGAAAGATTCGTATGGTTTGATGCCCTACAAAAAGAAAATATGGTATAAACTTTGTATGTAGTTTTTTACAGATAAATATATCACCATTGGAAAACAATTGGATCGAAAACAGCGACGAAATGGCAGGCCGGACGCATCGTGATAGTGCGAGTGGTGTTCGATGAAGAATACCTGTTATTTATAATATATTTCCAATTTTACCGAATACTGAAATAAATAAAACAAAAGTAAGGATAGTGTTAGTTAATGGAAAAAGAAAATATGTGACGAATGATGAGAAGGGCAACGAGTTCATAGACAAATACAAGGAAGAATTGTATTAATAAAAAATTTACGTACTTTTGAAGATACCGAATAGTTTGGGGAATAAGACTTTTAAATCAGAAAACAATTTGCAGTGTGTTGACATTGACGTAAATGAACTGTCAAAGACAATAAGTGCGTGTGTGTTGGTGTCACGACGCAACTTGGGAGCAGAGATTTTACAGATGACGCAGGGTGTCAACCTAAACTTTAGTTTGGTGGTGGCGTAGCAGGCGTTATATGTTTTTTTCCCGGGTATAAATTCAAAGACAGGAATGAACAAGATTAGAGACACTGGAGACTGATACTGACTGCGACTTCGAAAGATAAAGACTTTAAATAGAGAATCGTAGGGTCAGATACACCACGATTAAATGTGAATTCATTCATTTTGTATTAGCATACTAATTTTACATTATCTAATTTTCATTCATTATTATAATTTTTTCTTTGTTAATATTTCTTTGGTATTTAAAATATGGAGATGCCTATGGCACAATTTGAAGAGATGTTTAACGATACAAAGTAAGTTTTAATACAGAGATTTATCAATGCTGCTATGCGTGTATGGAATACAATGTGCAAATATTTATTCAATATAACGTTGAGCAGCAGGGATAATAGATATTGTCCTGTAAAAATATTAATTCATTAGTTTTTTATATACAACACAAATAGGATTATTAATGGTGTTGGGTGTTAAGAGGATATACCTAACGTGCGAATTTATATTTTCTGACACTTTATTAAGCATCATTAATTTTCACAATTCATTTTTGATTTCAAATTTAAAAATTAAAATAGCTATTTAGAAAAGGGTAATGTTTCTGGGTGGCGGACTTTGAGATGCTGGTCGCAATGCGTGCGAATGATTGTTACCAGTGATCAAATTCAAGCTTTTCCTCCGAACATTGACCATTGCGAAGTTCTAAGATTATCAGAGCATTACGTGCGAATATAATGTTTCTGATAGAATAGAATTAGCACAATATTAATAGAATACTGATATGCAATTGAATTTTTCTTTGTTTGAAAACAGGACAATATTTTTATTTTTGATTAAGTATTATCGATATATTTATTCTACAAAAACATTACAACCGAGAATACGGTATAAATGTTTTCTTTCAATTATGTTTTCTTTTATAATTCTTGGGTGAATATAGTATAGCTATGCTATATATTCTAAAAATGTTGAATAAAAATATACAATTATGTTTTATATAGATTCTGATTTTTCTTTAATACAAACTATAACCTTATCCCTATAAAAAAATATAAACAAGAGATTTGCCAGGAAAAAAGAAGTTTGAATACACTGTTAGAATTCACGTATACTTACAAAGTACGTACTGTTATGAAAATAAATGAATATATTAAAGATAATAAAAATTATCATTATTTTTTTTATAAATTATGTTGCTGAAACAGCACACAGCATAATCTATTTGGCAATGCCTAACGTATGGCAATACTACATTTATTTTATACCAAATAATTATGTTGCCACATCAATATGTACAGATTTACCTTCAATAAGTTTTATTCTCCATCTTCTTAACCATAGGATGATTTCATCGTCTGCCTGTAGTAATTTAACTGGAGTTTCTACATTAATTTCGCCAGTTGCTAGTATAGCTGTGTCTTTTGTAACAGTTGCTGTTATTGTGCCCTCAGTTCTTGGTATATCATAGGTAAATATTAGGTAGAGAAACAGACTTAACAGTCACCTGTGTTGTTTCTAGCAGTTCTTACATGAATATACATTCATGGATATACAAGAGTTCTGCATATTGCTATGGAAGTATCGTCTTCCTTATCTATTTTTTTATATAAAAAAAATAGGTTCTATTCTTTTCAATAAATCTCTTTCAAACAATTTTGGGGCTATTGGTAAGATCGATATTGGAATGCAAGACAATAGTTCATTTTGTGGCTTTCCTGTTTTGTGGATCATAATTATTTCTGCTGCTTTCCATATTTTTGGAATGTGTTTATTAAATGAATCGACTTTTCTTGGTAAACTTTTTAGCACTAGCCCTGTTATGAGGTAGAGGCCAAGCGAGTGCTTGGTGTTGATGTTTAGTTTGATTACTCTAACAATATGAAATACAATTTATCATAAAAACTGTCAATGGCAACATCAATATTAGAGATGTTGTCCAGGAATAACCAATCGGCGTCACAAAGTAGGTCGTATAACTGATGAAAATCGGCTTTACGAAAATTAAATGATTTCTCAGGAGAATGTTCACGCTCAAATTTGTTGAGAACAATTAATTCGCAAGAAATATTCAAAAGGGGATGCTGATCATCTTTCCTCACGACAGCATCACAAGACTGAGTAACACAACAAACTTTATTTGAATAAACAAGGTTCAGCAACCTCTCATTGCGATTAAAAATGAAGTTGTACTGTGTGAAGCCAAAGAATCTTGCGAAACTCTGTACCGTTCGACATACATGTCAGTGATATTGCATTTGTTGTGTTGCGAAGCGTAAGCGGGAATATTAAAATTTCACACGACCAGGACAGCACTGGATTAAAGAAAATCCAAATTTTGTAGAGCCTCAAAAAATTGCTGATATTGCAGTAGAAGCAGGAAGGAGGAATATACAGAAGCAAAATGCAAAGGCTTTTGTAATTAAAAACGAGTTTGACACATAAAAGGTCAATTATAGTTGGTTTAGTGAAATTAAATGCATGTAAGTCGAGTAAACTGACTGAAATGTTGCGGAAAAACAGTATATTGGCTGCTAAATAACTCACTATCAGCAACTGATCGTATTGAGAAGAGAAGGACGAATGGTACAAATCAGCAACTTTACCCTTCAAGCAACTAGTTTTTTGCAAATTACTTTTGTCCAAACTCCGTAGTCTTTTTGTGTGGGATATGTGTTGTCAACTTTTTTAGGTTCTTTGTGGCTTTCTATAATAAATATTCCATATCCTGATTATTTGTTAATTTAAATCCGCAACATGTATATATAAAAATACTACTTTTCGCACTAATTTTACACATTCCAATAAAAATTACGTAGTCACTCAATAATATGAATTTTATAGTTCAAGAGAATGTTTACTTAGTATTAAAATGACAGATTTTCAAACAACTTTCACCCTCTGTATTAACATACGCATAATGATAATGGTCTTAGAGGGGAACCAAAATTATCTAAACAGCCGTGTGTAAGAAGAGGGAGTCCCGCTAACTGCACTAAAGTGCCGAATTGGTACAATGTTGGAGAGTTAGGTGGTTGTACACACCTTAGCAACTCGTAATCTCTTTATATCATCGTGAAAATTTAATGCTTACGCCAGAGAGAACTTAAGGGGTAACGACGTAACCTTCGAAGAAAGTTCTGATTGAAATAATTTATGGCAGGGAATAGACAAGCGTGCAATTAGAATATTCTCAATTAATTTTGTAGATGTAGGCGCGGTGAAGTAATTAAATTTTATCATCGCTGAGTACTACCAGAAGTGTAGTAGGTGACGTAATATGGATTATATTTTAGTTATTAAGTATAACACATGCTTGATATAACACGATAGTCCACCAGGAAAAACAATTTATTATGTAAAATATAAGGATCCTTGTACATGCTCCATAAAGAATTATTTGATGAAAAAAATTTCCTGAAAACTCAACTAAGAAGAAAGGATAAAAAAGTATATATTATTATTTCGTTCAGGTATAAAGAAAAATAATGGCAACAAAATTTGAAATTTCGAATAAAACATGTAACCAATTTGTGAATAATAATAAACAATTATAAATCTATTACTCATATTTACCTATGTGCGTTTACAATTTTTATATAAAAACTCGAAGCGCACATATGTAAAAGATAGTCGTTTTAACAACACATTCTTTTACATGCTTTTCAAAAAGCATGAAATACTATAAAAACTTGTTTGTAAATATCTAACAATATTTATTCGGTGGAGTTAATTGATATGATGGCCATGTTTGACCTGCGATGTGTTTTTATAGAACCTTCAAGGATTAGTAACAGCAGTAAAACAAGTATCGATAATATGTTTATTACAACGAGAAAGGAGATATATCGGGTCATGACGGTTAACCCGCACTACTCTGATCACTTAGCACAAAAGATAGATTTTATTGTTGGTCTCACATCTGAAAGCAAAGTAACAAGAAGATGCAGACTGTATAATACTGCGAACATGTACAGACTTATACAGGCTGTTAATGAAAGAGACTGGTGGTCGGAAATGAGCAACGGTGAAAACGCATTTTCTTCTTTTCATAAGGCACTGGTGGATATTATAAATGAAGTTTTTCCAGTAAGAGAAAATAAGATTAAGAATGGAAAAGAAAGTATTATAGGGGACTGGTATACAGATGAATTGCAACAGAAGAAATTGATATTAGATGCTACAGAAGTGATAGCTATGTCCTCACAAACAGAAGAAGATCCAATGGATCTATATAAAAAGTATAAAGCAGAATATAAACAAACAGTGGAAAACGTGCGAAGAGAAGCGGTAGCACAACACATACAGCAAAGTGAAAATAAAATAAAAACAACTTGGGCCATTATAAATAATGAATTCCGACTTGGTAAATCAAAACGCTCCACCACAGGTACAATGATCAACTCAAATGAGTTCAATACAATTAGCCACTACGCACAATTAGCCACTACGCACCTGCGGAAAGCAGGAGATATGATTGAAAATACAATATTTCTGGGACCACTGACGTCGACTGAGGAAGAAGTATTTTCAATTGTTGAGGGACTAAAAAATAAAAGTAAAGCTGATATTTATGGGAGGTCGGTGGATATGTTAAAGGGGTACTTCCGGTATTAGCAGCCCCAATAGCAAGCCTTATAAATACCAGCTTCGTAAAAGACACTTTTCCGGCGGAGCTGAGAGTTGCTAGAATAGCACCGATTTAGCAAAAAGTCGAAAAAAAAACGATCCAAGCAACTACAGACCGATTGCTATATTACCAACAATATCAAAAGTATTTGAAACTGCAATGTAAAAACGCTTAGTAAATTATTTCGAAGCAAAAAACCTCCTTGTGCCATTGCAGAACGGATATCGCACTAGTAGATCGACGGTGACGGTTCTAGTAAACATGGTGGACTAGATTGCAGAGAGTTTAAAATTTGGTGAGGAAGTGATTCTTTCTACTTGCAACCTGAGTAAGGCGTTCGACACTCTATCTGCCAACACTCTCCTGGAAAAACTATTCTGGTATGGAGTGAAAGGACCACCTTTGCAATTTATGGAGTCCTACTTATGCAATAGGGAACACGTGGTCGTGTGGGATGGAGTTGTATCGGAGGTACGAACAGTAAGCGCAGCAGTTCCGCAGGGCTTAGTACTAGGACCAGTGATGTTTGTAATTTATGTAAATGACCTCTCGAGCAACATCGGGTCGGGAAGAGTTAATCAATTTGCAGACGACACTTCGATATTGACTTCAGCAGAGACCACGGAAGCAGGAATGGGAGAAGACAGAAAACGCCATGGGAGAAGCGCAAGAATGGTTTGGCAGCAATAACTTAAAAATTAACAAAAGCAATCATCTGAAAATATCAACCAAATCAAACACTTGTACCCAAACAGTTAGGTTCCTGGGAATAGAAATGAACAACAATCTTAAATGGGATTCCCATGTACAGGTGTTGCACAATCGTTTATCATCAGCCATTTATCTCATACGAAGAACCAGGCAGATAACGGATTACCATGCTGCAGGAACCGTGTATTATGCGCACTTTCACTCCAGAGCGTCGTATGAGATAATAGTGTGGGGTTCGTCTGGGGCAGCCTTGAAGATATTCTTAGAGCAAAAAGAGGCAGTAAGGGCGCTGACCGAGGCTGGATACAGAGACAGCTGTAGAGATATTTTTAAACCGCACCAAATACTTGCCTTACCCTCGATATACATACTCTCCCGTCTTCTTCACGTCCATGGATCCCAAAACAAGTTCCAGAGGCACTCTGCTATCCATACTTACCCAACAAGAAATCAGAATAACATGATGCTACAAACGCAGAACCTGGAGAGGGCCAAAACATGAACGAATTACAATGGTATCAAGTTCTACAACCACCTGCCGGAGTCGATAAGATGCCTTGACGACCATAAGAAGCCTCGACGAGAGAAACTTTTTTATTAAAAAAATTCTTAAGAGGAAGGCCTTTTACACCTCAGAGGAATTTTTACGTTTTAGTTTTAATTTATAACCTTCAGTATAAATTGCGTATTTACTAAATATTATGTACATTTTTATATATATTACGACAGTTTTGTATTAAGAAATACTCGTTTTACTACTTCACAAACAATAACACTACATATGACTACTAAATATTAATTGTTTTCATTAACTACTAATTACATAAAAATAATTATCCAACTAGATTTTAATAAATATATTTCCTATTAAATACAGCAACACTTAATTTCTTCTTCTTCTTCTTCTTCTTCTTGTTTTGGACCTATTGGTTTGTTGATTTCTAAATTCGTAGCTATGGTTTGTCCTGAGAAGATTTCCATTTCTAATTTCAGTTTTTATTTTTTTTCTACATAAATTTTCGGAAAAGGGACTACGCTATGATATTTCTTTTATTTTTTAAGTAATTCAAAAAGATAATTATTTAAATATTTTAAAAAATAAAGTCAGGATTTGGAAAAACCTGATTGAGGTAATAAGCACTCTCCCTTAAGCGACAAATTTGTAAGTATGTCTTCTGCAGTGGTAACTCATGTGCAAATATGTATTTATTTCTTTTTAAACACGAAAAGCTACCCTCTGCTGAAGCACTGGTAGAGAGAATAGTCAATATTAAAGAAACGAGTCTATATGCCTATTTAAAAACGTCACTATCCCCACAGATAGCTTTGAAAAAAGCTATTTTTGGGGTTCAGCTTTTCGATATTGTTCGGTACCATCGATTAACTGTAATTCGGCTTTTAACTTTTACAGTTACACATCATTAAATTTAACAGGGAAGTATTACTTATTGCTTAAAAAAATATATTTAAACAATTATTGTATTAATTTATTTTAACTATCATTTAATAGTTTCGATAATGCCCTTACGGACCTGATAATTATAATGACGAATATCTATTAAAAACCACTTTTTCGGTATCAGGAGACTTTAAAAGGTGAACAGCTTCAAAAATCTCGAGGTCGAAAATTTTCGTCACGACAATACTTCCTTATACTACGTATAAGAAAGTAAAAAATGGTAAAAATAAATATTTTGGTGCTGCACCAACAAAAATAAAACAATTTTCCAGATGATTTTTTCTTTATTATTGTGTAACTAGAATGTACATGAATTGCATTAAATAAATTACACACTTCTTGTTGAGTACGCACTCTATATCCAAAACCAATCATAATAAGTACTCAAATACGTTCTTTCTCAGATAAATGCATTTTTAAAATGAAACTTAAAACTAGCAAAATGACACTGACAAACTAAAAGCCGGTGATGGTTTGACTTTTATTGTCACAAGTGGTCAAGGAATGAAAATCGATTAATTTGAAGAAGGGTCTTTTGTTACAAAATTTGCAATACAAGGTTGTTTTTTTGGCTTTTAAGAAAATGTTCAAGGTGTTGTAATGGTACACACCAATTCATTTATTAATTTTATAATTTTTAATTTTTTTTTTAGAATTCAATTAAGTATATTCTGTTATTAATATTTTGAAGAGAAATAATATTTAAAATCAATGAATATGTTATGGTATTATTAAGTAAATATTAGTCATAAGCTTAGTGTGTATTTAGTTCTAAGAACCGTGGCGCCGAATGTTTACAACAGTGAAATAAACGCTACAGTTGTGATAAACATTCGCCTACGTAAAAGAGTGTGTATGGGAAACTTAAGTGGAAAGAACCGAACTATATAGAGAAAGGGGAACCACAGACACTTTTATATAAAATAGAAACACGCGCAAAGAAGAAGACAGTCGACCGGTGATTTGTCTGAATAGAGAGTCAACAGGGAGTCGACCACGAGATACGTTAAATAACGTATCAAGCGACTAACCCCGGATATTTGACTACATATAAAAGTCAGTATTAATATACCATATATAGGAATTTATCACCGAATAATCGTAGTAAAGTAGTGATAAAAATAGCACTTAAAGAGTAAATGTGCAGTATTAAAAGTTTATAAAAAAGAAAATATATTGTGCTCCAGGAAGCAGAGCAAGCAGATTCGTCACTACAGGATTGTGACCACTCAGCAAATGATGCCGATGAAAACATCGCAATATAAAGAAGATTTTACTGAAGAGAGACATCGCTGAAGAGCGAAGAAAGAAACTGTATTATAAGGTATTTTAAAAGATTTTGTAAATAAAAATATTGTTGATCTTGAAGAATTAATGATTATGAAATAAATTTTAAATTGAGAGTAACATAATAAAGTTGATAAATAAATATCATCTACGTTCTATGAAGGAGAATGTAATTTGATCTGTATTAGCATCGTTGTATATTTATGTAATAGTACACAAAACCAGCCTACGTAGTAAATGCTAGCATTCGTGGTTTATGTTTGACTATATTGAATAATTAATGCACATAAATATTTGTATCCGATTAATTATTTGTAAAAATATATTAAAATTGTCTTTAAATATATTTTATTTCTTGTGTTATATGTAAAAAGTAGTTAGATATAATTCATTGGTTTTGAATATAAGAATTGTTTAAAGTTTTACAATGGTATTTTTTTTTATTAAATATAATTAATGTTTAGGAACACCGTAATCATTTCTTATTAATCAAAATCGCCCTGAGATAATCTGATTTGAGTTTAGCCGGCAAAGCAAGTTACTTAAATTTTATTTTAGATTTAAACTCTACAGTTTTATTAAATTAAATATAAGGGGGTTCCTTTAGTCTTTGTTCAATTTAAATTTTTAATTAATTACTTGTGTGTATTTTAATTTATCATATACTAGGTACTCGTAAATACAAAATTTGGAATTGATTATTGCTAGCTACTTCGGTTTTACCGCTATCATGGTCTCCCACACACACACACTGACACACACCCATACACACACAGAGAGAGTAACTTTTTAAAAACCGGTATCAGGGGAGTTCAAGACGTGGACATCTGCAAAAATCTTCAGTCGAACATTTTTATCATCACAATACTTCCTTATACTACATATAAGAAAGTAAAAAGATCGATCACACTGAGTTTACAAAGTCAGCGAAAAAATACGCAAATAATTACCCATATATAATATAACAAATAAATAAAAATATTATATAAATTTAAGAACTAACACACGCAAGCAAAGTATTGTATTACTCAAAATAATTATATAATAATTAGTTTTTGTATGTTTTTATTTGTCATTTTATGTATATCAAGATAGTAAAAACACAATTTGTTGCAATATATACTTTCTAAAATAATATTTTTTATTGAAACCAATCAAAACCAATACTTTTGCCATATTATTAAATAGTAGTTTTAGAAATATACCGTTATAATTTAAATTGTGTAGAAACTTCAGAGAAGATATTGTAATCATATTAACACATTACTGAAAGCAAATTATTAAGAGGAATACATACCTATATACGTATTTGAGAAAAGCCTCAGCGAATAAATTTCCCAAATGTGCGCCCAACCAGTGCTTGAAATATTGTTATCCCCATTGATAGTTGACATATCCATATATCCATTGCGTATTTTAAAAGCACTGTAAACGACAACGTTTTACATAAATGTATCGTTGTCAGCTAACATAAGAGAAAGGATAAATAATGTATTAAGTTGTTCAGCCATAAATTCAAGCCGGTGCGCGTTGCAAGTTTCATATATCTCTCGTATACATCTGTGTCATCTTTAGTATTTTGCTGGCAATATTGCAAAACTATCTTGTGTACAATACAAATTCAGAAAGACAACAGAATAGCTAGAAGAATGATATTAAAATATATTTGAAAGATGTATGTGTTGAAAACTGGCAATATAAATATTTCTCCATGGAGATGTATCATAATTTATAACCATACGAAATTATAGTTATACGAGTATGTATGAGAACAATGTATTAAAGAGAAAAATTGTCTGATAATGCATATTTAGGTACATTAGCATAAAATCAAAGTAAAAACACATATACGAGTAATTGCATTTTTGTTTCATATTTACTCTTATTTGAATATACAGTAGCGTGCTTTAGCAAATTTATCACAATATATATTGTAATATTTGCATTGTTTTGATGAAATACCTAAAAAAAAGTTTTCTACTGGGCAGTAAATTATTAAAGAATACCTACTCTCGCAAAACATATATCATACTTCTTATACTGCGTGTTCTAGATAATATATCCAAAATGGAACATACAAGATATAACACAGGTACAAAGGTACATTGCAGAATGGACTTAAATAAATCATGTAATTCAAGATTGGGCACAGTAATAGTAATATCATCACTATTACTGTATCAAATTTCGTATTACATTGTTCATTTAAGTCCAGTCCTGAAAACAGATAGCATGACCTTTCATGCAGACTTTTGCAGCTGCCGTCATGGGGAAAGTGAGTCACTGTGCTTTTCCTCTTTGCTCGTCTCTTTGGTTTCTAGATCATACTGACGGATTCAAGATTCATTAATAGTTTCCATGTGACAGAAAAGTCCTCTTTGTCTTGTTCCAAAAGATTCATCATCGTCCTGGTCAGATCGCACTGTGTTTGCTTTTGACAAGGAGTCAGTAATGCGAATTCAATGTGCTGACATCTTTGACATGTGCAGTACTGCGTGAATAATTTTCCACGCATTCCTGTAACTAGGATTAGTCTCATTCATAATCATTTGGATGGATGCTCTTCGGTCTGAATAAACTCGTCCTCTTTCTTCAGTATAGCAGCGTCGTCCGTCAGTGATGCTCTTCCACTTCTTGGATTGTCTATGAGGGACATGTTGCCAGATTGGACATTCTTTTTCTACTACAAAATATTGTCGTATGACGGGGAATCATTTTTATAAACAGTCATCAGCTGTTTGTTTTGATATACCGCATGGTAGGCTGGAGTTTATAGAATACTTTACTTGAACATATGGGATATTTGCCTTTAAAACTAAGACAGAATCTCTGGTTTATGCAACATGGTATTCCACTGCATTTTAGGGATACTGTTAGGAAATCTCAATAATTAGTCTCCTTGGAGATGTATAGAGCGAAGGAGTCTCTTTGCATAGCCGCGAACGTGTGCTAATTTAAATCCACTGGACATCAGTATCTGGGCTTATTTAAAAAGTTAAGTGTACGAACCCGGTGAATAACCTTTTACAGTTATGCTAACGAATAGAATGCTCTTGCCAAATAAAGACCCGGGTTTTTTCAGTGTGCACTTTCTTTGAGTAAAGATAAAGCTCCAGTGTCGTAGGGGGAGGACAACAATTTCGTCATTTTCTTGAGCTGAAATATTTTTAGTGTAAAACTATAATATCACCTTGATAAAAACCATGAAAAAATTAATAACTGTAATTAACAACATTATGTACACTCACATTAAAAATTCGTGTCTCCCTAATAAACTGGTATCTACGAATAGCATATCTACTTTAAAATATATTACAGTGGCTTGTGTATTCTTTTCGCCTGCGTAGTTATAAAAACAATGTGTGTGTTTATTATATGTTTATTTTCCCTTTTTAAAAGGTTGTTTTCTGAACGAAAATATTTATAAATATGTGCGTATACATAATTATTGCTCCAAATTCATTTGCAAAAAATTCTAGTATCATTGAAGAAACGCCTGTATCATAAAAAAAAAGTATTCAGTTATTAACTATCATATCTCTGTGAAATTGCTGACCAATTGCGGACCATTAGACCCCAGAGGTTTTCAATTGGGTTAAGATCCGCCGATCGGGCAGGTCATGGTATAAGAAGAATTTCTTCATGATACGCAAACCAATTTCTTACGATGTTAGCAGTATGGATGGGTGAATTGTCTTGAACAATATATATGTCTGGAACAAAATATATGGCAACGTATTCTTCGCTGGTAAATCGACGCTGAAGAGGTACTAGTTCTCCAGGCCCAGCAGCACACATCCAGCCCCAAAATACACAGCTTATTCGACCACTTCTTCGAGTAGGCTGAACATGTTCGGGTTGATATCTTGTTAAATTACGCCGCCATAGAACTTTTGCAGAATCTTCAGAGGTTGAAAACATCTTTTCATCACTAAATATTACGTTATGCCAATCTCAGTTTAAATTGTCTCTCGCAAAACGTACTCTAGCTTCCGCGTGTTCGTCCGTCAATTCTATTTTTTGCGCTGGTTTTCTACACAGAAGACCTATTTTATGTAGCTGGCGTTTTATTGTAACATTTGAGCAACCCAGCCCAAGTTGTTTTTTGATATTTTCTGTTGTAGTGAAGGGATTTGTCAATACCCACTGTTCTATTTGAGCAATTTGGTGCTGACTTAAACAAGCTTTCCGACCGGTACGTGACAAATTCCGAAGTGGTCTGTCTTCAACATTGTTGTTCCGGTAACGAGAAATCCAACGCTGAATTTGTCTTGTCTGTAAATGCAACAAGCTGATGAACAAATGAACTATCGGTTTCTATGACATTTACTTACTGATAAATCCACTTCATCCGCAATTTGTTACTTAGTGTAACCACATTGCCAAAGGGCAATAATTTTACCCCTTGTTTCTAACGACGTTTCACGACGCTGATTTTCAGTCATTATTATTTGCAAATAATGATGAATATACTGTTGCGTTTTCGGGTTTGCAATAAACAACTCGTGCAAATGTTTTGAAACAGTCTGTATATTTGCACACTTAAAACTACTACGAATAAATTAACACACGTATTTATTTATTTATTGCACTGTAATAAAAACTGCACCGCTCTATTTATATTTATTTTATACTGTTCGAATATTACTGAATGAATGAATTCCTTACCCACCGGCGGCATTTATATATACGTGCAGGCAAAAGGTCTAGAAAGGTGCGAGCGAACTCTGGATAAGCTCGGGAGTATAGTAGAAGAAAATGCAGACTGTCTGTCGCTTAGGCATTACATATATGTGGATGATTTATGACTTTATTTACGGTGCGTCGCGGCAATGTTTACTCTTCTATTTTTTGTGGACTTGTTTTCGTTACAATACTTTAATCACAACTATTACTTGCTTAAGGAACTAAGAAATAAGGCAGAACGTCAAACTCTTGGTTGTTGTGATATGTAGTGAGAACTATGAATTATTGTCGGGGCGGCGAGAATTGATACCCGGTGAGGGGAAGAAATTAGGCGAAGTTTGTGACGTAACCTTTCCCCTTCATATCACTACAAACCTTCTTTTCTTCTTCTTTCGACGGTTACGTCGGCAGAATGGAATTCGTGTTTACTTCTTACTTCTTTAATTAAAATAATCGTAAAAATATACCATACTTATATGATTATATGAATTTCTAGCTTTCAGTTACTAATTTTTTCACCCAAACAAAGATTTAAGTCTCGACTCGTTTCGAGATTTCGTCTCTGGGAATTGTTTACATTTTAAAGTAGATATACTGTTCGCGCACACCGATATATTGGGGAGACATGAGTTCTGAATATGGCAGTACATAAGAATGACTTAATATACACATTCAAATTTATCCAAACATTTCGGATATTTCACAGCAAAAATTATAACTTTTCGATATGGGAATTCTGCTCAAGATCATATTACACTTTTTAGGGGGCAGAAATAATAACATAAAGCTGTGATATGAAAGAAAACGTATTTCTACTATTATGTATTTAAATTATCAAAAACAAAAGTTATAACTTCTGTAAAATAAAAATTCACTCTTTGGAATATGATGAAAGTTTTCTAAGATGACATACTAGTCATCTACAAGTAAAAATTGAAATAAATTCAAATTGAGTTCAAAACAGTTTTATTCAATTCACTACAATTGTTTCACCCTACTAGGGCTTCATCAGGTGATGAAATTATAATATTCATCACCTGATGAAGCCCTAGTAGGGTGAAACAATTGTAGTGATTTGAATAAAACTGTTTTGAACTCAATTTGAATTTATTTCAATTTTTACTTGTAAATTATGGAGTTTCAACACGTATCTCCGTCTTCAATCAATTACTAGTCATCTACACACAGATCACAAGAAAATTGTTTTGTTTTTGCTGGTACCCCAGCACACAGCGTGTGACACCATTTTGAGCATGACTGACAACGAAGCCAGAGTTCTCCTGGTCGTGATCTAGTGTACAAATCGTTGCAGTAGATGCTTACGGAATCAACGTCATCATCATCAATAGCAAATGGATCGGAATCTTCGTGTTCTTCTTCTTCGAGAACATTGATATGTTTCCTATTGCTTTTGTGTATTTCTTCTTATCTCTTTAACTGCGGGTTTGAGGTTTAATTTTGCTCTTGAAAGGACTACTACTGAAGACTTGTGATTTTGAAGCTTTCTTCTTAGTTCTTCTCACCCGCCCCGTAGATACACCTTTTGGGAATGGGGAAAGATCCTTTAGCATTTCTCGAGTACTATTCGGTACCGATAACGAAGATTTTTAAGCATCCGATATAGAATGAGTTGATCTTGTAAGGTCAAGGGCAACGTCGCTGTTGTGAACTTGTAATATACTGTTCGATATGGTACGCTTCAAGGTTTCCTGTTTAGAAAGTATCTCGTTATTAGTCTTATTCTCGATTTCATTCACAATCATTTCGCTAGTGATATTTCCGACTGATACAGTGTTTCTATAGGCTTTTCCGATAAAACCGCTTGCTTGGTGAAAACCAACGGTACTACCACGGTGGGTTTTCAACCAACTCGTCATTTCACGACTATAACATGCATCTATCGAGCCAAAGAAAGACACATCGAGCGGCTGCATGCGATGCGTGCAATAGAGAGGCAGGCACAAGAGTATGGCTCCATTTGGTTTAGCAAACTCTAATACCTCCAGACATCTGTGACTACACTGACTGTCTGGTATAAGAAGAACCTTATCTTATCTGGATTTTACAAAGTACTTTGTCCACTTTCAAAAGCAGTTCACCAACCATGTATCCACATTCGTAACACATTTCTAAAGTGCCTAGCGGTGCTCTATCAAAATGTTTTTTTGTGTATTCTACTTGCAAAATGTGGAGGTACGTTCATTTATGTACTAATATTACGTATAAGAAATATTTTGTGTATGTAAGTTTGGTGTAAAAACGACATTTTCTATAAAATCCGGATGTATTTGTCCTAGTTGTAGTAAAATTCGTTCTTTTTTCAGATATCAACCTTTGTCTGAGATTGAGTTAATGGAACTGGCAGAAAATTTCTATGATAAGGAAGAAGAACCGTTTGTTGATAGTGGTTTAGAGTATGTCCAATCACAGTCAGGGGCCTCAAGTGATAAGTTTTTGAGACCATCTACAAGTAAAAAAAAAGGAAGGAAAATCCCAGCATAATTCGAACCAAATAAAAATTTACATTCCACAGAAAGTTCTTCCACATCAGAAGGTTCTTCATCAGACGCTTCTGAAAACAATAATGATAATGCAGCAGTGATAAATATGCCGATAGTAATTTTAGATCAATGGAAAGTTGTTGACAACAATTTTGTTCCAAGTTCATAGGAAGAAGCGGCCTGAAGAAATACCTTCCCCTAATGCCCACCAAAAGAGGCGTGAAATCATGGGTTAGATGTGATTCAAAAACTGGCTACACATATGATTTGAACATATATTCGGGAAGAGATGAAAATAGAAATCAAAATTCAACTCTAGGAGAAGAAGTTGTCCTGAAATTAGCAAGTACCATTCGAGATACAGATGCCAGTCTACGTTTTGCCAGATTTTTTACAAGTACTAAACTTATCAATACGCTGTCTTTTGCGGCAACTAGTACATCAATAATCACCAGAAAAAATATGTCAAAATTCATTGTAGACAAAAAAAGAGAACGAGGTTGAATCTCAGTTCATGTGCAATCAGTACGGCAAATGTGCAGTTTCATGGAAACACACTAAAGATGTCACAGTGCCTTCTAATTGACATACGGATGAAATGACTGAGGTGAAGAGAAAGGCCAAAGATGGTACTCGAAGAGAAATTCCTTGTCCGAAGATGATCGAGTTTTATAATAAATATATGGGAGGAGTTGATATTTCAGATCAACTTGTTGGCCTCTACGATATGGACAGAAAGAGGAGTCAATGGTGGAAAAGAGTTTTCTATCGGCTATTGATGACAGCTGCTGTAAACTCTTGGATCGTATTTAGGGAACTAAAGGGGCGAGAAAATAATACAATATGGTAGGCCATCATCAAGTTCCAAGCTTATGAATATAGGGGATCACTTACCTATCGAAGGGACCACTAGAAGAAGGTGTCATCGCTGCACTAAGAGGAAGCAGGAAAAAAGAACCACAACAATTTGTGCGGCTTGTAATGTACCATTATGCAAAAGCTGTTTTACTCCACTTCAAAAAATAAATAAATAATTATTTTTTAGTTCCTTGTTATACATTTTACTGGCACATCAAAAATTAAGTTATTTTAACTAAAGAAACAAATTGAGACTGAAAGGGTTAAAGTACCCTCTTGCTGTTTTTCCTTAAGCGGAAATATTTTGGAGGAATTTATACAGTCGAAAGACCAGATACTTCTGTGTTGTAAATTCTGTGCAGTGGAATATTTTCCTCGATCAATATACTTTCTAACAGAGTAAAGAACTGCATCACTTGTTTGTTGAAAACTTTAACTCTTGCTGCAGATGTTGGCTCTGGTGCTCTTACAGACAAACTAGGATGTCGTTCTTGAATCATGTCAGCCAATCCCATCCAGCCATTTCAGCTAATCTTTCGAATCTGTGTTCTATTCTTCTAGCTCTTTCCGCAAACCGGAACGCTAATTGTTTGACATCGTTGGTAGTAAAGACAATCATCTTTCTTCAAACTTTAAAATGTGCGTAAGTAATTGTTTTTCCATGTTTGACTCAAAATTTGGCTTGAAACGACCTAGATAAACAGAACGTTCTTAATTCGCGGCGTAATGTCGATTGTGGTAGAGCGAATACATTTAGAGAATATCACATACGTCATCACAAAGCTGTGCAAATAAAAAGTGCCAGGGGCACAGGTGATTAAAAGGGCGGAAATAATAGGGATTTTTTAAACTTCATAATTGTGGAAATTATGTTTTTACTATCGGTTAGTTTAAAAATAGAAATATTTTTAAATGTCTTCATAAAGACAATAATTTAAAGAACAATATTTTAGTAAATTCAAAAAAGCAACAAGGAAACGCCAATATAACGTAACCGTAAGCGCCACGCTACTGTTATACTAACACCTCTAAACTGGATCGTATGGGATATAATAAACTCGCCCTACTCTAGTAAGTTCATTGCGCATTATGACGTATGTGATATTCTCTAAGTGTTTTCACTCCACATTATATTTTTCGGCGGCGAATAGCTTTCCTGTTTTGTTTTCTTTGATATCTTGAATAGCTTGAGCTCTTTTCCACCATGTCGCGTGGATTTTCGTTTGTAGTTGTTAGGCATTCTAAAAAAATAAATAAAATAATATTAATAAATAATACTCTCCGGTAAGGTAAGACGACATAGTATACCATCTATACCAGGCAGAGCATATGTCATTTTATCCGAAAGGTATTTTACCGATTGGAATTGATTTTATAGTTTCCAAGATAACTTTTGTAGTTTTGGGATTAACACGAAGTATTGTAACACCCGGGTTTGTTAAAACATTCACACGTGAAAAAACTTAATTGATGAATGTTTTCAGCTTACAAATGTGCACGTAAATAAATTTTTCATGCCGCCAGCCATTATCGACGGTTTTCCAGGATTCAAAATCCGCAGGGTACATTAATTCCCGGCCTAGTACTTACAAAAGTGACATTTGTTAAAAATTCACTAGTGGTAGCATTGACATTGATTCTTAATTTTCTAAAATAATGTCAACAAAATCAAATGTGCATCAGTGACAGTTACCAACCACAAAAATTAAATCGCCAATTACTTTGGTTACTTTTTTACTTAGGTAATTTTTTACTTTTTAAAAATGATTTAAATTCGTTGGCATGCAAAATTTTGTGAATTACACGTCCAGAAAATGTTTTGCGACTACTCGTGTTGCTTCGCCTCTGCTAAACGCCTCGGCTACGCAATATCACTCACACTCGCAAAATATCATCTTCTGGACTAGTGATACAAATAACTATTTCATGCCGCCAGCCATTATCGACGGTTTTCCAGGATTCAAAATCCGCCGGGAACATTAAATTCCCGGCCTAGTACTTACAAAAGTGACATTTGTTAAAAATTCACTAGAAGTGGGGTGGTAGCATTGACATTGATCAATAGAACATACTCATTGTACACATTTTTCATATTATTGTCAGCACACCATTTTACAAAACAGTCATAAGCCTCCCAATATCGAGGTGCAGATTTTGCAGGTAATAAATTCTGTATGGCTGTTTCAGCTGCTTCCTTTATATGAGCTGGCGTTTCCATAATTCGTTTAGTTATTACTTTACTATTTTCAAAAGAAAACTAGGTAAATGTCAATTTAATTTTAAATTTGAAAATCAAATGTGCATCAGTGACAGGTACCAACCACAAAAATTAAATCCCCAGTTACTTTGGTTAATTTTTTACTTAGGTAATTTTTTACTTTTTAAAAATGATTTAAATTTGTTGGCATGAAAAATTTTGTGGATTACATGTCAACAAAATCGCATCACATAGAATTGCCTACTAACTGAGACCTTGCATCAGATGGCTGGACACCTAATGAGATCTATTGGCCAGTGTGTGAATGAGTTTGTCGGATTTCTGGCGGTAATATTAAAAAGTTTTTCGAAGTATGAATGAGTTGATATGGGTTGCTGAATAGCAAAGTGTGCCAAAACAAACAAAAATCCAAATGCCCGTAGGAAAAACTCTAAAAATATCGCACAAATTCTGACAGCAGGGTATTAATAAGTCTAAAATCAAATAAAAATAATAAGGTGTCGTTCAGCCAAAACCATAAGGATCTCTGGCCATGTCCTTTAGAATAATTAACAAAACATCGAAAGCAGAAGAAAAGACGACATAGTTTCAACTCAGAAACCAAGAAGTACCTCATCAACGACAATCGTGAAAGCCTGATATTGTATAAACTGTTTTGCTTTTCTTGCTCTATTTTGTCTACGATTTTTTATTTTCTTGTACTTGTAAAGAAGTACTGTGATGATGAAAATTTTGTACCTCGAGATTTTTGCAGATGTCCACGTTTTGAAGTCCCCGATACCGAAAAAGTGGTTTTTAAAAAATGTCTGTGGGTTTGTACGTTTATCAGTGTGTGTGTGACCACGATAGCTATCAAACGGCAATAGCTATGAATTCCGAATTTTGTATCTACGAGCACCTTCCTGATATCTGACTAGAATTTCAGTAAAATCGGCAGACCGGAAGTAGTAGTTTACTTCTGGGAAAAAATCGAATTTTGCTAATATTTCTTCAACTAGCAAGTTTAAACAAATTTATAATGAATTTAAATGTACTCAGAATAAAATTTGTGAATAGTTATTTACGAACCAAGTGCGGGAAGACTATTTTCCCGCATGAGCGCACATTGTAAGCACGAGCGACCGCAGGAAGCGAGTGCTTTTAATTGCGCGAATGCGTGGAAGATGTCTTCACGCAAGGCGTTTGTACAATATTTTTTGTACGAATATTAAATTAAAAAAATATTATTGATTAATGTCATTGGTATCATACCTAACCTAAGATAGATTACCTAATTAATTTAAGCATTTCATGTACGTAACTATTACTCACCTTTCCCTAAAATTAAGTTATTATATTATTACACAATGCAAACATGAGGTATTTATTCTTATATTTATAAATTTATAGTAAATTTATAGCGTTTTTTGGTTTAAATACAAACAATTCCGAACTGCCAATGTGAATGTCGATGTGGTGCAAATAGATGGCGCTTGAATCTTGCTTAAGATGTCGCTAAAAATGTTGTCAAATAGGTGGCACCACAATTTTTTTGGAAATTTTTTTAATTATTACTCCTATTTCCCCAACTTTTAGTGAAGAATAGTGGAGGGAAGTAGTATTTTATAGACTAAATTTTATTACTACCAAGTTAGCTTTTTTTTAAATGTCCCAAAGTCCCAGTGTTTTTTTCAATCTTTACAGTAGCCTCAACCGGGAAAACGTATTACCCAGTCGAGCTACACATGCGCCAAATGTAACTTTACAGGCGGTGAGTACAAAAAAATTTTTTGTAAAATAAAATGTCAAAATTCGGACCAGAAGTAATACTTTACTCTTAGCGAGTAGCATTTTTTTAAATATCTCACAAACCATGCATCCTGTAGAGATTTATTAAGAGACCAGAAGCACTTAGAATAATATTTTAAATAATGTATGTGTAAAAGAATTTTTTGAAGTGACACATTTACTCACAGGCTCATTTTTTAAGAGGATAAAAGTATTTAAAGCTTAATTTAGAACAACTTTGCATAATTTGAAAGGCACATGTGTCAAACAAAGTCGTATGGTGCCCACACCTCATTTTTTAAATTGTAGGTAAAGCAAAATAATTCTAACACTTATATCTACGCCAGTAATACTTCAAGCACATCTTAAATTGTTATTTAACGTTTACATTATCAGTATGGTTCCTATGTATACAATAAAACGAGTCTCAACTCGCTATTTCCCATTAAAATCAATTAAACAAGTTGTCGTAATTCCATCCTGAATGCGCGCCTTTCTTATTACACTTCAATAAATATTGGTTACGTTTCACATTCGACTCTGCTCTTGTAATTTTGGTTTCACTTCTATAAGACGCCGGCTTTCGACTATTACGCTCGCTTAGCAAAACCTATTGATGATTCATTGGATTGTCAACATCGTTCCAAGGTATTTACAGAATTCGCCGATGCGAAGTCGGATTTATTTGACTGGAAATCTCTCTTAATCCTATTAAAATGGGGCGTTACTGGAATAGTCCGTACATCCTTGACAATTCCTGCAATAAATTATATTTCAGCGAAAACTAGTAGTAGAGCACACGATCGTAAAACCACGGAATACAATGCAAACCCTTGCCGGTATTTTAATAAAACGGATGATAAAATTATTGACACATAATTTGGTTTTCGAAATACAATATAAGTTTCATTTAATTAAACCATTTATGGGGAGGCCTATTACTATGAAAGACATTGTCATAGGATGTGAATAAATGGAACAGAAAATTTGATTTTCTATCTTCTATGCGAAGAAGTTTCATTGTTACCTTAATTGAAATATTATTGTTATACTTTGATTCACATTCCTATTTGGGTGTCAGATAGGTACTTCTTACACCGACAATTTTATGATACCTAAATATTATATACGATATTTAGAAAGTAAGGTGTTCCGATTTCAATATTTGTGGTCATTTCCCAGATATTACTAATAACCAACGATCCAGGTTGATTGACATGATCTTAGTCAATTTTCTGCGAGTTTGCATCAATAGCTACTACATTTTTCACTGTAAAGTTAAAATTTTACGAAAATCATAAATATTTGTCAATTTTAATTCAAATTATCATTGGCGTTCGCTAAAATATTTATTTTTCATATTTATTATTTTCTATATCACTTCATTGTGATAAGTATAGTTATAAGTGATTATGCATTTATCATACTGCAGGGACATATTTACATTCAAATAATTGAGCTTAAGGACGCATACGAGTTGCGCCAAAACACCTGAATTATCCTAGAAATAAGAGTTTAGGGATTATCCGATCCCCGTAAATCCGTATACAGGTTGCGCCAAAGATACTCCTCGAGCGTGGTAAATGTTCAAGATGAAAGTAAAGTAGATATAACAGACTTTTAAAGTGTAATACAATTTATTTATGTATTCGTTAAACTTTGAAATTAAAAATAATAAACTAAAATAATTGCCAATAATTACAATTAATATTAAAACAAACTGAAATATATACGAGTATATGTATATAACACCTACATCAATATTATATTACACAAAAAATGTATATAAAACGCATTTGATAAAATCTATTTTACTAATTGTCATATACACATATAGTGCATCGATTTTATGTTTTTATATATGCTTGCTTGTTTTTTAAGTCAGCCTAATTTTCTTCCTCAAACTTATTTGCTGTATTAATTTTAACGTATATTTCTAACAGTAAATTTACAAGCATTTCTACAAAATTTATAATGTTCAGATGTGAATTATAAAAAAAAATTGCCAAATTTGGAATTAAATGACACAATTATTTGTATTTTGTATAGACCCTTGCCGCATTAGTTTTATTTGTACACCTCCACCGAACACCATTTGAATTTTCAGAACTTTTTCTGAATTTGTAGTTATTTATTACTAATAAAAATTTTCCTTTCTCACTAAACAGTCTTCATTTCCATGAGTGCCTAACTAACTAACTTGACGATAAATATATATTGTCTATATGTCTTTGGCGCAACTCGTATACTGATTTAAGAGGGATTACTAATCCATAGAAACTGTGTGTAACGGTAGGCCCTGTATAGCATAAATAAAATATAAATATAATAACATCAAAGATACTTATGTTAAGGTAATGATATCATGAAATTAATGTATATAATTAATCAACACAGATCGGGAAATATATATTATTCATTTATTTGTATTAAATTATTATATTCTTTCTTAAAATGTCCATGTAAATTCTGTATATATTTGTGGTGTTAAAAAAAAAGAGTGCGTAGATGTATCTATATAAAAGAAACACATTTGTCGTCAACCTTGAATGATAAATAAACAAACATATTACGAAGTGCTTTTCCTCACGAACAAGTTGGAAAAGAAGTAAAGTCCCTAAGAGTGGCGCGGGGAATACCCGTAAAGAATACCGAGAGACGCACCTTAAGCGGCGAAGAGGCAGTTAGACGTTCCCCGACTAGCAAAGAAGCAGGTCCCTCTTGTCGAATAACTAAATCGGCTGGACCCCACCCAGTTAATTATAAACGCATCAGAAGAAATTTCCTGTCGTTTATAAGTTCACAGGGAACGATGTCGCAGGTTAATAGTGCTAATAAAAACACAGTAATTCAAAGCACTCTTTAAGAGAAAAGAAAAGCCTAGTGAGAAAATAGATATATTTACAATAAATCAAATAGTATGCTACGCGAGGTAAAAGTTAAATTAAAACGAGTGTGTGCCCCAGTTCAGGCCACGAAGACGGCATCAATCTATCCAGGGAAGCTACCAGTATCAACGAATGGGAACGCCGCTACATCTTCATAGCATCATCATAAAGGTACCCAACGTGTAATCTAATTAGAGGCCTATATTATGCATGCATTTTACGTGACCAATAAATTAACATCTAATTAAATTCACGGTATGTTGTCTATGTAAGGCACCATCGTCGTGTTAACCTATTATATCTGCCTATTTTGTAACTTATGCGTATTTTGTATTGATACATACCATTTTAATTGTGTTTCGTTTTGTAATATTTGTTTTGTAACCTGATCTTTGTTGTTTGTTTTTTAATCAATATATTCATAATATTTAAATATCATTTTGCATCTTATTTGGTTACCTTAACATAAAAATCTGGATTATAAAAACAGTATATCTACAAAAATAATCTTAGTGTCTTAATACCTGAACCGAATTGAAATTAAGATTCTGATGCGAACCGACCTATTATCTGAGCTAGTAACGAGGAGTGTTCAATAAGTTAATTAATTTCACTATTAAATTCGAGTCTGTTTAAAAACCTAAAATTTCTCTCACAAAAGAACAACTTAATTACTTTATTAATTTCAGTCAAGTTTAAACACGTACTATTACATATGTCACCCAACTTTGGGGCAATTTTATTCATTTTTATTGTAGAATAAAGCCGTACTATTACATGTGGCGCAATTCGTATTCACCGGAGCTTAAATCAAGTTTAACATTGTCGTTTAAAATTACTTTTTTAAAAATATGCTGATACTTAATGACAAGATATAATTAGATCTTAGAAAATCACAAATCGTTTTTGACAAACAGGCAGAGGTAGGTCATCCAGGTGCAAGTTTAAGCCTGGTTACACAGTGCCAGGTGGCATCCAAGCGGGCCTAGTGAGTTATAGTATAGTATTTCATGATATATTGGAACGTCATAAATAAAGCCATTAAGGATCTATTGAGCTAATCCCTCCATAATCCGGCAATGGCAAACACAAACTTTAAATTCCTGGAAACTACCTGTGCCGGATCAAAGGTATTAATAAAATAAAGGAATTAATATTAATTTATAATTTTAACATTCAATTCAGCGATGGTATCTCTTACAATTAACAGAAGAAATTACCCAGCAATACGGGCGTGTAGCGTGTTTCTCACATCGATTACTTTTATTGTATACCACCTACCGTGTTCAAGTAACCTGTGTGAGCTTGCATTTGCACTATATTTTGAAAGAGACTCACGCCGTGTAACCGCATCGTACGAGTTACTGTCGGTCAGTACCTCACATCCGAAGTACTACAACATTTTTGGTTTTTACTCGCATCTCGCATGCAACTCGGACGTCAACATTGTATTGAGAAATGACAATAGCTCGTAGGGCATGAACTGTGAGCAGTCGTGTATTTTGCAACAACATTGCACGAATGAGAGTACACACGTGCAGTAACTCTCTAATTTCACGCCAGCAACTTGCATTTGTGTGACCGGGCGAGTGGAATCGAGCTAATACTCAGGTGCAGCAACTGTCCACTGTAAGGTCAGCAATTTGTATTGTGTAACCAGGTCTTTAGTTTTAACCAGTATATTGTGGAAGACAAAAACAGACCCTCAGGATTATTTTGTTATTAATAAATATATAAATAAATTAATTTTATATTATTATTGTAAAAAAATCTTTCTAAAATTCAGTTTTTAGTAGTGTTTTATTCTTTAAAAATTTGCCTGAACTCAGTAGTAGGCGAGATATAAGTAAATTTTGATTTTGTTACTGAAGTAAACTACTACATCCAGTTTTCCAACTTTACTGTAAATCTACTCGCTTGGTTTTTATAGATGTAGGCGTTGCCGCTATCGTTGTCACACACAAACACATAGGCAAAACCACTTTTTTGGTATCAAGGGACAGCTGCAAAAATTTCAAGGCCAAACATTTTTATAATATTTATTAAATAATGCAGATTATAAAATATTTTAAATAAAAAATTAATGGCAATGCCTAACAAATCCATAGTATCTAACATATCATACATAACTTTCTGCAATATTTTTAATTCGTATGGAATCATTACTATATTCTTTTATTTATTTTTGGTCTAACACCTAATAATAATTGTAAAATTTCATAACTGTGTAGAGGCTGTTGTTTTTTAAACTATTTATAAGCTGAAACATATTTGGAAATAAATTACAGCAAGTACTTTTAAATCGGTCCTGTAGTGTTCTATCCACATTTCAATAGAAAATTAAAGAGTTCGCCTTTGTCTACTGTTGCTTCGTCCTATATAACAGTCGTCAAAATTATCCGTCCCACTTATTTGGTAATAGAGCATCAACTCAAGATTAGATCCTCAACTGTTATAACAATCATACACAATCACCTGTATTTAAAAAAAAGTGATAAGTCGTTATGTACCTCATCACTTTTCTGACTTCCAAAAAGCAGAGCGTGAGAATTGGCCATGAAACTCTAAATTTCTTAATTAATGGCGGGTACCAATTT
The DNA here is from genome assembly GCA_963170755.1 of Amphimallon solstitiale. NCBI lineage: Eukaryota > Metazoa > Arthropoda > Insecta > Coleoptera > Scarabaeidae > Amphimallon > Amphimallon solstitiale. The sequence continues at coordinate 27,821,617 of OY720680.1, forward strand.
TTTTCCAAAATAGTGACAGGTGACAAAACTTATATTCTTCGATCTTCTACCTCCAAGAGAGTCCTGTATGGATAAACGAAGATGAGAAAACTCCTACAATGTCTAAGAAGCAGCGAGCTATGAAAAAGGTTATGTATGCGGTATTCTTCAGAAGTACGGGCTTAGTAAATGCAATTAAGCTTGATGGACAAAAGACAGTTACAGCTAAGTGGGACACTGAAAAATATTTGCCTGAAGTGTTCAACAGAGTTCCAGACAAGGAAATTATGCCCCATCATGATAATGAGTCGTCTCATAGGGCAGTTTTAACTTTCCAATTTTTTGCTGAAAAAATATAAAAGTAATGGAAGAACCGTTGTCCCTCGCCTGATTTAGCAATGTATGACTTTTGGTTAATTTTTGGGCTTAAACGCAATTAGCGGGGTAGAATGTTCTCATTAGAAGAAGAGATTGATACCGCAATTCACGCTTATTTTAAAGATATTCCTAAAGAAGATTGGTTGGGAGCTTCAAAACAGTGGAAAGAAAGAATTGCTGAAGGAGATTACATTGAGCATATTTAATATAATATCTTAGAAAATATAAACTATATATCTTAGAAAATTATACCTGAGATTAAGAAGTAAAATTGGAATTATTACACAAATTTCATTTATATACAAGCAATATGATATTATAGAAATTTCATTATTATAAAAGAGTTGTTATTAGACTAATTTGACACACGATAGTACCTAAGTACTCTGACATATGTGAAAAGAACATTCTTCCACTTGTAGCCCAGAAAACCCGTGTTGGAATGCTACCTGCTCGAAATCCACTAGAACTGTTTTTAGCTGTATCCTGGTCGCAATATTTTCATCTCGTATACATATTACAGCTCATCATTTTTCACATTCCTCGATCTACTGCTTGCTTCACTACGTTTTTATATTAATGTTACCCTAATGTTACTCCTCAATAACAATATGTTAGAGCGTACCATAAATCAAACGAATTTAATAAAGAATTTGTACGCAATCATAGTTAGTTTTTGCTTAATTACATATTATAATACCAATTATATTACGAACTATTATTATTATTAATTAATAATAATTATAATAATATTTATAAAAAATCTAAAAGTGAAATTTAACGCGTAAGTCATGTTTTATCTAGAACGTGTCAAGTTAATTTGAATTAAGATGTAAATACAAAAAAAAAACACTACATTAATAACATGAATAACAACGAAAATATAAACAAGACAAATAAAAAAAAAATCTCGATTGGTAAAAGAATTAACAAAACAAGTATTTGTATTAATAATCGACGAAGGAGATACATATTGAAATTCCATTATATATATATATATATATATAGATATAATAAAGTATAGAATTTCATGGGGTAACTCCGCTGAAAATGCAACTGCGGACACGTGTTTCGAACTACTTGGTTCTCGTCAGCGCAGCGTAGCCAAGGAATAGGATGGGATAACCTTGGAGCTGAAAAACATCAATCAGAGACATACACAAGGGACAGCCTACCAATTGAGGCTTCAGCTAGAGTGTCCTCGATACTGAGAATGAATCTAACGTCGCCGCGAGGTAGACATTGTCCACCTGCAAGCCATCTGAACCCACAGGATAGCAATAAAGAAAAGAAATATTGCGGATTATAGAATAATAAAGTATAGAATTTCATGGGGTAACTCCGCTGAAAATGCAACTGCGGACACGTGTTTCGAACTACTTGGTTCTCGTCAGCGCAGCGTAGCCAAGGAATGCAGTTGCATTTTCAGCGGAGTTACCCCATGAAATTCTATACTTTATTATTCTATAATCCGCAATATTTCTCTTCTTTATTGTTATCCTGTGGGTTCAGATGGCTTGCAGGTGGACAATGTCTACCTCGCGGCGACGTTAGATTCATTCTCAGTATCGAGGACACTCTAGCTGAAGCCTCAATTGGTAGGCTGTCCCTTGTGTATTTCTCTGATTGATGTTTTTCAGCTCCAAGGTTATCCCATCCTATTCCTTGGCTACGCTGCGCTGACGAGAACCAAGTAGTTCGAAACACGTGTCCGCAGTTGCATTTTCAGCGGAGTTACCCCATGAAATTCTATACTTTATTATTCTATAATCCGCAATATTTCTTTTCTTTATTTATATATATATATATATATATATATATATATATATATATATATATATGTGATATTAAATTTTTATTGACCTTTAATTCATATATGTAAATATATATTAATTTTATTGGACGATTTTTAGGTCGTTATACAAGTTTTAAATAATTTTAAAACTCGCTAATTTGCAGTGTTTGAAAATTATAATTTTCTAATTTTACCACTAACTATTAATTAATTAGGTAATTTTTTAAAAATTACCGACACGGCTGAGATTCGAACTCAGGACATACCGATTACTAGCCGGTTGCTCTACCAACTGAGCTACCGTCGGTGTCTGACTTCGAATTTCTAAATCGTACTGATATATGTATATCAAGTAACAGATGGAAATGAGAATGTATATATTAAGCACTGAACGTCCATGTGCTGTATATATGTGATATTAAATTTTTATTGACCTTTAATTCATATATGTAAATATATATTAATTTTAATTAATTAATTAATTAATATTTACATATATGAATTAAAGGTCAATAAAAATTTAATATCACATATATACAGCACATGGACGTTCAGTGCTTAATATATACATTCTCATTTCCATCTGTTACTTGATATACATATATCAGTACGATTTAGAAATTCGAAGTCAGACACCGACGGTAGCTCAGTTGGTAGAGCAACCGGCTAGTAATCGGTATGTCCTGAGTTCGAATCTCAGCCGTGTCGGTAATTTTTAAAAAATTACCTAATTAATTAATAGTCAGTGGTAAAATTAGAAAATTATAATTTTCAAACACTGCAAATTAGCGAGTTTTAAAATTATTTAAAACTTGTATAACGACCTAAAAATCGTACAATAAAATTAATATATATTTACATATATATATATATATATATATATATAATAAAACACAATTGCTTAGTTTCAAAAAATTATAATGTTCATACACGACATATGTTTAGCCACACTGTGGCTTCATCAGGTGGATGAAAATACAAAATTTCAAAATATATACTAGATCCTTTATATATATATATATATATATTGTTTAGCATTTTTCTTGGCCGTATTATATTTTATACGATGAGAATTGTCGTGGGTGTAGCGGCCTTCTTTTTGGAACTTTACAGTTTTTAAATAGGTAAAAAATGTAATTAAAAACACATTTTTTTTTTCCCTTATTTTTTTATGTTACGTTTCGGCTGAACATCTATGTTGCCTTTATCAAACAATATTTATTTATTATTGTATTCACGGTTGGAATTATTAAAAAAACCACTGATAAATATTGTTTGATAAAGGCAACATAGATGTTCAGCCGAAACGTAACATAAAAAAATAAGGGAAAAAGAAAATATGTGTTTTAATTACATTTTTTACCTATTTAAAAACTGTAAAGTTCCAAAAAGAAGGCCGCTACACCCACGACAATTCTCATCGTATATATATATATATATATATAGTACAGTTACAATTTGTGTTTTTTTTTTTCTTTACCCCTTCTTTTTAAATAAAATATGTGTTTTTTCTTGGGTTAATTGGGTATAATAATGTACACAGTTAAAAATATACGTTCATTTACTTTAACGTTTCGATGTCAACAACATCTTTCTCAAAAAGTCATACATAATTAAAACTACGAATAAAATAACAAATATAAGTATAAAGAATGGCACAGAGGTGACAAAAACTTACCTCGCAAATTCCATCACTTTCACATATGACAACATTAACTAACAGAACACAGCGAGACATTACACGCAATTTTATATTAGGCTTTTTAACCCTTTTCAATTTCATTTTAATATGGCAATTGAATTATATTTTACAGTTGTGCATCAACATATAGCTATTTTAAAATAATAATATTATTTGCGGGCTCCTCAACAACTGTCGACATCATGTTTATTGTTTTTTGTGTCTTTATTTCTTATTTGCTGTTTTTGATTTTTGTTTAGTATATCCTCCCATTTGGCAATTAACCCAACTGTATTTTACGGTGAAATGATAGTATTATTAAATTTGTAACACGTAAACGTTATTATATTGTTAATTTCATATACAAAGACTCTATACTGTATGATCAGGAACCGGGAGACGTACAAAGATTGTTGTTACAGGATGGGAACATAAATGTTAGCTAGGTTTTCTGTATCTGCCCTATCATTAATAGCATTCCTATTTTTTTTTGATGTGACCAATTTTTGGAAATGGTCCACATCAAAAAAAATAGGAATGCTATTAATGATAGGGCAGATACAGAAAACCTAGCTAACATTTATGTTCCCATCCTGTAACAACAATCTTTGTACGTCTCCCGGTTCCTGATCATACAGTATAGAGTCTTTGTATATGAAATTAACAATATAATAACGTTTACGTGTTACAAATTTAATAATACTATCATTTCACCGTAAAATACAGTTGGGTTAATTGCCAAATGGGAGGATATACTAAACAAAAATCAAAAACAGCAAATAAGAAATAAAGACACAAAAAACAATAAACATGATGTCGACAGTTGTTGAGGAGCCCGCAAATAATATTATTATTTTAAAATAGCTATATGTTGATGCACAACTGTAAAATATAATTCAATTGCCATATTAAAATGAAATTGAAAAGGGTTAAAAAGCCTAATATAAAATTGCGTGTAATGTCTCGCTGTGTTCTGTTAGTTAATGTTGTCATATGTGAAAGTGATGGAATTTGCGAGGTAAGTTTTTGTCACCTCTGTGCCATTCTTTATACTTATATTTGTTATTTTATTCGTAGTTTTAATTATGTATGACTTTTTGAGAAAGATGTTGTTGACATCGAAACGTTAAAGTAAATGAACGTATATTTTTAACTGTGTACATTATTATACCCAATTAACCCAAGAAAAAACACATATTTTATATATATATATATATATATATATATATCAATACAAAAATAATCTTATTCTGAGGGGGGGGGCGGACCGATTTGAATTTTAAATTGAGTAGGGGGACTTATTTATATCTAGTGGGTCTTTCAAAATTATACATAATTTATTAAAATTATTATTTTCTAAACTTCCTAGCATATTAAGTTGCTACACCCGGGCCTGTGAACGGGAGATCTAGCCCTAACACCAAACAGGCCAGAGGCGCAGTCAAATATGGCGCATACACATACTATAATTCCATCCGGCGGTAATTTTGATATGTCGAAATAAACTGAATCAACTTTAGCATTAATCCACAAATAAAACTTAAAATTACGTTTCGGAAACTGTGTGACCACCTTCAGACACCTTACCTTTTTGCTTCCCAAGTGCGATGAAAATCAAAGACAGAGATTATGCCGCTAGCTCATTCGTGTGTGGGCATAGGTTCTGTCGAGACAGAGGTGGATGGAGTACCCGGCGCCATCTCTTTGAAAATTAATCCCTATCCCAAAGTGAATTGACCCAAGAGAATGATCAATTAAAAGCACTTAGGTAACAAAATGAGAAACAAACATTCAAAATTCAACAACAGGTTTATTAAAAATTTTAAACACCCAAAATGTTTCAAGACCAAATAATCAGAACAAAACAGCGATTGCTAACTAATATCCTGAGTCAATCGTTGTTAGTAGCTCGTTATAAATTGAGTTCAATAATATATTTAAAAGGAAACAAAAAAAAACATTGAAATATGAATTACATAAGCGCAACCCAGTTGCAAGTATTTAAATTTCTGAAGGAATGAATAAAAGTCTTAAATGGCCACCCAAGGTGATCCACTACTTCAAATTACCAATGACATATAATTACAAAATTAAAGAAATTCAAAATGGAAAACACATGAGATAACCTTAAAGTTAAATTAATTACCTGACAATATTCTTACAAAAGCATATAATTATAAGGCAACTTGCCGAAAAGTCTTTCCAAAGTCGAACAGTTTGACCGTAAATCGCAACACAATAACACTCCAAATGAAACACTCTGTATAACAGAGGCAACCGACAATCTGTTCGACAGAAGAGTGCAGACTCTAGGTTATAAGGTATCTAATACTAAAAATATTAGCGCTAGTTAACTGTGCTTTACATAAGAGTACGTGATCAACATTAAATTCAATAATTCCTTACAAGATTCCACAATAATAAATTTGAAAGGTGACTAATTATAATAAATAACAAGCAATAGATTTACACCATACAGATGTGAGGCTGCAACGCCAATACACATCCAAAATTTGTTCAAAATTCTAAATCCAAAAAAAAAGGCTACGTAACGTCTCCAAAATTGACAAAGTAACCCCCAACTGGAGTCACTGTTATTAATAAAACTACGTTAATTGAATAAATTCAAATTATAAGGCACTCAGGCCGCTATGCAGTTAATTAATGAAATTACGATGACTTGAACGATTAGTTAAGCCGAGAAAATTACAATTAACAGTTCGATAGTACTCGGAATTGACTTGATGTTACCAAAACTGATTGGCAAATAACAGATAATCAAACACAGACACAGTACCTTTGAAATTCCACGTCCACAGCTACAATACACGATACCTTCTACAAATCACACTCGTTACAAAGGGAAACTGCTCCACATACCCTCGGTTAACGACATCTTCGGGAGAACAGTGTAGGAAGGTTACAGCATTACATCTATCTGCACCTTAAATTATGTCTTCACCGCAGGGTACACAATCTATCCCCTTGAAATTATAAAATACATCAGGCACGTGGTTCTTAAACTTTACCCAACGAAAAGTGCTCTAATGAGATTTTTGCCATGCACTAGCAGCTATAATTGAATATAGAAACAGCACAATTAAGATCGGTCAGACACGTGAAAATTATACTTACAGCAGTTAAACAATTCTTAAGCCACGATAAAACAATATCCTCGGCAAGATTACAACCATAACGCCATATCCACATTAACACTTGAGAAATCCCATAACATCCGCCTTTTGCTAGCGATTACATACGATATAATTCAAACATTCTACTAATTCCTCAAGTAGTGACTAAAGAAAATGCATCTGCTCTTGTGATGTTTTAAGTGCTTCTTCTAAGACAGTCGAAGATCAAAAGAGAAAGGCTCTAACTTGTCAATCACCGATCTCAAGCGTAACAACGAACATGTGAACTAATAACAGAACGACCTAACCTGATATTTTAACATACTACATAAATGTAGATTCAAATGACAATACAAAAGTGGACAATAATTATCATTAAATTGTCACATAACTCTGACCCAAAAGAAACTCCCAAAACTAATTAGAAACTAATTAAAACTGCCGAAACCACTAAATAAAACAAGTGCGCCATCTACCCGTCAACACCTATACATTACACACATGAGATAATGTAAAACGTACGGCGGTAGGACTCTTATGAAATTCTCCCCTAGATGGCAGAAGGAGTCATAAGGATGATCTATTTAACCAAGATAATTTAAGTATTCAATCGATAAAACTAAAATTCTCAATTAAGAGATAAAATACAGCAAAATAATTGTAACAAAGTTTTTTACTTTTTTCTAAAACAAGTAAAATTGGTAATGAATATATGATTCTGCTAAGCAATGATTCGCAAAAGTTGAGTCTGTCTTCTTATCCTTATAACATCTTTCGCTTTCTTTTATTCTAGTATCGAAGGTCCTTCCTGTCTGTCCTATATACACTTTTTTACAGTCTTCGCATGTCAACTTGTACACCCCTGAGTTTAATCTATTGTCCGTTTTATCTTTATTGGTTTTTATTGCTTTTTGTAAGGAATTGTTTATTTTGAATGAAGTAGTCTCTTCCCTACTTGTTTTAATTAAGTTCCCTACTGTTTTTGAAATTTTATCAATGTATGTAATGGAATTATAGCGGTTGGGTCTATTGTTTTTTACTGTGGGGTAAATTAGAGATAGCGTTTTAGATTTCTGTAGTTTTGCTTAAATATTATTAAGTTTTCTTTACTCCAAGGAACTTTTATTAGTCTATGAATTCAATTCAATTTACCACAAACCTACACATACAGACACAACTAAACATGCAAATGCGCTTCATCTCATAACACAAAAATTATCTGCTTCATAGACTAATTAACGTTCTTTTGAATAAAGAAACCTCTGATTTAGAATTAAACAGAATATACATTACAGCGTTAAATAACGGCTTTTCAGTAGATTAATTAATAATATTTTAGAAAAACTACAGAAATCTAAAGCGCTATCTCTAATTTACCCCACAGTAAAAAACAGTAGAACCCACAGTTATAATTCCATTAGATTCATTGGTAAAATTTCAAAAACATTGGGGAACTTAATACAAGTAGGGAAGAGACTATTTCATTCAAAACAAACAATTCGCAATAAAAAGCAATAGAGATAAAACGGACAATAGATCAAACTCAGGGGTGTACAATTTGACATGCGAAGACTGTAAAAAAGTGTATGTAGAACATACAGGAAGGACCTTCGAGTCTAGCATGAAAGAACATGAAAGATCTTATAAGGATAAGAAATTGTATTTTCCTCCACCTGATGAAACCACAGTGTGGAGAAACATATTGCTGTGACTCTTTCAAATTTACATATAAATAAAATAAATTTAGTTTACTTAATTAAGTCGTAACTGGGAGTCAAGCACGCATCCTAGTGCTAGGCCTTATGCTAGACTATGATACGGTGAACTTTCTGCTGAAAGGTAGGTTAAGCAAAACATTCTACATGTAACTAGCTCAGTTTGAAAATAAATAGTTCTCTCAGGGGCAGAAAATATGACTTGATTCTCCTTCTCTTTAATCATCTCCAGGTCAGGTAAAGAAATAAAATACAAAATAAATCTTAATATCTAATTTATTAAAATAAAATAATTCTAAATAAATTCAAAAGTTTTAATTTACAAATATTTGCACATCCAAAATCAATATTCGGTCATAATTCAGATTTATACATCATAAACAATAAAATATTACAAGAAATAAAGAATAAATGAAATCATCATGTCTTGCCAGCTTATATCTAAATGTGAACGTGATTATTATTACTAATATTTGTCATAGATACATGTAAACAATCAAAAATTAGAAATAAATTAAGCGTGATGAATTGTACTGGAATGTAAATAAAAGAAAATAAAATTGTGCGGTCTACTATTTGATAACAAAATATAGACATTAAGGAAGTGGCTTTGCCCTAATTAGTCCTGTCCGGCGCCTTTTCTCGCTCCCAACACAGTACCATCAGTAACAAATTCACACAGAAGAGTATCCCAAAGTTCCACCCTACGAGCATGTCATTTTCAGCTCGTCGGACGCAACCCGAACATACATCATCATGTGCACACCCCTTAAGGAATATATATATATTTTAATTAAATAAATAAAGTGAAATAAAACAATGTCTCTGCGTATTCAATAAATTAACTCAGCCCTGATTAGTTCTGCCTGGTGCCTTTTCTCGCTCCCAAACGCAGTACCACCAAGACCAATTCGTGTATATCAAATTCACCAGGACTCCATGCTATGAATTAAAAAATGACATAATTCATTTCACACATCCCTGATGTATTATTCAACACGTTAATATTGAACACCCAAATACAACAAAATATACTTAATTCTCATATCAAAAAGAAATAATATATATATATATTAAAAGAAAATAAACTTTACCTTTTTCACGAAATTCCAATACAAAAAACACCACTACAAATAAAGAATTTGGAGACGCCACTATACACACATTTATAACAAATATTGTTAATCACCTTAATTCTTCATACATTGTATTAAACTCATCCATAATTTTCAATAAAAGATTTTGTTCACTTAATATATATATAACCTATATACACATAAACAAAATTATTAGTTTCAAATATCCTTTGTAGGATGAATAAATTTAAAAGAAAAATAAATTATACGGAAAAGAAAATGATCATGTTATTCAAAGTTATCATTACAAATACTAGAGAGTTTTGTCATAACGTACGGCATAGTACCCTACATGCAAAACAAAAACCCTCTAGAAAGAAAAAAAAATAAAATGAAATTAAATAAATTCAAACACCGAGTTCATAAAAATAAAAGTATTTCATACATAGGTAGTTATTCGAATACATCTAAACATTTTAATGTAATGCGCGCAGCATGTTAAAAATAAAATTATTATAAGTGTAGAATCTTGTAAAAATTTTATAAGTATTGAAAATCTCAGAAATTATTCTAAGTCCGGATTTTAAAATAATCCTATTAAAGAAGAGGGAGGAAGTGGTTTTCACCTACTTTTAGACTTGCTAATATTGCGGTTTTCACCAGCAATTGCCGAAATTTTTATCTGTCCGCGCTTTTATTCGTAAATTTCCTTACAAAAACGTACGGCAACTTTCGTTAAGCACGAAGCCATCTCCCAAAATTGTATGTCGACGGTGCTGCTCTTATCGGTTGCATGAGGAAACAGCGTATTAATAATCCTTGCGAGAGGTAAACAAACATGTGACCATAAATCCGTCTATACATTATGACTCAGCCGAGCACCTGATAAACAATACTTTTTGTACCGGTCAGTCCTTGCCAATGCCAGACGTATTTGTACGAGGAACACCTGCTCGATCCTTTTTACGTAGCATTTAATACGTCTTAAAATTATAACCTTATAAAAATTTTATTAAGATTCTCTTACTGTTTTACTTAAATAAAAATAAAGTTTTCATAATTATTAATACAGTAAATATTTATACACATCATGGTGAAAATGAATAAAGTGAAAATTAATTTAAATAAAACTTGGAATGATACGTCTGCATTTGTTAAAATGTTAAAATTGATATTGATGTGAGCAATAGTGAAATACAGATATAATACACAGGATGCTATCTATCAAACATTGGCCTGGTAAGTAAATAACATTATTTACAACTTTTAAATATACTTAAAGTTCATTGCCACATCGTTATTATGTTATAAATTTCTTGATTGTTGTTTACTTCATTCTTGAACCATCTCTTTGTATTATTGGGAAGTTTTATTCGTATTTTCTTTGTCTTGCTTACATTCGGAAATAAAGGGAAAACATTCATGATCGTCGGTATGCGTTGGTTAAATTTATCATGAACCCCTTTTACCTTTCCAATTTCTAACGATGATGTATTGTTGACAGGTGGATTATCAATTACATGTACTCCAAGTTATCCCTATTGATTGCTTACTTGTGTAAAATTTATTTATTCAGTTACTTAATTTATACAGATCACGTTTACATTACCTAATTTATTATTGTTCATGAGGAATTTGTAAACTTAAATAAATAAATACCAATGTACATATAGATGTAAATATAAATAAATATAAATCAAGAAAAATTCTTACCTTTATTAAGCACTTATGTATATAATATGAACGCACACAATAAGAAATCCTTACTTAACTAAACATAAAATTGCAAGTGATCTAAAATTCATTTATTTACATATTATTATTTATTCAAGATCACTGCATAAATATCCCTATGGGAATATCTGTAATTTATAAGCGAGAATCGCTAATGTCAATGGTATAAATTCAAGATTTCCCATAAATACCAATTAATATACTTATAGATAGCTTATCATATATTTTATATTAAACATAAATATCTGTGAATAAATTTAATTTATTCCTGCATTATCTTCGAGATCGTAATCATATAATTTTGAGACATGAAGTCTGCCTTTGACACGCTCATTATCCACTTCTGTTACCTCATAGGTCGTGTCATTTATCGCTCTACCTACACGATAAGGTCCATCAAAAGGAAGGTCTAATTTAGCACATTTATTATGGTCTCTCCGACCTAATCGATAATTTCTTATTACTATCATATCCTCCCTATTAAAGACTTTACGATTTTTAATCTTCGCATTCTCTTCCTCGGTATATTTTCGAGCTCTAGCACGTTGTCGCTCTCGTCCACGGTCTATTACCTCTTCTAAATTTTCCACAGGAGGAGTTTCTTGTCTCCATGGACGTGGTGGATATCTACCGAACATCAGTAGATATGGGCTAAGATTAGTGGTCACACTGGGTAAAAAGTTCATTGTATTTTCAACTTCCGTCAAATGCCTCACCCAGCCCACATGATTCCCATGAGTTCGCATTCTCAAGTGTTTTATAACTTCTTGTATGTATCTCTCACAAGGGTTCCCTTCAGGATGTCTCACTGAAGAAAAATTTACTTGCACATTCATATAATTTAATTCTTGAATGAAGCGATCATTATTGAAATAACTAGCATTATCTACTAAAAGTCTTTGAAATTGACCTATTTCTTCTATAAATTGATTAATGCAAATTACCGCTATGTCGGTATTATATTTTCTGGTAGGATAAAGTTTCACATATTTCGTAAAAATATCTACCATCACAAATACATTCCTATATCCTAAATGTCCAGGTATTAAATTACCTAGGAAATCTGCCGCAACTAAATCTAACTTATTTTCTACCCTAATACTATGTACAACATTTTTATTTACACGATTTTTATATTTACCTAATAAACATAGTTCACATTGTTTATTCCATCTTTCAACGAGACGTTTGTCTTGTTTAGCATAAAATTGCTCCCTAAAAACTAAGAATGTCTTCCTATTTCCAGGGTGTCCCAACCTCCTATGAATATCTAACATAACATTCTTTGCCAACTCACTTCCCAATACTAACAAATCATTGTCCCCTATTCTTTTATATAAAATATTATTTACTACTCTAAATCCTCTATAATTGGGTTCTTGAAGTGCCTTTCTTTTTATATCTTGCACATCATCTTCTCCTTGACTACGTTCTACATTTTCTCTACTATATAACTCAGGAGCTACTTCAAAATTATAAGCATTGATCTGATATGATCCTGATTGCTTACTATGACCAAAGGCTCGACTAAATGCATCTGCAACAATATTATCTTTTCCTTTTCTATGTCTAATTTTGAAATTATATTCACTTAAAAATAAAGACCATCTATATAGTCGTGCATTAGAAAACCTTGTTTTCATTAAGAAAATCAAAGATAAATGATCAGTTTCTATTGTAAAGAAATTTCCCATCAAATAGTACTTGAGCTTAGAGACCCCATGTACCACTGACAATAGTTCTTTCTCTGAAACCGTATAATGACTCTCGTACCCCTTTAATATTCTTGAAATAAAGCAGATTGGTATCTCTTTACCATCTCTGACTTGGAAAAGTTCAGCAGCAATGGCATGATCTGAAGCATCACACCGTAAAATAAATTCTTCCTCAAATCGAGGCAGATTTAAAACTAACGCCTTATAAAATTCTTGCTTGATTTCTTCAAAAGCTTCTATTCTTTCAGGAGTCCATTTAAATTTTACACCCTTCTTTATCATTTTAAAAAGAGTTACAGTCTTATCTGATATCTTAGGAATAAAGTGCTTATAATAGTTCACTATGCCTAAAAATCCCCTTAACATCTTTATATTTTTAGGTCTTGGGTAATTTCTTACTGCTTCCAACTTCTTTTCCTCTATTGATACAGTTTTACCATCTATCATATACCCTAAATAACTAACCCTATTCATAACAAATTCACATTTCTCTAAATTAATTTTTAGACCATTACTTTCTAATGTACTTAAAATAATTTTAACAGCTTTTAAATGACTCTCTAAATCTACATTAAATATTAAAATATCATCTACATAATGCAATACATATTCCTCATATGGATCCAGTATTTGTTGCATGGCCCTTACTAGTGCAGCTGTGGCCGTTGATAAACCGAAAGGTACAACCTTAAAGGAATATACTAGAGAATTCATTAAAAATGAGCAATATTTTCTAGAATCCTTGTGTAAAGGTACCAACCAGAAAGAGCTCTTTAAATCCAATTTTGTAAACCACTTAGCATTCGTACATTTTGCCAATAAAGTTTCTATGCTCTGTGGGGCTTCAAACTGTGCTTTGGTGCGACTATTGAGCATTCTAGCGTCAAGGCATAAACGTAGTTTCATCTCTTTTCGGTCATCTTCATTTTTTTTAACTACTACCACAATGGGATTAATGAAACTAGACTCTGATCGTTCTATTACACCATCCCTTAACATGTTCTTTATTTCTATTTTTACCTGTTGTTGATACTTATATGGAATTGGATAATTTCTTACTTTAAACGGCTGACTCTCATCAACTTCTAATTTATGTTCATAACCTTTCGCTAGACCTGGGCTATTATCAAATAATTTTGTGTGTACTGCAAGAAGATTTTTTACCTCACTTACATATAGCTCATTACAATTCAAGTTAATGTCACCCATATTTATTTCCCGGTGTGAACATTTATTTATTATGTCACCCATATATTTCGTGGCGTCTTTCTTTTGAAGACCCTCCACATGGTGTGTACATTTATTATTTATGTCACCCGTGGCAAATGTGGCCTCTCCTTTTTGAAGAGTATCCACCTGGCGTGCATTCCTTTCCTCGTTTTTTAAACTAATATTTTCAGGATGTAAATCGAAATCCTCATCATACATTTTACTACTTAAATTATTAACTACAATTTCATCTTCCTGCAGATCTTTGTTCCATGATATAATTGCCCTTTTTATGTGAAAAGTTTTATCTTCCATGTTTAATTTTGTACTATATTGAGTCAAAAAATCCATTCCAAGTATACAATTATAATTTAAATTAGGTACAATAACAAATTCAGTTAAAAATTCTAAATTACCTATTCTTACATTTACGTAAAATATCTTATCTATAGCTATTACTAATTTTTTTGTGGCAGTAAATAAATTTATTTTTTTAATGGACCTATAATGACCTGAATTTTCTAGTTGCCTATCTACTAAACTACTATCTAGAAGAGACAATTGCGCACCTGTATCAATTACTGCATCTACCTCTATTTGGCCTATGTTTATTTTTACTACTGGTAGCTCTGTGGTTATTTTTTTAATATTCTCAAAGTCGGTCACCCTTTGAGAATCCTCTTCCTTTCTGATTGGTTCTACTAAAAATCCAGAGATGTAGCACCTCCTACTGAGTTGTGTAACCATCCGTTTTCTACCGGAGTTGCACTTCTTATCTCCTTCTTTATCGCTCCTTTTGATACATCTTTCGTTGCAGCTTCTGTTTTATTTTCTTTATTTTCTATAATTATGTTATTAAATCCTCGGGTATCTTCTGTTTCATTTCTTCCATATTTTCTTGTTACATGACCCTCCTGTCTCCAACTATTATTATTATTACTATTACTATTATTACCCATGTTCTTGTTGTTACCATTCTCCACCCTTCCTCCCTGGTAATTATTATTCTGATACCGATTACCATTGTTACCTGCTTTGTACCCATTTTTATTCTGAAATACACTCCTATCTTCCACGTCGTCCAGCCGCTTTACCAATTCCAAGAGTTGCTCAACGGTGTCTATACCCTGTAAAGCAACTGCTTGTACTACCTCATGCTCAAAATGATTAGCTAACTGGGTAACAATGTCACACTCCTGGATCACAGGTTGTATATGTTTCAAGAAAGAATATTTCCGAATAACATAATTCTCTCTAGATGTAATGGAACGATATTTTCCAAAAGTAAGGTCATGTCTAATACGTCTTTGCTGAGTTTGTCCCCAGTACTGCCTAATAAACATGTTTTCTAATTCTTCGTACGACTGTACCTCATCAATTACCATATCGTACCATAATAACGCATAATCTCTAAGACACCCTCTCATGAAATGTAATTTCGACATATCATCATGAATACCACGAATATATGTCTTAATGGTTTTAAGAAATGCCATCGGGTTGTCTTTATTATACCCAGAAAATTTTGGTATATTTTCTGTGCCAAGTGATACCTGTTGCGACACCACACAAGGTGTAATTGTACCCTGTTCAACTCTTGTTTTCAAATTCTTAATCGTGTCTTGACAATTTAATGTCATATCCTGTAGCTTTAAAAGTGAATCTGTGCATGCTCCATATTTGATTCTACAGTCCTCGAATTTATTTGTTAGATTTTGAACATCTTTCTGAACTGACATGGCACTACTGTCCACCTTCAGTTCCAAGAATTGTATCTTCTCATCTTGTCCTCCAATCCTTTCTTCTATCTGTCTAAAATTTTCTCTCGCTACACCGGCCCTCTGATTCATTTCATCTATTAAGAAATTACTGCTATCCTTGCACTTCTTTTCATTTGCTTCAATTTTTTCATTGATCTGTGCCGTGCTTTGTTTCACATCTTCTTTTATTTTATTATTCATTGCAGACATTTCTATTCTACAAGCTTTAATTCTTTCATCAATCTTCTCATTCATCGACTTTACTACAGCTTGTATCTCTAATTTATTCTCATCCAGTTTCTTGTTTATATCTTCTTTATTTTCTTGAAACTTCTTGTTCATTTCAGTTTTATTTTCATCTAACTTTCTATTTATATCTTCTTTCATTTCTATCTTGTCACTTTCCAATTTACAGAAAAGTTTTTCAAATAGAAAATCAAATCTATCTCCGCCTGGCACTTCTTTTGTTTCAATTTTTACATTTTCAGTCACATTTTCATCCTCATCAAGAGGTATCGTCTTTTCTGAATCTGTCACAGAGGAAATGCCTTGTGGTTCCCTGTACGTTTCAAATAAATATTTGGTGTCCATACTACTTTCAGGATTTTCACCCTCGCCTTTATACTCAGACATATTTACTTTATCTGTCCTGGCACTTAAAGAGACTTATTTGTGGAGAAAAATAAATCAAAACTTGACAAAATTTTATTTGTGAATTATATTTATTAATTATTCAAATGCACCTAAAGGTGAAAGTACCTCCCTTTAATTATACAGCTATTTGAATATTAAATAATCAATTAATTTTTATCTAAACAGTTTAAAAATGTAGAAGTTTTGCCCCACTACGTTGGTCGCCATATATATTTGCTATGGAACGGCAAAACTTTTACACCATGAACATTGGGCATCATATCAATAATATGGAAATGTGAAATTGCTAATAAATTGTAAATATATTTGAAATGTAAATGCAAATGTTTTGCCCCACGACGTTGTGCGCCATATATATGCTGTGACTCTTTCAAATTTACATATAAATAAAATAAATTTAGTTTACTTAATTAAGTCGTAACTGGGAGTCAAGCACGCATCCTAGTGCTAGGCCTTATGCTAGACTATGATACGGTGAACTTTCTGCTGAAAGGTAGGTTAAGCAAAACATTCTACATGTAACTAGCTCAGTTTGAAAATAAATAGTTCTCTCAGGGGCAGAAAATATGACTTGATTCTCCTTCTCTTTAATCATCTCCAGGTCAGGTAAAGAAATAAAATACAAAATAAATCTTAATATCTAATTTATTAAAATAAAATAATTCTAAATAAATTCAAAAGTTTTAATTTACAAATATTTGCACATCCAAAATCAATATTCGGTCATAATTCAGATTTATACATCATAAACAATAAAATATTACAAGAAATAAAGAATAAATGAAATCATCATGTCTTGCCAGCTTATATCTAAATGTGAACGTGATTATTATTACTAATATTTGTCATAGATACATGTAAACAATCAAAAATTAGAAATAAATTAAGCGTGATGAATTGTACTGGAATGTAAATAAAAGAAAATAAAATTGTGCGGTCTACTATTTGATAACAAAATATAGACATCAAGGAAGTGGCTTTGCCCTAATTAGTCCTGTCCGGCGCCTTTTCTCGCTCCCAACACAGTACCATCAGTAACAAATTCACACAGAAGAGTATCCCAAAGTTCCACCCTACGAGCATGTCATTTTCAGCTCGTCGGACGCAACCCGAACATACATCATCATGTGCACACCCCTTAAGGAATATATATATATTTTAATTAAATAAATAAAGTGAAATAAAACAATGTCTCTGCGTATTCAATAAATTAACTCAGCCCTGATTAGTTCTGCCTGGTGCCTTTTCTCGCTCCCAAACGCAGTACCACCAAGACCAATTCGTGTATATCAAATTCACCAGGACTCCATGCTATGAATTAAAAAATGACATAATTCATTTCACACATCCCTGATGTATTATTCAACACGTTAATATTGAACACCCAAATACAACAAAATATACTTAATTCTCATATCAAAAAGAAATAATATATATATATATTAAAAGAAAATAAACTTTACCTTTTTCACGAAATTCCAATACAAAAAACACCACTACAAATAAAGAATTTGGAGACGCCACTATACACACATTTATAACAAATATTGTTAATCACCTTAATTCTTCATACATTGTATTAAACTCATCCATAATTTTCAATAAAAGATTTTGTTCACTTAATATATATATAACCTATATACACATAAACAAAATTATTAGTTTCAAATATCCTTTGTAGGATGAATAAATTTAAAAGAAAAATAAATTATACGGAAAAGAAAATGATCATGTTATTCAAAGTTATCATTACAAATACTAGAGAGTTTTGTCATAACGTACGGCATAGTACCCTACATGCAAAACAAAAACCCTCTAGAAAGAAAAAAAAATAAAATGAAATTAAATAAATTCAAACACCGAGTTCATAAAAATAAAAGTATTTCATACATAGGTAGTTATTCGAATACATCTAAACATTTTAATGTAATGCGCGCAGCATGTTAAAAATAAAATTATTATAAGTGTAGAATCTTGTAAAAATTTTATAAGTATTGAAAATCTCAGAAATTATTCTAAGTCCGGATTTTAAAATAATCCTATTAAAGAAGAGGGAGGAAGTGGTTTTCACCTACTTTTAGACTTGCTAATATTGCGGTTTTCACCAGCAATTGCCGAAATTTTTATCTGTCCGCGCTTTTATTCGTAAATTTCCTTACAAAAACGTACGGCAACTTTCGTTAAGCACGAAGCCATCTCCCAAAATTGTATGTCGACGGTGCTGCTCTTATCGGTTGCATGAGGAAACAGCGTATTAATAATCCTTGCGAGAGGTAAACAAACATGTGACCATAAATCCGTCTATACATTATGACTCAGCCGAGCACCTGATAAACAATACTTTTTGTACCGGTCAGTCCTTGCCAATGCCAGACGTATTTGTACGAGGAACACCTGCTCGATCCTTTTTACGTAGCATTTAATACGTCTTAAAATTATAACCTTATAAAAATTTTATTAAGATTCTCTTACTGTTTTACTTAAATAAAAATAAAGTTTTCATAATTATTAATACAGTAAATATTTATACACATCATGGTGAAAATGAATAAAGTGAAAATTAATTTAAATAAAACTTGGAATGATACGTCTGCATTTGTTAAAATGTTAAAATTGATATTGATGTGAGCAATAGTGAAATACAGATATAATACACAGGATGCTATCTATCAAACATTGGCCTGGTAAGTAAATAACATTATTTACAACTTTTAAATATACTTAAAGTTCATTGCCACATCCTTATTATGTTATAAATTTCTTGATTGTTGTTTACTTCATTCTTGAACCATCTCTTTGTATTATTGGGAAGTTTTATTCGTATTTTCTTTGTCTTGCTTACATTCGGAAATAAAGGGAAAACATTCATGATCGTCGGTATGCGTTGGTTAAATTTATCATGAACCCCTTTTACCTTTCCAATTTCTAACGATGATGTATTGTTGACAGGTGGATTATCAATTACATGTACTCCAAGTTATCCCTATTGATTGCTTACTTGTGTAAAATTTATTTATTCAGTTACTTAATTTATACAGATCACGTTTACATTACCTAATTTATTATTGTTCATGAGGAATTTGTAAACTTAAATAAATAAATACCAATGTACATATAGATGTAAATATAAATAAATATAAATCAAGAAAAATTCTTACCTTTATTAAGCACTTATGTATATAATATGAACGCACACAATAAGAAATCCTTACTTAACTAAACATAAAATTGCAAGTGATCTAAAATTCATTTATTTACATATTATTATTTATTCAAGATCACTGCAATATGTCCTGTGTGAATAATATAATTTTTTGAAACTAAAAAATTGTGTTTTATTATATATAAATATTTTGTCATATATTCATTAGAACAGGTTGCTTTGGCAAAAAATCCTTGAAGCTGTGGCATTTCCTTTCTACCAGTAATTCTTTTACCCTTTTCTTGAACCCATCGGGTGATAGATTTTTCAGTTTCTATAAGTGATTATACAACTTGCCACCCCACTAATCGAAACCAGACTTTCGTAGTGTAAACAGGTGATACGGGGCTATTAGCTGATTTCTTCTTCTTCAGGTGCTACAAAAAATGCCATAAAAACGGATTTAATCTTTTCCAATTTTCAAAATTAAAACAATGGATAAGACAACGAAGACAGAAATTCTACCAAATCCAAAAAAATACTTCAGATTATAGAAAACGCATCAAACAGAATAAAGGACCGACTGGAATTTTCCAAGTAGTACCTACCCTAAAAATGCCGGATATAAGACAGCTAACCCAAACTATCGAGCAAGGCAATATACCAGCGCAAAATCTATAAATATTAGCGCCAAACTGGCGACAATGTGAATATGTAGGTAAATGTAGTCAATTTTATTTTTGATTGGAATAGTATTATTATTTTTTTTAAAGTCAACTTACATTTTTATTCACCTTTAAAATTTTCAATTTATTGAATTACCGGCAACAGTCGCTTTAATCCATCAAAGCTATCACTTGCTACAGCGATCGACTTACCATCAGCGTCATTAATAAACATTACAGGAGTAAATTTAAATTAAATGAGATATATTTCTCAGGGTAGGTAATATTTCACTCAACCCTCAGTAGTTAAACTAAATTCTTGCTACATTTTGAATCTTCACATCCTATTCTCCAATTCAAACAGAACGTTTGTACTTACACCTAACAACGTTAAGATTGATTAACGTCTAATTACCGGTGGAGGTATAAAGTCAAGAACTTTTGCTTACTCCCACATTAGACTAATTAACTGTCTCTAAGAACTAATGGATGCAAACATGTAATTATAATATGTTAATTAATTATGTAACGTTTTGCTACTTCTATCAAATTTACTAAAATTTCGAACGATCCACTCTAACTTAATCTTGTAAGATAAGTTTTTACTTAACGGTGTTCATTTTAGATTCATACAATGTTATACATATATTACTACTCTATATAAGTAGTATGAGTGCTCCCTGATAAATACCTATGGAACTGAAAGTTTATAATATGTAATAAGTAAAAAAAAGCTGTTCAGATTTTCGTCATCTGCTTAGAGGTTGAGCTCTGCCATATTTGCCTCGTGCAGGAAAGAGATTACATCCGGTATAAATATCAAACGACCTTGAAATGCAAAATGAACATTTAGGTAATAGAAAATATAACTTAACCAACAATTATTTATTCGTTAGTTTTGGCAGTTTAACAAATTATAAACAAAAAATTTAATTTGCTGAGTATAAATCAACGCTCAACTACTATTGAAAATTATATTATACCCGCTATAAATGTAGCTATGTATCTTAAACATCAGTTGTTGAACTCTACTAACATAAATATGGCTTTGCGAATCACTATTGGTGCTTGTTCTGGCAAATGTATAGAAAGGAAGGTACAATTATCAGAAGATGCAGAATATCGATCAAATCGATTTAATTTATTTTTTCCACTAGTAATGCGAAAAACCAAACACACACAGCTGTGCAGGTATTGTGCATAACACCTATTTATGTTATCCGTTCTTCATATCAAGTGATAAACTTTCATCATTCACTAAATCATTAAGGAACCCCAACTTGTCAAGAACAGATTATTGTCTGTGCCTATTATAACCATTCATTTCATGATTATTTTCAAATTTCCAATATTTATAAAAAGGACTATTCTGATGATATAAATAACTTAAGACCGATTAACTTACTGACGAGTTTTGTTATGTTATTGAAGAAGCAGTACATGAAAGTTATTTAATTTCATACTTAACCTAATTAGTAAATACTATCATGGTTTCTTCAATTTCAATATTATTTTACATTAGTGCTTACTTTAGAGCCTGGAACTTATTAGAGCGTTAGCGTCTCAGCTAAGTACTATAACAAGCAGCAAAGACTTAAGCTCACTAAATATCGTAAAACAGAATACTTTAAGAAGCTATAAACCAAGAAGTAAAACATTGTAGCTTCCCAGGACCACTGCTAGTCTACTGATGACTACTTATTATTTTTTAATGTGTAAATATTATATTTTTAACTTTATTATAATTCAACTCAGAGCTTCTTTGACGTATTGGGTGCACAAAAAAAAAGCAAGAATTTAAATATTAAGAGTAACTGCTTGAAGATAAATGCAAATTTTAAATTATAACAATTATTAATTAAGAAATTATGGAGGTGTACCTAGACTAATACAGTGCAACTAAAATTAACTTGGTAGATAAGAAATTGAATTAATTACCCACGACTAACACCGGGTGATCAAAAAGAAAACTAAAGTTTAATGTGGTATACACAGATAAACGATACTACATTGAACGATAATAAACCCACCTCTAATTATAAGAATCCCAAATATTTTCAAAATTAATTTATCACGTAATCGCCAATACAAAATTAATATCATTTTCCGTTACGTATTTCACATCAAAACAGAACTACCCGTCATTCAAATTGCAAAATTAACGGAAATGGTTGCTGAAATAGACAATACATAAACATACATACATAAACTAAAATAAATAAACCAGTATTTAGGGTGTATTTCATAATCTTAGTCAAGCATCACGACTCTAATACCGAAACTTTCTTTAAATTTCTAGAGGAATTCTATTTGGCAAATATTGAATGCAACAAAAGACTGAAGAATAGCATGGCCAAATGACAGAATGCATCCACCAAATAATCGTAAATTATCCTGCCCCGTAATGGTAATCAGGCAACAGGGAATAAAGAAAAACACTGAGAAAGAAAGGGTAATTAGAAATTAAGTTGCGAATAAAATATCCGCAAACAATAAGTAAAACAGTTTTAAAAAAATGGCTCTGTAACCAAACGTCAAATCTTCAAAAGTCCAAATAAAGTCGTTTTCTGTATTTTATCTTTGCTGTAATTGAATTTTATTGTTATAAATTAAGTTCGGCTAGTTAATTATCAATTTTCTGTTGGTTTATTAGTAGTTGTTACGTGTTGCATTATCTTGTTATCAGTTATATCGTTTGATTGGCATTATTTTTTATTTAGATACCATAATAGTTAATAGTTGTTTTTGCTTTAAAATGAATTTTTCGAAGGAGGAGCTCATAGGCATGGTATGTGCTTTTGAAATCCATTTTTAGCATCAAGAACTTATGCCATAAAATTCGACGTAATTCACTGAATTACGTCAAACATGAAAGAAGTAAGACCATGGTTACAGAAGATAAGGAAGTGACAGTCGTCCAGTCCATTGTGGAAAATCCGCACGTATCTACAAGGATAATTTCGAAACAACACGGGATAGAAGTCACTGCTGTAAGAAGGATTTAAAAAAAACGTAAATTTCACCCTTGCAAAATTCAAAATCATCAAGGCTTATTACAAACGGACTTTGAAGGAGACTAGTTTACTGTGAATGGCTACTTTTACAATTACGACAAGATATAACTTTTCTAGATCATGTGCTTTTCACAGATGAAGCAACATTTGCTAATTGTGGAACAACAAACAGAAAACATACCCATTATTATGACACTACAAACCCACATTTTGTTCAGCCCATTTTATATTAAAAATAATGGAGTGTTAACACATCGGGAGGCATCATAGGAACAACTAATATTGGTCCATTCTTTTTTAATAATATTTTAAATTGTGCAACCTACACAAATTTCCTACAAAATAATTTACCATTGCTATTTGAAGGTCTCCCAGATAACGTCATAAGGAGATTGTGGTATCAACATGATGGTGCACCAGCACATTATGGTGCTGCTGCAGGAGCACATATAGATAGGGTATTCACCATTAAGTGGATTGGGAGGATAGTTTGATAAGCTGTCCACCGCAATCACCAGATCTCACACCTTGTGATGTCTTTCTGTGGCCAACTGTAAAAAACATTGTTTACGCAACACCTCCTACAGCGGAAGAGAACATGCAGCAACGAATAAGAAACGCTTTTCTTCAATTAAGTGAGAATAACTTAGCTCAGAATGTAAGTCTGTCGATACAGAGGGTTTTAATATGGAAAATTTTCAAAATGCAATTATAAAACTAATAATAAAGCATTTAAAAAGGAGGTGTTTGTTAAAAGTTTTGAAAATACTCGAAATAAGTACTATGTAATTGGTACCATTTTAAAGGCAATTTTACAAGGAATATGCTGATTTATAAAAATATTAAAGGTTAGATTTAAAAAAAAACGAGAAAATGGCCCATAAAGTTCCAGAAATTGGACACGACATATTTAACACCCTGTACAGTTATTCACTTCGTTCAACAACAAAACAAATAACGTGTTAGTCCATAAATTAATAACACAAGAGTTACGTAAGGCAGTCTAGCCATTTTCAGGCTAAGGCTTAAAATGTTAGATGCTGCAACTGTCAAGATTTTAATATAATTATCAATAAAATCAAAACTAACAGTCTGAAGTGCACATATCCATATATCATTGCAAAGATAATTTGGATGGCTATCATTATGATATCTAGAAAGTATAGCAATCTATTTAAAACAAAAAGGTGAAGGTGGTTGCGAAAATTTGTAAATAAAATTAGAAAATGCACAGTAGCATACTACATACGTACGTAAGGTCTCATTGCTACAACGTTATTAGTTTTCATACTAAGTTCCGGCGACACAGTATTGGCGCACCCGGTATATACAAGGTGCCCCACCGAAAACGAAAGAGATTGAATATCACGAAGGAGAAAACATTTTTGAAAAACCGCGAAAACAGGTCGATTTTTGATCCAAGGGGGACACCCCTTCCATCATATATTCAACTGTGATACGTCATTCCCCTCCCCTCCGTCACTCTAACCATTACAATTTAAATAGGGAAAGTACTAAATACGATACATCATTGAAAAGGTAATTATACGGAGAATTCAGAAATGTGATTGTTGGTTGCGCTATTTTTGATTTTAGCGCCCTCTAGCGGGAAAAAAACGGTTTCGTATTTCACAATGTGACACATCATTTCAAAGCTAATTTTATTAGCAATTTAATCCACAATTGAAAAAAATTTAAATCGAAAGACCTTGCAGAGCTCTAATATAAGAAACTACGAACTTATTAGTTTACAAAAGACGCTGACAGTCTGTAGTTGAGAATGACGACAAATAATTGTCATAAATATTACGTATTTAGTTGCTAATAAAATTAGCTTTGAAATGATGTGTCACATTGCGGAATACGTAACCTTTTTTTTCCCGCTAGAGGGCGCTAAAATCAAAATAGCGCAACCAACAATCACTTTGCTGAATTCTTCGTACAATTACCTTTTCAATGATGTATCGTATATACTACTTTCCCTATTTAAATTGTAATGGTTAGAGTGATGGAGGGGAGGGAAATGACGTATCACAGTTGAAGATATGACGGAAGGGTGTGCCCCTTGGATCAAAAATCGACCTGTTTTTGCGTTTTTTCAAAAAAGTTTTCTCCTTCGAGATATTCAATCTGTTTCGTTTTCGGTGGCGCACCTGTATAAGGATTGCATGGTATTTTATTATTTTTATTGTGTATTATGTATTATCGCTTCGTTGTTATTATTTCTTTGTCCGTTTTGGACCTCGTCTGTTGTGCATAAAATATATTATATTATTATTATTATTATTATTAAAACAAATTTCGATAAAATGTCTCGAGATATAGATATGATACCAGATATAGAGATTCTTATTGCTGCTCAATACACAGACAGACAGCTTTGTTTATATGTAGGATTAAAATTCTCGTATTTCAAAAATTCAATAATGTCAACAAAAGCCCACTAAAACAACTGACAAGGTAACGAAAGCAAATAAAAATGAAAATCAATTTCAGAATATCATACCACTTATAGGTAATTAAATAGACAGAATTCCATTAAAATACCATTACCGAAACTAAGCCTTTCATTATTTGTAGTGTCAACTAATTTTATGTACTTTAACATAGATAAGTGTGATTAGCAAGTAAACAAGTATACAAGGAAACAAATTCTTTAATCGCGTTATACACATCACTACTTACTACTAGCAACAACTTTATAATGTGGTAGTTCATTAGAAATGTCTCAAAATATTTACAAAGTGTAGGTATGTTGAATGCAAACGTTATCAAATTGCAATCACATTTAAATTTTGAGGGAAGGGTAGTACTGTTTCGTACTCTAGCATTCACGAAAACTACATTTACTATTTAACTTTGCCTAAGTACATACATATATGTTTTATGGTTCTACCTCAAATAGTTCGGACTAGTTTTAAGTTTGAACTAATGAAACTCAAATTAAAGCAGTTAAATCTGATGTTTCCTCGGAATTTATCGAATGAATTCTGTGTTACATAATCTCGCACAAATTAATGTTTAAACTGAAAATATCATAAAATTCAGTTGCATACGCCGAGAATCTTATACAAGGCGCAGCACGAAAGCCCTGCTTTCGTATTAGCCGCATTTTATCAAATAATATTTCCTCTTTGATAATGCGGACTAGACCGTTCTTCGAGCACGTTCCGCACGTTTCACCGTCGGCACTCACCAGATATGGTTACGGAAAATGCTTCTGTATAAGGGTGGATTTTGTGCAGTAATGTGTGTGTATACACATAGGTATGTGAGTATGTGTAGATATAAGTTCGTGTTAGAATTATCTGTTTTGAAATCACTCGTTCGTGTTGCACGCATATAATTTTCGATAATAGTTTTAGACGATTTTAAAAATAAAATTTTGTGTAAAATTTGTATAAATTACATTACTGTCAACGACGTATCAATTTAGTAAAAAGTCCTGTTGATACTTAATTAAATTAACTTGTAATTAAAATAAATGTATAACATAAAATATATGTTTTATGCTCATATAGGGAGTCCACAATTTAATTTGCAAAGTTTTATTTTTTTAAATAATAAAGAGTTAAGAGGAGCGTTTACCTATCGAAAACTCAGGCATAGCCGTTTTGTGTTTTTAGAAATAACCACAAAAATGCATGAATTTGATTAATGTCTACTAACTAAAGCTGGTACACAAAAGAAAAAAACAACCTCTATGGGCCAGCTGCACATTTGATGAACGATATAAAAAACAAAAAAAACTCTATGTAATTATTTTTGAAGATAAAAAACATGAAATAGTAAACATCGTCACATACATTTCACCGAGTGTTTTTCAAAGCTATTGCGTCGTCTATCCCTACTTTACGGTGTCTCTACCGGTCTTAGCCGAGACGCAACTCTATCGGAATCGGTCGGTTATTCCAGACTTAAATCTGAGTAACAGTTTGCCATTAAAAAGAAATGTCATATATATCAATAATATTCGAGTGTATAATAATATAGCAGTTATGGGCAAGCGAAAATTGGCTTATTATAAAACATCAACAGTTCCGTAAGTACTCATTCTTTATACATCATGTTTCCCATCTATAGTAGTCCTTTATCTATGACAGAATCTGTGAATAAAACCGAAGCGCTGTGACAGAACGGAATATCGTCTACCTCCACCTACTCACACTCCCTTGCGTCTACCCGTCCCGCGAGTAATATAAGTTGCATAAGTTTTTATTTGTTAGTAAATGCCCCTCTTAATTGATTCTGGTGTATAAAAAATAAAATGTGTTTTTTACTGTTGTTATATCTTTTTATTATGTCACTACTAAAGAACGTCAAATGACTAAACTTTATATATATATATATATACTTGACAAATATAACATTACAGTTGACTATTTAGATAGCTTTACCTATGTAGACAATTCATTAAAGCGGCAAATAAGTATCGAGTTTGATTACTGCTTACACTTGTTCATTAAATCGGCGTTCTATTTCACAGAAGGGCCTCGAAAATATCACATTCTATACCAACACTAACGCGTTTCTGCCAGTCAGTTTTGATATTTGTGATTGTTTTTGATTATCATCTGCTGTTTAGATTTTGATTTAGTTTTTGTTTCCGTAAGCATATTTAGACTCGATTTATGTTAGGCAACTCTTTCAGATCCGTTTTAAAAGATTCAATCTAAGCCCTGGAACTGCTGCATATGTATTTCTTGATATTATCTAGTAGATAATATATTTTTTGGTGTCCTTTAAGTATTACTACTTTTGAACTAGATTTTTACATTAATTAAAGTTATGTTATACAACTTAATTTTGCGTTTTAATCATTCATTTTAATTTCTTTTGTTTTGTTGGCAACTATTAACATTGGTGTTACCTTTAATACTATTTAACCAATAAAAGCTTGGATTGTTCTCTATTCTACTACAGTTTTGATGTTTTATTTTGTGACCAGTATACAGTAGGTCCTGTTTTTTATTATGTTAGTGCTGATTTCAATGTCAAATAACCTTGTCACACTATTGCCTACCTATTAATTCATCTGGTGGTCTCTTACCCGCTGACCTTCACAGATGTTAATGTAAGAGTGGCGCCTTCTCTATTATTATCTCGGGTTTATGCCTGTTTCGAAACCCCGACTGTCTTCAACTGAGCCGGCGGCGGTCTGCAAGATAAAAGACGTCAAAGGTAGATGTGCCATAGTAGGTTTTAGCAGAGTTAGCTATTGTCTTTAATAGAACTATTATTTAATTTTATGTACTGCTGGCGCCTATGTACATTGCTACTATTGACTCATGAGATTTACGCATGGTAGTACGTTCGTAGCTTTTGTGTATAACTGTGAGTGTTATGAAGCACATGTTGGACAGACCAGGAGATCGTTTTCACCACACATCAAACACGAAAGAAAAGAAACTGCAAACAAGAAAAAGCAAGCTCTACATGAGCAAACCACTGCCAAGAACACAAACAGCAGCTTAATAGTAATTACGGCTTACGACATGTAGAGGATATGATCACAAATTAAATCTTTTAAGAAGCTTGGAAATTAATAGGTTTTATTAAGCACTGAGGTATTATTTTAAATGACCAATAACAGATTAATACCTCCCCTTTTCTCCATTTAAATATTACTTCTATTTGTCAATTGCATTAGTTATATTTTACTTCTGAAAAGGAAATTGTACATTCCCTACTTGTTAGTTCGCTTATTTTGTCCTAATTGTGCAACCTTCTCCTTACATAGTTTATGGGTGAATATACTTCAGTAAATAATTTTTTTTTGTTATTCTCATCTCTCTGTGTGTGTTAGTTTATTTAATTTTCTAAGATCATGGAGCATTAACATATATTTCATCTTTCTATTGCGTATTTAACATATTAGACAGTTATTGTTATGGTAATTTATGTTTTATTGTACTAATGTTCGAATTAGTTTTATATAGGATTTCTTTACTCTACTACATGTTTAACCAACAAGTGATTAATATGTCTAATTTTCCCATAGATACATACATGTATTGTGTATTGTTTTACTAAAATACAAAGTGTAATGCCAATGGCCATTTATTGGCTTCTCATATTGTCGCGGCATATACTGTAAGTGACTACAAGTTCGTGGAATGGGGGAAAAGGGAAATACAAAATATATTCACCTGCAACCCTAATACATACAGACCTTTCAATTAGCTTGTGTATGCTTTCATACCAAAATGACTTACCTTTATCTAAAAAATGCGCCGAAACTGCATCCTTTACTTTCTTAGCTCTCATAAATTTCTTCCCACGCAGCTCTTTTTCATTTTTTAGTAAAACAGTAAAGGTCCCTAGAAACCAGATCTAGACTACAGGATAGGTAATTCAAATTTTCGAAGCCCAGGTTATGCAGAGCAGCCAGGGTAACACGACTATTGTGGACGGAAACACTGTTGTGCAGGGGTAGGACATCTTTTGTCAATTTTCCATTTGATTTATTTTCTGACCTATTTTAATCGCTCTACGTTTGAAGCGTAGTATTCTCCAGTTATGGAAACGCCTTTATCTTTGTTATTAATTAACACTATCCCTTTTGACTTTCAGAAAAGAGTAGCCTTGAGCTTGCCGGCCGACTATGACACTTTAAACTACTTTGGTGGTGTTGTGCCATTTTTTATGTCACTGCATGAAGACACAGGTTCATATTGATAATATATTATTCCCATCTTCATTACAGGTATCCAAACATACACGGGATAATCCACTCTCTATTGCTTTGCGCGTGAGCATCCTCGGTACACATTTTGCGCTGATCTTAGTCATGCCCAGATAATCATGAAGGATTTTAAAAGTTGTTGCATCAGAAACATTCCTGCTAGGTGCGTCTTCTTTAGCCAAGTATCTTTCTTTATTAATTTTTCGACTTTTTAACAAGTTCTGGAATCAAATAATCTCCCCACCTTGACGTATGACGTATGGTATGGCCGTACTGTTCTTGTTTTGTGAGGAACTTGATAACGGTGCGATACTCGATTTTCTCCATATTTTACACTTTCTACCAGAATAAGTTGCAACTATAGTTTTTAATTTTCAGTGCTAGAATATAGTAAATACACATATATGTGGTAGTACTAAAAAGAAGAACATAATATTGATATAACTTGTGCTTACAAACGAGTGCTTTACAACCTAATCCATATGTTATTAAAATGTCGCTTAGTATAAAGAAGGAATAAGTGTAACAAGAATGCATTTTAGGTACTTGCAGAGTAAGAAAGAGTGGTCTATGTGCATATATCAGCTACTGTCATTTTATGTAATAATATGTAAACAGATATTATGATGACTTTATTGAGCTATTCTGTTTCACTGCTTTATTTATCGAGTTTAGATAAAGGAATGATAACAATAGAATACCCTATGATTATATGTTAAACAAAAGCGTGCTATTTATCATAAAAGCAAAATATTTTGAAAATATAATTCACAGCATATTGCTGTGGCAAAATAATTATTTGGAATAGTATTAATTATAGTATTGCCATACGTTAGGCATTGCCAAATAGATTATGCTGTGTGCTGTTCCAGCAACATAACTAATAAAGATGATGATAATTTTTTATTATCCTTAATATATTTATTTATTTTCTTAACAGCACGTACTTTATAAGTATACGTGAATTCTACCAGTGTATCTAAATTTCTCCTTTCTCGTCAAATCTCTTGTTTTTCTTATTATATGGATAAGGTTATAGCTTATTTTGAATAAAAATCAGAAACCATATAAAACATAATTGTATAATTTATTCAACATTATTTTTAGAATAGATAGCATCGCTATACTATATTCACCATTTAATTATAAAAGAAGAACATAATTGAAAGAAAACATTTGTACCGTGTTCTAGGTTGTAATGTTTTATATTACGAATATATTTTTAATGTATAATAAAAATAAAATATTGTCCTTTTTCAAAACAAAGAAAATTCAATTAATGTTAGTATTCTATTGACATTTTAATGCTAATTCTATTCCATCAGAAACATTATATTCGCACGTAATGCTTTGATAAACTTAGAACTTCGCAATGGTCAATGTTCGGAGAAAAAGCTTGAATTTGATTATTGGCTACAAACATTCACACGTATTGTGTCCAGCATCTCAAAGTCCGCCACCCAGAAACACTTCCCTTCTTAAAAATCTGGTTTAAATTATTAATTTATAATAAGAAAATTGTTTTGAGAATTAATGATGCCTATAAAGTGCCAGAAAATATACATTTGCACGTTATATCCTCTTAACACCCAACACCATTAATAATTCTATTTGTGTTGTTAAAACTAATGAATGTATATTATTACAGGACAATATCTATTATCCCTGTTGCACAACGTTATATTGAATATACATTTGCACGTTATATTACAATATACGCATAGCAACACTGATAAATCTTTGTTTCTAAAACTTACTTTGAATTATTGAAAAACTCTTCAAACTCCAATTTTTTTTATACAAAAATTATTAACAAAAGAAAATTCTTATAATGAATGAAACTTAAATACAAATAAAATTAATATGCTAATACAAGAAATATTGAACGAATATAATCGTGGTGTATCTGACCCTACGATTTAATGTCTTTTTTAAGTCGTTTTTAATCTCTCTCCAAATAACTAACTAACTCTTGTTCATTTTTTTTTCAATTTATATACCCGGGAAGACACGTGACCGCTCTCAACGCCATCCTTGGAACTACCATTTAAGTTGCCATCGTGATACGAACACACACAGACACGCACTTATCGTCTTTGACAGTTCCTTCACCTAAACGTCAACACACTGAGAATTGTTCGCTCATTTTTTAAAAAAAAGTCTTTCACTAAAATTATCCAGTATCTTCCGATGTAGGTATATTCGTATTAATATAATTCTTCCTTATATTTGTTTATGAATTTGTTACCTTCTTTATTATTTGCCACATACTTCCTCTTTCCGTTCGCTAACACAATTCTTATTTTTGTTTTATTTCCAGCTTTCGGTAAAATTGGAAATATATTATAAATAACAGGTATTCTTTTTATAAGATTACTCGTACTACCAAGATCCATCTGGTGTTCCATTTCGTCGCTTCTTTCGATCCAGGACTTTTCCAACGGTGATATATTTATCTGTAAAAAACTACAAACGAAGTTTGCATTATATTTTCTTCTTTATAGGTCTCAAAACCATATAAATCTCTCTCTGCAGTCAATGAAACATAGTGCTACACACTCGAATTCATGTATGTACTTTATTATTTGCCAGCTGTCGTTTATAAAAACACTACTGCTGATTGTATGGTCTCGGAATATTTTAACCCCATATCCTTTTTTTATTATTTACTTATAAGTGAAGGTAAATTTTATTCTTTTAGCATGACTTATTTTAATTTCTTTTATAAAGTTTTTATTACCTTATGCACATTCTCAAGTTTACATAATTTATTCAATTATATTTTTCTCTCGTGCATATCGGATCTTGTCTTCTTCATACAATTTTATTGCATTTAGATGACTAATTCTTTTCACACTTCCATCCTTAAGCATAACCCTTTCTCGGTTATTTGCTTTCATTTCTCTTTTATTTTTAAACAACGGTCCATTATTCAAAATGTTCAGTGCAATTTTCACGCATTTTTTAAAGTCAGGTTGTTTTTCATTATACACAAACCATATATCCTGTTTCTCTTTTCTATAAAAGAAATATATATATAACTTAAATTTATCTCGTCTTTTATTTTGTACCTGTTTAATATCTAAATTATTAATATATATTCATTTTTATTTCTGTGTTTTCTATACTTAAATGTATGCAACTTAGCATACTCTTATGTTGAAATCTTTGAATACAATAAAGCTGATTTTTACTGTCTCTTTTATATTATTTTATACTTAAATTTATTCTTAATGCTATTACTATTATTTTTAATATGCAAAAGACCACGGCAATATGTACACAAGATAAATAAATATATAAACACAAACAGTGGTTTTTATTACTGTATTCATTTCAAATAATGTAATTAAAATTTACCTTGATATGTATCTACCATTTATAAAACCATATCATTTACACTAGATCTAATTTTGCTCGTCATAGGCGCATCCCTTGTCAAAAATTCCCATTAGATTGAATATAATATTTTTTATCTCAAAACGACAAGGAATATTTCACAGCATAATATCAAACTATTTCTCTGTTCACGAAATACTTGCGATTCTCTTCTATATTTTACATCAGGCATAAGAAATTGTGAACATCAAAGTTACGTGCCAAATCTCTGCGTGTCGTTCTGTTGAAATCTTCCATTTTAAATCTCGTATTATGAATGCGAGCTCCTATGACACGTAGTAAACCCATTACCTCCAATATTATTCAGGTAAGTTTTTCGACATCTAGACGTACCACAACTAAATCAAGCATGACGTGACATCTTCCGAAACACACTCATGTATACACAAGAAATAGGAAAGAGGCGATGACAGCGCTGTTTCTCAAGTTTTGGGAGCTTTTTAAAGTTATCTGCTTTACTCTCCGTTGAGCTTTAATAAATACGTATAGCGGGATGGCCCCGATCGTATTCTTATACGTGCCGTTGTTTTGTTTTGCTGACATAAGACGAACGTGTTGTTGTGAAAAGACATCGCATACTGTCACTTATCCTAATGGATGGTGTAATAAAAAATGTAGGTGCTGCGTTTTGCGTAAAATTTGCGAGTTTTTTATACATCTTCGTTGTTAGAGCCCTCTTGCTGGAAAAATGACATTTCAGTTTTAAATATTAATTAGAATATTTAGTGTACAGCATCTGGATATAAGGAATTTAACAATGAGGGAAGAATAATATGAAGGAAATGAAACATAAAAAAATTGTATATTTTTTGATAATTGTAATTATTTATTTCGAAATATTAATATTTATGTTCTACAGAATCTTTTTGAAAATTGTCTATCGTTGCTCATTATTTACTTTACATTAATTCTAAAATGAGGACAAAATAAGTCTAAATAAGCCCGTACAAAAAATATTGCCAGAAACTAATGCAACAGAAACACAACTAAATTATACATAATTGAAAAATTTTATGCTGAACTGAATTATATTCAAGAATACCCCTACCCCTACCAAAGTACTTCAACTAGAGGTGGGCAGTTCGGGTCCGAACCGGTTCAGTGAACCGAATCCCAGCAGGGAACCGAGGGAGCCGGTTCACTAAATTTCAATGAACCGGATCTCGGCTCACTTGGGTCGACTGAATAATTTG
Source organism: Amphimallon solstitiale (assembly GCA_963170755.1). Classification (NCBI taxonomy): domain Eukaryota; kingdom Metazoa; phylum Arthropoda; class Insecta; order Coleoptera; family Scarabaeidae; genus Amphimallon; species Amphimallon solstitiale. The sequence continues at coordinate 27,856,545 of OY720680.1, forward strand.
GAAATTATACTTGGAATACGGTCGCAGGTTGGATTGAAAAATAAAAATTGATATTATATAACAGGTAGGGTACGAACTAAAATATTTATTTTTGTACAACATAACAGCATATTGTATAAATATATAAAATGTATATACTGAACTGAATATCAAAATGTAAAAATAACTAAACAGCTTACGTATAAATCTAAATTCTACATTGATAATTTACAAATTATAATTTAAAAAAATGATTTGTGAAGTATTCGCGGTTGTTAATCGACTTTTCCTGTCAGTAATAATGTTCCCAGATTTACTAAAAATGCGCTCGCAAGGAACAGATGTAGCCAAGACACATAAACTTTTTTTAATATTTCGTAAATTCTGGGATAGACATCTTTTCTTTGATGCCACCATGTTAGTGGATCTTGATGTCTATTGATTATCGGTTCATTTAGGTATTTATCAAATTCAATTATTCCAGCCGCTATCGATGTCGAATTTGAAATTGCCAGTTGTTTTTCAACTTGCTTATCAAATTCCTTCCACAACAGAGAAGTGGTACATGATAATGAAGATGAAGGAACATTTGTGAATTTTTCATCAGTTTCACTTCTTATATTAGAAATATTTGTAGAACAAATTTTATTTTTTAATATTGCACATGCCGCTTCATATTTTGAATTATTTGAAAAACCAAATTTTTTAAATCGGGGGTCCAAAATTGCAGCCTCCGCGATTAATTCATTATGTTCAATATTTCTAAATCTTTCTGTAATTTCTCGATGAAGAGTGTGGGCCATATTCCGAATTTCTGCAGGTAATGTCTCATTATTCGAAAATGTTAAAACATGACGTTTCATTGATTGCACGAACAAAATTTCTTTTGATAATGTTACATTTTTTTCAGCGCTTATTTCCATTCTTAGGTCATTGAAAAGACTTAAAATTTCGGATGCCACAATTGCAATATTCCAATCATTTGGAGTCAGTGTATTTATTTCTTCATTCGAAATAATAGCCAATGTAGATACCACGGCGTCTTTAATTTTTAGAATTCGCAACAACATTATATACGTTGAATTCCATCTTGTACAAACGTCTTGCTTTACCTTTAGGATGGGTATATCCATTTGTTCCTGGAGTTGTTTCAATTTAGTCGCAGACTGAGCACTTCGCTTAAAAAATGCGACAATTTTTCTGATTTTTGAAATGGTGTTTTCAATTTGCATTACCCCCTTTTGTACAATTAAATTTATCGTATGTGCAAAGCACCCCGAATGCCGCCAACCACCCGCCCGAACTGCAGCCACAATATTAGCTGCATTATCTGACACAATGAATGTAATTTTATTCTCGATATGCCATTCTTTGAATGTTTTTTGAAACATTTTAGCCATATTTTTAGCAGTATGTCGTTCAGTGAACTGAACACAGCATAAACAATTTTGAACTAATTTCCGTGTTCTTACCCAGCCAATGAGCTGTCAAAGCAACAAAGCTGTCATTGTTAATTGACGTCCACGCATCAGTAGATATACATACGGCAAACGCTTCTTTAAGTTTTTCCTCTACTGTTTTTTTAGTCCTATTTTAATATTGCAGTATTAAACTAGAAGAAATAGTTTTCCTGCTGGGAAGCTTATATCCAGGGCACAATAAATTGACAAACTTTTTAAATTCTACATCCTCAACAATTGTAAATGGCTGGTATTCTTTAACTATCATCCTTACCAGTTATTCATCAAACTGTTTTGATCTATTTAAAGACACTGGTTTCATATTTAAAAAGAAATTGGTGATGTCTTCTTTCCTTTTTACTGCAGGTACCGTGCTAGATGATCTCTCTCTCTCAGGACCCAGGACACACTCCAAGGGAGCACTTAGTGAATTATAAAGAATAGGTGGTACTGATGAAGTAGAAGGAAGAGACTACTCAGGTTCATCTATAGTTTGAGATGATGCTACAGTACTTTCCCTGTTTATAGAAATTCCCACATGTTTTTTTTAATATGCCTTGTTAAATTTCCTGTTGAACCGCCTTTAGCAGTTATTAACTGTGAACAGTAACAACATTTTGCCTTGTCTTTATTAGCCAACTCAGTAAAATGATGCCAAATTTCACTTTTCTTGCGTGAATACGATGACATGTTACTTGGTAAAATTAAAATAGGCATTCAATTTTTTAACAATTCCGAACACATTTATTTTGATTACCTCGTAAACAGCAATACTCAGTATTTCCAATACTATAATAATTGTGTGGTACGTTGAGGAAAATTAATAAATTGTAGTTAAAATGCAGTGCACTGTATCCGATTAAGCGAATTTTAAGAATATACGGCAGAGACGTGAATCTCTTAAAGGGTAAGAGGAAAATGAATATAATTTATAATATTTGTATTTTCAATTCTCCCAAAAATTATAAATTTCACCCTTTTCATATCAAACACAGACTTTTTTAAGTATATGTGAACACTTGAGGTACCTACCTATATTAGTTGTTTAACAATGGCCTGTTCTATATCGGTCAAAGACGCATAACAGTACTTATTTATTATTTATATAGTTCTCAAAAATATTCCTTTGGATAATAAAATAAACTATTTAATTTATTAGTTGTCTGTGAGTTACAAAATTCTTACAAACATTTTTATTACACCTGTATCACAATCATAATTGCCATTTAATAATGCTATGAAAATTATGAAATGCTCTAGTTCTAATTACTTTTTGTTCGAATGGCATTATCTTTAATAATTATAAATACCAAATGAATGTATAATTTAGTTTTACATAGGTATATTTTGCTTAATTTGTGTAGATCAATCTGATAATTTGTCAAATTTGTGTGAATTGTACCTTCAAATAAATTGTTTGTCAAACATTTTGTATAATTGGTGTGCGCGCAGCCTAAATTATCATCCCGGTTCGTTTGCGCCGACGACGTCGCCGAGTATTACATACGGTGTGCTATTACGGATCCACACGGTTCAAATGAGCCGGTTCCGGGACACGGCTCACTATGAGGAGCTCAACCGAGTGAGCCGGGTCAATGAAAAGAACCGTTTTGCCCACCTCAAACTCCAACGTGTTATTTGTTAAAAATGTGTGACAAGTTCTTGACGCAATTCTTAGGACATTTATTTGCAACTTGAATAATATGACATTGTCCCCACAACATGGTTTATATATTGCTGTAACCTTATCTAAAAATAATTACAATAATATTTAATAATTATTTATTTGGTTTTGCATATTAATATTCTAAACTGATAATGTGATGTATTTATTTAAAATTTAAAATTGGCGGAATAATTCCAAAAAGTAAATAAATTGTAATTAGCTACATAATGCAAAATTCTAAACTCAAAATAAAGATTCAAATTTCAAATTAAACTACACGGTCATTCAAAAATAAAATGACAAGAAATTCCACCCTAACAATAAAAAAATTCAAAATTAAAAATGCTCTCTTATTTCTTTTCTTCAGGAGTAGCTTTTCTCGATTACGTTAGTTCCGTAAAATATTGATATAAATATTAACATATGTGTGAGTGGATAACAGATATCTAACATTGAAAACAATCATTAGAGACATGTGTTTCGAGCTACTGTGATGTTAAAAGCCTGCTAAGTGATAGTCAGTTATGCATATGACTAAAATCATTCAAATGTGTAAATAAATGCTAAATTTTTTTTTTTTAAATACTACTAATAGGTTTTATGCAATAAAATATTTCGGCGTATGATTTAACTTATTTGTCATTAATGTAAAATGTATTTCATTTGTTATTAACATTTTTTCATTGCATATCTATCTTTGCTTTTAGTTTAAGCAGTATTTACACATTTACCTATGCAGTGGGTTCATAACCACCACAATGCACGGAAAATCTGGTCGATCCGTTGTATTGTCACATTTACTGTCTTTTATTCCTAGCTACACAGATACATATTTTGTAACAAAGAGTTTTAACGTAATATTAGTGTTAGGTATTACTACACTTTTGTGAAAGCGCACAAAATGTATATATTATTATCTCCGAACCTTTTGATCGGTTTCAACTTCTTTTATCTCCTTTGCAATTAGTTTGCACACAAATTTCTCTTTCATAAGTGAATGTATTTTTTGAATTTTATTTGCACATAATTGTTTAATTGAATTTTGATACAATTTTGTGGAACTGAATATTGTCGTAAAATAATTTACTTGTAAGTTTACATCAACCACTAGTTTGGTCGGCTAATAATATTTGGTTTGATGGAAGCAATATCTTATATTTTAGGTAATAATATAATAATAAGGTATATTTGCGGTGTAAGACGAAAAGGAAGAATTAGGTCTACATAAGACGTAAAATCAAACATTTCATATACCAGTCACAAAGGATAATTCTCATCGTAGTTTTACGTTTTAAAATAAAATCACTACAACAAACAAGTAGTGAGTGTAAATAATAAACGTTTAAGGTGTAGTTTTGAAGTAACATGTTTCGTGAAACAGTGCTGGAATCTTATTAATACAAAAATCTTTGGTCTTTAGAACACAAAATCATTTTGAGAAAACTAGCATGAAACCGCACCTGCAGGCCATCACCAAATACACGGGTTTCACGCAACCCGAACATAAAGTTTAAAAACCCACTTTAAAGTTTGACGTAAGTATACTCAAGTAAACATATTGCAGATGCATATTTCAATTTACCGATGACACGAATAAGGAATATTCCATATCTGTACATTTTTAAAAACCAGCATAACATAGTTTTAGGAACACACCGGACAGAAGTCGTCTTATTTCAAATTAATAATCAAAATTATATTTTTATGTCTAGTTACAAGCAGTGTTGTGCATTATCTGGATGATTTTATCTAGATAAAAGTTTTGTTATCTATCATCTTATCTTAGATAAAAAGGTAGATTATCTAAAGGCTGTAAATAACATATAATTTTTTTTGCGGGTTTTCAATTTTTTTTTGGCGTGCCTCGAAGTTTGTAACGAAATCAATAAAACACGCGACAGAAAAAAATTGCAAAATAAGGAAAAAATATTAGAATTGTTTCTCAATTTGAAACTCCAAAGACTAAAACGCACTGAGTGGAATTGCTGAAGAGTACTGCAGGGGTGATGGAACCACTGGCTTGTTCATTAGACAGACTGCAAGGGGAAATAGAATGTTTTCTGGGCTTTGTTGCTCCACCTTTATCCATTCTCAGCATCAAGTTGATTAAGATCTTATTTCTTGTTTGCTGTAGTGCTTTGAAGGTGGCCATAATCAAAAGGGATAAAACAGAGGTTTTCACACTTGTTTGACATGGAAACCTACCCGACCAAAAGTAAAGCGTTTATTCTGTCAGCAATGAGTTACCCAAATTCAAAATCAAATGGATACAATGTAACAGTAATTCTTGGAGAGTAAGCGCTCTCACACTATTAAATCACGCAAGTATATATATATGAAAAATTTTTTTTTTGTATATGAATAAATGTAATGCACATCTACCCTAAGCCGGTATTGCAAACAAACAACGTGCAGACAGCTGTTTCGACCTTACATGGGTCTCATTAGTGCACGAACGTGTTTGATCACAATCCCTCAAAAGCTTAGAAAACCTGATATTGTCAACTTACGTACCAAACACCATGAGAGATTCTCAGCGACATCTGTTACCCAAGTGCGACATCGCAAGGTAATGTTGCCCTCCGTAGTACAACTACTAATCGGGGAACTGTAGATATGCGTGCATTCAATGAACACGCCATAGGTGGCGTACCTATTACAATACAATGTAACAGTAATTCTTGGAGAGTAAGCGCCCTCACACTATTAAATCACGCAAGTATATGTACATATACGAAAAAAAATTTTCGTATATGAATAAATGTATGAATGCACATCTACCCTAAGCCGGTATTGCAAACAAACAACGCGCAGACAGCTGTTTCGACCTTACATTGGTCTCATCAGTGCACGAACGTGTTTGATCACAATCCCTCAAAAGCTTAGAAAACCTGATATTGTCAACTTACGTACCAAACGCCATGAGAGATTCTCAGCGACATCTGTTACCCAAGTGCGACATCACAAGGTATCGCAATACCGGCTTAGGGTAGATGTGCATTCATACATTTATTCATATACGAAAACATTTTTTTCGTATATGTATACTTGCGTGATCAAATGGATACTTGAGAGACTTGTTAATTACTGTAAAGAAATATTTATAAATGAATTTACTTTCTTGGCATCACAGTCCTTACAGATAGTGAATCTGAAACGAACGACAGATAGGTTTACAAGTTGATTGTTATCTAAATTATATATATATATAAAAAAAAAACTAAAAATGTTACATGCATACCCAACTATTAAAAAAATATTACTTAAATATAACATGACACGAAGAAATCGACAATCTGACAAACATTTCGAAATGTTGTTAATTTGCCGAAGCAACCTTAAGACCTGATTTCAAGTTATACTTGCGCTGTCGCAACTTTGCTTCACTGATTTTTATATTCGTTAATTTGCCATTAGTAATCTAGTAAATTAGTCATTAATAACAGGAATATGAAAAGCAGTGCCCCAAAGTTTCGACGTGAAATCAGTCTCTAAAGCATTAATAATAGTGAATAAATTTAAGAATGTATATTAAATTTGTTCATTTTAGCGTTGTGCATTATCTATATCAAAAAATCTCGTCCTTATCCTTTCTATATAAATCGATACCCAAACCACGTTGAATTCTAGAACAAAATTCTTAGTTCTGAAGATTTTACTAGTATATTTGTTGAATTATCTAGATAAATTATACTTTATCTATCACCTTTATCTTGATAGTCATTTACAAAATCGTCTTTTATCTGCATCTAGATAACATTTTTCGGAGTTATCTGTTACCTTATCTAGATAAAAAAAAATGGTTATCTGTGTATAACACTGGTTACAAGAATATATGTATACAAGGATGTGGTTCAAACATTTAAAAGACTTTTTGTACTCACCGCCTTTAAAGTGACATTTGGCGCATGTGTCGCTCGACCAGGAGAGAGTATTTCTCGGTCGAGGCGACTGCAAAAATTCGAAAATACACTGGCTCTTTGGGACATTTAAAAAAAATCTAACTTGATAGTAATAAAATTTAGTCTATAAAATACTACTTTCTTCGACTATTCTTCACTGAAAGTTGGGGAAATAGGAGTAATAATTAAAAATTCTTCCAATAAATTTGTGGGGCCATATATTTGACCACATCGACATTCATATTGGCAGTTCATAAGAAATTCTAATTAAACCAAAAAAACGCAATAAATGTAATATAAATTTATAAATATAAAAATAAATACCTCATGTTTGCCATGTGTAAGAATATAATAATTTAATTTTAGGGAAAAATGAGTAATAGTTACGTACATGAAATGCTTAAATTAATTAGGTAATCTATTTTAGGTTAGGTATGATACTAATGACATTAATCAATAATATTTTTTTAATTTAATGTTCTTACAAAAAATATTGTACAAACCACTTGCGTGAAGACATCTTTCACGCTTTTCATCTTCCAAGCTTTTAATTGCGCGAATATTAAAAGCACTCGCTGACTGCGGTCGCTCGTGCTTTCAAAGTGCGCTCATGCGTGAAAATAGTTTTCCCGCACTTGGATCGTAAATAACTATTAGCGCGCGCGACACTAAGATACTACAAATGCTTCTCTGAGCTTATTTTGTAAAGTTGGGCGTTGTATTTAACATACGTAAATTTCAGACCAGTAACTAGCACCAAGAATTAATATTGACTGAAAGTCATAAAATAAAGATTTTATATACTCGCGGTTTTTTTCTAAAATCGATCTAATAGGGCAACTGTATATCATTAGCATCTCTTGGTTCGGGTAAATTTACGTCATTAGAAGAGATGTAACCTCCGATTGTTTGAAAAGGTTCTTCATTCTCAAGGATGAGACGTCTAATTTGATGTTAGAAAAGTTCCAAAAAATATGCTGAACTAAAATGAAATGCATTTCCTATAACTAGTTCAGACTTAATGCATCGTTATTAACACATTTTTATTCTAAAAATTATTGAAAATTTAACGCAATTGATTGACGATTATACTGAAAACTTTCCAATCCCTATCGTTAGAAAATCTGTTCACTAAATAGTTGATTATCTAGAAAATGAGATGTATTCCATTTTCCTTTAATTTGATTTCATTAACTTACAACCCAAAATTCTTTTTCGTATTTATTTCGTCCTCGTATTTCAAAACTAAATACAATAAAGTTCAAAACGACGTAAAATATTTCCAAGCGGAAGGGTAATGTAATAATATACATGTTGAACCCAGTTTCTCACTGTTGTGCATAAACATTTGGGTCAAACATACCTCCGCTTTAGTGATCAGTGGGAATAGAATTCCGCAGCTTTATAACAAATGTATCTTCTTTTCTACGAGACATGTAATAAAAAGTAATTTAATTAAACTTTGCTTTTTCTACGAACGCAAACTTTAAAACTATCTCCCATTTTACCAGCTCACTTCCTTTTAATAAACCGGATAAAGAGGGCAGAAGATTTCTCAAAATTTCTTTGTGCGAGGTCTGTGACAAAACCAATTAACAATATCAAAGAAAACATTTAAAAAGGGTTCCCTCTGGAATTCAACGCACACTTATTTACTTGGTAAAAGTTTAGTTTAAAGTCGGGTAAGTATAGCCATACAAACTGGGTTACGGGAAACAAATGGCAGAGTGACATTATAATGTATGTTTTCAATTTATTCTCTGTAATTATACAGCAGATGGATTCATTTCATTATTCTCAAATTTATTATTCACTCAATAAGAAAGTCTGCATTAATAGAAAGCTTTTTGAGATACAAAGCTGTTATTACAATTCAGAATTTCCTAAATTTACTTGTCACATTCAATATCTTTCTACACATTAAAGAAAATGTCAGTTCTATTTTCGTTCTGTTTTTAACACTGTTGATTAAGTCTTTTATTTCTTTACATAACAAACAAACATTTTAATGTCACTTTGGTGTCTCGACTGATAAAATAGTGGTTTGGACGGTGTTCACGTGCGCGCGGTGAAATATGTAAAATTAGTAAAATTTTTGAAAAAGTCATAGCATGAGATTGAGTTCATTCCTGACATTACACGATGTAATAAATCCTTCTCAATTTGGATTTCTAGCAAGGAAATCGACCTGTGCGCCATGTACAATGCCATTAATTCTATTTATGATTCATTGGATTGGATGGCGGGCGTTGTGTTTTGGGTATATTTTGCGACTTATCTTGAGCTTTCGACGTTCTTGATCACGACATCCTGTTAAATGAGATGGAGCGGGTTGGTATTCGGGGGACGGCACTCGAGCTTCTCAGGTCGTATCTCACAAATATGTATCATGCTACGAGTTTTAACGGGGTAATGGATGGCGTATGTGCAGATTATATGTCAGAGTTTACGTCGGTAGACAGGGATGTGCCGCAGGGGTCTATTTTGGGGCCCACTTTAGTCTTAATATATGTTTTTGATCTACAGGCAGCGCTTCGTGACTGAGCTGTTACGCAGTATGCTGATGACACTACATGTGTTTTGTCGAGACTTTAATAAATTAATTTTAAACACAGCAAATACCAAGATAGTTTACTTCTCAAAAAATGTAAAGATAAACTATAAACGATCTTTACATTTTTTGTATATTCGATCGGGTGGCCGTTCAGACCCGGTAAGTCCATCCTGTAGCTTTCTAGGCCTAACTTTGGATTCTTTCTTGTATTGGCGTGAGAACTGCGCTCTTCTGGCCAGCGGGTCTCCTCCGCCATATATGCCCTTAACATATTGAAGAAATGTACCTCGACCGATGCACTTAAGGTATTTTATTATGGTAGAATAGAATTTCACCGATATACAACTGTTTTTTTGGGGATCATCCACCAGTTTGAACTCTATATTTTTATTGCAAAAGAGAGTGATTCGATCAATGTGTGGGATGCATTTTTTGACCTCCTGCAGGGATCTTTTCCGTAACTCGAAAGTTTTCACGCTCTCTTCTTTATGGAAATTAGCAACCAGGGGCCTATTTCAGTTGTTAGTATATTCTCAAAAATATTTGTGAGTGTGATTCAGGGGAGAATTCTTAATTCTTGCTGCTAGTTACTGGTCTGAAATTTACGTACGTTAGTGTAAGACGCCGAACTTTATAAGATATACTCACAGACGGATTAGTGGCGTCTTAGTGTTGCGTGCGCTAAAGTCTTTTAAATGTTTGAACCATATCCTTGTAATACGTATATTCTTGTAACTAGACATAAAGGTAGCATTTTGATTATTAATTTGAAATAAGACGACATCTACCCTGTGTGTCCCTAAAACAATGTGAATAGGTGACACTGCGTTTTCTAAACAATCTAAAAGCCTGTTATAAAACATAATAGCTCTGTATCGAAATGACAGATCCCAGATTCAGTGATGACCGATTCTCCATCGCGACAGATACATACATCCCAGTTCCTGACAAATGCGGACTCATTCTTTGTACACCAAATCAAGACCACCAATTTATACAAATACACAAGTGCAACACACGCATATATTATAAAGAGAGTTGGGTCGAGGATTGAACCCTCTGGCACTCCAATACACAGGTTCATACGCGATGAACTGAATGATCCCACAATAATGTGACAGATTTTAAATAAAAACTGTTATTAACTGTACTAACGCACTTTTAAGTGAAAAATATTCCTTAAAAGAATCAGCAACCATTCTAGGATTATCAATGATTCTATCTGCGGAATTATAATACTTATTCTCATCTGAACGGTTGGTCTTTCGTAATACATCTAATAATTTTCGAGGAAGCTTTAAATTTATTCGTCGATCTAATTATGAAATTGTCATAATATTGTTTTTTTAGCTGACCCAACATGTTTTTGATAATCCAAAAAATACCAAGGCTATCTACTATTATTATTTATTGTAGTTCTTTCAAAGGACAATACAACTCAAAATTAAACGATTGGGCTTTATGGAATACCTATTTCATATTTGTTAATAGATATACTAAGAAACGGAATTTAAATAAAAAATGATAAAACGAACAGCATTCCAGCCAATATAAATTTTCTGTCAAGAATATTATTTTACTTCCAATTAATTAACAACTTTAGTTGCAAGGATTATTTTATATATTTATATTTAGGTACTGGGAACGCATGCATACTTACATCTATGTAGTATAGGTTGCATACACCCAAAACCATTTCTGAATCAAGTAGTAGAATGCCCTAACTTGGGACGTTTTCGCCATATTTCTTGCTATAACTTTTTAATTAAGTACATTAAAAATCTACAATATTTTTGATTATTGCTATCGAAAGGCCATTATAAAGATTAGTACAAATTATTTTGTAATTTTTTGTCACAAATACCATTTTTTATTTTTTTTCCGACTGTCCCAAGTTAGGACTAAGGAGTCTTAAATTGGGACAGTCAACCAAATCATTAATTTCTGCTTTCTTTTTAGATTCCGGACATTAGGCGCATGGTTCCTAAATTGAACATTATTTAAAAAAGACATACCACTAAAAATTTTTGATTTATATTAATTATTAACTGTGAAATAACTAAATAAAAGGAAGAAATAACATTTTATATTTTCTGATTCATAACAATACAAAAACTATATATAACATGTATTAAAAAAAAACAGTAATTCTTGTAAACAAACAAAATAAATAGTCAGTCTTCCAGGATTGCGACCCTGACATCCTCTAAATTTTCGAGCTAGTGTTGATTTGGGTACACCATATTTACAACTTGCCTCTCTGTATGAAATTTGCCCTTTCGCAAGTTCTTGTAGGGCGGACTCCAAGTTCTCTTCTGTGAAAGTGTTATATGGTTTACGTTTCTTCACAGGAGGCATGATGAATTCGTGTCCCAAGTTAGGCTACAAAAGTACAATTTTTAGAAATCTGCGCATATATAAACAAAATAAATATTTATATTATTGTTTGTTTCATAATTGTTATCAATATTCATTGACTTACAAGATGTTTGAAACCCAATTAGAACATCCTTTGTCTACAGCCATTGGAGGTAAAAGTTTGCAGGTTATGCATAAGACAACAAATTTAGAGCCAAATATAATGCTTTACAGATTTCTGTCATATAAATATTTAAACGTAAAAAGTAGTTTCCTGTAAAAAGTAAACCTTTACAAACAAGCAGATACCATTAATAGTTCTTTTATTTTTACATAGAGGGCGTGTATTCAATTTATATTAAAAAAGTGACGTTTGTCCCAAGATAGGGTACCGTCCCAAGTTAGGGCATTCTACGGTACATAATATGTTAATCTGTTTAAGTATTAAAACAGACATTTTTATGTATGTCTATCACTTGAAAAATACATAAATATATTGTAAAAGGAAGAACTAATTTTGATGTGATTTGATACCTTATTTAATAATATGAAAATGTATTAGCTTTGACTAGATTTTTCCTTAAATTATCGCTCGCTTGTCTTGAATTTCAAAGAAAGTTCAGAATTAGTAATATTTTCTTGAAACTTTATAGCGTAAGCTTCTTAGATGACTAATTATGCTCTATTACAGAACATCCCCCAGTTTACTTACATAGCAGTACACATAACAACGATGTTATATGCGCCAAAGAGCCAGGAAAACACGATTAGAATTTTCGAACAAATTTCAATTAATTACCTAACTTGTCAAGGCGGAAACTAATATCAAGTCTTAACTAAAATAATGTTCCTAATGGTGTTTGAAACTTAAATTGTGTTAACTGAATGTAAAGTGTTCTAATGCATATTGTGTAGGTACCTAATAGTTTCAAGTAAAATTAAATTTCACTTATTTCGATATTCTTTTTTTATATTATGTAGGTACTGATAACATGCATAGTAGACGTTTATACCAGTATTATTAAGAACGAAGTCTTCTGAAATATATGATCAATTTGAGTAATTCTTTTACCATTGCAAAATATATTTATTTCAGACGGACATATATAAGTTATGTTTCTTTAAGATAATTATTCAAAGAACCGAATAATAAGAGTAAATGTAAATTTATATAAAAGCCCTTTATAGTACAGTTTCTCAAAATGGCTCATATCGCAAACAAATTATAGTTTTATATAGGAAATTTTTATAGGGGAAATGAATTGAACTACACTTATGAGCAAAAGTACTGCATATTTTTAATTGTTTGTGCTACGAAAAATATTTTTTTTATTTATGACTATTTTTGGTCACAACAGACAACATATATACAATACACACACTTCTTTGAATAATAAGAACGTTAAGGGGGGGTTTTACTTGATCGGCGTATGCCACAAAATGGTCAAATTCAACGCAAAAAATCGCAAAAATCAAGGCACTTGAAAAAGTTGCCGCTACGTGAACGAAATAATGAATATTTGTTCTAGCGACTGACGATTCAAATTTGCAATTATGTATATTAAAAAATAGTTAAAATACAGCACTTTGAATTTTTTTTGTTTTATAGCGATATAAAGCTTACTCTGTTTAAAAAGTACTTTTTTGAATCGTGAGTACCTAGATATTTTTATTCTGAACTCGAAAATGTATTATTTTACTTTCAAAATAACCCTGGTCTCCAAAAAATTACTTTGAAACCAATGAGAATGATCACAAAGTCCGCACTAATAAATGGCAAATAGGCAACACATAATTCAACCTCTTACTCACACTTTCGTAATGTCTAAGACCAGCTATATGGAAGGTATACCTGGTCGACTGTATTAAGCCGAACATCATATAAACAGAGAGATCTTCACCTTTTTTTATTACCTTACGTAAACGAATGCTTCATTCAGATATAGGCTTTATTTTCTAATTATTTTAATGATATTTGGGAGAATGTATTAGATATTTAATTCTTCGTCTGGAATAAATATATGTTGTTATTATTATGAAATTTAACTTGTTACTTAATTTCTGGCGGTGATATTTTGCTTTAGATGTTGAAGGTTTTTATTCTTAATAACATGAGCAATGTTGTAGTCAACTCAAATATTACAAAAACAATTCTGTGCTGTAACAGTAACAGTAACAGTGCCTGTTTTATTTTTTAATAAAATGTAAATATATATATTTTATAATAATCAGATGTTTTGGATTGTTGAATATTATATTCTTCCCAATCGGCATTGATGGAGTTGATTAGCAAAATTAAATTATAAAACATTTTGTCACAGGGAAGATTCGAACTAAATTTTATCACCAAATAAAGTTGTATTCATTATTTCATACATAAGTTGGAGTATACATTAAACATATTTGTAAAAGAAAATACGTGCGGTTGATATATACAAGCAAATTTTAATATATTTCAGATATTTGTCGGTGTTCATTTATGATTGATTACGTGATAACATTGATGTGTCTACTTTATTAGACTCTTTTTCTGTTCCTTGATATTCTTCTCGCTTTCAAAATGTATTTTATTTTTCAAGGACAAGGTTTCGGCTTTATGGAATTTCAGAAATGCAGTTTTCTTCGGCAATAAATATACATTATTATTATTAATTATGAAGTTGCACGACTTATTGTTATTTTTAACCTTACATGTTGAAGCTTTTTAATAATGTGAACAATGTTTGTAGAAAACTAAAATCTGACAAAAACAACTTTATGTCATTGTAAGATACGAAATTTAGAGATTTTCCGGACTCTCCAAACTAAGATGCATTGGTTTTAGACAGCAAGTTACAAAAATTTCAGTTTTCTAGATGGCAAAAGCATTTATTTAAATATCTGAGTTTGTTGTGCCTTCATGTTTTTGTTTTATTTGTACTTTGTATTTTGACCACAGGACAGTTTTTAGATTTTTTTTTGTATATGTGAATAAGTAAAAGAGCATGGGCCAAACGAGCGCATAAGCCTAATTACAGCAGTTTATCAGGAGTGACAGCAATTGTTTAATGGCGAGCGAAATAAATGTTGTATATAGGCGTAAAAAACAAATTTTGTTTAATTTGTGCAAAATATGGTGAATCTAAAAATCACGTATGCTACAAAAATTGGTCTTCGTCGTTAACAGCCATGGACTCGCCAATTATTCCGGAAGGTTTTCGACATTCTGGTGAAATGCACGGTGTAATTTATGGTATATTAATAGGGAACTGTGATAGCAGCGTTCTTAGAAAACTACGTGAGATGGCTCCTTACGGTCCCCAAAAAATTATTGAAAAAATTGAGTGCCGAAATCATATATAATTATTATAAAATTAGCGACTGTTTGAAAAAACCTAAATTCAATTCGGACATAGAACAATTAATAACAAAAAATTTACTTAGATTCAGAGCGGCCTTGACAAAAGCAATTGAACATTACAAAAGTTCGAACTTAACAATAACAAACCAGATTGTGAAACTGCAACGTCACATTATAAATGGATCAAGACATATTTTTGGTGAACACTCGGATTGTGCTTCTTACTTTTGTCAAGGATCTAATGAAGGTGAGATCAATATGTTTGAAAAATTTCAGAATTTTAATATGTATGATAACTTTATTAACGCTTTAAGTCGGCTCAGCCTAATAGTAGATCTTTAATAGGAAACGTAGATGCCAACATTGTAGAATCTTTTAATTCAGTCATTGCAAAATTTGTAGGAGCTAAAAAGATTGTATTATATTCAACGTAATTCTTACAGTGCACGTTGCAAAGCGGCAGCAGTTTCATTTAATTGTAAGGGCAAATATCACTCAAAGCTTCAGACCAAATATGGATGTATACGACAGTGTGTGAAAAAAACAGTATGAGAAGAAAATTTTTTTATAGGAAACAAAAAATACATTCAGGAACTACGGTCGATCGCGACTATGGGCCGGAGGCAAATGCATATTTTATTGAAGATATAAATAATCATAACAATACCAGTATCGACTGTGAAGAATATAATTTTCAATAATTTAAAACATGTGCTATTTAGAGAATATAAATTTTTACATTTTGTAAGAAACACCGGCACTGTTTTTTTAGCAGATTTTAGTTTTCTCTAAAACATTACTCATATTATTACAAAGCCTCAGCATGTAAAGTAAATACAAATCATGGTGAGAGATAATAAGAAGTACAACTTAAATAATTGTTAATCATAAATAATAATAATTAAGTTATATATTTATTGCAGAATAAAACTTAATATCTAATTAATTTCGGCAAATATCATTAAAATAATTACAAATTACATAAATCGGGAGTCTTAATAAAACTACATAAATACAAGCCAGGAGAATACACAAACAGCAAAAACAAATTTCGAAGAAAATAGCCGCACCAATATTTTCATGCAATAAATGCAGGAGGCAAATATCCCAAATTTATTTGCTTTCCAGTTGACCAGGCATATCCCTTCATATTGCTAGCCGGTATCTGCATCGTGTAAAAGATGCAGGCATTTTAAACTCGGTAAATATATTCAATTTATTTCAGGCAACCCGACATACGCCGTTCGGGAATTTTTCTTAATGATAGCCCACCCTTAAAAGAACACATCGGATCCCCGGTACAAAAAAAGTTTGGTATTGAACATTTTGTTTATTGCGTTGCCTCGGAGATAATCTTAGGTTATTGCTGTCTCAGATGTACTCAGACTGTGTTGACATAAACGTCTATTTAGTACTATCAGTGAAATAGAACATACGCCTAATTACAGCGAGGCGATAGCTGCTAAGTTATTGCCTTATCTGAAGTGGGTTTGAGCAAATGGAAATATCGGAATGGTTGCATATGCAACTATTTGCTGTATTCTATAACGATATAGGGAAACCGGCAGATTCAGCAAACGTCCCGTACAAGGACGAGCGAGATGCACAACTGCAAGACAAAATCGTTTTCTACAGATCACAGCTTTAAGAAATCGTGCTGCAACGGCATCTGAGTTTAGTGGACATCTTGCGGAAACTACTGGGACGAATGTAAGCATATTTACCGCGTCGAGAAGCCTAAAGGAATTTGGTTATAAGCTTCTTCTTTCTTCTTCTTTTCGGGAATATCAAGTTAGGCCTTGACCTTTAACTTATAATCATATTGTGGCTCATCTTATTTTGGGGGGAATTGTGCTGATTTGCTACAGTTGATTCTGTGTCTTGTTTATAACGCTAACCTGGGGCGTTTATGTTTGAAATAGTATTCTGCATCGTAGTTTAGTTGGTCTGTGATTGTTTTGTTAGGGTGGTTTTCCATCTGATAATAGAACTGTGTTGCCATTTCCTTTATGTATTCTAGCAGTGGGGGAGTGTTGGTCTCTCTTTGAATTTGGTTATTTCGTACGTACCATGGGCTTTGTAGGACCATACGTAGGGTGACATTTTGGATTGATTGTAAGGCATTCAGGTGGGTGGGGTAAGTCGTGAACCATATAGGTGCGGCGTAAGTCATAATTGGTCTGATCACCTGAGTGTAAATCCTGAGTTTGAGTATCGGATCCAACGAGCTGTGTTTGCCCAGAAGAGGCCAGAGTATCCCCCTGGCTGATTTGGCTTTTGCTATCGTGGATTTTAAATGTTGCGAGTATCTGAGCTTTCGATCCAAGAAAACTCCTAAGTACTTGACGACGGGTGTCCATGGTATTTGGGTGTGATCAATATATAGATGCCCTTCTACTGTTTTGGTTGTTCTTTGGAACGTTATGGCTTGTGACTTGTCCCCGTTTATCGCAACTCTCCACTTGTGACACCATTCTGATATTATATTCAAAGCTTCTTGCAGGTTTCTGATTGCTATCCGAGGCTGTAAGGACTGGGCTAGTATCTCCGTGTCGTCGGCATAGGTGGCGATCATTGTTTTGTTTGTTGTCGGTATATCTGCCGTAAATATTACATAGAGATGTGGTGACAAAACTGATCCTTGAGGTACACCGGCAGAGAGAAATCTTGTCGAGGAGTTGGTTTGGTTTATCTTTATATGAAAGTTACGTCGTTGAATGTATGAGTGTATAATTCGAATCAGATGTGTAGGGTAGTTATATGAGTAAAGCTTATAGATGAGTCCCTCGTGCCATACTGAGTCAAATGCCTTGGAGACATCCAGGAATGCTGCGGTGGTTACAATATTTTTGTCAAAGGCCTTGTGGATGTATTCTGTAACACGTGCCAACTGAGTTATCGTACTGTGTTGCTTTCTGAAGCCATGCTGTTCAGGAGGAACGATGTTGTTAGTTTCTGAATGTTCAACTATTTTGTGGAGGATTATTCTGTCCGCTATTTTACTCAGGGATGGTAGGAGGCTTATGGGCCGGTAGCTGTTGGGTAGAGTGCGATCTTTTCCGGGTTTAGGAATCATGATTACAGAAGCTGTCTTCCAAGTGGATGGATAAGTCTGGGTTCGAAATATGGTGTTAATTATGGTCAGAAGAAACATGACGGCTTTGTAGGGCAAGTTTTTAATCATGGTATTGGTGATTCCATCCGGGCCCGGAGCTTTCCTGTTTTTGATGGATTTTATAGTAGTCATCAGAGTTTGTGGAGTAGTGTAATCTTCGTTTGGCTCCGTTGGGGCTTTAAGTCTGCTTTTTATGGTCTTATGTACGTGGGCAATGTGTCTGATGTCTGAGTTGTCCCAGTTTGGGGAGCATTGTTGTTCTAGTTGGTCAGCTAAAGTTTCTGATTTTTCATGATCCGTGATGGCGTAGGAGTTATTTATTTGAAGAGGTGGCATTTCTGTTCTCTTCGTTCTTAAAGCTTTCGCAATCTTCCATAGTGCTTGTTGGTTTGGTTGGATGTCTTCGAGAGTTTTTCTCCACTTTTGATTTCTGTACTCTATGAGGATGTCTTTAATTTCGGCCTGTTTCTGATTCAGGATCGTTTTGATGTTTGGGCACAGTGTGTTTTGGAATCTTCTTCTTAGACGATTTTTGTCTCTGATCAGGTTCTTTATCTCTTTTGGGAGGTGTTCGGTTTTGTATTTTGCTGTTTTGGTTATTGTCGCTTTTTCTGCAGCTTCCAGGATGTGTTGTTGTAAGGTTGCGATGGCAGTTTCCATTTCAGAGGGATTGTTTATTTTGGGGATTGGGGGTAGGTGATCAGATAATGTATTTTTGAAGGTGTCCCAGCTGGTGTGCTTGGTACTATAGGAAAAGTCGCTGTTGTGGGTACCCCAATGTAGAATTATTGGATTGTGATCAGATGATAATGCTGGTTCGGTGTTTATGTTTATGATTTCGGAGATGTTGTTTGTAAGGGCCAAGTCTAGGATATCTGGAATGTGATTTGGTGAGTAGTGCGTGGGTTCATAAGGAGAGAGTATATTTATTGCGAGAGTTTCTTGGTATTGTAGTAGTTGTTTTCCGTGGAGGTTTCCATTTTTGCAGCCCCAGGTGGTGTTTTTAGCGTTGATGTCGCCTGCTGCTATTGTCTTTTTATTGTGTTTAAGGATTGTGTCGAAGTCTGCTTGGAGAAAAGGTTTGAGTGGGGGAAGGTACATTGCATAGACGTATAGGTCTCCTCTTGTAGTTTGGACGCAGATACCATTGGTTTCCAGATGGGTAGTTTGCGGCGTTGGCAGTGGAAAGTGTTTTATATGTCTTTTAATTAGGATGGCGGTCCCTCCTCCCGGAGTGACTCTGTCCCTTCTATAGATGGCATAGTTTCTGATTTTTAAGGTGTGAGATGGTTGGAGGTGAGTCTCGTTTAGGAGTAGTATGTCAATTTGTTCCTCTTCAGCATATGCTTGAAGCTCATTTTTCTTTCCTAGAATACTATTACAGTTCCAGGCTACGATCTTTAATGTGTTTGTGTTTTGTAGGCGAAGGCCTGTTAGGCGAAAAGTGATAGCATCTGTTGGGTGCTTCTGATGAAGACCTGGGTAGTTTCAGGCGTCGGATTTTTGGTTATAAGCAAGACGCTCCGCAAGTTTTAAGGACCTCTTGATAAAAGGTTTGGTTCGCTCTCGCTCTCTGGTGAAAATATTTAATAACACATAGACTTAATTCACAATATTAGTATTTCTGTAGCACATTCGCTAAAAAGTAGTATAGTAATTATATATTTATAATAATAATCCTCAAAATGCTCAGAACATAGTCTACTACTTTCATTTGGCCTATGTATTATCTTTTGGGCCTTCTTGGAAACCTCGAATCAACAAATATGAATGTTAAAATAAAACATTCATCAAATTATAGATGTATATATCTCCTCGTTGTTAAGTATTAAATAAAAAACAAATTCAAGTTTAACATAAGAAGTTTGTAATTCACGATAATCAAAAATAAAGAAAACGTTCTTAGTCTCCCGTTATTTTCTATCCTCCTAGATCTTTACTTTATGTGTTGTGTTATACACTTAACTCCTTTCATACTGAAAAGAAATTTTCATGAAATATTAGTACGAGTATTCTGAGGTTTACCAGAAAAAAATTATTCGTATTTAATCCCAATTATCAGTAGATTTTACATATTGATCCAAAAATTCACTTTTGTGCAATCATATATTTACACTTTCTTTAAAACAAAAATCAAACTTAAAATTGTTGACAAATTACTATAGTCTCAACTGTTTACATGTCATATGTAATTGCCTACTAAATTTTTAAGCTATGTGTTCCATGTTTTGGCGCGATATTTGAATCAATCCTTCGTATTCTGATGCAAGGTATATGTACCAATAATATAGTTTTCGCATCGCTGAGAGATCCAATATATTATACCGGGTGGTGCAATAGTGTGTCGGCGGAGCTTAGTGTGAAAACTAATAACGCTGCAGCAATGAGACTTTACGTACGTATGTAGTATGCGACTGTGCATTTTCTAATTTTATTTACAAATATACAAGGTGTTCCAAATTTTCGCAACCACATTCAACTTTTTTATTTTAAATACATTGCTATACTTTCTAGATATTATAATGATAGCCATTCAAATTATCTTTGCAATGATATACGGATATGTGCACTTCAGACTGTTCGTTTTGATTTTATTGATAATATTGTTAAAATCTTGACAGTTGCAGCATCTAACATTTTAAGCTGTAGTCTGTAAATGGGTAGACTGCCTTACGTAACTCTTGTGTTACTAATTTATGGACGAACACGTTATTTGTTTTGAGGTTGAACAAAGTGAATAAATATACAGGGTGTTAAATATGTCGTGTCTAAGTTATCGATCTTTATTGGTTATTTTCTCGTTTTTTTTAAATCTAACCTATAATATTTTTATAAGTCAGCATATTCCTTGTAAAATCGCCTTTAAAATGGTACCAATAACATAGTACTTATTTCTAGTATTTTCAAAGTTATAACCCTTTAATGGAATATACTCATGTTTATAATATGAAATATGTGGGGCATCTAATAGTTGGTTGGCCTTGGTTTAAAAAAAAATGGCTGTACAACCAAACGTCAAATCTCTACTTCAAAAGTCCATAAAAAGTCGTTTCCTGTATTTTCTCTTTTCTGTAATTGCGTTTTGTTGTTATAAATTAAGTTCGGCTAGTGAATTATTAATTTCCGTTTGTTTGTTAGTAGTTGTTACGTGTTGTATTTACCTTGTTATCAGTTATATCGCTTTATTGACATTATTTCTCATTTAGATACCATAATAGTTTATTGTTGTTTTTGCTTTAAAATAGTTATTTACGAACCAAGTGCGGGAAGACGGTTTTCCCGCATGAGCGCACATTGTAAGCACGAGCGACCGCAGGAAGCGAGTGCTTTTAATTGCGCGAATGCGTGGAAGATGTCTTCACGCAAGTGGTTTGTACAATATTTTTTGTACGAGCATTAAATTAAAAGTCTTAGTTTTAATACATCAAAATTCAGAGCAAACATAAATGCAACAGGCAATGATTATTGTTTACTATAACATTCAATTCCCTTGATATTGTATATATATATATATACATACATACCTATTCAGATCTTGACGACTTAATTTTATACTTGCCTACATAGATTAATAGTACTATTTAAAAAGGAATTAATGCATATATATGCATTTGGAATATGACAGTTCTATTGTTACTAGAAACAATTGCAAACGCAACTAAATATGGTGTCAATTCAACAAGTATAGAAGTAATTGTTTCAGTTGACATTTATATTTTTGCAGCAATTTGCCAGTTTCTTTTTCAAGTGCACAATTTTCTACAAAATCTATGTCTGATAATTCATGTACTCCTCCCGAAATTCGGGAAGCTGCAAATGCGGCGGTACAAAATTTGCTGCCAATAAAATCAAAACGACGATATGAAGTTGTCTATAAAAAATTTGTACAATGGTGCAAAGACAAAAATATTAGAAATTATACTGAAAATTGTTTATTGGCATATTTTCAAGGCTTTTCTAGCAAAAAGTCATTGTGGCCAACCTATTCAATGTTGAAGTCCTGTTTAATTATTTACAACAATATCAATATATCAAAATTCGAAAAACTAATCGCCTTTCTCAAAAGAGAAACAGAACACCAGTCTTCGAAGAAATCAAAAATTCTCGAGATTGAACACATTGAAAGATTTATTGCAGAAGCTCCGGATTCCTCATATCTTTTAATGAAGGTTTTATTATACATAATTACTTCAAGTTTATTTATGTATTATTAAATATTACATTTCAATTTAGGTGGTATTAATAATGGGTATTGCTGGAGCATGTCGCCGGGAAGAATTATGTAAAATGTCCATTGATGATATCGAGTTCAAAGCAGATGTGATATGTGTAACTGTACCAGAAACATAGAATAATATATGCCGTCGCTTTGCAGTGATCAATCCTGCATGGATTAAATTGGTTCTAAAATATAAAGAATTAAGAAACACAGTAAATACTAGGTTTTTTTTAACATACCGTAATAAAAAATGTGTTAATACTCCAGTGGGTCTAAACACAATTGGAAAAATTCCTTCAAAAATTGCTGAATACCTTCGCTTAGACAGTCCTGGTCAGTATACAGGTCACTGCTTCCGCAGAAGTTCCGCTACTCTTCTTGCGAACAATGGGGGGGACTTGTTGACCCTTAAAAGACATGGGGGTTGGCGTTCTTCAACAGTGGCCGAGGGTTATGTAGAAAACTCCCTGCATAGCAGGAAAATGATTGCAGATAAAATAATGAAACCAGGACCACTTTCTACTACTACAAGTTATAACATAATGCAACCAGGACCATCATCTGTGACTGCAACTTATACACCTGAATCTGTAAATGTTGCACAAACTTTATCAGTTGCAAACCAAGCCACTCCAGGAACTTCGATTTCTAATTGTCAAAATTTTACTGTAAATGTTAACAATAATATCTGTAATAGTTGTAGATCTTCCCAAAATAAAAATATTGTTGATTAATGTGATTAGTATCACACCTAACCTAAAATAGATTACCTAATTAATTTCAGAATTTCGTGTACGTATCTATTACTCACCTTTCCATAAAATTAAATTATTATATTCTTACACATGGCAAACATGAGGTATTTATTCTGATATTTATAAATTTATAGTACATTATTGCGTTCTTTGATTTAATTACAATTTATTAGAATAGCCAATATGAATATCTTCAGATAGATGGCGCCACAATTTTTTTCGATGAATTTTTAATTATTACTCCTATTTCCCCAACTTTTAGTGAAGAATAGTGGAGGGAAGTAGCATTTTATAGACTAAATGTTATTACTATCAAGTTAGATTTTTTTTTAAATGTCCCAAAGTGCCAGTGTTTTTTTCAATTTTTACAGTCGCTTCAACCGGGAAAACGTACTTCCCAGTCGAGCTACACGTGCGCCAATTATGACTTTACAGGCGGCGAGTACAAAATGAATTTTTCGAAAGAGGAGCTCATAGACATGGTATTTGCTCTTGGCGCTAGCAACAGACATCCATTTTTAGCATCAAGAACATATGCGATGGAATATCCCGACCGAAGAGCACCGGATAGTAAAACGTTTGAAAATTTGTTAATAAGGTTTCTTCTAACGGGTTCAGTGAATTACGTCTAACATGAAAGAAGTAAGACTATGATTACAGAAGATAATGAAGTGATAGTCGTCCAGTCCATTGTGGAAAATCCGCACGTATCTACAAGGATAATTTCGAAACAACACGGGATAGAAGTCACTGCTGTAATAAGGATTTTAAAAAAACATAAGTTTCACCCTTACAAAATTCAAAATCATCAAGGCTTATTACAAGCGGACTTTGAAAGACGACTAGTGTACTGTGAATGGCTACTTTTACAATTACGACACGATATAACTTTTCTAGATCATGTGCTTTTCACAGATGAAGCAACATTTGCTAATTGTGGAACCACAAACAGAAAAAATACCCATTATTATGACACTACAAACCCACATTTTGTTCAGCCCATTTTATATCAACAAAAATGGAGTGTTAACACATGGGGAGGCATCATAGGAAACACTATTATTGGTCCATTCTTTTTTGATAATACTTTAAATTGTGCAATCTACACAAATTTCCTACAAAATAATTTACCATTGCTATTAGAAGGCCTCCCAGATAACGTCATCAGGAGATTGTGGTACCAACATGATGGTGCACCAGCACATTATGGTGCTGCTGCAAGAGCACATTTAGATAGGGTATTCACCAATAAGTGGATTGGGAGAGGAAGTTTGATAAGTTGGCCACCACGATCACCAGATCTCACACCTTGTGATTTCTTTCTGTGGCCAACTGTAAAAAACATTGTTTACGCAACACCTCCTACAACGGCAGAGAACATGCAGCAACGAATAAGAAACGCTTTTCTTCAATTAAGTGAGAATAACTTAGCTGAGAATGTAAGTCTGTCGATACAGAGACGGTTGAGAGCATGTGTAGAGCAGAATGGAAATATATTTGAACACATTTTAAATTAAGATTGTTTTATTATCGAAAATTTTCAAAATGTATTTCTAAAACTAATGATAAAGCATTTAAAAAACAGGTGTTTGTTAAAATTACTTTGTTTTATTTTCATGGCCAACCAACTATTAGATGCCCCGCATTTTGCATGTTATAAACATGAGTATATTCCATTAAAGGGTTATAACTTTGAAAATACTAGAAATAAGTACTATGTTATTGGTACCATTTTAAAGGCGATTTTACAAGGAATATGCTGACTTATAAAAATATTATAGGTTAGATTTAAAAAAAACGAGAAAATAACCAATAAAGATCGATAACTTAGACACGACATATTTAACACCCTGTATATTTATTCACTTTGTTCAACCTCAAAAAAAATAACGTGTTAGTCCATAAATTAGAGACACAAGAGTTACGTGAGGCATTCTACCCATTTACAGACTACAGCTTAAAATGTTAGATGCTGCAACTGTCAAGATTTTAACAATATTATCAATAAAATCAAAACGAACAGTCTGAAGTGCACATATCCATATATAATTGCAAAGATAATTTGAATGGCTATCATTATAATATCTAGAAAGTATAGCAATGTATTTAAAATAAAAAAGTTGAATGTGGTTGCGAAAATTTGGAACATCCTGTATATTTGTAAATAAAATTAGAAAATGCACAGTCGCATACTACATACGTACGTAAAGTCCCATTGCTGCAGCGTTATTAGTTTTCACACTAAGCTCCGCCGGCACACTATTGCACCACCCGGTATATTTGTAAAATTACATCATTTTGCTATTTATAAGTCGTCTCTGCAAATATAATGACAATGTTGTTGAAACCGCGGTCACATAAAACTAATAAAATGGTAAAAACAAGGCAAGTGTTTTATTATGTCTTTAATATACAGGTTAGAAGAAGATAAATAAAACATATTTCATACTTTTGCCTTTTATTTAAAAACATTCTACGCTAAACAGTTTCAACAGGAAAATGTGAATTTTGCTGATACGTTTTTGCCTGCCTACAGACTTTACGAAAATGCAATCGAAAATAATTATCCAGTGAGATAACTAACACAATATTAATTAAACTATAACCGTACATTAAAATGGGACAGAAGAAATCCACTATGTCAAAATAATACAAATGTATATTAAATATTAACAATAAATATTTTGGAAGAAAGCATAAAACGTAAGTAAATACTAGTAATAATCGATTTCTGCGTTTTTCATCATTAATGATTTTCTTGCATTTTACAATTATTGCTATGATAAC
This sequence comes from Amphimallon solstitiale, assembly GCA_963170755.1. NCBI lineage: Eukaryota > Metazoa > Arthropoda > Insecta > Coleoptera > Scarabaeidae > Amphimallon > Amphimallon solstitiale. The sequence goes on from OY720680.1 coordinate 27,882,680, forward strand.
TGTTGCCAATAAAATCGTAAAAGTAATGAATGTCAATATGTAAAACGAGTAAAACAATCTATCATCACAACTAATAGCTATACAACTAAGAAAAATGTAAGAAATCGTGACTGTCCAAAATCCCGTAATTATATTTCTAGAATGATATTCCGACTTTATAAACCAATCAAATATAAACACTGTAATTAGTATAGTTTCAAACGAGATTGCGATATGTTTGCTATTCATAAATATGTGATAACCATAATTAGGAATACCAAATGATAATGTGGCCAGAACACCGCATGCAGTATAAAGGGTGGCATAAATTGATATGTGTAGTAACGTTAAATAAAACGGACTCCTATTAAGATTATTGCGAAGTATAACGTACATGAAAAATAAGTTAATACCTATTATTAACACACAGTAACACAATAAATATGTTTCGTCTAATCTAAAGTTCGTAACACTCTGCTGGAAAATTGGTGTATTTTCCGTTTCCGTAATTTCTTCTGCTTCCGTCGTTGTAAAATTACTAGTGTCCTCTTCCATTCCGTCTGCAAACAAAAACAAACAATTTGATAATTATGTATAAGAAGTACAATTATAGTGTTAGTGTCTTTAATACACAGAGATTGAATGTGACTAATGTACATTATAAGAGACCGTATTTTACAACTAATATAACATTTTGTTCATGGCAGCTTCAATACTATTAATAAAAAATACTATATTTCTGCATACATATACGAATAATATAAGAATGGCTATTGCGTATATAAGCATCAATCTGATGAATAAATCCAAATATCGCGAAACGGGTTATTTATTCAGTGCGCGCTCGCAATACAGTTTTTCATACTTTAAGCTTAACACTAACAGTGCAAATTGTACTAATATTAACAATTAAACCTTTAAAAGGTTTTTTTTTGCTGTAAGAGTTCATCTTTTTGAATTTAAGATGTCCTCGAACAACAAAAATGTTCTCTAGACATCTCACCCTGGGCATTAGTAAAATATGGTAATAACGCAGTATACTTATCGTTTACTTTTCTAACATTACAATTGTACTGACTATTATATATTGTTACGTTTATTTTTAAATGGATGTGTATATTTCGGAATTGACCCTTTCATTTATTCTGGTAGAATTATTGTTTTTCTTTTTTTGGATTTTGTCATTTTTACGTTGCATATTTTCGCTAGAATTATTTTTATTTAACACTTATATTCTAATAATGTACGCCCACAAATTTCTTTTAGTTTAATTCTATATTTTGCTTTGTCACGACATCTGTCGACGGCGAACTGTTATTAACGGTTAGCAGGTGCCTACTTTTGGTCTACTTAGAATTAATTTTTAGTTAAATGTATTTATTTCGTGTTACGGCTTTAAGATTTCTCTAATAATAATTCTCCTCTTGCTTTGTATTTAGTAAGTTAATTTTTTGGCGATTATCATTTGTTTCATTTTTAAATTGTTTTTCCGTGATTTTCGTTTTCCCCGTTTCGCGCTGCTTCTGGCATACGTGATTTTCGTAAAATTGTAGCGATACTTTCACTTTCCGATTTGTCGTTCTATTGTGTACACGCAGAATTGATTCCAACCGTCTTATATCTTACTGCAAAATTTGTGGTATATGTACTGCCGTATTTCGAAAAAGTTTACGCTTAAAAAGAGCGGATTAAGGTTTAGTAAGATTAAATTGTATACCGTGTAATTTTTTGACGTATCGACTGATATTTTTTTGATGGACGTGTTTACGGAATTATTCTGGTAAGCTGTGTGTCGTTCCTCCTTGTTTTATAGCTTTTAATTCCGTGCCGAATTTCCACACATATATTGACACAAATACTAACCACACGAGGCGACTCCGTCTTGTTGTAATATACTTCTAATGCAATGAAAACCATGTGAATTTACGGAAGAAATGATTTCCTTCACCGCACCAGAGGGTTAAGAATTCCATCCCAACGTATACGGAGTATTTTTGGTTCTAGGAGTTCGTATAAGAGCGAATATTCTAGAAGTTTCCTCTGTATCTGCATACCCACGTGTACGACAGATGTTTTCTTTGTTTCTGTATTTAATTGTGCCTTAAATTCTATTTTGTGTTAACTTAAATCTGGCCTTATATTTATTAAATTTAATTTCTGAAATTAGTGAAGCATTTTGTAAATTTTGATATTCCTATCCCGAGACATTTCTGTGGTTCGGAGGGCCTGGAATTATTCAGGGCGTTTTTGACATGTTTATTGTCAGTTAAGCAAAAGAACGTTGTTCTAATTATTGTATTTAGACTTGTAAGTATTTGTAGAATCTTACAGGTTATTGGCCCGTTTGACTAATTGATTCTCAGTTACGAGGGTCACGTCTAATTTTTATTTTAATTGATGGTTAATATTTCAAGTTGAGGGCATTAAGCAAGTTTTAATTAAACTTGTATTTTGAAAGCCTTTTTTTGTGTAATATGCTATAACTTTTAATTAATGATTTATTTTCTTGCTTATATAGTATATACAACCTGCTTGATATACTTGTAAAATCTATGTAAAGTGGAGATCACAGGTATGCTAGTTTAATTCAATAGTTATTAATAGTATTGTCTAACAATATTTAGGTGTTATACAGGCTGTCCGAATAACTCGGTCATTTTGTTTGTAACTTATTATAATTTAATTTTGTTATCTTTCAATTCCTAATTACTCGTAACTAGTGTAATTTATTTTGTAGTTACAATTTTTATTTTTAAATTTGTTTACCTTCTACTTCAATTGCTTTTGAAAAATTACAAGAACTATTAACTAATAAATTTGTTGTTGTTTGATATTACTTGGTTCTGTCTTCTCTTCTGCTATCTTAGCATTTTTAACTGATTTTCCCTTGGATTAAAGATCTTTCTGGGATGGGCAATATTACATAATAGGGGTGGCGTCCTATGTAAGCCCACGGCCATCACGACTGAGCAAGAGGCAGTTCCCCTCTCCCTCTTTATCAACTGTACTTAAGGGAAGTGAAAGGTAAGGCATTCCTGAAGGTGTAAGTACGAAGCCTTCCGAAACTTTGCTAAATTATTTTGCGGTGTTGGCATTGTTTTAGCCTGATTACACTAAATCGAACATAAAACAAATAATTTAGCGGTTTGTAATGAAAAATTAAAAATAACTCCGAAATTATTGGGTTTGGGGATAGGACATTAGTAACAAGACTTAAGCGCAATTAACGCGTCATTCCAAAAATTTACTAATATACGGTGTGTTCCATTTGAAAAAGATCAGTAAAGGCTCTTTGACGATAGCCAAATTGATTGCATCGTAACAAACACCCTGTATAATAAAATGAATGTTTGATTATTTTGTTGGTTCAACACATCCCCCGGCTGCATACTTACTAAATAATTTTGTCTTAGATAATCGTAATACTACCGCATAGAATTATTATGGTATACATTGTCGCGACCATTTTTTTATAATTTTCGTTAATAACTCAACAATGCGTCTTCCAAAACCAAAACCCCAGATATCGATGGAAACACAAATTAAAGTAAATAAGGAAAAACAAAAGATATACAGGGTGTTTAATTAAAAAAAAATTCGAATGTGTGCCATTTTAACGCATCACCCTGTATAATTCAAATAATGTTCAAAATGTGTGTTTATTATTACTGTGCCACTTTTTATAAAATAAATTTCTTCAATACTATTTAATAACGCCTATATTGGACTTTGACGCACTAATGAGCAAGCCTATATATAGAAACTTTTCAAAAACTTAAGTAGAATGCTTATAATATAAAAATAAGAATAATAACTTGTATCTTCCGTAGTGTAAGTCCTAAACTAATCTTTAAAATAAATGTCCGAATTCATAAAAGAGCTCACGTATTCAAAAAGTCATCGTCTAATGCACGTTAATCAATGAAGTATGGAAATAGTGTCCCTCATAAAATAAAATTATAGCTTCTACACGTGCATTAAATTTTGTAATCTACACAATAATATTTATATAAAATTAGACAAAGTATCAATATTTTCTTCTATAATACAATGTACGAACAGATGTTATTTGTTTTATAAATTCTCCTAGTAGGACTACGGGACATGGTAAGCTTTAACACAATGTCAATAACAGACTGCCCAAGCGGGGCAAATATATTCTGTCAAAGTTCATTCTCATCGTGGGGTGTTCGTTTGTCAAAGCTCGGTAACATCGGTTAAGTGCGGGTTATAATCAATATTCTATTTAAGAATTAACATTCATTATGGTGGAAGTGAACGTTTACTTTGAAATTATAATGCATATTTAGCTTTGGTTCGTTATCACATTAAGCAAATTAAAATCACAAGACTAGTAATTTTGATCTTTAGCGACGGATATGTTTAAGACATGAATGAACTATTCCTTAAATTAGCAAAAGTAATTTAGATCTACTAACCTACGTACCTTAATTAAATATGATTAGCACGTTTGTATGTTCACATTGTTTTCAACGGTAATTTTAAATCCGCAATTAGATTAATCTGAAACAAATGGGAAAAAATTAGAGAAATATTGGAAATAAATAATGTTACTTAAAGAACAAGCGGATATCAACACAAAAAAAATAAATTAAATAAGGTATCATGAATCTTACTTTTGAGAGTGACCAAATCATACTATTTATGTTACTAAAATGTATGACTGAATTTTCATGATTTTGGTAAGTTATTATGATATTTTGTATCTGATGTCATATTAATCTTACCGAATTAGCTTTGTAATAACTTAATGTATATATTGTATATAATAAATAAGTTAAGTTAATACCACAATTTGAAAGATAAAGATGATAGATGTAACACCAAATTATTATAGGAGGTAATTTGGTGTTTCATCTACCATCCCTCTAATACTTGTATTATATACTCACTTTCTTCTGTTAAAGTATCCCACGTAATGGTATTTTTGCAATTTTATATTACAATTATGTGTATCAACACTCCGTATACAGTGCCTGTGTAAAGTCTCCCCCCCCCCTACCCATACCCCCGTTATCTTTTAAACGAAGTGTAATAAAACGTTGATATCTAAATAAAACCACCGTAAAAATACTAACTTTATGATCATGTCTCATTTTAAAATTTTGATAGATGGCGCTGTAGGCCGCAGGCTACATCAACTTAAAAATTTTAAATAGCAAAGGAGGTCGAGTGACCCCTCATTTGAAAGGTATTCGGAAGATCTATTCAAAATGTATGCTTTTTTTAATTTCCTTTATTTGATTAAAAAAACGCCGAATTTCTTTGCTATTTAAAATTTTTAAGTTGATATAGCCTAAAGCACCATCTGTTAAAACTTTAAAATGATACATCGTCATAAAGTTAGTATTTTTATAGTGGTTTTGTGTTATTTTTGTTTCAACGTTTTATTCCACTTTATTTAAAAGAGAAAGATGGGTGGGGAGGTGTGAATTAATAAAGCAATAGAAATAATTCGGTCATGTGAGGATGAGGAAGGACCTCAACAGACTTAGAAGAAAAATACTAAAAACAGGCAAGGAAAGGATGAGAAAGGAGGAAAGCCGAGAAAGATTTGGTTGAAGAGAATTGAACAGATAGGACAAAGGAGAGAGGAAAACACTAAGACAAATGAAGAAACTAGCAAGTGATCGTAGGGAATGGAAGAAGTGCATAAGCTCAATAACTGAAAGTATAAGTCCAACGCCCTTTTATTGAAGCGTACTATGCAAACAAACAGGTGTGTATTTAACATATATTTGAGTAAACATATTAAAAATACAGAAACCAAATGACACAAGAAAAGCATAAAAGCTGCAAAGACACCCGAAAGCGAATATTCGAATAAACCAAGCCACCGAAGTATTAAAGACATTACCGAATGGCTGAAGAGAGCTAATAAGTTTGAAACGCGTCATCCTCTAAGTGACCAGTTCATATTGCTACAATTATTTGTTGTTGGTTAGATTTGTCTCAAGAAGTTGGGCAATATTGTAAAAGAGGCTCCAGATGACTTAAAGGAACCATAACAATGGGAGACTAAATTTCTTTGTTCTTGAGGATCTATGGGGGATTTTTCATAGAATATGAATGTCTTCTATAGAATGTTATCTATATATCGCTGTATTATTTTGTTTTGGTTGATTTCGCTTTCACTAACCTGTATCGTGCTCTTTAATTAGACGGGAGTGTTATACGGTCAGACGGGGATGAAGAGCACTGGTCGTAACAAGTCCGAAGTAGAATGGGAAGTAAGATATTTCTGAATTTGCCGGAGAACATGGACCAAAGAAATAGCAGAACTTATTTATTTTACGTGAAGCGCCAACTCATAATTATTTTTTATCTATAATAAGTGGGTATTTTTCACTTATAATTACACGAGAACTTTCTTTTTTCCGAAGAAATTTTCAGTTCTTAACGAAAATGTTTGTAGCTGGGTAACTGTACCAAACAAATTGCCTGATAAAACGACCAGTCGTTTTATTGAGGAGGCAATTTGTTGAGTTCAGTTACCATTTAGCAACTAAATTTGAGTTTAAAAATAGAAAATTTATTCGGAAATAAAAAGAGAGCTCGAATGTAATTCGGTAAAATAATTTACTAAGTGTGTAAATAATTACTGAAAAAATTATTACATAGTAATTACATTATTCAAAAATACTGTTATTAAAAACACAGTTCTTATACACTTTAAGAAGATTACTTACAATGAGTTTGCTGATTTTATGTCATAACAACAATTCACAATGAACAACATGATGATAAAGTAAACAAATTGATGTCGTGTCAACCAAAGACAGTACGCTGCGTCGACTTTGACATTTCATTTTGACAATGAGTTCGCTGATTTTATGACATAACAAGAAACCTGAAATTGTTGTCGGGTTAACTAAAGGTAAACTACTTTTTTGCCGATTTAAAAGTTAAAGTAAATTTTTCTTGCTGTCAAAGTGACAAACAATCCCGACTTATGGGTTTTTTTATACATACATTAAATTATTAAAAATTCATTTAGTCATTATTACAGAGTGAACATTTGTACTGTTCTGTTAAAAGAATATGTACCTTTACTAGGTGATTAGTTTTATTTCGTTAAATTATATGATTCAAATTTGATAAATAATCTCTTGCGTCACAATTTCTTTCGTGTCTGTAAAAATTTGTAGTGATCAATTTTATTGGTACCGACACGACCAAACTACGAACTAAAGAGGATTTAATGCCACTATAAATTACAATCGACCGGAACAATTTCAGAACAATAAAATGTTACGAATTAATTAATATTTCAAGATATATATGTACCTTCCGCTAATAAAATACTATTAAATGAAAGCCTGTTACAAACTAAATATTATAAATAAAGGTAATAATATTACTTTGCTACATCTATATTTTATTTAATACTTGGTTATTCTGTTTCGTAGGCTAGCATTTTTGACAGGTTTATATTATTTGAACGACAGTTATAACAAAAACGAATTGGTAGTTATGACAAATATCGAAACGTATATGAATATTATTATTTATGACAGTCCTAAACTGGCTTTTGTGGATTATATTACATGACAGATAAAATTTTGCAAAATCTCAAATCTGACGCCATTTTAATTTAGTGTCGCTTGCGAGAGCGACTCAACCATATACGGCTGAGTCACCATGATAACAGACATGCGCCAATAATAAAAAATGACGTCAAATTTGAAATGTTGCTATATTTAATTTGTTAAAAAATCTTAATGGCTTTCATGTAATAGTATTTTGCTAGAGCAACTTATATATCGTGATATATGAATGAATTTCTTTCATTTTGTTGTTTTAAAGTTGCTTCGGTCGATGTGAATTTGTAGTGGCATTGAATCGTTGTCTTTAGTTCATACTTTGGTCGTGTCGATTGCTAAAACGATACAATTATAAAAACTACAAACAACAAACTTCCTTTTTGAGTACTCGCAAAAATTACTTTACTATGTCATGATTTTTTAGTTACTCTATATATAGCATATATGTACACTTGAAAAAAAATCAATTTTCGTTTTTGAACCAACTTAGTTATACGGCTGTCGTTAAGTACCATTTCTTGGTTTCCAAGTTGAAATCATATCGTCTTCTCTTCTTTTGTTATTGATGTTTGGCAATCGTCCTAAGACAACTTCAGCTGATCATATTTATTGTTATCTATTAATATGTTCAATAAATAACATGTCATGTGAAAATCAGATATTAACTTACTGGCAATTGCTATGGTTTAAATGGCAAACAATTTTTTGCTTTTTTTTTTCTACATATAATACTATTTAATAATGATAATAAATACAATTTATATTCTGATAGACCTTTGGATTCGGCCTGCATCTATGATCATTTATTAAATATGTTTCTTTCGGAAAAATGAAATCATGTATTCAAATAATAAATTTAATTGACGTTTCTAGCAATAATATTATATTAATAAATTAGTTATATACTTACATATTCGTGGTATAAACACTTTTTAATCCATACTGATATTAAACATAACTTTACCCAAGATACAAAACAATATCATTATTTACATAGGTATGTATATAGTCCTCTGTGGTGTGAATTGTTCAAACGTAGTGCATTCTAAACGATATTGTGGTCCCCATACAGTAAAACACCCAAACTTCAGCGCTGCCAACATACTTTTAATAATATAGTAGCGCACGATCATTAATTCGGTTATTCAATTGTTACAATTAGGTAAATTCGCGCAATTGTCATAAACGGCGTTATTATGTTGGTGTAAATTAAAGAAGGATGTATCAACTCATATATATCTGTCACTGTTATGTATGCTCTTAATTTTTAATAATTAGTAAATTATGTATTTATATCACATACCTACACTGTTGTTATAACAAGGAAAATATATTTTTAATTATATTCTGTCGTAAATGTTAATGATATATGTCTGCATAATCTACTTGAGAACTTTATGATAAAGAAAAATAAATTAGGATATTTATTAATAACGATGTAAAATCCTGGATGTTTTAACAGAAGGTTAATATTTTCCTGCTGATTATTTAATAATACATATACCTACAGAATTGTTGGAATGCTTCTCAGGAAACTTAGTTTTCCTTCATTTCTATAAACGCATCTCTACGTCATTTAAAAGGTAACGGCAGTTGTAATAATGAATATTCTTGTACATTTCTGCGGTTATCAACTGGGACCGGATGGCCCATTAAGTAACAGTAGTTTCAAAAACTAATAAAGCTTAATATATTTTATGGAAAACGAATATGTGTGGTGATTAATTAATTTACGTTTAATTTACGACATGGTCTATTATTTTTGACAATTATTAATCAAATTTTATTAAACAAAAACGTTCCAGCAGAATTATTTATAGTTATACAAATATTTCTGCCACGATTCATTTTTAAATTTACAAAATCAAGCCGTTTTCAATACATATATGCCTCGCTGCTTGCATGACAATAACGGTGTGGCTAAATATACTCTGACGGTTTTGCCGTACAAACTGTACGAACATTTTCGCAGACGCAGAAGATAGAGTTTCGGGCAGACACGGCGGAATAAATGTATTTGTTTTGGCGATTTCCGCCGGCAGCGGCGGCGGCATGCTACTATACTACATGAAAATTCCGCTCTTATTGTAACGTGTTATATTTTTAATTTAGTTAAAATATTGTTTGTAATAATTAGTAAGATGTATGCAAATAAACACTGACGAAAAATTCTGTTTTAAATTATCTTGTGAGTGAGTAACAAATATGAAATATGTATTGTGTATATTTAAAGTATTATTTATGTTTCAAACTGTCAAAATGAGTTTTGTTATTAGACGAAAATGGATTTATTAGGATACAGTTACAAAAATTATACCTTTTTTTAAATTATTCATTGTATTTTTTATTATCAAATGTGTTGCTATAATTAATAGGAAATATATTTATTAAAATCTATAAGTGTAATGATTTTTATGTAAATAATTTGTAGTAAGGAAAGATTAAATATTTAGTTATAAAGTTATAAGTAGCACTTATTGTTTGTGAAGTAATAAAACAACTATTTCTTATTACAACAGTAAGTAATCCAAAAAATGTATATCACGTATAAATATACCGTAAATATTTACAAATATGTTTTTTATAGTGCTTCATTCTTTTTTAAAAGCATGGACACAGAATTAGATCTTAAGGCAACTTTATTATACGTATGTGCTTTCGAATTTTTAATATAAAAATTGTACCATGTTAAGTTTCACATTCTATGTTAAAGGTAATTTTACTATATACATAAATGATATTGTCTCTATTTCTGTTTCCAAGTAATATGCCCAAAGTACCCCAATATAGTGTTCTATTTATATAATATACCTAGGTCGGAAGTTGCTAAAATCTGGCCTAATAATTTTCCTTTGATATCGTCTCCCTGTTAATAGATTCATACGCGTATTCATAAATAAAAGTTGGTTATGGTCATGACCGTTACGAAAACCGCGGTTTATAGATGTAGTATAGTAACATGCCGCTGGCCGACGGAAATCGACAAAAAAAATACGCCCATTTCGCCGTGTGTCTGCACAAAACACTGCTTTTGTCGCCGGGCACGTTACTACAATCATAAAGATTCCGGCGGCCGGCGGAACCCTCACTTTACACGGGCAAGACCGCCGCACAGTGTTCAAAATGAACGAATTCGCGATTGCAATTAATCACGCTGTAAAAGTAAGTTAAAAATTCAATCTTGTTGAATTATTTTATGCTGTACAAATGTGTATAAACAATGGATAACGACTCATTCGATTTCAACCTCAGAGGAAATGAAATAAGTACTTAAAGTTGTCACGATCTCAACGATCGTTACTTCCTTTGATAGTTAGCACATAAGTATTTGTTTATTACTAAATAACTATTAATATTTAGTTATAAAGAGGTAGAGGTGCTGTTGTAAGGGGGAGGCAATTGTTAACGTTTTTTAGCTAGTTGTCAATTGTTTTATTGCAAGTACATATTATAGAAACTACTTCTGACATACACATAGCCAAGATAAAACACAGACAAAACAAATATAAGATTAATTATCCTAGTCTTCACTTGCATCTTACCTATACATTTTGCTTTCATCGTCATACTTGTACTCCTTAAGTTCAAGTTCGTCTTCGTCTGCAAAATCGAGCTACAGAATCATTCTCTGGATTGATATGAAATTAGAAGAGGATCAGACCTCAGCAGGAGCCTGTAGAATAAGTCCTCATTGATTTTAACGGGGTTGATTTTTTTGCGTATGACTGTCCCGGTACTTCCTTACGTCCTTATTTTTTGTCTCTTGGAATTCGTCTGATAATTTACCGATAGGCAACAGAACTTCCTTAGTAATTGCAGCACCATGAATAAGAATTTTATGTACTGTAGGTAGCATGGAATACTAATTGTACAAAGATAGATATAATTCTGCAGTGGTCTTACAATATTCGTCAAGCTTGTAAGTATTAATAGAATATCCACTATTTAAAACACGCAAAATGACACCACTTTGTAATGTATTGCTGGAAAAACGATTATCTCGTAAATTCTCGAGCGCAATAGTTGCAATTTCATCCACATCTGTTTGACAATGTTCTTTGAGCTAGTGTAAAACACGAATTTTGTTCACAAAAACCTTGGAAGTATCTGTCCATCATTTTCTGATGTAGATCAAGATATGCAATTGCCATAGCGGCAAAATTCCGAAAATGCACCAAAATCACTAACTATACACTAATTAAAAGTGATTACACACCAATTGAAGAAACAATTATGCGAAATTAAAAAGTTTTCTGAGAACACCAAGAAAATAATAAACTATACTTACGATTGCACTTCATAACTTCTATTAAAAGACTAGATACGTACGACACTCATCGCATATTTATATACATTAGGTCCTGTTACACACCTCTCCGCAAGTAAAACCATAACTTTTTTAATTACTTAGACTATAATCTTTCTTTTCATGAAAAATTCACGGACTAGCAAGTACTAGCAATAAACGTTATCCATCATTAAAAATTCATTTATACATAGCTGTTATAGGATTATAGGCAGCCGATGTTACCTGTAAATAAAAACAGCTTCATAGAAAGTAATGATGCCATTTGTATCCCTAAAGTGAGCACCTTCACCTGTAATAATTACTTTTAAATCGACCAAGATATTTGACTCAGATAATAACAAACACAACTTAAGTGCCGGCTACTAAAATATACATAATAGAAATATTGTTAACTTTGCAGTTTTTGATAATTAAAATCTCTGGTTCTGACAAAGATAAAACAACAATTCTTTGCGAAAAGTTGTATGATGACGCCTACAAACAAATACACAACTTACAGCATTATCAACGATTTTAAACTTTTTTAATTACGATCAAGTTTTTGTCGGCTTTGACCATTGTGCGCCTGCGGTTATTTAGCCACAGCCTGAAATTAAACACATTAGCAATGCTGATGTTCATTAGTAATCCTAATAATCTCAGACAAAATTCTATAAGACCTATTAGTAGGTGCGAAGTGTTTATTCATACAAGTAAGGCTAGAGTAGTGATATACCATATACAATGTTTAGTAGTATACCTAGTAGAAAATTGCGCGAAAGGAGCATTGTGTACATACCTATATACTTTATTGACATTGTGGATATCTATAAATCAGATCTCTTACAATAATTGTTTCAAACTTGCATTGAGAGATAATGTAATCAGTTCAATATTCTTTGATCTTATTTTTCGAATCATTATTAGTAGTCCATAAGTCATTGATATGCGACTGCTTAGCTAAATAAGTATTTGCATAATAATATTAATATAACCACAATAGGTTTTTAATAAATCAATATATCAACTTCCTATTAACATAATTAGCGTCTTTGAAATTACAACAGCAGCTTTGACGCATATTTCAATACGAACAGTAAGGGTTTTGGAAGGAATAACGTTTAGAAGATAGCCAATGTGAATGAAATGAATAGCGAGAAAGGACAAACAAAGAGGAAACCCATTAGATAATAAAACTCCTATATACAGATAACAGGCAGATATATATTTTGATATCATCTGTTGGAAACAAGTTTCTCCGGAGGCATTAATTAGATGAGGATTGCGACAACTTAATTTGATCGTTTATATATTATTATAAGTATCCTATATGTAATAATTATATAATTCACAATGTAGAAATAAATTTCGAATAAAATTTTCATTATAAAACACGATCTTCAAAAAGACATTTTTGCTAAGAACCGATAGAAATGTCGACAGAATCTGGGTTTCTGTGCGTTTAGATTGTCAGTTGACAGTCATAATGATCAAAAAAAAAAAACCTTCGCAGAACCAGAAAGACATAAAGAGGAAAACATTTATTTCCATGTAATTTTTATAAAGGTTGTGTAAATTGGTCGAATTTTTAAATGTTAGGTTATGATATTTAAAATGTGATCTAGTGATTCACATTAACAGACAAAATACGTGTATTTTTAGAGTTACAGACAATGTATTACATCTTTGTGATTGCAACAAACAATGGCTATTCTTCTGCCAGATTTTATTGGTAGTAAGTATTAATATTGTAACTCATTAAAAGATATATCACCTTTTAAATATTTATTACAAAGTTAGAATTATTAAAGATTCGTAAGGCTGTTGGTTTTGATAGAATTTATTCTGTATTTATTAAATATCTAGGTCCTGTAGGACGTAATTGGCTTTTATGTTTCTATAATAATATTTTAAATAATGGTATTGTTCTTACTGAATTTAAAAAAGTAAAAGTTGTAGCTGTAGCCAGGAGAGCCACCAGAACTTGCTTCTAGTTATAGACCAATTTCATTATTGTCAGTATGTTACAACTCTACTGTCCAATAGCTAGTTTTGTTTGTCCAATCACTAAATGTACTGTCCAATAACTACACTTTTCAGCAGAGGGTTGATATTTTATTTAAAAAAAATATAATATAGTACTGATCCACGCAACTTAATTATACACTACGAGGTAGGCGCTATAAATTCTCGGCCTGACAGGTTTATACAGGTTAAAACGTGTTCAAACTCCGTCCCGTCATGCATGCATATACGCGAGGTGTACGCTATAAATATGACGGTTCGAAGCCTAGTAGTTTTTAGTAACCAGCCAACCAACGTGACTAGCGCACGAAAATGTCTGAAACAAATTTCGATTATTGAATATTTAGTGCTAGAAGATCGCCGTTTGAAAGTAAAGGAATTAGCAGTGACAACAAAATTTTCCGAAACAAGTGTTCACCGAATTCTCCATGACCATTTGGGTATGAATAAAATTAATGCTAGATGGGTACCGCGCCTTCTTTCTGCTCTCCAAAGTGAACGTCGAGTCGAATGTGCGCAGTCGTTTTTAAACATGTGTGGAGACGACCCAAAACCGATTTTGGAGTCCATTGTCACAGGGGATAAAACAATGGTTCTGTTTTATAATCCTCTATCGGAAAAAGAGTCCATGGAATCGCGGCGACCTGATGACCCTCGTCCCAGAAAGGCGAAAGTCGTTCAATGAACGAAAAAGGTGATGGCCAGAATATTCTGAAATTGTGAGGGCATTTTGCTAGTTGACTTTAAAGAACGTAATACAAATGTGAACGGTACATATTATGCGTCTTTATTGCATAAATTAAGGTATTCGTACAAAACATCATGGAAAATTGACAAAAGGTGTGCAATTATTGCACGACAATGCTCCCGTCCATACTGCCACCATTTCACAAGCTGCCATCCGCGAATGTGGCTTTCAAGAATTGGAACATTCACCATATAGTCAGGATATGACTTCATGTGATTTTGTTTGTTTTATTATTAAAAAAAAGATCTTATGGGACGTAGTTTTAAGGACGACAGTGAGTTGCAAGCAGCTGTTATAGAACATTTTGACGGAAAAACTTGAGATTATTTTTGCAAGGGTATCGAATTATTAATTAATCGTTGTAATAAATGTACAGAAGTTAGGGAAGATTACATTCAATAATACAATTCATATATTGTTCCAAGTTTCTTTTTTGTATATCAGGCCGAGAATTTATGGCGTCTACCTCGTATGGCGTTGAGCATCTGGTAGTTAAACAACTAACAGATGCTCAACGCCATACATACATAGGTATATTTGTAAACAACTAAGCATTTGTATTTTTATGAATCTTGTTTATTATATTTGTATTTACATTTACCAGAAAAAAATGCTCTATCTTGGGTAGGTGGTTTACCTCTTAAAACAATGCTTAAATAAACATTGTTGCATTAATTGCTAGAAATATTCTACCTATAATAAAACAGTAGATCCAGAAACATTGCTTTGCTGTGTTAGGGCACAGTGTAGAGCTGTATAGACACAGTAGTTTCATTCGTTGTCGGCACCTTTGAAGTTTGTGTCACAAAATGGTACTGCGCATCTCACGCGGGCGCAGCCAGAAGCGTAGTCAGTTCTTCTATTTCAGGAATAAACCAGTGGCGTCAAAAACACAAAATGGTTTAGGAGAAAATTATGTTAATTTATTTTTAAAATTATGAAAAAGTGATTCAATAATATAAAAAAGAGAAAAAACTTGCTTTTTATTAAGTCCATATTACACGTGTTTTTAAAATGTAATACATTATACGTACACGTAACACAAAAAAGAATTATAGTTACTTTAACCTAAAGATTGCGTAAATTTCTAGACGCAATTGATCAATGGTATTCGAAAATTGTTATTTTATTTGAATTGCGACTGACTTTGAAATTTCTGTTGCAAAATTGTTTTTTATTTTGCTTTTGCTTGTTCCATTGCTCACAACTATAATAAACAATATGCACATTTTAACTGTTGAGGACATTTTAACGCTCGTGGGGATATTTCCGCATTGGCTCTTTCGGAAACCTGAAGAAACGTAATTTAGAATTGTTATAACTACCCTTGCACCAAGGTGCACAACAATAATGAGGCATTTTTATTTCAAATATTCGCGAAACGATACACTACAATTATTGACAAAATTTTAGGCTGCGTGCAAACCAATTATACAAAACAATTTGTCAAAATGTTTGAAATACGTCAGCGTCCATTAAGTTATATTGGAATGTTGCAAGGAAATGCACACCAATCAAACAAAATGTTTGACAAACATTTTAAACACAAATTCTATATTAATAATGTGTTAATAAATTTATTTGACGTTAATTATAAACGCCAAATGAATGTATAATTTAGTTTTACAAATGTTTTGTTTAATTTGTGTACAACAACCCATTTATTTGTAAATTAGTGTTCATAATAAATTGTTTGTCAAATATTTTGTATATCTAATTGGTGTGCACCCAGCATGACTTACATTAACGGCTAATCACAAACTGCATGCCGAGCAGTCGCACCAAATAATGCCGCCACAACTCAACAGCTGATGGCTGACTACTACGCACCCACGCATGAGTTGCTTTGGCGGGGGACAATTATTTCCCTCTAGTGAAACTACTGTTTCTATTATATAAGCTACATACTGTGGTTAGGGTATGTGAAAACTAAAGAAGAAGAGATTTATGGACATTTAAAAATGCCTCCTAAGTTTTTATGCTTTTCTTTTTGACTTGAATCATAAATTTTGTTTCATTTTGGATCATTGTGGTTTAAGAATAAGAGCAGAGTTAGTTAAAATTAAATTTGATTTAGCATGCCTAGAATATCCGTTAGATTATTTGTTAAATTACCAACGAATCGTATATATAAAAACGCAAGTGGTATAAAGTTGCACAAGCTACAAGCATTTAATAAAAGAACATGCACGTAGGTACATTTAGTCGCAAAAGAAAGTTTCCACCAACCACATTGGATACTCGAAATTCTAGTAGAAATTTCTTTTTGAAACTAAGTGTACATACATATAAAATACACCCATATACAAAGAGATACATTTAAGCATGCTCAAGAAATATGTAGTCAAACTCGAAATTGCAATAGGAAGTCCGCATGACACATAATAAATATAAGCAAGAAATACACGTGGAGTAAAGCAATAACAGAATTAATTGTAAAAGTAATCAAAATCATCGAAAGGTGATTCCTAATTGTAACTGACAAAATGAGAGCAACAGATATAAAGTTCTAATTATCGGATTTCAAGCAACTATAAAAGTGTAGTTTATTGTATATTTAAATCAATAAATTGATTTGTATAGTATTTATGATTACGTTATTATTTTCGTTTTTCTACAGCAGTCTTGAAAGTAAAGGGAAATCTTGTATATTATATACTTTGTACTAGCTTAATTAAATAGTTTTACTTTATTTCAGTTGATTAGACATTTTCTCTTATTAATATTTTTTAACACTGAATTTTACAATATTCCAGGAGTAAACCTAAAAAACCTTATTAACTAATTAATTACTAATTACTTTAATTCATATTTTATATATAATTGTTCTAATCTACCAGTCTAATTATAAGTACTTTACTTATACTACAATTGCAATTTCAATTTTAAATAGGAAAATATACATATGACAGAAGGAAACTTTTCTCTACTAAAATATGTGAACATTTTCATCGTGACCTCTAAATATGAAATTAGTTAGACAATGCCATCATCGTCATTTATCTTATTAAATAAACTACACATTTGAATTATCTTAAAGGCCGGCTTCATTATTGTATTATTGGTATGAACGTGCAGTTGAAATATAAATCTGTGATAAGTACGAAGGAGAAGCTTAAATATTCTAATTCAAAATGTAAGTGTAATTATACTGCTTTATGAATACTTTGCTTATGTAATAATAAAAGTATATATTCCGATTTACAAATTACATTCCTCTTTAATTATTTACCACTGGGTGTGACATTAATAAATAATGGTTTATAAAAGGCTCATTTAATTTAGCAAAGATTTATTGCTGGTAGGAATAATTTCATTCAAAATATCCTTCTTAAGTACTCTAGATCTGGATTCCTAATGAAAATAGTATTATTATACATAATTAATACTTCAACCTAAAACGCAATTTGAAGAAAATAAAAGCGAAATAAAATGTTTGAATTGGAAAAATAAACTCCCAGACAAAATTAATGCATCACTTATAGCAAGTGACAAAATTAGCCTTAAACCTTTATTATTGAAATTATAACGCATGAATTGTAGCAACGAGCACTGTAACTAACATTCAACGTGATGCAATATTAATTTAACAAAAATGTTAGAGTAATATCTAAATATGGAGGCACAGTGAACATTTAGAAATTATAAAAAGTTTTTCTAAAATTAAATTTGACTTAAAAATTATAAAATTAATATCAGGCATTGCCATAATCTGAATATTTACCTCTCGAAGGTAGACCATTACGTCTACAGCAACGTGTGGTAGAGTGTTATCTTGCATAAAGAGGAAGTTGACGCCGATAAATATGGCAAATGGCACAACATCTTCTTCCACAATATTCTCGAAATAAAAATTTTCGTACATTGATCGCCTTTGAATAAGGACCAACTCCGTGCGAGCGTCAATACAAATTGATCCCCAGAACATTACTGACCCACCACCAAATGGAACTCTTGGAGAGATATTGCGGTCAGAAAACCTCTCTTGTGGTCTTCTCCAAACACGTTCAGGTGCATGTGGTGACTTCAGACTTACTCGTGTTTCATCCGAAAACGAAACTTTTTTCCACTCGCCAATTGTCCAGTTTGCATGAGCTCTAGCAAAACGCAATCTAGCAAGTCTATAATGCCTGGTGAGCAGTGGTGCAATTGATGGTCTTCTACTCTTTAATCCTGCATCTTTAAGCTTTCTTCTGACTGTTCTTCCAGAAATCTCTACGTTTCGGACTTCTGCTAGAGCTCTGGTAACTTGGAGCTGGTCAATCGTCTCGTCCTTAAGGCAGGTTGTATAAGACATCGACCATCTACCTCATCTGTAGATCTTTTACGATCTTGTCCTCTTGCTCTTCCAAGTTCATTAAAATGTTTAGCCATCCGAATTATTGTACACTGTTTAACGCCTAACAAATTAGCCACATAAAGCTAGCTACCAGAGCTATTGCTTGCGCTGCTTCATGTTCATTTAAATTGCGTTGACGATTGATATGTTCAACTCCAGTTATACACAGATAAAAAATTAATTTTAATCAAAAAATATGGAGTTAATCTAAACAAATATTGTTTTGATATGAGCTAAACAAATTAAACTTTTGAGACAAATACATGATTTATTGGGTCAATCGTTTCTATTTTTAGTCAACTCAAATATACAGTGAGGACGAGCGGGTTGTAATAAATTCATTAAAAATTTTTGGTTTTGTTTTATGGAAAAACGCTCGGACAGGTGGATTTTTATTTTTGGCTGCGGTTTTTCTGATGGTAAGATTTACAAAGGCTGGTCCAAAAATAAGTTACGACCATCAATTCTTTTTTTCAAATGGAAACATATGTTTTTTATTTAATTTATTAATTTCGCATCGAATTCTAAGTATGTTCTATGTAACATGTCCTATACTCAAACTCAACAGTCCTCACTGTATATTTATTTCAACCAATCTCCTTAGTGCATTCAAAACAAACTAATATTTTTTTCAATCAAAACTTCAAACTAACTCCTAAATTGTTGATGTTCATATATATCGGGCGAATTTTGAAATTTTCAAAACGTTACTTATTGTCCAATTTTAATAAATAAAGTATCAAACAGTATATGGCTTCTAAGCGACTATAAATTGTTATACATATAACAGTGAATTTGGGGTTGAGTTGGATTTTCTTATTTCAAACTGTGGGGACTTTTTCTAATATAAAAATAATAAATTTATAAATAAAAGTTTTACCAAAATATTGTCTTTAAAATAAATAAGAAAAACCATATATCACAATTTAAAATAAGAAAATTAAATATCACCCCTTACTTACATTACAAAGAAAAAATGTTCAGTTAGTTTACAATCTCTTAGACGCCTTTTAATTTGATGGAGCATTTATGTGACCAACGTCAAACTTGCCAGTATTCATCAATATTGTACAATGTGAATATTTTGGATAAAATTGGCATTGCGTTTGCGTCATGTGGCCTTTAGAACACTCGAGCAAAGTGTAAATACTATATAGCTAACATTATGCTAACATGCCCCTTTCCTTTCGTGCTATAAATGCCTAACATCAAACATATAAAATAAATAACTATTATTCAAGTAACTGTCATTACAGAAATAATTAAGTATATTTGTAATAAACACTATAATATAATATATATTTAAGAACGAAACTGGAAAATGTATGAGCAATACGCACGTTAAGCAGTATATTAATATGCCACAAATATACATCTATAAGTAAACTTCAAATATATGTATGTATGTATTCCTCACATAATTCCCACACTCGAAATGGGATAAAACCGTTTCAGCGCAAGGACTTAGCAAACAAATAAAGCAATTATATTATAGGTTTGTTTGTGTTTAATATTACGAACGGTTCTAGCACAGTTCTGTTACTGCGCAGAAATGATGCGTCATAGTACACCGTTTGGAACGGTTCCGAATTAGTTCTACAGTTTTATAACGGTTCCAGAACTGCCAATCACAAACCAAAACACGACATTTTTTTTCCAGAACAGTTCCGGAAACCCGAACACTTAACCTAATTCTGCGCATGACGTGAACTGTTCTAGAATCGTTCTTAGCGAAACAAAAACAAACTTTATGTTAACTTGTATTGAATTTTCAAATTGGATTTTTGAGCGTGTGTGCACCAGAACCATCTCGGTATGCTGGCGCCAACATGTCCTTGACCCATCCCACATATATGTTATACCTTTACGTATGAAATGTAATGTCCAGATTGAACCAGATGTACTAAAGGGCATTGAGGAAAAGAACACATGTCTGTTTCCAGTTGTTTCCTTCCTTTTTGCTGGTTTAATAAATCATAATGCGAAAAAGGGATACCTACAATGTACTGTATCTTACTAGGTTTTTAGACTGTAAAAAGTAATTATCTTTTAATATGTATAGGACATACCTATTTGGATGTAAGGATAAGTTAGACAAAGATATCAATAACATAACGTTTCCGAAGTTGATAATACTGTCTCGCCGATTTCTTTGTAAAGAGGGGGATAGTGCGTTATATGTGGAAATAAGTTATAAGCAGCTCGGCAATTATTTGCTGATTATTACAGATTATTTTCATCTTGTACCCACAGCTCTAACGTAAAATGGACGACGCAAAAGAAATGTTGGTCAGTTGTGGATTTTTCAAATATGTAATGTATAATTCTAGCATTTTATTTGTTTATTTGTATGTCTTCAGAAACACTATACATATTTAATGTTTACGGTGAATCATCCCCTTCGTATTAAACTGTCAAAATGTGGGCAAAATTTTTCCGTATGGGACAGGAATCCCTGGAAGATGCTGATCGGTCGGGTCGACCAATTGAGGTGATACGCCTCAACAAATTCCAATTATTGAACGTTTAGTGCTAGAAGATCGCCGGTTTAATGTGAAGGAATTAGCAGTGATAACAAACATTTCCGAAACAAGTGTTCGTCGAACTCTCCATGACCATTTGAATATGAATAAAATTAGTGCTAAATGGGTACCGCGACTTCTTTCTATTCTTCAACGTGAACATCGAGTCGAATGTACGCAGTCGTTTTTAAACATGTGTGGAGACGACCCAAAACCGATTTTGGAATCCATTGTCACAGCGGTTGAAACAATAGTTCTGTTTTACGATCCTATATCGAAAAGGGAGTCCATGGAATGCCGGCGACCTGATGAACCACATCCCAGAAAGGCGAAAGTTGTTCAAACAACTAAAAAGGTAATGGCCACAATATTCTGGGATTCTGAGGGCATTTTGCTAATTGACTTTGACAGTATTCGTGCAAAACGTCGTGGAGAATTGACAAAAGGTGCGCGATTATTGCACGACAATGCTCTCCTCCGTACTGCCGCCATTTCACAAGCTACCATCCGCGAATGAGGCCTTCAAGAATTGGAACATCCACTGTATAGTCCGGATATGGCTCCTTGTGATTTTGTTTTGTTTTTTAATTTAAAAGAAGACCATAGGGGGCGTAGTTTTAACGATGACAGTGAGTTGCAAGCAGCTGTTATTGAACATTTTGACGAAAAAACTTCATATTATTTTTACAAGGGTATCGAATTATTAATTAAACGTTGTAATAATTGTATAGAAGTTAGGGGAGCTTACATTGAAAAATAAAAATTCTTGTATTGTTTTTTTTGTATAACAGGCCGAGAATTTATTGGGCCTACCTCGTATGAGCCCATTAGCGGTTTTTCAAAAGTGATAAGTGGGTACTAGTTGCTATAAATGAAAAAAATCTATTACAACATGAGTTAGAACCAGTTGCTCTTGCAAATAATCTAAAATATCAGAAGTTTTATTAAGTCTATGTTATATATTTGATTCTTATTCAAATTTAGTAGTCGAAACAAATGACTTCATAGATTTCCGTGTTTATAATAATAAAAATATACATATTAAAATCCTGTGAGTTTTTAATAGTATACTAACATAATTATTCTCTTATTAGATTTCAAAAATCTCTTGTGTTTTGTATTGTGGTACAAACCATTAATTATTAATGTCACACTCTGTATTATCTAAATTAAAACATATTGCAAGAGAAATTACTTTGTCGCTACAGTCTACCTCTGGTTAGCTGCATTTAGTAGACTCTATGAATTATAAACTAAAGTAATTTTATTTCTATAAAATACAAAATGATATGTAAAAGGCAACAATCTATAAAACGGAGTCTTAAGAGGTTTTCTGTTTTATACGTTAATGCATTTAGTCACTAGCTTGTAATTAACGCCTGTTTTCTAAAATATTGCAATCAAAGGTACTCAGACCTCGAGTCCTATTACTTCAACATCATAAAACATCATCCTGTATTATAAATAATTTCTATTTTAGAGGCGAAGCAGCTGATAAAACCATTTTATTTTATATGGAAGATGACGAACTTCAAAACAGGACAATCGACGACTACTTTATCTTGGAGGCGATTGAAACTTCATCGCCTTATGAAATAATTAATTTAGTTTGGAGAATAATATGCTTATTGCCTAACATAATAATCATATATGTAATTCTTAAAAATGCTTTGTGTAAATCATCAAATTTTTACTTTGCAATACTACATTGGAGTACTGCAAATTTAGTATATATCTTTAGTATACTATACTTAACATTTATCCCCACCGATTATCTTACATTAAAATGTTTGGAGGTCTCATACTTTTTACATCATATAATTACATCACTTTTTATAATCATAGTAACTATGTTTATTTATAATATTTATATTAGTTCAAAAATATTTTGCAAGTCTTCTATATACATTTTTTGGACGTTGTATATTGCAATTATTGCAATCATCATAACACTAGTTCATTTGGAATTAACAAATAATACTATATTCTTATATTTATTTGGTAGTACGAAAATAGTGTGTTTTTCAATTCTTTTAATGGAAACTCTATATTTTCTTAAGAAACGTATAAAAAACGAAAACATAAGTCGGTTTGTCATGTCAAGTGTATATATTATTTGTGATTTTTCCAGTTGGATACTAGATATTCTATTATCACAAAATATTTATAATATATTTGTATTTGAAGCAATAGACATAATTTATTATTGTAATGGATTTATAAATTTAATTGTACTGTACTATTTTGATGTGAACTTCAAGAAATTTTTTGAAGTTGTTTTTAAAATAATTACTTGCAATAAAGTTTAAAAAACCTCAATATTTTCTTTATTTCACATTTAATTCGGACATAGTTGCACCAAATTCTATATTCTTGCTTATTAATAGTATAACTAGTGAATTTCTATTATTAAATTTGGCTTTAATTCTTAATTTGCCTTCATTACACGTCTTGTAAACTAATAATTGAAATATAAGAAATATAGTATCTAGTTTGGGTAAAATATCAATTTAGAATAATAAATACCTAGATACGTATATACTGTGTAAAAACCTATAATAATGCAGTTAATTTACTCAAAATCAAACAAATGATTGCAGATTCTTAAATTCCGCAAATCAGAGAAAAGACATAAACAAATAGATAATAAACTAATTTAAGCCTTTATAGGACAAGTTTGTCAACAACATCTGCCGTTACATTATCTGGCTAATATGCTTTGTATGGGAATGTTACCTGTTATTTTATTAATTCTGTTCCAGTTATCCGCATTTACGGGTGGTTAATAAATTTACCACAGATCATTTACGCTTATTGCTTATATCAATTTTACTGTGGTTAGTAAAATTTCACAAAGGTTTATCTTCTTGTAATAATGTTTCCCTCTGAATGGTAGAAAATTGTGTGGTGTCCTAACCTCACATTTTAAAGCATTTGCCTGATGTGCATCCAATACCATATTCACAGCATTCGATATTAGTTACAAATGTGTATACATATTTCACAAGTAAAATGATTACATACATATTTAAACTTAACCTTCATCATTAATTGAGACCGTACACTATTCCCATTGTGAAAATTTCGGTCGGGTAAAGCATATTGGTATAAGAGCATTTCCTGTTTTCAGGCAACTAACTAAATTGTTCATATGATTATAATATTTCAGTCTGCGTTATATACGCAGTTGTAAAATGTGTGCATAATGTTAATTTTTATGTAACGGTTGGAATAAGGTATGTAGGCAGTCTTAAATTGTATTTTTACGTAATTATAAAAACTTTTCCATATTATTTAATTTTATGCCTTGTGTCACATCAATATTGGAATAATATTTAAATTTATAACACGAATTTTTTGATTAAAAATCACTTTATTATTCAAATTCTAGGTTACAAATACCAGAGAAGTATACATTACTCTTGGAAGAACAGAATATCTGAGAAAAACTAGCCAAAAGAAAACTGATGGATTCTAGTAATTATTGACAACAATATAAACATAATCGGTAATTATTAAATATTAAATTTTAGTAACAATAAACAATCAGTGTACAAATTTGAAAGCCAATATTTAATCACCGCATGAAATATTAATACATTATCTAAAGAAATTAACAAAAGTTTTATAATTGTACTACTTTACTAATTACATAAGCCGAATACAATATATCTAAAAACATTTATCAGCTGAAGTCCACAAAACAAATGAGGCATTTATACATTAAATATGAAATTATTATTAATTTCATTACTTTATTACATTTTTTATGTCTGAGTCTTAACCTAACAAAAGACAACTAACTAACTTAAAATTGTCTAAAGAAAATAAACAATTCGATAATTAAGTCGTCTAGAAATTAATTATTGATTCAATTATCAATTCGCTTACTTCACAGAAATATATTTTATATTTAATTTTCAACCAGCTATTAGTAAAGTGAAAAGAACAAAAAAAATCTACTGCATATTTAGATAATATATTGGTAAATCAAAATGAATACAAGCAAAAGCAGTATAAACAGCATCCTAGGATCACTACGGACCAGAACTACAGCTAGAAATACCTAAGTTCAAGAATTAGAATAAAAGAGACTGATTCATGTTTTACAAAAAAATTATCAAACTGAAATGACATAAATCTTAATTAAAGCTTCAAGTCTAAATATAAAAATAAATTATGGATAACTGTGCTGCAAAGAAGAAGGGACTATCATTTAAAATATAAAAAAAAATTCGTTCAACAAAATAAAAGCGACATGGAAAATAGTAAATAAAGTAACAGGGAAATCTAAAACTCATTTTGATATCGATGTAAGTACTTAAATCTAATTTTGATAAAACAGAACAAGTAACTCTAAATTAGATAAATTTATTTTTTGAAATTCTGAACCTAGATAAGGTCTATACTTGCAGAATGTCAATCAGACAAAACTTACAACCACTAGAGCCAAACAAAAATTCAATATTTTTAACGAATACAACATATTCATATTTTCCATTCTAAATGGATGACCACAGTGGGGGACAAGTAACCCATTTAAAATTTCAAACTATACCTAGTTCATTTTTGAAAATTAACCTTCAAGATATAAATATCCAGTTTTTGAAACAAGTCGCAAAGGAAAAACCCTTTACCTCAAAAATTAAAAAGATATAAAAAAATCTAATACGTATTTCGGCAACTATGTTGCCACCTTCAGTAGAAACCTGTAGAAAAACCGAAAAGAGTGTTAAACGTAGTGTTTTTGGCTAAAGTGTAACCATAGAAGATATGCTCTTCACCAAATCACCAATGGGATAGCACTCCACTTGTGATTTGGTGAAGAGCATATATTTTAAGGTTACACCTTACCCAAACACACTTCGTTTAACACTCTAGTCTATTTTTCTACAGGTTTTTACTGAAGATGACAACTTAGTTGCCGAACTACGTATATATCTCTTTAATTTTTGTAGTCAGGGATTTTTCCTTCTGCGATTTGTTTCAGATTTTGAGCCACCGTCTCCACCCATTATTGGGTCTACTTTTTGACAACAACGCAATAATTAAAATATCTCAAAAACTAAAAAGTTCCGAATAACACATATAAGGGTTAAATTTACTGTTGCCTCCTGTTCTATAAAATCTACAAAGAACTAATTTACTGCTAATCTAATCTACTACTAAGGAAAATGAAACAAATGTTTCTATATTGAGGGTTACCATAACGTAATATAAGATATAAATATATTAAAACATAATATAACTTTAACAAATTATGTTTAAGTTAATAAAAAGAAGTAAGTAAAATTTAGTTATTTAAATATTTGGATATCGTATATCTAAAACGCTTTTACCCAACCATTTAGTATAATCCTTATTTTACTTTGGTAAGGTACACACACCCCTTCTTTAAATTTTAGCCAATATTAGGTCACATTTAAGTTTCCGGTTAAATTAAACTAATTTGCTGCTTAATATTTGCTTTAAATCCTTGCAGTGTTCTTGTACTATAGTATAAAGCGTTAAATTTGGTAAGTAACTCCACGTAAAAGCGACAAACCTGTTTTATGATCCTATATTTCAACACATAAAAGAGAATTGTCCTTCCTCTTGTTTCCATAAAGCAAAAATCATAAAAGTTAAAAAATATATTAAAGGGAACTCTTTGAAAGGGTTCTGCATTCAAAATACAAACATCTTAGTCAATTTAAAAAAAGACAGACAGAAACTCTGTACTAGATTTATATAGACCTAACTTTTTAATTACACGTTTCTCCTTTTATATATTAAGTACTGAGTCAATACATAAACGATTTGTGTTTTAAATAAAATGAGCTCTAACTTGTACAGTAAGTATTCCTGGGAGTACACTTTATGACAAATTGGAAGCCATTCTCTTTCAACTGGGGTGGGACAGCCAATTATTTCAGCAAGCTTTTACACATTAATATTTATGCATTTTACTGTGATATATTATATTTCCAAGCAGATTCGTTTCTTGTAAGCCTTTATTTACTTTTAAATTTTTATTCAAACCGATTGCTTTCAATTTTATACTCTTGAGTGTGTGTCTATTCTAATTCATGTTCTTAATTGTTTCACTTCTCTAAGTACTTGATTTGTACCTACTTTCTTTTATTATTTTTTCTTTCTGTATTATTATGTAACAATGTGTAATGATCATGCTTGTAACAAACCTATAATACAAAATTTACGAATTCACAATATAGAAGGCGTTTTCTGTTCATCTTCAGCTCAAACTTGATATACTTTTTTGTAATCCAACGCACGTATAATTATGTGCCGTAAAAACAAAAAAGTAGAAGCACAAAGAGTTTTTATAACTGAAAAACAACGAATATGGTGTTTATTCCTCTTAACATTACAAAAATTCATTTCATTTCATTTTGTATTTTTCATGGAAAGAGTATTAATATCTCTTTGGGAAACATATTTGAAATATCTTCATTAAGTTAATTCAATGTGTATAATTTGGCTACTTTTAATTTTCTAATGTATTTCGTGGCGCAAATAAATAATGAAAATGTCTTGTTTTGGTGTAGCATTTAAATCTTTTATCTTCAGTTAATGACCCATTAGTAATACTAACTAATTTTTGAAAAGAATAGTAATAGAACTATTTTTATTACATAGATTGAATTATAAATGAACACACATATTTCAATGTTCAAAAATAATTCCATAAAAGAAATATAAGATATAAATCGTCAATAATAATAACTCGGTCCTTTTTCATTTATATTTAAATTAATTTTATCTATCTAATATTTACAATAAATATAATATTTAAACCGAATGTAAAAATCTACGGAAAAAGAACTCTCCTTGACCTTTTGTAATGAAAGCCCACTTTTATGTCTTCATTGCTGGATTGTTATGACCTCTTGAAAACCGTATTGGTGGATAAATGTCAGAGCTGATCATATTTCTTATCTGAGAGCAGTAACGCTATGTCCTGCCTGAGCGACCAGTTAAAGGCTGCGCGGGCGCATTGGTCATAAAAAGTTTCGCGCGAAATCCGGACGGCCGACGCGATCAAATTATTTGATATTTCCGCATACGATTTGTTTAAAGTCGCCAGTAGAGTATGAGAAATAGTAGTATGAACACATGTCGCGGTTAAGTAAAACGTCGTCTATAGCACCAATGCAATTAGGAAATTGCCACCTTTCACTAAATGTCTTTGTAATTTCTTTAAAAGATGAAACTGTCGGTACAGGCATATAGTCCATTTCAACAATAACAGCTGCAGCACTCTTTGAAAAGTTAAAAGAATATGCAATTTGTCTAAACTGTATCCCCGTTGCCAAGTATCTGAAAGAAAATGATTGTTGTAATCTCTAATTTTGATTTTATTATTGTTTAGAGGAAACCGTAAAGGGAAAGTGGAAAAACCAACGTAATACATTTTAAAAGAATAAAAAAAAACTGCGTGTATATATAGATCAGGCGACCAAGCAGAAAAAGCATTTCGTTAC
Organism: Amphimallon solstitiale; assembly: GCA_963170755.1. Classification (NCBI taxonomy): domain Eukaryota; kingdom Metazoa; phylum Arthropoda; class Insecta; order Coleoptera; family Scarabaeidae; genus Amphimallon; species Amphimallon solstitiale. The sequence goes on from OY720680.1 coordinate 27,911,630, forward strand.
ATGTGTTCATGTGGCGACTTTGCAGCCATGCAGTTCATGAAACATATAGTAACTCCTAGAGAAACGGAGAGAAATTTGCAAGCATTTCAGGAAAGAAAAATTGTTGGGCATGTTCAAGAATCTCAACCAGCCGAATCCCTTCAAGAACATGAGTCTCAAAAATTGCAAGAATCGGGTGAACAAGTACAGGAAAGGGAAGAAGAAGAAATGTAAATAAGTGAGGTAGTTATTCCTAAACAGCCATCGTCTAGTAGTAGTGAGACATCCCAGACAACACCTTTGCAAAATAAAGTAGACAATTTGGACAAATCGTTGCCATCTGCTTATTAGCTATTAGATAATAGGGAAAAGCGATTTTACAATGGGCGGAATGACTTGCACTTTCCGAACATTATAATGTAGTTGAATGTTTTCGAAAGCAGTGCTGGGTAATAACCCCACATTTCCAATGCAAATGAGTATTATTATTCATTTTCTGCGTCTGAGTATAGAGCAGCACTGCTTTCGAAAACATTCAAGTACATTATAATGTTCGGAAAGTGCAAGTCATTCCGCCCATTGTAAAATCGCTTTTCCCTATTACCTCGACCAATTCCGATTTATTTTTTGAAATACTTTGGAACAATTGCGAACAACCTGAAACAACCGTCAGAATTTAGATTTTCAAAAAAGTGGGCAAACTTCTCACTTTTGGATATAGTTCTTTTGCAATATCTTTTGATATATAAGAGATACGATTCTGAGGTATTAAAATAATATTTAGAACAAATCTAGAACAACCGTCAAAAATTAAATTTTTGCAAAAACTTGATAATTTTGGCTCTCGTTTTTTCCCATTTTTTCGTCTGATTTTGATTTTTTCTTTGAATTACTTTGGAACAATTTAAAACAAACCTAGAGCAACTTAGAAAAATCGTCAGAATTAAAATTTTCAAGAAAAGGGGTCTGGCAAAAACTCGTTTTTTCCGATTATCTCGGACGCTTTTGATTTTTTTTCGAGATTCTTTGGAACAATGATTAGAACAACTAGAACAACTTTTTTTAATTTAATTATCTCGACCAATTTGGATGTTTTTTTTAAATACTTTGGTACAATTTAACACAAACCTAGAACAACCTGGAACAACCGCCAAATTAACGATATTCGAAAAAAGGGGGGCTAACTTCGTACACTTCACTTCGCCACGCTTCTTTCCGCCTCGCCTCGCCTCAGTGTGCAAGCACCTTAAACCCAGAATTTTAATGATTACCCTCGCTCTGACCGTCATTTATAGTTAGAAAAACGGGTGGATGAAATAAATTTCGTCAGTCGAATGTGAAAACAAAGTTGTTGATTCTTCTAGATTCTACGAGTATTGTACATTATGAATATATTGTACTATTAATAAGTATAGAACGAATCAACTGTACTAGAAAAAAAAAGAAAAAAAATTCAAAACACGTCCAAAAGTGGAAACACGGTTGAAGTCGACAGTGTTAAGTAAGAAAGTGACTACTTTCAATGAGATCATGTACTGCCATTTTGAACTTAAAACTTTAAAAACTTTCCAATCACACCTCGTATACATATCAAGAGATTAGAAAATAACACCTTTTTCATTATTTTGCACGAATTATTATTACATATTTGGAGTTTAGTTGAATAATATGTGGCACGTCTTAACCAATTACTTATAACCCAATATATTTATATCAATAACAATTTAAGAAAACTTTAAAATTTATAAAACTTTTGAAGTGATTAACACTTTTATCAAACATTTGACAGTATAATTTTATATTTGAATTTCTGTATAGGTAAAACATGGAGGAAGCAAACGTTACATTCAATTTGACGGAAATTTATGAAGAGGAGCTAACTCTACGTCAGTACATATCAGTAATTTTTGGCTGTTTTGGAATGTTACCGAATTTCTTCTTAATATATCTGTTACTAAAAAGTAAACTGGTGAATATACCCGAATACTACATTATATTAAATTGGTGCATATTTAATATAATGCTCATATTAAATGTAATGTATATATTCTTAATACCAAACGAAAATTTGCCAGATCAACTTTATTATTTTTCTTATTCTTTAAGCAGCGCCATAATATCAGTGGTTACAATACTAGCAACCTTGTTAAATATTGAATATGTATTGAAATCTAATAAACTATATAAACGTGCTGTACTGGTACTATGGTTATTTGCAGTTGCATTATTTCTGTCTATATTCTTCTCGTTCTTGACCGATAGTATGAATATTACTGACCGGTTAGAATCTTTACAGAATATTTTGCTATTAATATTTGCCTTCACATTTATTATAAATTTAGTTATACTTGTTCTAAAATCAAATAAATTTAAAAACTTTAAGGCGAGAGTTATTACCTCATTTTTATTCTTGATGTGCTGCATACTTAATTGGTCGATTGGAACTGAGTTCTACGATGATTATAATGCTATGGTTGCGACTGTTGTTTCTATATTTTTATTCCAATTAAGTGGATTTATAAATTGTATTACTTTAGTATGTTATGATACTGGCATTAAAGATTATTTTTCATTAAAAGAAGAAAAATCTAATAATGTGAAAGACGTTGAACTGTAAATATATATCGACATGTATCTTAAGTTCATGAACAAAAATCAGTGCATGTCTACCATTAATATCAATAATGTGTTCGTTGTGTTGCGACCTCTAAGGTCTCGTCAGTGTACATGCGACTGCCGGTAATGGCTTAAACTAGGATCGCTATTTATGTCGGTTTGGGTGGCAAATGCCCGTGAAAAAATCACAACGACATCGGTCACCCAAAAGCGACACCCAAACCGATATAATTAGCGATCCTAGTTTAAAAGTCATTACCAGCAGTCGCACGTACACTGATGAGTCCTTAAAGGTCGAAACGGGGTGTCTGTACGTTGATTCTCGGTAATGACACTAGATGAATATGTGTATCCTGACACATGAATATATTCTCAATATGCTTTGCGTATATATGTATATATATATATATATATTATCAGTATTATATCTTGATGGTAATATAGCACCTTATATATTTAACTTTTTTCAATAATAATTTTGGTTTACTATCAAATCGAAATATGGCATTACACTACCAGCATTAATAACACTCATCATATTTGGGGCAATATTTAATAAGATGTTCTGCTCACTATCTAATGCATTTCAATATGCACTACTCTCGCCTACACTATCTGTAAGAGGCGACACATATCTTCTATGTGTTGTCTTGGTGATATGTTTTAGACACTCATTTTGAATCTTCTACATTACCTCTGACAAAAAACACGTAAAAATCTGCGTAAAAATGTATAAGCATTATTTATATGAATGGCTTTATGTTATACAACAAATGTATCTACATATTTCATGCGAAAGTCACTTGTCATATGTTTATCCCTACCACTCATGTAATATACATAGATTAACTATCTCAATCGTTTTTTCCAAAACTTCATCTAAATTAAGGGTTATTTTTGTATATTATATGTTTTTATACAGACCAATTACACTTGCATGTTACTTAAGTACTATATAATTTATGTTATACGTATGTAATACTTTAGTAATGGAATGTTTAGATATGCATTAAGATAAAAAAATGTATATTGAATAAATGAATAATATGCATTTATTTGTTTTATTTTTAATTTACAATTTTACAGACCTTGAAGTGGGAAATAGTAGAAAACCCTACATGATAAATCCGGGCATTTTAATGTTTATACTAGCGGTCGTAAGTCAGCACGTCAATTCCAGGGACGCATAGCGAGGACTGAATCCCGTTTTGATATTTTTCACACGCGAGTCAAAATACGTATTGAGAAACAAGTACTTACCAAGTAACAGTAAATGAGACATATCACACATCCTGTCTGTTCAATATTCGTTGATAGTTCAAATCAAAGTAAGTCACTATTAATTGTTTCATATGCTCAGGTGTTAATAATTTTCTGTCGCCGTAACTACTTTTTTATACCAAAAATGACCGTTCAACATTGACAGGATTGAGAGAATACATCGGAAGATAGTCAACTACTTTATTTATAAATTTAATATTAATAAAGATAAGTAGAGTTATCAAGCACTACTGAATTTATTTGAATTGAATCGCTGTGTATATCAAATTCGGCTGTAAGTTGTTCCATAATAACATAACTTGTGCAAAATTGCTTTCTCTTTTTGATCCTCACCACAGCGACATTATTGAGGCCATAATATTGGGGCTATCTTTCTTGAAAGTGATACAATTTTACATAAGGAGGCAGTAAGACTCATACCATTATGAGCTGACCATTTGTAAATAGCGTTAAAATCTGTTTCAAGCTCGCTGCAGTTGAGGTCAGTATCGATACCGTGAAAGATCCTAAGATGATCAGCAAACAACAGAAAATTGCAATATTTAATATATTTTACATTGTTAATGTAAAGAGAAAAATGAATGGGACCCAAATAACTCTCCTGAGGTACACCAGAGTTATCAATTATGTCATTTGATTCGAAACTGCCATTTTGGATACGATTTATTAAATAGGACCTATGATAACCACTTATTACGAGTATATTTTAAATTTATTTTGTATTATACAAAGTGTTCCATACCTTGCTGGCTGACCATGGTTATAGTTTTTTAAATGCAACAGCCTATATATTATTACATTTCTGTATTCTCCGTACAATTCTTAGTTGAAAAGTTATGACAGTATAGTCCTAAAATTAAAAGTTGTCGACCATTTTTTTGAAAAATTTAATGCTTTTAAAAATTATATTTCTCGAAAACGACGTATTATATTGACACATTTTTTGGTCCCATTGTTTATAATAAAAGGTCCTAATACAAGTATTTTTTTCAATTACCAATTGCGTGGGCAGAAAACTGGATTAAAATTACAAAAATATGTCATTGTTTCTCTAAAAGTCAATTTTTTTTAAATGGATCACTATATCGGCTTATTTTTGAATTGCTTAGTAAACCTGTAGGACATTACTACATACTTTAAAAATAACCATCACTGAGCTTTTGTCGTTTGATAATACATTTTTTCTGCTAATTTTACGTTTTTCATTTGAATATGGTATAGTGAGCCATGATATTTGCCGCGAAATTGACAATTGAATAAATGACACTCTATAATGAATTTTTCCAAAAATTATATGATTTTTGTATGTATTTGGAAAATGGCAAAAAAACTGTGTATATCTTATTTATAATACGCTCTATATCAGCAATATATTTTAAAACCAAACAAATTAATAACTTTTGAAAGGTCTAGAAACAAGAAATTTTAATACGTGCATGTGGAACAAAAGTGGAACAGAAATTATGAAATAAATATGATTCGGAGCTGATAGGTTAAATTTAGTGAAAATTATTCAACACTAATCTTTTGAACACGTTTCCGAAATGATAAATTTATATCAATAAGGAGTTATTATATTTCTAAATGTTTGTCGAATATGTTCTCGCATAGCTTCTTTTGTAGTTACAGCTATACTGTGTATTTGCTCTTTTACGTACCCCTATAAAGAGAAACTAATTTTGTGATGTCCGAAGATTTAGCAGGCTGGTGAATAGAGCCTTCACGGGCTAGCATTATCTGAATGAATTATTGGGCTATAATTTTAGTTATTGCTAATTGGCAGAAGACCCTTATTACCTTTAAAATGATGCGTAATTCAGTATTTAAATGTATTCATTAGGAATGACAGTTATTTTTTTTAAATAGTTTGACTACTATTCAGCCGACGACTTATTTCACGGGTACTGACGTGTGGATTTTCTGTTGTTGCCATAAGAATTTGTAACTGAATTTCATAATTTATTACATATTTAGGTTTCCGTGGTTATGAATAAGCATACTACCAGTAGTAATTAATGTATTAATTACTCCTCTAAAGGCATTCGTTCTGGGTCATCTGCTGGTCAACTCTATGGGCTAATAAATAATTTCTTTAACATTCCTTCAGTACTAAAATACCGTATTTAATTAAAAAAAAGTTGGCTAGATTATATCAAAAAATTACATCTCAGTAATGGTCAGTTTTAAAACAATAACGTCTTTTGGTGGGAAATTTAGTAAGCAATTCAAAAACAAACGGATATACATGTATTTACTTTGAAAAAAATTACTTTTAAAATGTGTGTTGTAATTTCAACATAGTTTTCAGTAAATGCAATTACTAAATGAGAAAATAAATGCTTGTATTAGGACCTCTTAATGTGAACAACGCAACTAAAAATTCTGTCCATCTAGAACGCCTTTTTTGAGAAATGTAATTTTATAGACATTGAATATTTCAGAATAATGGTAATAAGTCGAATAATTTGAATTTTAGGCCTATACTATCACCACCAAGTTATGGAACACTCTATATAATACAAAGTAAGTTATAAAGTCACAATCTGCCTTCCCTAGAGATATGACTCACCCTGTATATACAGGGAAAGCATGCTGTTATGTAACAGCGTGCAAAAAAAGGAAACAATGAAAACTTTGATCACTTATGGTTACATGATTTATTAACTGAATACGATATACATTGTGGACATAATTATATTATTGCTATGACTTCATAAAAATCTATATATTTTTCTGTCAATACACAGAATAATAATGTCGGAAGTACTCAACCGTGCACTCTAAAAGTTGCTTGTTAAAGATGTATTTCTAATAGACAATTTTAATATTCTAAAACTCCTTTCTTTTTCTTTCTTGTTTTTACAAAATATTCTTCCATATTTATTACTTCTGATTCACAAAACGCAAATGTATCAACAAAGAAATACATAGTTTGAGATTCATCTCTAACACAATCTTAATATTTGAAGCTTAATACTCGGTAAAAATGATAATTAAAGTGATCAATGTATATGTCTTATAATTAGATTACTTGTGTACATCGATTTTATACAGTGATTTTATTTGATATTAATAATACGTTAAACATCTTTTCTTATATCACAATCTTATAAAATATAAATAAAAATTAATATAAAGAACATTATCACATTAATATTAAACAACTACAGAAATTACGTACTGCCTACAATAATTTAAAGAAACAGTCAAACGTCGCATATAAAAATTAATGCTATACCTGGTGTTTCGGAATTGCACGGCACTATTGTAGGTACTTGTTCTCCAGCATAAAATAAACAAAAAGGTCCATATAAACATATGTCTCTAATTAATTTATTACTAAGATATTGGAGCATAAAGATATTTATTTAACAGTACAACATCCAAAAGAACTGTTTAAAGTGTCCACCGTTTTGTTGAATGCAGCATTCAGCACGACAAATTCAAGCTTCTTTAGCACATCGTATAGCATCAGCATGATTCTTGATAGTTGCTGCGGCTTCCACGATGCGATTACTAAACTCTGATGAATCCCGATCTCCCGATCTAACGCCGTTAGATCGGTAGTTTAGTAATTGCATCGTGGAAGCCTCAGCAACTATCAAGGATTATCCTGATGCTATACGAAGTGCCAAGGAAGAATGAATTTCTCGAGCTGAATGCTGCATTCAACAAAACGGTGACCACTTTAAACAGTTCTTTTGGATGTTGTATTGTTAAATGAATATCTTTATGCTTCAATATTTTAGTAATAAATTAATTTGAGACATATGTTTATATAGACTTTTTTGTTTATTTTATGTTGGAGAACAAGTACCTACAATAGTGCCGTGCAATTCCGAAACACCCTATATATTTAAAAAGTCACTTATAGATTAAAAATTTTTCTAAAACAATGATATCCTAACGGCATCACTTGTCTTAAAACTAAAATCAAACAACATGAAAATCAATATTCTACGATTACTTTTTCCTTCAGTCGGTAATCTATTCTTAAAAATTAAAACAAATTTACTTGTGCATATAACAAAATAAAATCTCTAAAACAATTAGATACTACTACACCACGGGTTGTAATGGAATTACTGGCAAAAGATTGACAATATTTCCAAGACTGAGCGTCATAATTGCTAGTTTTGGAGCAATGATAGGAAAGGTCATCAAATTCTCCGTAGTTGGTCGAACAATGGGATCTATTTGTGTGGTGGCGTCAATAATTTCTTGAAGCCCAGCTCCATATTTGTCAATATTTATGGTTTTTCTTTTTCCAGACTTAATGGCCGTGACTACTTCGGCTATCTACAAGATAAAAATCAGCATAGGTATAATTTAATTCCGCTTGTAAGTTTATGAGATGGAGCATACACAAAAAAATAGGTGTTATGTTGAGAGAAAATTCCTTGATAAACTATGATAGAAATAGTGTTAAATTTTGCATTTTAAAAGCAGCATTATCGCCTTTTATAAATTACTAAACTGTTAATGATGAATTTGATATTTACATTGTTTCAGAGTATTAGCCGGTAAAATATATAAGATGAAACATACTTAATGAATGAAAAAAATAAGAAAACAGGAATGCACAGTACTAAGTAAAAAAATATTTTAATACAGTCGTAGGCATACATGTTTGTCGTGTCTTGACCAAAAATTGTGTCCATCTATTTTGTCGTTTTCGAAAAATATAATTTTATTGAAAACTTAAAATTTAGGCCAATACGATTATATATTTTTTGACTAAGAATTATACGGGGAATACAAATACTTAATAATATGCACAGACTGTTCCATTTAAAAAACTATAACTATGGTTAGCCACCAAATTATGGAACACAGTGTATAATACAAAATATAAATTTAAAAGGTACTCCTAATAAGTGGATATCACGGGGTGAGGGGGGGTCACTTCAAAATATCTTTTCACATAAAGTTACATCCTGCCTTTCCCAAGGAGATGACACACCCTGTATATAAGGTTCTTTTTATAAAAAATAGACATATAGATCTCACTTTATCTCATTGTAGATATCTAATAATGAGATGAAGTGAGAATGTTCTCTCTTTATAACAATCCCAACCCAAGTAGTACTAGTCACATATTGTATCTATTGAAGAAATGCTTTGTCAAGTACAATGTTATGAAAGGTGGTACGTACATTCTTTATTAAAGAATCACTCTGCTTTGTACGCTCAACTCAAAGTATATTATATAATATTAAATAAATGATATTGTTAAGTATTTTCATTAAAATTATTTAAACAATAAGAAAATAGTATTCTATTTTCTTTTTTACTGGTTTACTGGTTCATACTATTAAAATAAGATGTCACTACTTTACACGATTTTCTTTAAAGATTTCAATTATAATAATGGGTTCAATTTATGTCATATATTATTAGAATGATTATAATGGCTTCAGATCCCTTCAGTATGTGTCATCATCTGGTGTACCACAGGGTTCGAATCTTGGCCCTCTTTTATTTAATCCATTTATTAACGAACTTATTAATGCGATTCTATGTCCTGTTTTGGCTTATGCTGACGATATAAAAATTTATCATAGAATAGTGACTTCTTCGGATGTCGATATACTTCAGCGGAATTTGGATATAATTTTTACGTGGTGCAAAAACAATAAGCTATATCTCAATATAGACAAGTGCTGCTCTGTCACTTATACTAGAAAGGTAAATTTCATTCGTTCAGAATATCATATCGACAACATATATATATCTACTTTGTCATCCGTCAAAGACCTGGATGTTCTTCTTGATTCGGCACTAACGTTTGCTGAGCATATATCATCCGTTACCCTTTCTGCGTATAAAATACTTGGCTTCATTATTCGTACCTGTAATTATTTACTAACTACAAACGATATGTTTCCTTTTTTATGCCCTCGTTATAAGCAAACTAGAGTGCGCATCTGAGGTGTGGTTCCCGATATACCATGTGTACTCAAACGCAATTGAGCGGGTGTAAAGAAGATTCCTGAAATACCTATTGTTCAAACTAGATTGCTTCTATCCGATTCAGAATACGGACTACGGCGCATTGCTCTTGAGACATAATTTTAGAGCACTATCCGAAAGAAAAAGTGACATCAACGCCACCTTCATGAATAACCTACTATTCAGTGTATTGGATGCTCCGGAGTTGCTTTCAAGAGTGAACATCCTGGTGCCATGTCTTCAGTCTAGAGCAAGCAACTCAATTATGGTTCTGACGCCCAGGACGAATATCCTATACAAAGCACCCTTATAACACGCTGCTATAAATTTCAATAATCGACATAAGCGATGTTTGCGATTTTAGTGTCAATTTTTCAATTTATTTAATATGCTTTGTTGTTTTTGGTATAATCCTGTAATAATACATCATTTCATAATTATTCCTAAATCTACATTGTATTATCGAACATTCCTGTAGTTGTATAGCCCCATTTGGAATTTTCTGTTGGGCAATTAGTAAAGCTATTATTAGGTATTATTATTATTATTATTATTATTATTATATGACATGTATAATTAGTTCAAAATTTAATATGAATTGTATTAGAAAAAATTATCTACTAAACTACATTCAAATTTAAATGATGATGTATTATATAAGGAATAAATATCATACATAATAGACAAAGGAACAGTAAAAATCATTTAAGAAATTCTAATTTCGAATATTGAATCACAAGAATTTAATTATATTCTAGAGAATTTCTTTAATAATTTATAATTATGGTATGATTTAAAAAGAGAAACATGCAACACATTTTATATACACTGTGTCCAGAAATTCGCGGATAAACTTCAGGTAAAACGATTCTAGGATTAATTCTGAGTCAATAATAACAACTTAATACAAATAACTAGTACGGTCTTTCAATAAGGCGCACGAGTCCATCAAATTTGAAAATATGGAGCAAGAAATAATTCTAATTTATGGAATGATTTACTAATAGCAAATTGCTGTTTAATTAAAATAGACTTATGTAGCACAGCATTGATGTGACTAGTGGATTAATGCTACAACTTCGCGTTTTCAACATTTTGTCAACTGCACTTTTTACCTTAAAGTAGGTATATACATTTGGCAAGGAAAATGTTCATTTACCATAAAAACTTGTCCTAATTTTCATGTTTGTGAGATTGACGTTTAGATTTTCGTTTTATGTAGTAATATCATTATTGTGCTATCACACAAGATAATTCCCAAATAGCACACCCTAGATTTCATTAATTAAAGATATCAAACGGTATTATACTTGACTTGACTAAATCCCTTTTCACTTGCAAACTTTTTTACTGAAATTTTCTCCACTGTCATAGTTAAATTTTAATATTTTTCATGCAATGTGTTAAATACTAATTAAATATTTCCATCAGCCCCTATTGAAATAAAAACAAATAGGAACATCACTGATTAATGATCGATAAATAATAATTAATGATTATTGAAATAATGTATCACTTGAATATTATGAAATAAACTTGGATAAATATACTGACTACTAAAGTTTGGTAGTCCCGTCTTTTTGTCAGTGAAGAATTTCTGTTTATAAATTAAAAGAATTTAAAGCTCACGCTGCTATGTTTTCATACTAATAAAGTACAAATAATAAGTCATACATGAATTAATCTTATTTGTGAGCTTTTGGGGGGTAATTCTTTGTTAAATTTCCATTTTAATTTTCGAGCTGGATCAATCTTTGGTGGTTTTGTTGTTAGAACGTACAGGTAAGAGTATACAGTTGAGCTATTATCCTGTAGTGAAAGATCAGGCTAGGGACAGTTTTCAAAATTTTACATGTTAGATTCGTAACTGTTTTGTAATATTATCTGTACACTTCAACCTTTCTTACTTTTTTACTTTCTGTATATAACTATCATCACAATATATTTATAAAACTATTACCGATCCGTCAAATAGCCTTTCCAAACCACAAATTTCGAATAGAATGCAACCAAGTGACCAAATATCGGATTTAATAGTGTACGGTTTCCCATCACACATTTCAGGTGCCAGATAGTTTGTAGTGCCAATAACCGTATTCGCCGTTTGGTAACCACTAAAAAATGAATACATTTAGATTAGTAACACGTAGACCAAATTCATTCACCTTGTCAAAATTTTCGAAATTCCAAAGTCGCCAATTTTTACGATATTTTTACTCGTTCCTGTTAAAAATATATTGTCCGTTTTGAGGTCTCTATGGATAATTTTTTTCGTATGTAGGTGATGCACGCCCATTAATATTTGGCAAAAGACGGTGAAGACAAACTGTAAATAATGTTAAATTCAACATGAAGTAATTGATAAATAAATCTGAAATAAATAGAAAAATAAATGTTTATTGCTCAAGAGTTTATACAAATAATAAGACAAGCAAAAATACTATAAAATGAAAACATAACGTAAATGCACAATTAATATTGAAATAAAATGCAAGAACACCATGAACCTAAAATAAAGTAATAAATCAGTAGCTCAGTAATTAAAAGAATTATCCTAAATTCATCCGTAAAAGCTGCTTAAGGGAACAATTCAAGATACAGTCTTGAAAGAATATCGTGTTATACAATGAACATATAAAATAAACCGGTGAGCGAGATAACAAGTTGCTTCTGGCCTGGTCGATATAAAATGTATCAGAATTACTAGATGACTGCCAAACGTCTTATATAAAAAGGTGAGGCCTATGTTGCTATTTCGAGTTTCAACTGAAAATTCCCATCAACAAGGTGCTACGAGGAAATCTTCTATATGGTTAAACGTTGTGCTCTTTATATCATAAGTACTTCAAAAATCGTCTTTGAACATTCACTAATGAAAACTTGGGTATGGTAATACGGCTTCCATGTAAGTACAGCACATTTCGTATTAGAAAGCATCATAGTGAAATATAAAGTGTTGAGCGTTGACAGACTAGTAAAAAATCTGGAATTTCAGAACAGAAAACTTAAAATCCAACTAGCTGCTGCCACTACATTCTGAACATCAATATTAAAGGTCAAAGAAGAGTCAAAATAAACACCTCAGTCACGGACACTACCACATCTGGGAATACGAATAAAGTTGACAGTGTATTCAAAAAATAATTGTGATAGTTTCAGAGTGTCTGAGAAAGCTTTACATTTTGATATGTTAAGGTCCATTTCACTGATTCAAATTAGAATGAAGCTCGACAAAATCTTACAATGTATTTATAGATGCATAAAGCTTCGTCGTCAGCGAACATTAATATATTGCAGTCAATTTGTACTGAACAAGATATACATAGAAGATCGTCTGCCAACAAATCCATGTTGATCCGAAACTATTAGGCTACTAACTTGATGGTAGACACTCCAATATATCGTCGATTCAAACCTTTAGCAATATTAGGTAAAATTGATAAGGGCCGATAATTGGCTATACATTACATGTTGCCATTTTTAATCACCGAACTTATTCTAAGCAGTTACCATACTTACTGGAAAGTACATGTGTTTAGTATTCATTTAAGAATTACTAAAAAGTTGCTGCAAGTATTGTAGCACAATCCTCCAACAGGAAAATAGGTACCACATCGCAACCAGCACTCAAAGTGTTTTTAAAGGCTAGCAGAGAGGAGAGCAGTCGAAAGTCAATACACATAAAAAAATTTTTGCAAGAACGCAATCATTATTGATCACTGGCTTTTAAAAGGCATCTGGAATTTAATTTTTAATTTATAATTTCGCGACTGTACCAGCTCGAATAACTATACTTGAACTTTCTATGACTACCATAGACCAGTAAATATTGCTCAAACGTATGATGAAGTAATTCGTAGAAGTAACTACATGTCAATCAACAGATGTGAAAGCATCATAAAGACTGGGAAAGTTAGCCTTGCAAAAAATTATGCAGCTAATAGGTATTATCAATTGAACAGTTGGTATATTTATCTTAAGAGGCCACCGGACGGCTTGAATTACGGATTTCCTTTTTTCCAGCTTATTTCTGCATCAAATCGAAAACGGTTTTTGACAAACATGTTTAAAAAGTAATACTGAATATGTGTATCTATTTTTTTTTTCTAAAATGAACAAAAAACATTTTTTATTTCTTTATAAGTGACTAAAAAAAAAATTAAATGGATAGACAAATTGAATGAATTATTGTAGAATATTTATACCGCATATCAGCTATATTAAGTGTTTTATAAATTGCTCAAACGTAATTTACGATTAGCAAATTTTGGACCGGGGAGGTGCTGCTCTCTGGCGAAGGCAAGGTGTATATCAATTTTCGTAACTACATTGGCAACGTTGCTAACAAATCTCGTGAGACGATTCTAAAATGCACTGCTGAACTAATCCGCATGCCCGCGAAATTGTGCACAAACGCGGCAATATACGATTTTAAAAGATGTGCATGAGTTAGAATCATATGGTTAGAATACACTGACGTATGACGGCTGGTTTATAATAGACATGTCAGACATAGAGTACACGGAGACACGAGGTGAACGTTGTTGAGTAGTATGTGTTTGAAATACATATAATAAATAATAATAATATATAATACATATTTTGTATACATACCGGGCAATATATCTATATTTTTGCAATGGTATAGCATAAAAATCATTTATAAATATGCATAAGTATATGTAATTTCAGTAATCTTATACTTTTTATAAAAAAAATCATTTCATTTCATTTTCCAGAAATTTAAATAACAGGACCTTTTTAACTTAAACTTGATTTTGATATTTTACTATTTGAAAAACAGTACTAGTGTTACATTTGCTAACCATTTATTTAAAAAATCTTTGAAAGACCAGGTGTTGGCACCAATTAAAAGGAAACAATTTCTTCATCGATAAATTAATATATTTGATTTTGGAATGTGCTATTTCTGCTCACAAGGAGAATCAAGAACAGACTTATGAGAGATTACTTTTTCGATTTTTCACAAATACAGATAAAATTATTTAATAAACATTACAACAAATAACGAAGGTGGAATAAACTAGCAAAGAAATACAAAAAAAGATATCAAAGCACCCCTATTAATAACACTACAGTTTAAACGAGCATTATTAAAAATAAATGCAGCTTACAGTTGTGCATTATTTAAATGTTACTAATCCATTTCTAAATATCAGATCTTTTGAAAACTTGAACTTGCAGTAAAAAAAAAGTTTGCAATTCATTTTAAGTGAATGAACTTCAGTGTACGTATTTTAACACTACAAAATCTATGCGTACCAACAAAAACATCAGCGCCCATTATTTAAAAAAAATTACCCCTCAGATAACAAAATGAATCTTTACTAAAATAGTTCTTTTTTATAAAAATAACTCTGGACACTATATAATTGTTTTGTTTACAGTAATAAATCAATAAGCTAGTAAATAAATACATTCAACTTAACACGAGTAATTACGCATTAAAATGAGTAAAAGAACATTATTCCGAATAAATGAGCAACAACTTGCGAAGAAAAGATCCATAACATGGAATTACGAAAGAACCTTCATTAACCGTAACGATGCAGAAGATTTTGTCAAATCGGAAACTTGTTGGAGCTTAAAAAACACAAACAACACTGAGTCTGGTGTAGTTAAGTATTTTCGATGTAATAAAGTTAAATGTCGAGGCCAACAATGTGCAACTGGTACTAAATTAATTCTGGATTCATCCTCTGAAAATGTTCTCCTATTTCGATCGCAAGTAAGTCATTCTTGTGATTCTATTGCAACAAAGGCCGGTACCGAAATGAACGACAAACTAAAGAACGAAATCAAGGATTTCTTTACCAAAAAAAATAAATCCGAAAGCAATTTTGGATGTTCTTGCCCAGAAAGATAATCCACCACCAAATATAAACCAAATAAAAATATTTCTGGCTAAATTAAGAAAAACCATTTACGGTCCACCAACAATATCTCTTGGTGAACTGTAAAGTTGGCTTCTTAAGAATAGTGCTGTCCCCAATGAACGAAGCAAAGCTTTTATCGTAATTTCACAACCGATGAGGGCGACGGTGTTTTTAGATTCATGGCAACCAGTAAAATTCTATTAGAAAATGGAGTAAAAAAGAATATCATTATCCACTCAGATGCAACGTATAAATTGATTTGGCAGAGGTTCCCTGTTTTCTTAATAGGAACAACTGACCGCGATAAAAAATGTCATTTACTGGGAATAGCAGTATGCACCATAGAACGAACTGCCGATTTTCAATTTATTTTTCAGAAGCATGTTTACAGCGTCTGAATGTCAATACTCGCAGTTTAATATTGAATATGGACAACAATTTAACACAACATAACAACAGCATTGTCTGCAAATTTACGGGAGGAAAGCGAATAAACTTTGCGTTAAAAGGCTCACATCAAATGCGTTGTGAAGCTGCTTCCATTTCTTTCAATTCGGGTGGTGAATTTCATAGAGTATTACATCAAGCTTTGACTCAAACAAGTCCCCATTCTTATACTAAACGGTATATAAAAAAAAATTAAACAACGGCGACTAAAGTCAGTGAAACGACAAATATTTAACACCAGAAAGAGGAAAAGACACTCTGTAGTGACTTGTGATAAAGATTATGGCCCAGAGGCTAATGAATCAGTAAGAGATGATTTTTCAATGGAGGAATACAACCGAAAACGGGAACAGTTCCTTCAGGATTTGAAAAAATCAAATGAAGACATTTTGTACATCGAAAGTGCGACTAGAAGCCAAAAAACTTCTAAGGATAAATGAAAGATCTGTTAGAGTTGCCGCGTCAAACTTTGGCAGTATATGCAAATTGCACCCTAAAACATCTTGTGTCAACACAATAAAAACATTGTTATATAATTCCTTCGATGGCAATAAACATACACGGTATGGCAATAGAAGCGAACCATTAGCGAAAGCTGCTTTTCGAGAGCGATAGGATATCGAAAAAATTATTGACTGTGGTTTATTTCTCGACAAGGAGAATTTCTACCTGGGCGCGAACCCTGATGGGATAATCGGAGAAAATCTTCTTGAAATAAAATGTCCATCCGTCTCACAAAACATGGATCCCCTAGTGGCCATTCAAGAAAATCAAATTAAATTTGCAACAATAGAAAAAGGTCAATTAAAATTAAAAAGAAGCCATGATTATTACTATCAAGTGCAAAGTCAATGAGCAATAACTAAAAGAAAAATGTGCTATTTTGTTGTGTGGAATAAGCATGGCATGCTGGTGGAAGAAGAAAGTATAAGTTTGTGTCGGTACAAAAGCAACATGTAAAACTTTACTTTGTAGATATGGAGAGATTCGGATTTTTCCAAAAATGTAATGCTTCCCAAACTTGAAGAATTTTTTTACATGTGCTTACTACTAGAATTGGTAGATCCCCGCTATACAAGAGGCCTTCCAATTAGAAATCCCCTAGAAAACAATCGTAGATTTTTATAAAAAACCGTGTTTTTTGGATTATTTTAAATTTTGAATACTGATACTTTATAAAAGCGTCTTAATCTATTTACATAAAAAATGGTGGAGATCTCAGAAGAATGTTCCAGAAATTAATCAAGCATTGGATATCATTGTTCCGATTTTGTATGCAAACGCTTCTTCTGCAGATGTCGAAAGAACTGTTTCATCATATGGGCTTGTCCATTCAGAATTAAGAAATGCAACATTGCTAAAAATAGTATTTTTTTATTAATATGAAACACACAGTTTTCTTATGTTTATTTATGATTTCTTTGTAATTGAAAATTTTTATGTAATGTTACTAAATAAATGTAAGACGAATTTCTTTATTTTTCTGCTTAAAATAATTATATAGATATAATAAAAACTATAAGAGACTACAAGAAGAAAAATCATGTTTTTTTAAATAAAAATCACATTGATTTAAATAAATCATAATTTAAACTCTGATTTTATTCAAATGATTTAAATCATCTCAACTCTGAATATGAATATAGGATTACGTATCTATTGATAGGTAGCAAGTGAACGTATTATTTAACAGTCATGAATAATTCTTTTTTTCTTATAATTTTTTATTTTATTTTGATATCGTAATAACTAAAACATTCTATCGGCCCATAATCTAATGAATTATACCCTTCTATATATAAATAACTATTATTACATTGATTCTCGGATCACACATATTTACGCGGTATTTCGAAAAATGAAAAAGTCAAAACTATCAAAACAATAATGTGCAATGTGTTGAATGTAATATATTTTTGTTGAATAACCTTTCATTTCTTTCTTAGTTGGTTCGGATCGAAATTTTCTGCACCAAATTTTAATTTTATGTGTGTATTATCTATATTTTTCTGATTCAAACGACTCAATAAGTGCGCGCCCTACGTTTATCCTTTATGCCTTTTTGTATATCAACTCGTATCTATATCACTAAACGCACGGAAGAGACGAATCGTCTCATTCTCCTAATATTTGGTTGTCGTTAGTATAATTCAACGATGAATTATGTACCCATTCCCACTCTTTACAAACCAATCCTCGCTGTTGCCAAATTGCCACATCTGTGGCTACTTACAGCAGTCTGAAGGGGAGAGGGGTTAACGAGCATCGAAATATTTTTACCGTCCGGAGCGCTCTTAAAAAAAATGCTAAAAAGCACTCGCAATGCAGGACAATAAACTGAGTCTTCATTTCGCCTTGTTCAACAGAACATGTAACATTTAAAGTTTAGAATGACGGATATTATTGTATTGCACCAAGTTTAACAAAGCAGTATAATTTTGAAGAGCTAATGTTAATTTACAATATTTATCAATACCAAACGTAGATATGATAAAATTAAATTATATTTATTCAACATTACAAATAACATATTAACTTTAGAGGTAATCAACAACATTACAACCGGTTCTAGTAACTTAAATATAAGCAATCTTTATACAAATTCAAATAATTTTAGTTTAGGCGAGGTTTACATTTCCTAGTGAATTAGTGGAATTAAGCATTTGATTTAAAAGCATTTTAATTAACTTCGATGTACATTAAGAGATTTAACCTGCTTACTTGTGCAATTCCTCAATTACACTGACAAATAGAGCAAAGCTCTAGTCAACTCGAATGCTAGTGCTTTGGCAAACAGTAGGTGTTGACATACATGTTCGGTCGAAAGGCTCACTAGACCATGAAATGCAGAAAATGTAAATACAATATAATTTGCTTGAACCCTTATTGCAAATACTTATTATTAAGTTCCACATTAACCGAATGGCCGGAAAAAAGGTCAAGATATATTACTTTGTAAAGAAATCTTTTATTCATAATTTTAAAAACCTAAATTTAAAAGACCTCATTAGGGCAAATTAAATAAAAAGAAATTAATAAGCTTACGGAACATCTCAGGTAAGATAATAAAGCAAAAATGTTCTTAAGTATACAGGCTGATTCAATTTTATAGATCATAATATGGACTTCGTTTATTATTGGAAGCAGAGGATAGACATACAGAAAGAAATACGTTAAATTAATCAAAATCGTTTTGTTACAAATAGAATCGTTCATATAACAATATTTGGTTTGACTGAAATAAATAACATGTAACAGAAACTATTCTTCTTTGGTTAATATTTTTGTGTTGAACTAACAATAAATATTAGTCGTCTGGTGAATCAAATAGATTTCCCGTTTAATTTACATAAAATCATATGGTTATATTTATTGTGTACAAGTTAAACACTGTATTAAAATGCACAATACGACATTCAAACAGAGATATTGAACAATTAATTATGGAAAGTTATCAGATTGTAATAATAAATACCTGGCACAATTACATTGGCCACATAAAAGACATCGGAAGTAAAATGTAGATAGCAGATAACTTGCACGACTATGTTGAAGTGTTTATAATTAATATCACACATTGATCATCATCAGATCAAAATTCTTTAAGTGATTCAAGAAAAATAAAACAATATATGTCCCTACTCGCTTGTATGGTCATTGTTAGTTTTTTAATAAATGTATTAAAACACTCAAAACTAGTTAACAATAATTATAATATTTATACGTTCATTTGACCATACAAATGGTATAGAACAAGTCAGCACGAATTTAAATATAAAAATCAAACAATACAAATATAACATAAGCATAAACAACTAATACCAAAATGAATCGATTGATGCACCTAAAAGTTTTGCATTACCATTTTGCTTCACTAGTTTTATTTAAGTAACTATAATTCTATTCTCTATTTGATACGATAAAGTTAAACAAAAACACTAAAATACCTTTAACTCACTAAAGCCCAAAAACTAAATACGTATTTCGGCAACTATGTTGTCATCTTCAGTAGCACTGATTGAAAACCGCGTTGTCTATACATCGTAACGTGTACAGAACAACATAGTATTGTTCGGATTTTAATTAGTGATACTGAAGATGACAATATAGTTGTCGAAATATGTATTTAGTTTTTTATGCTTTAGTGTGGTAAAGGTGTTTTAGTGCTTTGGATTAGTATCAAGGCACAGACTCCAAGTTCAGTTTCTTGAACGTTAAAGTAGACAAACGTTTTACATGAGTTTAAATGCAAATCATTCTTATTAAAATGCAACTCGAGGTTGCACAGTTCTTCGTTTGCTAGTACGGCAAATACATAGTAAATTTTAAATTACTTAAATTTAGTATATTATCATGTATTAGTAAATAAATGGTAATGTATATTTTTGAAGAATAAATTTTGATGAACTTTATCTTTAATTGAATAATGAATGGTACATCAACATATGATTAACAATAAGATTATATAATTCATGTAACATATTCATCATGATGATTAGTATACTATAGTGTTATAAAAATAAAAAAAAATTGTGTATGTGTGGTTATTATTCTTTTCATAAATATGTGTTTTCTAAATTGCTTTTATAAATGGAAAAGTCTATTTCTGAAAAATAAATCCGTAATTTTGTAATTAACTTTGTCTTTAAATTTATAGAGTATAGTAGACTAAGATGTTAATATAATTCAGTAACGAATAAAATTATACCTCATGGTATTCCGTTAAAATATTAATTTATTACGACTTACTATTTTCAGTTACATTTTAAATAAATTTCTATAGAGCAATACCAAAACTTTATATTATTACAAATATGCTGCTTTAACTAATCCATCGTCATGCATATTCTTTCCTTTTAGTGTTTCATATTATATTAATTTTTAGAACGCATCGATTGTCAGATAATGCAGCGGCAATGTAACGACAATTATACTATAATGAGATGATTTGGCAACCACGAAATCAATTACCAGACCTGTGCTGCATAATGGGGTTGAGATGGCCTATAGATAAATCTACTCTATCAATATTTGTTACTTTCTAAACATACACAATGTTTAGAATTATATTTATTTGAAATTTTGTTATGACGCTGTAGCTTAAAAATAAATACAAATCGAAAAACAACATATGAGTCTTGCAAAATTATTTTTACATGTAGATGTAGACATCCCTGGAATATAATACCTACGTCCACCCTCGCCCTGTATAATGCACACCAAAACTTATTTTAAAAGAGAATTTATCCTAATATAACTCATTACATATTTTAAATAACATTAAACCTTATCGAACTCTTTGATTTGAATTGTATCTGTAAAGCGTTTCTTGTCAGGTATTTTATTTCGCCTTAAATTATTTTTTAGTATGTATTATTTGAAAAATATGTTTTTCTATTTGGCATACAGAATTTAATATACTAAACTTTATTGCAAGAATTTCACTAAAACACACATTTTCAAATCACCGGATAATTTCATATCCCGCGAAAGTTATTAAATTCTTTTATAGTGTATTTCAAGAGATATGGGATGAAATATTTATTATTAAAATATATTTTATGACCGGATTTCCTTTATCAAAGCTTTACAAAAGAACTTTGCTGATACCATCGTAATAAATAAAATTCTGTATAGAATATAGCGATAGACATTTAAAAAATTAGTAAAAAATCCTAATAAATAACTTACGTGAGGCCTCAAAAAAGCTCTTGAAGCATGGCGTTTCTTAAGATATTCGTAAAGATTACCGCATCTTGCATATTCCATAATAATATTAAATTTTTTTCCTCTTCTAAAGCTGTCGTAATACTGGCATATGTTGGGATGATTTAAAGTACGCAATACTGAAACTTCATTTTGAGCTACGGCAAGCTGGGTGTTGTCTACATCCACTATCATTTCTTTTACAACAATCTTCATTTTGTTGTGCTTTCTTTCACATAAGTATACAGTTCTAAAAATGATGAATGCATGTCGTTAAACAAACATTGCTAGATAATCATAACAATGTGTTTATTACCCAAAAGTACCTTTACCAAGCACGCTAATATGATTATACGTAGTCATAATATTCGTCTTTTACCAGCACATTTAACAAAACACAACGAGTCTTAGCAGTTACTATCGCATACGAACTCTCAAGAAATATTAATACAAAACCAGGAAACAAAAAGTTTTTAACACGTGCACATTTGGAGTGGATCAGTATCATAAAAATAATAAAATTCACATATATTCCTAAATTACAAAATATATTAGTTTTACAAAAGAAGGCAGTTTGTATTATTAATTATTTAAAGATCAACTTTGTCCTGATTATTCTCAAAAAATATATACAAATAGTTTGTAATATACAAGGTGAGTCATCTAAGCGGGTAAGGCCGATTATGCCTTTATGAGTAAAGATATTTCGAAACGGTTTTTTCCCTGTGATAGCTCTTCATTAGGAACACATTTTAAATATATTGTGTATTATACAGAGTGTTCCATAACTTGGTGGCTAACCATAGTTATAGTTTTTTAAATGAAACACCCTATATATTATTGCATTTTTGAATTCCCCGTATAAATTTTAGTCAAAAAGTTGTAAGATAGTATAGGCCTAAAGTGTAAAGTTTTTGACTTATTCCCATTTTTCTGAAAAATTCAATGTTTGTATAAAATTATATTTCTCGAAAACGACGTATTAGATGGACAAAATTTTTTGCAGTATTGTTTATAATAAGAGGTCCTAATAGAAGCATGTTTTATTTTTTTACAGTTACTAACTGCATGTGCAGGAAACTGGATTAAAATTAGATGACACGTTTTTGTATAAAAGTAATTTTTTTAAATGGAACACCCTGTATATCAGTTAATTTTTGAATTTGTTATTAAATTTCACATCAAAAACATGTAAGATATTAATACTTTAAAAGTGACTATTACTGAGCTATTGTCTCTTTTTGATATAATTTTGTCAGTACTATACTATATTAATTAAAGCCACAAAACTGACAAAATTATATCAAAAAGAGACAATAGCTCAGTAATTGTCACTTTTAAAGTATTAACATCTTACATGTTTTTGATGTGAAATTTAATAACAAATTCAAAGATGAAATAATATACAGGCTGTTCCATTTGAAAAAATTGACTTTTTGCAAAAACTAACAAATGAATATCAAAAAATGACAATAGTTCAGTAATAGTCACATTTAAAGTATTAACGTCTTACATGTTTCT
This sequence comes from Amphimallon solstitiale, assembly GCA_963170755.1. NCBI lineage: Eukaryota > Metazoa > Arthropoda > Insecta > Coleoptera > Scarabaeidae > Amphimallon > Amphimallon solstitiale. The sequence goes on from OY720680.1 coordinate 27,935,029, forward strand.
GACATGAAATTTAATAAACAATTCAAAAATGAACTGATATACAGGTATTCCATTTAAAAAAAATACTTTTATTCTAAAACGTGTCATCTAATTTTAATCCAATTTCCTGCACATGCTGTTAGTAACTGTAAAAAAATAAAATATGCTTCCATTAGGACTTCTTATTGTAAACAATACTGCAAAATTTTTTGTCCATCTAATATGTCGTTTTCGAGAAATATAATTTTATATAAACATTGAATTTTTCAGAAAAATGGGAATAAGTCAAAAACTTTACACTTTAGGCCTGTACTATCTTATTACTTTTTGACTAAAAATTATACAGGGAATACAAAAATGCAATAATATATAGGGCGTTCTATTATAAAAACTATAACTATGGTTAGCCACCAAGTTATGGAACACTCTATATACAACAAAATATTTTTAAAATGTGCTCCTAATGGGCACCTATCACAAGAAAAAAACGGCTTCAAAATATCTTTATTCATAAGTTCATCATTCATAAGGTATAATCGGCCTTACCCGCTTAGATGACTCACCCTGTATACATAGTCAACTTAGAGCTTGAGTTTTTCATATCTCTTACACTAAATATGGTAGCCTAAATATACAAATTGAGTCATTTCCCAGGGGAATGCTGATTGGGACTTTACGAGTAAATATATTTAGAAACGGTCTTTTTCCTATGACAGCCACTATAGTTTTATGAATGGAACATTCTGTATATTGTTATATTTTGTATTACCCGTATAATTCTTAGTCAAAAACTAATATGATAGTAGGTACAGGCTTATAATTTAAAGTTTTCGATTTTATACCATTTTTGTGAAAAATTCAATATTTTTAAAAAATATATTTCTCGAAAACAAACCCATTAGATGGCCATCATTTGTAGTAGTGTTGTTCATAATAAGAAAATCCAATACAGGTATATTAATTTTTTTCCATCACTGCATTTGCAGAAAAACTGGATTAAACTTACATGACAAATTTATGTCTAAAAGTCAACTTTTTCAAATGCAACAGTCTATATAGGCTATACTATACATTTTCTATTTTTATTTACAAATATACAGGCTGTTTCAAATTTCCGCAACCATCTTCTACTTTTTTTATTTTAAATAGCTTTACTTCTTAGCTATTATAATGATAGCCACCCAAATTATCTTTGCAATGATGTATGGATATGTCTACTTACGAGTGTTAGTTTTGGTTTTATTGATAATTTTGTTAAAATCTTGACAGATGCAGCATCTTACATTTTAAGCCTTAGTCTGAAAATGGGTAAAGTGCCTCATGTAACTCTTGTGTTACAAATTTATGGACTAACACTTTATTTGTTTTGGGGTTGAACAACGTGAATACATATACAGGGTGTTAAATATGTCCTGTCTAAATTATCCATCTTTATTGAATATTTTCTCGTTTTTTTAAATCAAACCTATATTTTTTATTAGTCATGAAATGCCTTGTAAAATTGCCGTTAAAATGGTACCAATTACATAGTACTTAATTCATTATTATTAGTTTTAGAATTAAATTTTAATTTTTTTTCATAGCAAAAGTTTAATTTAAAATGTGTGCAAATATATCCTCCGTTCTGCTCTACACATGCTCTCAACCGCCTCGGTATCGACAGACTTACATTCTGAGAGTCATCTTCTTAATTCAACAAAAGCGCTTCTTATTCGTTGCTGCATGTTCTTCGCCGTTGGAAGAGGTATTGCGTGGAGAATGTTTTTTACAGTTAGCCACAGAACAAAATCACAAGGAGTGAGATCTCGTGATCGCGGTGGCCAGCTTATCAAGCTTTGTTTCCCAATCCACCTATTAAAAAAAATATAGGTTCTATTTAAAAGAGACTAGAAAATAGCCAATAAAGATCGATATATTAGACACGACATATTTAACACCCTGTATATATATTTACATTTAATTTTTTTTTTGTGCTGGCCTTAATAGTTACTAATTCAAAAATTTTCTTTCCTGGGATTAGCGGCCATAAAGGAAGTAAATGAATTACATCATATTTTTTTTTGTTTTATTTACACCAACGTTTCGGCAATTATCCTTGCCTTTTTCAAGGTTATTTATTAAACCATTATTCAATCTCAAGATAAATAACGTGTTAGTCCATAAATTAGTAACACAAGAGCTACATGAGGCACTTTACCCATTTTCAGACTAAGGCTTAACATGTTAGAAGGTGCAACTGTTAAGATTTTAACAAAATTATCAATAAAACCAAAACTAACAGTTGTAAGAACACATATCCACATATAATTGCAAAGATAAGTTGGGTGGCTATCATAATAATAGCAATCTATTTAAAATAAAAATGTTGAAGGTGCTTGCGGAAATTCGAAACAGCCTGTATATTTGTAAATAAAAACAGAAAATGCACAGTACCGTACTACATACGTACGTAAAGTGTCATTGCTACAACTTTATTAGTTTTCATGCTAAGCTCCGACGACACACTATTGCCGCACCCGGTATAATATATGTGTGTAAGGAAAGGCAAAAAAAAATAACTTACAGATATGACGTTTAGTAATTTTTATTGTGTCGAATATAACTGTTTTGAATATTTACATTATTAAATACAAGGGAAGAGAGAAACAAACGTAAACAAATATACTTACAGTGACAACAGTACTAATTGACAAATGAAATACTATTTTGACAAACTAACAAAACAATTCATACTACTGTAATATACGTGTGGCAAAAACCTAGTAAGGTTGATAGATAAATATGTATGTAGTCCTAAAGGTATAATTGAGAAACAGTCAGAAGGTTATCTATGTACTCTTTTAAGTTATGTAACGAATATGTAGTGTAAAAGGTTATTGTAAATATAGTGCAAGAAAAAAACGTGCGTGTCACACATAGACATCTTGTTAAGAACGCATGGTAAAAATTCAACCCCGTATTAACTTTTGTTCTGATGAAAATATTTAAACCATTTTAGGAACAAAGCTAGAAGATTCTTTAAATTACCGGATAGGTTACAATTCAATATTCTAAACTGTCGAAAAAGTTTTGAAAAAAATATTTTTGTGAAAGCGTTTACTTGCCACTATCATTTCTAACATGCTTTGTTTTAAAAAAATAAATAGCGAAAGCTCCTCGGGGCTATGACTAAATTAGCTTTTGGAAGACAACATGTAAACATTTATTTATAAAAAATAACAAATCGTAGAAACCATTAAAGCACAAATAACTCAAAATGATCAGTAATTATCAAAGGAATTGTTCAAAGTGTTTTCCTTCGACTGCTAGACAATGTCCCAAGCGATCTTGAAAATTTCTACGAGTATATTGTAAGGTCGTAAACTTGTGTTCCTAATGCCCCCATAAGAAAAAATCGAGTGGTGTTAGGTCAGGACTTCGAGCAGGCCAATGGAATGGTCCATATTGGCCAATCCAACTATCAGAAATGTTTCGTTTAAAAACTCTCTGACGATGGCAGCAGAAAGGGCTGGTGCTCCATCCTATTGAAATATTATTGCTCTGTTGCATCTCAAAGCATCCACCTGAGGGCCTACCCCCATTTGAAAAAGATCTAAATATTTATGCTAGTTCAAATTTCCGTCAATAGAAAATGGCCCTACTAAGTGATTCCCTAAAATTCCAACCCACATGTTAACTTTATCACGATATTGTGTATTTGTTTCTTGTGTTCCGGATTTTCTCTTGCCCAAACCTGTCTGTTTTGTTTGTTAACTTTGCCATTTAATGTTAACGAAGTCTCATCAAAAAATAGAATGTTATTTAAAATATTTCAATTTTCATTAATTTTTTCCATCCTGAATTCACAGAATTCCATTCTTGGAGAGTATTCACGGGACAATAGTTTCTGCAAATTTTAAATTGTGTACGAATTGAACTTTTCCATTTTCAAGGTTTTAAAGCAGCTGCTTCTTGAAGCGTGAAATTCTACTGCCAAAGAAGTAAGTGTGGTGGTGTCTTCTTCTTCAACCGCCACACATATATTCATTCTTAAATCTTCTGTAACAACATACGAGTGTCTTTTCTGTTTTTTGTGCTTATGATTTAAGCAACCCGTGGCACGAAAAGCATTGTAATATTTGAGTATTATAGTTTTACACGGAATAGGGCGATCGGGATATGCAGCAGCAAAATTCTGACCGATTTCTCTACTGGACATACCCTTAATGAATGCTGTTACAAGTTCAACACGTTCTTTAGTTGTGAAAACAGACATTTTTAAACAATTGTTCACACTAACCGGGTATTTGGCAGAACTAGTGAATAAAATGACATTTGTAAATTTTTGTTCTGATCTTGCCTACTAGTTTTGTGTCAAATTATGTATGTTCATTACCTTCAAGTTTGAACAGCAAAATTAGTCAAATAAAACTGCTTGTGGTTGTTCAAACACTATGCATTCTGTAGTCTTATTGGTGACTTATTACTAAAAGAAAAATTAGCGCCAAATCTGCATCGCATATTAAGTTAACAGGGGTACAATTATCATGCAATTCCATATGGCAACAGTTAACAAAAACGCACAGTATGGGTAATATGTTTAAGTTAGAATTAACAGAGTAACATTAGATACAATATTTTATAATATTAATATAATAAGTAAGAGGTTAATGTAAGACCAATACAGTAAATATTTCAGATCACGTATTTAAATCCAATTATCCTGAGTAGGAATACACAATGAACTTGAGAAGCATTATAGTTATTTCCGCTTTCGGTGAATTTTATTACTTTCATCATGCTGTTACTAATTACATAAAAGAAACCAAGTACGCTAACATGTGTAAAAAAATGATTATAATGTCCTTAAAATAACTTATAATTAACTTTCATTTTTAATTTACGTAATTATAGTGTTGTTATTAGTCTCTTTATCATCATATGTTACCGTTTTAATTGATTAGTTTAAAAAAAATTGAATTAAATTGACATAAAAATCTTTTTATCTTCAAAAAATTCTTTTAAAGGATCCTACCTCACAGAATTCCTGTAGTCTAAAATTACTTAAAATTGTAATAGTGGTATGTCTATATATTATGAATATAACAGCGAGTAAAGGTGAATTTATCGTTATTTATCAAAGATAGTTTACACTGAAAAATAATAATAATGTTGCGAAATTAAAGTTATGTTTATTATGATTGATTTCCTATAAAATAACACATTTTGCTGTATACAATTTTGTCAGCAATTAATAAACAAGTACATAATATTTACCAAACTTTAATATATTCAACAATAAGATTACCTAATGCGGTAGTTTATATTATTTTTCTTATCAAAATGCTTTTATTTTCGTCTTTTGGACAAAGACGCAACTTAATATCAGGTTCTCCTTTATTTACATTCCTCATATCAATTGCACTTGTGCATATATTGGAGTCCAGTTCATAAGGTGATAATTTAATTTCCAAGAAACACAAATAAACAATCGTGGTATATACAAGACGTATACATCTAAATATTAATATTAACTTATTGTCTTTACTTAATTCACTAGTAGTAGATCAACGCATACTCCAATAAATCAGAAGCAAAAGACAAAGTAAAAACGCCTGTACTTTTATTCCTTGTTGTTATCATAAAATTTTGGAATAGAATCTATTGAAAAGCAATATATATGCATGGTTAAAAACTATTTTTCTATATAAAAAAATAATTTACTTCAAAATTATTAAATTGATAAAAGCACAGGAATATTTTGAGACCAGGAATAAAACAAGAATCGGAAAGAATGATTGTACACAAAAATGTTATTTTTAGAGGGTCAGTATGTAGATATTAAATTTTTACTTTTTTTAGTAGGTGACAGTGGCGCTGCCCCCCCCCCCCGGGACAAATTTCTTTTACCAGATAAATTAATTATAAATACCTAATTTGTATGTAATTTTTCTGATTTATTTGATGACAAATAATATATTTTCGGAAGTAAGAGTCCGTCTTTTCAGCGCGTTTAAAAATCGCAGTCTGACGTAGGCTCCGGGGCATCTCGCGCGACTCCCGTCTGTATTAGAAATCGAGCGATAAAACTGGCGCGGGTAGCGCGCGTATATATGTAGGCGGCGGGGCACTACTCTATGGTGCCGGGTCCGGGTGGCGGTCCAGTATGTAATATACAGCGGTGAGTGTTTGTTGTAATTTCTATTGGTGCAAATGCAACTATGAATTGCGTTAGTAACATTAAGACAGAATTAAAAAATCTAGGTCTCCCTAGACCAGATTTATTGATTAAACTAGAAGATCACAGTTTGAAAACTAATAAAACCGTGACGAGAAAATTCAACAGAAGCTCTTACAGTTTATCAGACTGGTTGTGTGGGTGTAATGTGTAAAATGCTTTTTTCTATTTCGGTGCTATAAAGTTCACTTTACGACATCCGTTTTGGTTGCAAAAGTATTTCTTTATCGCACGCTAATTTTGTTGTTTTGACGTTGGTAACAAAAAAAAAAAAAATAGAACCAAATTATATTTAAATGTCAAAGTGTAAGCCTTTAATGTAACAAACATGTGCAATAGAAGTTGTACAAAGAATAAAAAGCACATATGCTAACATTTTATTTACTAATTAACAATATAAATTGTTAAGCAGAGTTGGATGATAAGTTTTCTGATGCTACTATTGTAATTTACTTCCAAGGTTGAATAGTACAACTGTTATAAAAGTTTGTTATTGATAATATGTCGAGACTATGTTGGCGAAAGATTTTGTAAATTGTCTTCTGCTATTTTGCGAATCTCTGGGGGCGTGCAAAATAGAAAAAATCAAGTGAACGGTGTTTTTCTACTTTGAAGAGAATAAAAACATTTTCTAGAAATACCATGCGGAAAAGCAGACTACTGTGCCTTAGCAATGTGTTCCATTGAAAAACAATTACTGACGTCAACACCAAACTTCAATGAATGAGTTATTAATCATTCTGCTGATCGTAAGGAACGGCGGATGGATTTTATTTTCAAACAAGTTAATTAAATAGCATATTCAGTTTATTTTTGTCTGTACTTAATTTTTGATATTAAACACTCAGACCCCCGGTGCCCTCCCGTCCCAAAAAATCACGGGCCGCCACTGGTAGGAAATATTGCCGTATACACCACGTAAGGACTCGAAAAGGGTTGAGCTAAACGAAGAGCAGCCCTGTATTATTTGTGTGATATAGCTTACTAAGTAAAGAGAGTAAGAAAATAAGTAAAATACAACAAAATTAAGTAAATGAATGCATTCTTTATAAAAGTTTCCACATTTAAAATTCGTCATATTGATATATGATATAAAACAAAACAGTAACCTCAAAATATTGTCAAAATTGTTTTTGACAATATTTTATTATTTTTTGATCTATACGTCGGCGGTCCCACAACGTACAGCAAAATTATTTTAAGAATTTTTATCATTCATTAAAACCCTGAGAATAATATAATTTCGTTTCATGTGAATAGGTACTTATTAAGAAAGATTATTTGTAAAAAGAAAAAATTGTTCATGCCCTTGAAGTAGGCACATTTCGTGTGAACCCAATCGCAGCTGTATATAAAGTTTGCATCTTCTTAGAACGTATACAAACACGTCCGAAACAAACAAAAAATGTGTTTTTTCTCTCTAAAATAAATACCATTTATTAGAAGAAGCTGTTGTTATAAATGGTAAAGTATGTACATGCTGCAATAACTCTAAAAATCTATAAAAGTGATGTTTACGGGCGTGTTTGTTCTTTATATCTTGAATTTACTATTAATATGCCGGGTGCTAATCTTATGATTACGATGTTATTTACATAATAATGGTAAAATAAGTATATAAGGCAGTACATGTAGTTGAAATTTACAGTCTTAAGTTCAAGTAAAGTAGAGATGTATATATTTGAAATATTGATTTTTGTCTTATTTTCTGTACTTATTTATTTAATATATTTGGTGAAAAAAGATCATGGATATTATTGGCGAATAAGGAATGTGAAGTTTGAAGATCCACTATTTTTAGTAGGCAATGTGATTGATGCAATATTACTTCGTAAAAATATAGGTTTCCTGACAAAAGATCTATACTTTAAATTTCAAAATGAACGTTTTTTTGGAATGTGGATTCTTACTGTACCAAACCTCGTTTTAAGGTGTCCAGATGTAATCAAACAAATATTGGTCAAGGATTTTGATTATTTTTATGATAGGAATGTAACATGTAACGAAGATGTTGACCCTTTATCGGCAAATATGATGTTCTTCATGATGAACCCGAAATGGAAATTTATTCGCTCTAAAACAACACGTATGTTCTCAACAGGCAAGATTAAGCATATCTACACCCAAATTCAAATGATTGCGTATGATATGGTGTCTTTCATAGGCTCCAGAAATAGCAACGCTTTTAACGCGCATGATATTACTACAAAATTTTCTACGGAAGTAATTTGTTCTAGTGCCTTTGGAATTGATGCTTACAGTTTTCAAGATAAAGAGACCCCGTTTACAAAGGTAGGAAAGGATACATTTGGTGTCACGTTAAGAAACGCATTTGCTGCAGCAACTTACTCATGTAAAAGCCCGCTCGTAGATATTTTTAAAATAAAATTTGTGCAATCTTCGACAGCAGAATTTCTGTCAGAAGTTTTCCTGAATATGCTAGAAGAAAGAGAATCATATGAGAGTGATAGAAGAGACTTCTTAAATGTAATGATTGATTTTAAAAATAAACATCTATTATGTAAGTATAAACTTCAAAATGAATAGATCTATTAATTTATTTTATATTTTTTTCTATTTTCTCTTTCATTTCCATACAGAAAGCATGTATTAAATACACGATGTGTTAAGTAGAAGTAAATACATTTCAACTAATAATTTTTATATTTTTCAAAATTAAAGCAAAATTTATAACTATCACCAAATGTTTTTAATTTGTACGTAATTTTGAATTTATTTATTTATTTCTATAGACATATTTAATGTTTTTCAAATTTTATAATTAAAATACTAAACCGTAATTAACCGAAATATTTTTAAATTCTTATTTTACCACTGATGGTTAACTACCATACCTGAAGGTTAATATTTGGGGATTAGGTTTCCTACATAAGTCATATTTCTTTTTCAGTTTTTAATAAACGCATTTCTCATTATAATTCTCTGTTCTTTCAAATAAGTACACCTATCAAGTTGTCCCGCAAAAATCAACTCTCTTGCATCTATCAAATACTGCATCATGAACATAAAGGTACCGAAACATGTCCATACACAAAACTATCACTATGCTGCTCACAAATTGGGAGCTGACCGGTGAAATGCCCTTCTCACAAGATGCGCAGCGGATAATATTAGAATAAGCAATAAATGTTATCATTTCCTCTTTCCGAATACTTTCTCTGTCTCACATTGACCTATAAGACTCCGCCCAGCGGCCAGGACTCGGTCTGTGTACTGTACGTAATTGTAATATGTAATGGTTTGTTTATCTGTTAAGATAACGTATGTATAACGTAATTAAAATTTCTGACCGTTGCGTAGGTTCAAATCTGGATAAAGTAATATGTGTTAACTTACTGTTAATTACACTAGCCGACAAATTGAATTGCTTTTAATAACTGTTGTAAAAATGGTTGTACAGTTCTTACAGACTTTAACTGAAGGCATAACCAAAAACCAAATATTTTCACCACGTCTAGATTTTGAGTTATAATCATACTCCGCTGGTAGATAAACAATAATATTGTGTTTAGACAATTTATTATACAGAAGGTATAAAAAGAAATAGATATATAAATACAAAAGTCTTGACATAACAAATACTCGAATATTTAATTAGTATCAGGAATACAAAAACACTTAACTATTATACACGAAGAAATATTGCTGATATATCAAAATTTTGCATAAATACAGTTATTTGGGGAGCAAAATTTCAAAAGGAATATTCTCCCTTTGTCACGAATTGGAAAAAAGAGCTGTTTTGTGATTGCTATATAACTGAATAATGAAAATTAAATTTGTAAAGTGATATAGATAATACAAACTTTTGTAAAGCCAAATGGCAAAAATTAGAAATTTAGTTCATTTACAAATTTGTTTAACTGATTAATTAATTAGGATAAAATTCCTTTCGGAAAAAAAATGTAAATTAAACTTTATTTGAACAAAAAATTTTGGATAAAAATCTTTTTGAAATAATCAATAATTATGTACAAAAGAGGTAGGTAGGTACATAAATTTTACTGAAAATAGTAATAGTACAAAATAAATTTATTATTATCAATCATTTTTTATTATTATTAGAAAACAATATTAATTTTAAGTGTTATATACAAACACCACCACAAGATTCATTCTCTTCTTGGCTGGTGGCGGAATCTAGGTGTGGTTCATCCAAGAGTAATTCTTTAAAAAAAAACAAGTTTTTCTTCTTGCTGCCAATTTTCGTCGTATAATAGCAACAATGTTTTAATGTTTTTTAATTTTTCTTCCTTTATTGGGTTTTTTAATACCTTTTCTTTGACATTCAGCTCCTTTAAAACTTTACCTTTTTTTGTTAAAATTTCAAAACTTTTCGATAAGTCGTCGTTTCTGTAATATGGTTCCATTTTTATTTTAACAACTCCCTTAGAATCTTTTCTTAATATAACTCTTTTCATGTCTTTTATACCTTTTAACTTTTTCAAACTTCCATCAAGAGCCTTAAAATCTTTGATTGTCCAATCGATTCCTAGTTTTTTGACCGTTCCCACTTCTTTATAAATTTCTCTGTACTCCTCAGCATTTAGTATCACTTCTATTTTTCTAAGCTTCTTTGCAAGACGTCCGAACACCCGATCCACTGGCAGAAAGGAGTGCCATCTAACCGGAAACGTAAGTATAATTTGTTGTAATGTTACACAGGAGCACATTTTGACAGTGGCCAGAGCATACATAACAAATGAGTTTTTATTTTGCCCTGCACACACACCCGTCTGCAAATAAACGTAACACTTTGCAATTATCAGAAAAATTATGCGAATTTAAGAAATTTGTAGTAGCAGAACCAATTTCATTCGCTCCTCTACCGGCTTGGGTTTCCGTACAGAGGTAAAAAAAGGGAGATGAAGTAATACACAAATTAGGAAAGCTGCCGTAAGTAATATGCTTCTCCGACTGGCAGTTTGGACAGATTCTGCACTTGCTGTAGGTCGATACAAAATACTTCACTATTTTCTTAATTTTGATTCATCAGTAAGTGAAATTGTTTGGCTCTTAATTTATGAAGTCTTAACTCTGTCATCAAATTAACTTTTTGCGTTTCAGTGCAATTCTTTAGTTCATTTTTCTTTTTAAAACAGAAACTACAAACATCCGACGTCGGTGACCCGAAGCCAATATTAAAATCAACAGAAATGACCTTATAAAAAAAACATATTTTACCCTGTGATTTTCAGCAACAGTGGAATTATACAATTCCACAATTTTCTTATATTCAAATGGGCAGACAAATACAATCTTTTTGATTTCTTGCGATTGTAATGGCTTTCTGTGGCACGAAGCTTTCTAAGACACTTTTTAACCTCTTCTCTTTTTTCATTGTTCTTGTTTGAACGCCTGTCTCCTCCTCTTCTCTCCTTTATGTCATATCCAAATCTTATATTTCTTGTAATTGTATGCAGCCGTTTTAATGAAATTCCAAAACATTGTAAAATCATTTTTAGACACACTCTGTGGGTTTCCCCATTTACCCTAACCATTTGGTATTTTGCTGACAAAACATATTGTTGATTTCGACAATTGGCTTTATATTTTTCTCTGTGGCTCTTTGGATCAGAAACATTACAGTCTTGAACATGCTTATCTGAAATTTGAAAAAAAATTTTTCTTGCTGCAATTATATCGCGTCTTCGTATTTTTAAATATTTATATGTAGGCCCATTATGTGTACAGGGACGTTGAAAGTGTTCCAAATTCGGAAAATGATCGAAATGTCTTAAATAATTATAACATAAAAAAGTAGGCTTAAAAATTGAATTCTGGTCCTATTACCTTAATTGCTTTGCTTTCTCCTTTTTTGGTTGCATTTTTCTTCCTTTTGCGACTTCCCTCATTTGCTTCGCTTACTAAAACACCATCTACATATATTTTTTTTTCGGTAAATAGACCTTAAAGAATAAACGAGCTGATTTTCGTGAGTGTTTATTTTCATGTAAATAAAAAAATAAAATTACATTTGAAAAGAAACTTTAGGATAATAATCTTTTTGAAAAAATTGCAATCTTTTGACATTTATTTTATATGGGATAAAATTTTTTTAGAATGCATTCAGTATGGTAACATGTAGATGTAGTGTTGAAGCACCCAACACCACCAGTCAGCAGCTGAATTAATTGGATAATATTCCTTTTGAAAGTTTGATCCTCATTTCTGCCTTTTATGTTGCCTGTTGCCTTCTCTAATGAGAAACCAGCAAAAATCTCTATCATGACAAGATCCCACCTGCCCTGATATCGTTTCTTCTTTTCTGCAATCTCTTGATGGAACCTTTCCTCCTCTTCATCACTCGTTTTTCCTAAATTAGCAGGAATGAAATCGAAATGTGAATGCAAAAAAATAAGCTTTTAGCGACGTTCCACGCCCTAAATTTTTATAGTTTTCTAGCAAATTAGCCACAGTAGTTTTATTTTGATTTCCCAGAAAATATTTGTAAACATTTTTAAAAGAAGTCCATGCTGCCAGCTCTAAATCACTCATGGTCCTTTCAAAATTTTCATCTTTGAACAGCTTCCTAACTTGTGGACGAACAAATACTTCTTGGCGAATTTTCGCATTAATATCTTTGGAAGCCTATTTGTGAACTATTTGAAACAGTTGTCTTCTTTTTCTAGTGCTTTGACAAACTGTTTAATCAATCCTAATTTAATGTGAAGAGGGGGTAGTATCATCAAATTAGAATCCACTACCGGTTCAAATTTTATATTAAATTCTCCAGGAACATGGCTGCCATTCTTTTATTTGCTAAGTATGCTGAACTGCTCGGCTATCCCACAGACACAAAAAACAACAATATATGGTAAACCCTTTTTGCAGTCGAAGTTATAAGAAATTAACCATAAAGTCCCGCAGATTCGCCAAAGATGATTTGAATATTGATTGTGATTTAATACAGTTAACATACTGTCATACGTTTCTTTTGTAGTTTGTAAAATGAGCCATTAGAATTGATGGTTTCGAGTTACGATTATAAAATAAAACGGCTTTGAGACTTGTTTTCCACGAGTCGATAAACTTTTGTGTTAATTTCTTTTTGAAAACAGTTCAATTTTTACAAGACAGAAGTAACAGTCCGTGACGTGATCTGCCGGTTCACGCCAAATCATTGACCTTTCTGACAGGACTTCAGAAGAATTTTTTTTGTTCCACTGAGTTAATTTGACATAATACGAAAACAGCATATATCGCATGTGTCAAATATCATTAGGATACATAAAAAATATTGTTTATACCCATGAAGCTGGTAGAGCAGAAAACATAGTTGCCTTGAGAGAAAAAATAATTGAGGCTGCTATTGAAAGTAAAAAGAAAAACAAATCCTTGCAACTTGTAAATATTATTTCTTAACGCATTAGAAAAACCCGAGTCGGTGGTCCAATGGTTACTGCTAACTTGTATTTGCGAGCATGTATCGATTGTTGGGTCGCTGACATTGAAAAGGAAAGTAGGGGTACCACGTTGCCACGTATTGCATGGATTGATCGCCTATTACTAATGAAAATTGACACATGCGGTATGTGGTACTCATGCTTTATCTTGAATTTTAATTTTGAAGACACAATATTGTTCATAATATCCTTGAATTAATTCACTTTACGGCTACTTTTGCGATTTTGCAACATATAATTCACAAACATAACGAAAATTGTCCGGAGAATTTTTACAGCCTCTTGCACGGTTTTCCATTCTTGAAAAGCACACGCAACACAACTTGTTTGACACTGCTTCAAAGTTTCTTAACTAAGTGACAATTCAGTAACATTTCGTTTGTCTCTTGCCAGACCGCGTCAACAACTAAACAATAAATGAATCACCTCGCCGGCTGCAACCTTCATATATGTACGTATTGATTTCAGAAGTTTCCATTTTTGTATATTCCACGCTGCTTAATATATTAGAATTCTCTACTTCTCTCTGGAATGCGTGACGTCGTATCCTTTGTAGTTGATGCTGCCCTTCACGGTATAGCCGCGAACATGCACGAGCTTGTTACATTACCGTTTTAATTTTTAATTTTACATTAATCTTATTAAAAAAAAATTATAAAAATTTTGTTTTGAAAATGTGACGTGATATCCTACTTTAGAATACAGTTTTTATGTTTAGAACAATGCAAAACACTAACCTTTTGTTATAGAAATCGTGTCGGCTAGTGTTGTCTTAGTGATACCGATATAGTATAATGCATCAGTATAGTTAGTTTTTAACTAGCATGATTAGTTCTTTTGTTACCAAATTTGTATTAGTAATAACAATAATTATTTTATTATATCACTATTAGCCTTATAAACAATCCTTAATTTTATAAACATTGTCATACTAGTCATCGACATCCTTAATAATAATTTATTTAGTAATGATTACTAATGATTTCCTTTACTTACATAATACAATTTTTCAGCTCAAATTGAATTAGCAGCTCAAGCAGCGCAATTCTTTCTAGCGGGATATGAAACGACGAGTTTAGTTATATTATTTTCATTATACGAACTTTCTTCAAATAAATACATTCAAAACCGTCTAAGAGAAGAAATTAACAGCAATAAGGACGAAGGCGATGTTTCCTATTCTTCACTAAAGGAGATGAGTTACCTTGATAAAATAGTCTCTGGTGAGAAAGAAAAGTAAATATTTTATTACAACCGCATCTGATGTCTGTTTTCAGAAACACTTAGAAAATATCCGCCTTTGGTATTTTTGGGACGCACTTGCATGGAAAATTACAAAATTTGCGATACTGATATTGTTATAGATAAAGGAGTATCTGTTATAATTCCTGTAATAGCGCTACATCATGATCCAAAGTATTTTCCGAATCCCGACGAGTTCGATCCAGAGAGGTTTTCTGAGGAAAATGTTAGGAAACGGCATCCATATTCATACTTACCTTTTGGTGATGGGCAACGCAATTGTATTGGTAAATACTCATTGTTCATATTATAATAGTTGTAGCAGATTTGGTCTAATGGTTCTACACTAGTTTAGGTCTTGAACTCGATTCTCAATCCACACAATCTATAAATTGTTATTTATAAAATTATTCTTTATGGACGTACTTATAATAATATATTTAAATGACCGAGTCTGTTGTGTAAGCGGCAATGGAAAATACAAATGACATACATGTCTTTCCGAATTAGTTAAATTCTCTACCTAGTAATATAGTTCAGTACTTTCTCAAAAATATTGGAAGATATTAATCCTCTGCTGTTTCTTCTATTTATCAAGAACCTGAGAGTATATCGTTCTTTGATATAATTGATATGCAGATGACCTCAAGATTATTCGCTGGTTTAAACGTTTTTAAATTGACGAAATTTCGAAAAAGGAGAGAAAATAAAACTACAAAACTCTTTTTCTTTTTTAATATATTTACGTGCACCCTTAATACATGTTTCAGATTTTTCAATATGCTAGAATATGCCTTCATTAAAAAATTGCAAAATTGTCAGAAATACGTCAAAACTACGTTATTCACTTCTTCATTGCTGGAAAATTCCCATGCAGCTCTTTTTGCATTTTAGGGGGCAGCTAAAATTGCTAAGAGCGAGATCTGGACTTCAGGGTGAGTATTCAAAATATCGAAGCCTACTTTTTGCAGGGCGGCCAGCACAATATGATTCTTGTGGACGGGAGAATTGGACAGCTTTCATTAATTTACTTCTTCTTTTTCCTTTAACGACTTCATTTAACCACTCCAGGATTCAAGCATACTATTCTCTAGTTATAGAGAATTGATAACACCGCGGTACTCGATTTTCTATATATTTCACACTTTTTTCCCTATTAAGTTGGTTAGTGGACGCTAGAATAGTGAGGCGATTGTGTTAAAATTTTCTGTATTTAGATTAATAATGATTCGCTAAACATGTTACGGCACGAAAGAGCTCTCCCACTAATATTTAACCCCTCCATTCCGTGAACCTAAAAGCGTGCCCTTGTATAAATAGTACTTAGTTACTGCCTTTCAGTGTACCGTCAACCTCAAAAAATGAGGTAAGTCAAAAAACACAAAATTTACACACACACACTTTACATAACACCAACCGTGTAGCACATCATATTAAATCAAATGCTAGTAATAGTCAATCAGAACAACCAAAATCCCCTAAAATAGCCCCCATTTTTATTACTGAGACAGAGAAATGGAACTTAGTTAGAAAATTAATCCAAACATATAACATAGTAACCACTAAAAGCAAAATGTTCTCCGCCGGGGTACAAATTGACCCCGCAACGGAAGATGATTATCGAAAACTAAACAAAATTTTAGAGGCTGGAGAAATTCAGTTTTATACATTTCAATTAAAAAGCGAAAAAAAAACTGAAAATAGTATTACGAGGTGTGCCCCTCCACATAACGGAAGACGACATCAAGGAAGACTTAACTGACAGAGGTTACCCCTCTGACAAAGTCATACGAATGAAAGGTAGAAATAGCAACCCTATTCCTCTAGTAATTGTTGAAATAGCTAAGGAATATAAATTCATATATGATATTCGTCACATTTGCGACCTACACATAACCGTTGAACCCCTTAGAACACGAACGGACATAATTCAGTGTCATAAATGTCAAATGTTTGGTCATGCACAAAAAAATTGTCATGTAGACTATAAATGTATGAAGTGTGGAGAAAATCACTCCACACATTTATGCCCTAAACCAAAGACAGTCCCCCCCCCCCAAATGCGCTAACTGTGGTGGCGAACACCTATCAATATATTTTAAATGTAGGAAAAATCCCAACAACATACTCAATCAAAAGTATGTAGAGGCACCCCTACCTAAAGGAAACCCATGGACTCGTAGACCACCTACTCAAAACAACACTAACTCTAACGACGAACTTGCAATCATATTAGGACGTATGATCATCACACTCAACGCGACAAACGCAACGGTACAACAAAAGACTGACTTTATTAACCAGACTGTAGAAATTACCTGATTATTCAATCAAAGATGAACAATTCTGGTAATTTAAAAATAGTATTTTGGAATGCTTGCGGTTTAGCAAATAAAAAAGACGAACTACGCGCCTTTGTTCAACTAAATGACATAGACATTGTATTATTAAACGAAACACACTTAAAACCCTGTCACACACTAAAAATACAAAACTACACAACATACAGAACCGACCGACCCATTCAAAGAGGCGGCGGTACAGCAATATTAGTACACAGAAACATCACACACAGAAATAGAACATAAAAAACTTGAAAACATAGAAAACACAGGCATACAAGTTAATACAAGGAAGGGAACAATTAACATTTATTCATGTTTCCTTCCTCCTAGTAAAGAAGTAATTGAAAACGATATACAAACAATATTCAGTCAAAACACACCCACTATTCTTACAGGCGACTTAAACGCAAAACACACAAAATGGAACTCCAAAATTAAAAACAGAAACGGCATAGCGCTTAGTAAAATCGCGAAAAACAATGATCTTTATATAATTGCCCCCACAGAAGAAACACGTATAGGTAAATACTTAGATACATACTCCACTGACGTCCTAGATATAGCAGTTTTAAAAAATGTAAATTATAATAAATCAATTTCAACAACTAACGAATTATCATCTAATCACCTCCGGGTGCTTCTCACACTAGAAATAGATCCCACACGTAGTAATACATCAATCACAAAAGTAAACTGGCAAAATTACAAAACCTTAATTGACACCAATATTCCAAAAATTAGTAAAAAAGAAGATATAGATTCAGTAATTAATCAACTAGAAAATAACATTTCGATTGCAGTCAGTAATTCCACTATTCCAAAAACAAAAACTTTGAAATCTAAACTACCTAATCATATTAAAATCAAATTAGCAGAAAAGAAAAGCATACTCAAAGAATACAAACGTACACTACACCCAGACACAAAAACTAAATTAAACACAATTAATAACGATATAAAAAACATTCTCCGCGAGTTTTACAATAATGCAAGGAACACAAAATTAGAATCATTAAACAAAGATCTTTCACTATGGAAGATGACAAAAGCTCTAACTAATGATAAAACACACTACAATATCCCCATTTTAAAAACAGAGGATGGTACAGCAGTCACAAATCTTGAAAAAGCCGAAGCCTTCGCGAACACACTACAACTACAGTTTCAACAAAATCCGACACAAACAAAACACAATACATTCACCGGACAAATAGAAAACATAGCAAACTACCCACTAGACACAACAATTAATGATACATCACTAACATATTTAGATGAAGTTACAAACATTATTAAAAATTTAAAAAACTTAAAAGCACCGGGAGCTGACAACATAACAAATGTAGCTATAAAAAACCTTCCACCAACTGGTATTCAAATTATCACAGATATTATCAATGCAATGTTAACATATTGTTATTTTCCATGACAAATGGAAACATGCTAAAATCATCATGATTAAAAAACCTGGAAAATCAAAATACTCCACCGCAGGATACAGACTTATTAGCCTACTATCCACAATAAGTAAAATAGCTGAACGAATTATATACTCGCGAATAGAAGAACAAGTAAACGAAAACAATTTAATTCCGGAATTTCAATTCGGTTTTCGAAAAGAACATTCCACTACACAACAATTACTTAGAATCACAGAACACATCATAGATAACATGAATTCCTTCACACCGACAGCCGCGTTATTCCTAGATATCGAAAAAGCTTTTGATAGAGTATGGCATGCGGGTCTAATAGTTAAAATGAAAGCTTTCAAAATAACATCACCTTTAGTTAAATTAATACAAACCTATATTGCAAATAGAACTTTTTGTGTATCAATTGAAAAAGTAAATTCAACAATTCGACCGATTAGGGCCGGCGTACCACAAGGATCCGTACTCGGGCCACTCCTATACACATCTATACCGCGGACATACCCACACCGAATTATTGTAATATCGCGCAATACGCAGATGACACCGCAATATATGTAAGTCAAAAAAGAATGGATTATTTACACAAACACATTCAAGAAGGATTAAATATCATTTTAGAATGGCTCGAAAAATGGAAAATAAAAATAAATTCACAAAAAACAACAACTATCTTTTTTCAACCGCGAAAAAGACACAAACGACCGGATGAAATAAAAATAGAGGGGCTTGTGATACGATGGCAAAATTCAGTTAGGTATCTAGGCGTAACAATGGATGCACAATTAACATACACCAAACACATCAATGAATTATCGATAAAAATCGGGTGCACAATGCATAAACTTTATCCACTATTCAATAATGACAGTAAACTTTCCGTAGAAAATAAAATCACTATAATTAAATCAATTTTAATTGCAATCGCCACCTATGCAGGCGAAATCAGGCACCAAGCTTCCGATAATCAAAGAAACAAAATACAAGGTAAAATTAACAAAGCAATCCGTATGGCAACAAATTCACCGTGGTACATAACTAATATACAGCTACACCGTGAGACAAACCTAAATACTATTGACGAACTCATTTGTAAAAAAACCCTGAAATCCTTAGATATAATTAAAACTCATGACAATGCGCCAATCAGACGTATAATTAAAGCAAATAAAAAGAGACAAAAAAAAGACGGCGTGCTTAAAATTAAAAGAAGGGCTGAATCCACAAACATCCACTTAACACCAAAAAGACCGCGACATTCTCTATAACAGAACACACACACATGCACACTGTAAAATCAACAAGAAACACAGACACCTATACAACACACGCGAAAAGATTGAATAATTATATCTAATTATCCAATCTTGACGCGTACACACACAAATCACACTCAGGGAAAATAGAAGATGAAGAGGAAAAGGAAATCTTATTTCGACCCTCAACAAAAGCAACATCGACACATGCCTCTCAGTCAAGTTTTTAAATACCAGTTCATATTATCTAATGGTAAAATGATGCGCAATTTAACTGCATCTAAAGCTATTACCATTCCAATGAGCACTGAAATCACTGAATTCCTAATTTGTTTTTGTGTAAAGTTTTTCATGCCTTTGCTATTTTATATATATATACATGTATTATATTTACATTATTATGACGTTTCCCATACTCTTTTGAGTCGCGTGGAATAAAGATTATTATTATTATTATTATTATTTAACCTTCTTACCGTAGGAGTTAGGAAATGTTGGATACCAGTTAGTTCATCGGTTTGAGTAGTATTTAAAATGTGTTAGTCTTGATAAATTTGTTTTGTTAATTCGTGAAACGTGTTAGTATATTAGCTTATAGCATTTTTTGTTTGTTCTAGGAAAGAGATTGGCCATATTATCAGTGAAATTGGCATTGTTCCATATAATCAAACATTTCGATGTAGAAATTGACAAGAAAACAACCCTACCTCTAAAGTTTAGTGCAAAAACATTTGCTCTACATTCAAGTCCGATTTATCTTAGATTCAACAAACTAGAACTGTAACGCAGTCAATATAATAAATGTAAAATTAAATATTTTAATATTCAAATGTAATATTTATATTTTTCCAAATGAAGAAGTAGTATAATCTAAGAAGATATTTGTTTTATTGCAAAATTGAGATTTTGTATAAACTGTACTATAGTTATGTAAATGCGCAAAGCAGATTCTAGACGTACTTTCGATTAAACCGATTATAATGTTAACTTTTTATTTTAAATAAACCATTTTATCATTACCAAAAATCTTTCCCTAGTAGCACAGAATGTTGGGCTAACGGCGGCTGCCGGCCGTTTATTCGTTTGCTTGGCTTTGTCTCTGAATGTAAACCCAACATACAAGTGTTAACATTTGACAACATTGTGCAAGTATCATTGCATAGTATTGGCCCATTATTTTGTACCGATTCTTAGCCGATTTAAGCAAAATCGGCGAAGGGGCGGTAACCGACAATGAGCCGGTTTAAAACAAAATCGACAGGTAGTTGTCAGGAAATATTGGGTATTAAGCTGTGCATGACGTCGTATTGCTGTTGCGATGCTACATGTGTATCCTATTATTTACCTATGCAATAATACATATCACCATTTCATCAGCATTAAATTTTTAGTAAATTTTCATTATTTAATCCATTTAAGAAAATGTCATTTATGATATAATTTCTTGAACAGTTTATTTTAGGTAGGATATTTTAGTTGACGTAATACACTAAGGAAATATTATATAAAATGATGTACTAGTAAAAAATAAAAAATGTCTGTTCTGACTTAAATGATATCGTATACAGATTTTATGGAAGCTAAAATAAATCAACACGAAATAAATGTTTTCACAACTTTAATTTATTTATGATAATAAAAAGTATTACATGGCCTTGTTAATACATGGCACAATTTGGATATGTACAGCATTTTCATAATAGTGTACAGTCTTTCTTCTTACATAAAGCATAATGAAAGTAATTTGTAGAATTTTAGACATAAGACAAACCATTTTTACTCTGTAAAGCAATATGCAAATTATTTGTAAAAATTTGTTTAAATGCAAAACACACACAAATTCAACAAAATATCTGTATAACTTAATTATACATTAATACGTATGATATTTATAATCTATGAAAAACAAATATATTAACACATTATATTAATTAAGAATTTGTCAAAAACGTGTTTAAAATGTTTGTCCAAATGAGCGTGTATCACTTTCAAACATTCTTATGTAATTTATTGATTGGACGCTGACATATTTTTCAAAAGTTATACCGGGTGCGGCAATAGTGTGTTGGCGAAGCTTAGCATGAAAACTAATCATGTTGTAGCAATGAGACTTTACGTGGTACGTATGTAGTATGCTGCTGTTCATTTTCTGTTTTCTTTTACAAATATACAGGGTGTTTTAAATTTCCGCAACCAGCTATAACTTCTTATTTTAAATAGATTGCTATACCTTCTAGCTATTATAATGATAGCACCCAAATTATCTTTGCAATGATATATCGATATGTGCACTTACGACTGTTAGTTTTGGTTTTATCGATAATTTTGTTAAAATCTTGACAGTTGCAGCAACTAAGATCAACTTAGTCTGATCACCAGATGTCATACATTGTGATTTCCTTCTGTGGCCAACTGTAAAAAAAAGACATTGTTTACGCAACACCTCTTAAAACGGGGGAGAACATGCAGCAACGAATAAGAAACGCTTTTTTTCAATTAAGTGATAAGAACATGACTCAGAACGTAAGTCTGTCGATAACGAGGCGGTTGAGAGCATGTGTAGAGCATAACGGAGGATATATTTGACACGTTTTAAATTAAAATGCAATTCTAAAACTAATAATAGAGAATTAAAAAATGAAGCGTGACCACCACACGACTTTCTTATACGTATGAGCGTTTCAAACTATACAATTTTAAGAAGTTTTTACACAAAAATTATTCAAAATCCTATTCTAAGTACCTCTATTCTCTTAATAAATCGCTATAGAATACATACTTTGCAAGATATTCGAAAAAAAATTCTGCTCCCTAAGAGTAAAAGTGTTACTTCCGGTTCGAATTTTGAAATTTAATTTATATAATAAATATTGCAAATCTAGCACTAAATACTTTTGTACTCCTGATAAATATATATAGAATGCGTAATTTAAAAATAATAGAAATATGTAAGTACTATATAATTGGTACCATTTTAACGTCAATTTTATAAGGAATTAGATAACTAATAAAGAAATTATAGGTTTGATTTAAAAAAAAACGAGAAAATAGCCAATAAAGATCGATAACTTAGACACGACACATTTAACACCCTGTAAATGTATTCACGTTGTTCAACCTCAAAACAAATAACGTGTTAGTCCATAAATTAGTAACACAAAAGTTGCATGAGGCACTTTACCTATTTTCATTATAATAGCTAGAAAGTATGGGAATCTATTTAAAATAAAAAAGTTGAAGGTGGTTGCGGAAATTTTAAACACCTTGTATATTTGTAAATAAGAATAGATAATGCACAGTAGCATGCTACATAAGTACATGAAGTCTCATTGCTACAACGTTAAGTTCCGCCGACACACTATTGCCGCACTCGATATATATCGCTTTATTTTTAAATTGCTTACTAAATTTTACACAAAAAATATAAGATGTTATTACTTTTAAAGTGACTAACGTATGGTCCCAAAGTTTTCGGAAAAATATTAGACGTTGATAATTTTCCCATAACTGTTTTATTTTATAGACTATGTATTTCAAAAATTAACAATAAATACAACAATAAATAATTAATCTTTAAATTATTGATAGTGGGCCGTTATCTTCGATGGTCCTCAGTTTTCTTCTGACTTGTTCGATGGACAACAGGATCAATTTCTCTCATTCTTTGATAAATTCCAACGTCGTAACTGATGTTCATTTACAGCTTTGAAGCCATTTTTATATTATTATTTATTTTTTCAATACAGTGTACTGTAAATAAAAGTTTACAATACGCCTTTTGATAGTTATATTCTAAATATTTCATAAAATACAGGGTGTTCCTAAATATCATGTACATAAGGAAGGGGGTAACTATTTGGTTTATTTTGTGCCTAAAATTGCATATAAACATAGGTCTGCAAACGCTTCGTTACCAATATGCAGGGTGTTGAAATTTCAAGAATTTTTCACTTTTTACTGTATAGCTCCTGCAGTTTTTTTACGATTTCTAATGTCAATTGTCAAATTAATAAACTCAAGTGATTATCTGAATAAAGCCAGAGCCTGCTAGACCATTTTAAAAAAATTAATTTTCTCTGGCGAATTACAGAAAATTGTTTTCTATTTTTTTTCTCGATAACGGTCCGAGATAAGAAAAAAATATAAGAGATCAAAAAGTTTCTAAACAAGACAGAAAATTTATTGCGTATTTTAGAATCTAGCAGTGGCGCATCGCAAAAAAGTTCAGGGTGAGAAAAGAGGGCATGACCCCGAAAAAATTATTACCCTGTAGATGTACATAATAATTTGGCATGGCTAATGATGCAGGCCTTATAGCGTAACCTACCTTCCAAATTTGAACAAAATATCTCAAAAACTGCAGGAGCTATACAGTAAAAAGTGAAAAATTCTTGAAATTTCAACACCCTGCATATTGGTAACGAAGCGTTTGCAGACCTATGTTTATATGAAATTTTAGGCACAAAATAAACCAAATAGTTACCCCCTTCCTTATGTACATGATATTTAGGAACACCCTGTATATAGAATATGCTACATTAAACCAATTTCAAAATCAATCAAATTAATAACTTGATTCTAGTAAGTGTAGAAACAGGAACTATTATGTGAATGGATAAGTAATTAATGAAACACGAACTATGTAATAACAATAAATATGAATATTAAAATTTTTGCCTACTATTTTAAAATATCTTCAAGTAAATATTCAGTCATTCTAAACATTTCTAAAAACGCTGCCGAAATGATAAATCGACATTAATAAGGAGTTGAGCAATTGAGCACATATATTTATATAAATTGGTGAATATATATCGCATGGCTTCTTTTGTGGTTACAGTATATATGAAATCTAATTGTTTGGTGTCCGGAGACCTAGCAGACTAGTGAATAGGGTCTTCACGGCCTAACCACTTTCCTGGAAATATTTAATTGAAAATAATTTGTGCTTGTAGCGTCCACATGTCTCTTTTTAAATTAGTAGTACATCTTCCAATAGTTTCACTAAATTGCTTGGTAGAATTTGCGCACAAGCTTATCCGTTAATACTACCTTCAAAGAAATGGGACATCCGATCACTAAGAATACCTCCTCACAAGCTTATGACCTCTACCTATCCTGATGATCTATTTCTTAGCAAAGTAAAAGTTTTTGTATAAATAATAATGAATATTCTACTATTTCATTACTATGGAAAAAAGTAGCTTCATCTGTAAATATGAAATGGCATTAGTTTTAGTTATTGATCATTGGCGGAATACTCTTCTAGCTTCAGAATTATGGTGTGTAAATCAATATTTTAATGTAGGATACGGATGACATTTATTTTTATTTTAAGGTCCTTGCAACGCTGATTTAGCTAATATCAAGCAAACGATTTGTTTCACGGTTACTGACGTGAGGATTTTCTGTTTTTGCATAGGAATCCGGAATTGATTTTTATCATTTATCACATATTTAGATATCTGTGGTTTTGCATAAGTAATAATTAGCATCGCCATTACTCTGGGGTAATAAATAGTTTCTTTCAGATCCTTCAGTAGAAAAATCATATCTGTAAGTTCTCCTTTAAACATTTCATTATAAGATCACTTCAATTATTTTACGCTGACTACCAACGACAAATTGCGCATCTCAATTGAGAAGCAACCTATTAAATGTCATCTATTCAATTGTCAATTTTGCAGAAAATACCATGGCTTACTATAATAACGTATTCAAATAAAATACGAGTACATAAAGTTGGCAAAATTATATCAAAAAATGACAATAGCTTAGCAATGGCTACGTTTAAAGTAATAACGTCTTATATGTTTTTGGAGTAAAATTTAGTAGGTATATAATTCTTTTTTCTTTCCTTTCTCAGTCATTTGCCGAATGCTGGCAAATGACTGAGAAAGGAAAGAAAAAAGTGGACACTGTTGAGATGGATTACCTGAGAAGAGCCTGTCGCATATCAAGAACTGAACATATACCTAATACGGAAATCAGACAAAGAACCAACAGAATACATAGAACGTCAGAAAGAATAGAAACGAGGAAACTGATATGGTACGGACATGTAAGACGGATGGAGGAAGACAGATGGCCAAGAAGAGCTCTAGAATACAACCCAACGAATAGAAGGAAACGAGGAAGACCGGCAAAGTCATGGATAAGTGGGGTTATGGAAACAATGAAAGATAGAGCAATAGATGAAGACATCTGGAGAGACAGGAAGAGATGGAGATCGAAATGCGGGAAACGGCTGACGCTGTAGGACCCCCGCTTATATATATATATATAATTCAAAAATGATGCTGTTATATTAGAAAAAATTGACTTTCAGACAAAAATATGTCATGTAAGTTTAATCTGCTTTAGTGTACATCCAATTAGTAGTTGAAACGAGATGAATATCCCTGTATTATGTTCTTTTAAAAATAAATATTATATATATTATATATTTGTACCGTGGATCTGACCAAGAGTTATTACATTTGCTAACTATGCTATATTTACGAAAATATTATTTTTTTTTTGTGATGTTAACATTTGTTGATATTAGAAATATATTTTCTGTAATAGATATTTCTTTGTTTCAGAAGCCGCATTCAGTTCATCTTATTATACCTAAAGTAACTCTGACACACCTGCAATGGTAAGTAATTACAAATAAGATTCTACTTCTACTTCTACTATATCATAATATGATGAATATATAAATATATATTCCTCTGTATTTTGACATTAATATGTATATAAGGAATACTATTGTAAATATTTAAATAAATAATTTTACTAGTTTTGTTTGTAAAGAATTAGAGTTTAAAAAATTACCAAGAAAACGCTATTTAAAGTTTATGCTGTTTCACTCTTGACTAAGACCTTTATCAGACATTTGCTCAGTTTTTGCCATGTCAAAAGACATTTTTCCTAAAAACTCTCTGAAAAATTATCTGATGTAGGTCTTAATGAAGACATAAAAGGCATAAGTTTAAAAAAATTTTAATCCCTAATTCAGCCATACTGGCGGTAAATTATATTATTCTTATATCATTAGCAAAACACTGAATTTTCGACATATATTCAATATTTTAGAAAATATATCTTTTTTCTGGCAATAACTCGAAAATGAGTACATGGAGCTCAATCTCTAAAGTAATATTAGCCAGTCGATCTGTAGCATTAAGGCTAATTTACACGTGCATGAATTCAGTAGCGCCAGTTCAATTTTCGCGCCAGTAAACGTTTACATGTTGCATGAAGAAAAATAGTAATTTTTCTCGCCAGTTTCAGTTTCAATTTGGTGGTCTAATAAGCATGTGTCATGAACTTCGTAGAGCCTCTAAAATAGCCACAAAAGTTGTGGTTGAGGACATGATTGACAATTTGCGAAGAAAACGAAGAGATAGAACACACGGGTATTTTTCATAAATCTCGAAATATTTGATAGTTGTTGCAGAGCTCCACTTTTTGTTCATTATTATTAATTTTGAAGTTGAACAATATACACAAATAACACCTGTTGCTGAAAATTAGCGAAACGTCTGCAAATTTATGCTTAAATAATATTTTTTAATACTCGCCAATCTTCACTGGCGCATGGAAAAGTTAGAAGGCAATTAATGGCTACTATTTAATAAGTTTCGTTGCCATGCTAATGAAGTAAAACACTCGATATGGATCTGCATCCCGCCCATTTCTCATAACCTGTCATATATGCATAATATTACTATCTACCTAGATATACAGTGCACAATTATAGATTTGCTATTCGATTAATGTTCTAACGACTGTTCAAATTGTCCAGTATAATAGGGTTTAGGCATATCTTTCTTTACAGCAAAGTCATTTGAAATCTTCACACTATTTTGATCATTGCACACACGGCACTATACTTCTGAGGTATATCGTTGTGTTTGATAAATCATAAAGTAATGATTCAAACCAAGAGACAAACTTAAGACAAGAGGAGGGAAGTCTGGACTGCAAATGGAGTGTTCATGTATCAAAATCAAATCAAAAAAATAACTAGTGCGTTACATGGTGCAAAAGCCAAGCGCGAAGGTAAGATTTTCCAGTGTTAGCATCTTCATTGATAAACATGTTATAGGATAGTATGATAATCAAATTTACGTAGCAGTTGACATACGGAATATAAAATTATGTCGTCTCTTTCTAGCGTTGATGTCAAATCGCATGCGCTGGTATACTCCTTTGACGAATTAGTAATTCATGGTAATGTTCACTACATTGAATTTTCATGGAGTACATACACTTAAAAATATAGATGCCAGATAACGTAAGTGCTCGTTTTTCTTTGAAATTACCAAACAATGTTGTTGTAGTTTGTTTATTGTTTCTATGTAAGTTTTTTTGGAGTTTAAATATTCTAGGCACATCCAC
Source organism: Amphimallon solstitiale (assembly GCA_963170755.1). Classification (NCBI taxonomy): domain Eukaryota; kingdom Metazoa; phylum Arthropoda; class Insecta; order Coleoptera; family Scarabaeidae; genus Amphimallon; species Amphimallon solstitiale. Next base: position 27,963,316 of record OY720680.1, read on the forward strand.
AAAATTGCTCCAGAATGATATTCCATATTTTAATATAGAATAAAAGTACCAGTACGTTTTAGTGGTAAATGTACATATAGACAAGACTGAATCATTTATGATCGGTGATATACTCCCAGATGCCTAGTATGTCACCGATAATAAAGGAATGAGTCTTGTCTATGTACGTACACCTCCAAACTCACCAGCCGCCACTGAAAAGTACCCATTGCATGGAGCAATTGATGCACTTTCACTTACCGAGCATAGAAAAATGAACATAATGCTTGAGAAAGGCCATTGTTGTGGTTCTTCCAGACCATCCTTGAATCCAACACTACACAAAAACTGTACCATAATTTGCAGATGTTATCACTACTTCCCGGTAATGTACGTCAATTTCATTTAATTTCTGACTGTTTGCCTGATACCACTCCTGTACATCACGCAGACGTCTTTGTATATCCTTTATCAGCTTTTCTTTAATATCTGCTTGAATTATTACTGACATGCCATCAACAAATATACCTACTTTATGCGTTATAACAAAAGATAAAATATTAGTGTACATTATGTACAGCATTGGACCCAAAAAAGAACCCAATTTGTTGATATCCATTTCGACACAGTTTCCAATCCGGATGTAGAATATAGTAATACTACTCCTTGATTTCATTTTCTCAGATATGATTTTAGTAAGCAGTATATTGGACCACAAAAATACAGTTTCTCCAACAATATCTACAGTTCACATTATTTTGAAAAATCCAGGAACATTCCCGACGCGTTCCTTTTTTTAGATTCCTGTCTCAAGTATCTCTATTAATGTTAAATATATTGCCTGTGTAGTTGATCTTCCCCTTATATATGCATTTTGCATATCAACTGATATTAAATTATATTTGTGTATGAATATTAACATTCGTTTTAATATAGATTTCTAGAATGTTTTTCCTACTGCGAATATTAAAGCAATTGGTCGATAATTTGATTCATCTGATTTGAATCACTTCTTATCTTTGGGTACAATATTACTTAGTATGTCGGCACAGAATTTAAAATATTTGCTGGTATTATATGTGGCCCAACAGCTGGTGTGTTTTTTAAAGAATATTTTGGTTAGCATGGATGATAATTTTTACAAAAACGCTGACATCAACTGATGCAAACCACTGTCAAATAACCATTGAGCGTCCTAAATGGCTGAAATTTTCACAGGCGTCTGTCAACGCTTGCATAATTACATTACCAGAATGGTTTTAACGAGTAAGAACATCTTCATGTTGAGGCTCAAAACATTTCAGGCTATCCTCGTATATTGCGCTTTCCTTAAATTTAATTTATTGTTTAGAGTGCTGGTTCATTACATGCTATTCTATAATAACTAGAAAGAAAAACACTTAAGATGTTGTGTGATTGTGCTACCATAGATTATACAAGATCGGCTTGTATACAAGTTTTAGCACAAGAACTTCGAAAGCAGTAAAAGCTAGAAAAAAACTGTTTTATACATATACCTTTTTTATGATTGAATTTAGAGAAATAATGTAGTAAAATCGTTTTTAGTATTCCCGTGCTGTTTAATTAGCAAATCGCAATTATTTCATTTGTACCTCTCAAGTTATGCTTCTTTAAATGGGAAAAGTTACACTAAATAATATATATATATACATATATATTTTAGTTAGGATTTTTTTTCCTTTTTTATTTTCTTGGCCGTATATAGGTATATATAAATATATGAACATGTTATAGAAGTCATCATCTGGAACAATACACCTAAAAGTAACATTACACATATTATATTCGACGAATATTTCGGATACGAGACACATGTGTACATAAAAAAAAGATTATTTAATGGAAAGCATTAACTTTATCCCAGCGACTACATTTGCATATTCGATTTCAGCTAATTGTCGACAATCACTGATCACTGATATTACTAATTAAATACGCCTATACATGCATTGTATAAAATTTATGCATTTACAATTAATATTAATATTAATTAACTCTATTACCAAATTTATTATTCGGAGTTATTCACGCAAAACGTTTATTACAAAATATTTGATTTCGCAGAATATTATTTATATAAAACTGTGAATATGGTACTCGATCATTATCCACTGTGCAAATCTAAATTAAATACAAGAAAAATGGTGGCACGTCGAAATAGTAAAAAAGGATTTGTTATTTATTTCAAATAGAAAAATTTGATTTCGATTTCATACGTGGATTATACATTGAATTGTGAGATCAAACCACCCTAATTATCAACAAATAATGAGCTAGAGCCACAACTGTGTATTTGAAAATTATTCAAAAATTATATTACATTACCAAAAAGACATCCGTTGAAACAGTCTGCAATATGCTTATGAACTCACAAAGACTAAATTTGACATTTGGCATTTGTTCAAAGTTTACGACTCTTGAGGGAAAAAACAATAATATCCTCTCTAGACATGCCAATAACTCAAAACTAACTCTAAAATGCTATTAAAAGTTTCCCTGAAAACCATTATACATTCACTTGTTGGCAATAGAAATTATAGATGCCAATTGAGGAAACAATGTTTTTGGCATTTTTTATTCGCCAACATTGAAAATTTGTAGTAGGCGTTTTAAATATATCAAAAATGTGAGCAAAGAAAAAACTATTAGTATTAAATTAAATTTTGAAAAAACTGTATTTATTTTCAAAAAATATCTGTCAAAACTATAACACAGAAATATGTTGACTACTGGAGTGTTCTGAACTTAAAATTAAAATATGTACCTATTTGTATATGTTATTTGAAACAAAATTTTGTCATTTTCCAATATCTTCGAAAGTTGTATATATTTTATTTAGGAATTGCGGCAGTCAATAATTAGCGGCCACTCAAGTTCACATTGAATATACATACACCGAAAAATCGAATATTTTCTAACAAACGCGCTACGTGGATCAGCTTGAATGTAAGGAATTTTTCAGATCTAAAGACTACCTAGTTACATTTACTTCATATGCAAGTATCTTTACACACGCTACTTATTGCAACGAACGAAATTAGAATATGTTCAAATAATAATACCTTTTATAGTACTTCGTAAAATTCAATATTTATCTAGTAAACATTATGAAAATTGTTCAAGAAATAAGCAATAAAAATGAAGCCAAAATGTTAAAAATTCATCAAATATAATTTCAGTAACTTTCTGGATCAAAATATTTAAGTGTTTCTTGTTTTATTTCTTTATTATTATAATATGAATAAAGAAAATTATTTATACATGAAAGATGAAAAGTTTTATTTTTATTAAAAATTGTCTCATATACAACTCCCCAGATATAAGTTGAGCGGTCATGGACGCTGATCAAGAAGTGAGAGAATGCACGATAGAGATGGATAAAGCTGTGACAAGTGCATACGTGTACACCCCGCTACTACCACTCATCCCTTTGTCCATTGCGCATATGACCTTCACCGCTCAACTTATATGTGGTGAGCTGTAGGTATTTTTTTTTATGCAAATTATTCAAAATATGTAACTAAAAATTTGCAATTTATTGTAATTAATATAATGTAGAAGTTTTGGTGTAAGAGTTTATGGTTATTTGTTTATGAACTTTTATGTGCTGGGTTAGATTTACGACAACACTATCTGGAAATTTTTACACTTAAAACTTTCTCTGAGCTGACACCGTGTTTCGGAAGACATGTAAAGCCTCCCCCCGAATAATTGGTTATTTGTTAGACCATGGTAGAGGTGCATTTAACACTTACCCCTAAACAGCCATTAACATTAACAGAACAGTAACTACCTTTATCACAACATGTGATACAACACTGAATAAGTAATTGAACAACCAAGTTTTCCTCAACTATTAATATTAAATCAGTACTTGACATTGTTCACACGTTATAAGTTATGAAGTAACCAAACAATTGAGATGGAGGTTAATTAGAAAAGAAATTCCTACAACAGCATCAAGTCAAATGCTTTACGTGTATGAAGTGTTTACAAGTGTAATACTGTGACAACCCTACATAATGATATCTTGGTTGGTTAAACCCATCAGTGCAATACATATCTGATGTGCGTCATGTTTGGGTTCTTAAGCCCAACTATTTTCTCAGAAACTGCACAAGTAATTAATGGGAAAACTATTGATTTGAAGTCTTACATAAATAATGAGAGCAGGGAGATATTAAATTTGTCTTTTGTGTGTGTTGAGCATTTTACATCAAATTTAGCATTAAATTGCCTCTAATTTTTGTGTCTGCAATCAAATATTAACGGTTTTTTAACAATACTTAGGTAGAAATATGACAAAGTATGTACGAAAAATTGAATATCCACGAAAAATTCTCTATAAAAAAAGGAAAGTCAATTATCTAAAAAAGGAAGACTGTTTACAAATATATGTCGTTAATTAATTATACATAGTAAATATCCGCTCTTGTTTTTCAAATATAGTTTCACCGAGCAAATCCCATTCAAACCTAAAACACAAGTATTTATATTTACAGACACCGCCAACTTATTTTTATCTAATGTTATTTTCATAACGTTTACTATATGCGCAGATGCCAGTGAAACATTGGATTAGATGTGAAATTATGTTAAAGAATATAAACTTCCAATATCTTTGAATTTGTTAATTATTTGAAACTGCTTAAGTGTAATTGCATTTAAATTGTGTTACTTTAAACAAATTGTTTCGGACGTAAGTAACACAGCTTTTTTGGAAAATTTTGTATAATGAAAGGCTCATTCATTTTTTATCTGTTAGTACAAACACAAGTGATATGCGTCAGTCAGTTTGTTTTATTACTAAACACATTATTTTTCTATAAAATATTCACATAAACTTTGTTGGAACATGTTCGAGTGAAATTGGTTTTATATATTTCACAGTGGAAAATAAACTGAACATTAAAACCTATTGTTGCAAGTAAAATACGGAAAACATTCTAAAAGCAAACGGTGTTATTGTAAGCTCCATTATTACACATTCCCGGAATTATTGCGAACAATTTACTCAAAATTATGAATATGTAAATTTAATTACACGCTACCTAAATTTTCATTTAGGTACATTTTAATTAGTTTATAAAAAAATATTAATATTCGAAAAATTTATGTTTAGCGAAAATATTAGGTACTTAATATATTAAAAAATAAAAAAAAATATTAGGTAACTTATTACTAATAAAGTGTATAATAAATGCAAGTCAGTGTGTGGGGTGGGGTAAATTTGCTTGTTAATTTATATAAAACTACCAAATCACTTACATGCCCAACGTTAAATCCAATTGCTAATAATAATAAAAAGTTTATTATGAGATCACGTGTAATTGACTATATTTTACATCACTCTTCCAATCATACAATCAAGTATGAAAATCGATAATAATTTATAGTATGACAAAGGTGGCATCACAATGCAAGCTGCCAAATTCAGTGTGTTTGCTTTTCATATTAAGCTTTTATTAAAGGACAGAAATTAACGGAAGGGTCTCTTATTCCTTTTCTTGTGGTTATGTTGAGTTACGATATGATTGCCTTTCACTCTTAATCTAATTTGATAGTTTGCGAATGTTTATGTTGTATGGCTAATGTGCCTTGTGCCTGTGGTATTAGTGCTATTTTGGGGCGTTTTGTATTTATAAGGATGACCTGAATTGTATTCTAACGAGCGTTTTAAGGATATACTTTTATGATTGTTTTTCTGATTGTATAATTTTATGCATTCTCCCTGAGGTGATTTTCTAATGGCGGCATTTTAGTTTCTTTGTGGATTAGTTCGTTGGAGATGAACCAGGGCATTCCTTGGCACATTCTTAGAGAGATGTTACTTTTGTAGGTGGTGATTCATATTGGCAAAGCACAAGTGATTATTGGTCCTAGGCTTGTTTGTAGAGAGTGAGTTTGCTTCTTGGATTTAGTGTGCTGCAGCAGCCCATGCGTGACTAGATTTTTATTCCGACGGCTTTTGCCGTTTTAATAGTTTTGTGTATATGTTAATGTCATACTGAGGTATTTAATATCTGGGCCCCATGGTATTTGCTAATTTTGGATTTGTATGTATGCTGATACTGGCTTTTGTTGCGTTGGAAGACTATCGCTTGAGGCATGTTTGGGTTTACCCCAGTTCTCCATGTTTTACACCAGAATAAGATTTTGTTTATTGCTGATTTTAGTTTTGGCGCTGCTATGTCCTGATTGAAAGAGGTGGCTAGAATCGCTGTGTAGTCGGTGTAATTTGCTAGAATTGTTTAATCGCCCGTGAAGATATCTAGCGTATAGTTAGCCTAGATGTGCGGGGATAGATCTGATTCTTGTGAGACTCCTACTGTAAGTTGTTTCTTGAAAGGTTTGCTTCGTCGATGTGGACATCTATTGATCTATTTTGTAAATATGCGCAGGTTATTCTTATCCAGGGTGATGAGAGTTGTAAGGTATCATTTTGTGTTGGCCTTCTGGGATGACTGTCTGCTCAGATGAGTGGGTTTCTATTTTCTGAGGATTGCGCTTCCTATTATTTTGCTTATGGAAGGGAATAAGCTGATGGATCTGTAGTTTGTGGGGGAGGTTTTGTCTTTGCTGGGTTTGGATAACATCATTACTCTGGCGTGTTTTCAGGGGATTGGAAAGGTTTGAAGTGTTAATGTGGAGTTTGTGATGTTTAGGATGTGCATGACGTCTTTATGGGAGAGGTTTTCGATTATTTTGTTTGTGATTTTATCGTTATCAGGGTTCTTTTGGTTTTTAGGTATTTGACGATTTGTAAAACTATTTCTGGCTGGATGGGGTCGTTGCTGGGAGTAGTTTGTTGATGTAGGTATGAGTCTGCTTGATTGTTTATGTTCGTAGAAAGTCTACTTAGTGCCATTTTGAGCAGCATTGTTCCTACAGTGTTTCTGGTAAGATTTCAGTCTTCAGTTCGAGGTTCGCATGTTGCATATTGGCTTTTTTAGCGTTTTATAAAATTTCCAGATTGTGGTAGGATTTTCATGGATTTGTCTTTTGCCATTGTTGGTCTCTGTCTTTATCAAGTTCTTCTTTAACTCTTTGTTGGAGTTAATTTAAATAGTTTTTATGATTGTGTTTTTCAGATAGGCATTTAGAATTATACCGTTGTTTTTAAATTTTTAAGTACTTACTTGTATTTTTCTTGTGTCCATACCTTTTCTAACAGTAGCATTTACTTTTCTTTATTTTCTTGGCATTCTTAAAGAAAAATTAGTAAAAATTATGTACTTCTATTCTTGAATTGAAAGAGAGGTAAGTATATTCAATCACACTGCTTATGCGTCCAGAATTGTAAAACTTTTAACGCCTCCAATGTAACATTTTATGTAAGATCGATACACTCTTATTTTTTGAACCATTCCTTAAGACCTACTGCATATTGATAACACAAAATAGGAAATATGAAATCAAATACCTATTGAATGCCATAAGTTACCTTATTTAGCATTAATTACTATTACTAACTGGATTCTTCTTATTATTGTTGAGGCAGCCTATTCCAATGTTTTATATGACCATCGATTTTACACGTATCTAATAGTGGCTAGCCAAAGCTTGTTGATCTAAAGCAACTAAAACTATTTTCTTCAGCGATTATAAATACTTTTTTGAAAGCATCTTTTGCAGTCAGTATGTGATGTTGATGAACATACACATATCTTTTAATTTCTCTATTATGCACCTATTGCTAATTTGCCTAACTTAGTGAGGAATTCCAATGACGTATGAAATAATAATTCTGAGTATTTTGGCTTTTTACTTGCCCAACTTTATCTAACTACAACACTTTCAGTTTTTTCTAGCTATATATTTTATTATTTACACATTTCTATATCTTTTATGAAGATTATTTTTTTCTTTCATTGTTAATTTGTTTCTATCTAAAATTAATTTCAGTATGAAATAATACAGAGGACAATTGTAGCAAAAACGAGTAATGTGATCGATTATAGAATTACTAAAATTCGCTCAGTATTTATAAGGTTCAAACTTAAAGATAGATTATTAGGAGAAACAATTTTTATGCATCAGCTCTTGCATATGTATTTATACTCTAAGAACTTTACTATATGTAGTATTTTTAGGAAATACTTCATCTGTTCAAGAAATGGTATTCAAATTAGACCATTCCAAGTATTTAGATTTCCACAGATTCGTTTAACTTCTGTGATATTTTTATTTGGCTTGCTGTACTATATCCGAAAAACACAATATTTTTGGAGTTTTTTTTAGAATGTAGGACAATGTCAAGTAAAAAATTACAAATATTGTTTTGAATAGTTTCCTTTAAGGCGCGTTTTAAATAGATCGAGCTAATATTAAAGTAAGTAGACGCACATTGTTACCCTATTCATTAACAAATATATATAGTATAGTTTATGCATTGGGTGCTATTTAATGTTTATATTTTTTAGGTTATTTTATAAAATTTATCATATTACATTTGAAATATAATGTATATTATTTGTATTGCGTATAATGTTGCATAAATATGATTTTGAATTAACATATTGCTGTGAACCTTGCGTTTAAATAAAATTTATATAATTTATTTATTTATTTGTTAAATAAATAAATAAAATTGAAGTTTGTGCTAGCTCTATAGGCAAAACAGCATAATTCATTATCTCTCGTGGGTTCTACTGTGATTTTCTTCTTTCCTTACTTGTTTCACTTTCGTTATTATTATGATGTTGTGTGGGATAGGGTTATAAATAATTATGACACCAGATTACTCATGTGAAAAATGTATTATATACTTATTGATTACAATAGGTAAAATTTAGTATTGACTGTATATTATTTATTTTATTTATTTATTTACAATTCTTACAAGTAACAGTTTTCACAATAATATCGTGTTCGTTCATTTAAATATGTATTCAATCAATACAGGGTTTCTCCGCTTTCACTCTTTTCTTATAAAAGCCTGTATATTTGGGCCAAATTATATTGACTTGATAATGAAGGTACTGACTAATCGGCTTTATGCAAACATTCACACGTACTACATAAAGCTTGGATCAATCACCACCCCAGATACATTCCTAATGCATCACAAACTGATTGTCTAAACCTCTATTCTCACGGAGACTTTAGATTTTTAGTGCGAAGTGTTTAGGCGTTCCTGTTTATAAAAGTTTGAATATTGTTCAAAGCAGTACTTACTAAGGTCTTTCTTAATGAACACTGGTCCGTTGTGCAAGTATTCGCACACAGTACACTATTAAGACTAATGTTCTTAATTTTTAATTAAAAATTGTGTCCCTATATTTACGTTCTATTATTTAAATAACTAAGTATTAAAAGAAATGGAGTGTTTAGAGAGAACCTGTATATTTTTGATTGAATTTAATAGTTATAACAATATTATTTACTACTCACTGCGTAAATTCATATAATTCCTCGAATTCTTGTTGAAATTGGTTTTCCATTTTTGTGGATTCTTCTCTCATTGGAATCTTCTATAAATTAAATGATGACGCTCACTTTTTGCAAATATGGCGACCAGAAAACAATTGGAAATTATTCCTATAGAAGCGTATATGCTTCTTGTTCGTTTGTGAATTGTTAGGTAATTCTTTTATATTTGTTCTGCGGTAATAATGGTAAGCGTGTAACGACCCCACTTAACCATTATTTGCTCAACACGTAGATGTATTATTTACTTCAAGAGACGCTATTACTTTGTTGTGAGTTAGAAGTTTTTAATGTCACAGGAACCAGCTAACAACTAACTAATTTTCTGTTCCGACGCGCTTTTTATAGTTGAAAATGAATGCCACTCGCTATTTGATTGTTTTGCGGACTTTTATTTTTGAATTGTTCGTTGTAGCGCCTCTAGCGGATATCGCGACATTTATGCCTTGTCTCTTCTTCCTCTTGTCGTATTTTAGGTTGGTATTTATTTTAGTATGTTCGATCTTGACATTTGATGTCTTCTACATTCACCAACGACAGTATTTGTTGTTGTTCCATATATTTATATCTAATGTGCAGTAAGTATATTGATATTTATTTTGATGTTTTTCTTACGTTATTTTATTCGTTTATTGCTATCGTAAACATTCATTCTACTTATAAATATATTCATTGCTACTTTCGTTGTTTCGTAGGTACATTCTTCGACCAAGCGCTAACCTTACTCGTATTTTTGTTCTGGTGCTTTTAATCGGAAAGAATGGAAAGAAATTGGATATTGTTTCGATCGCCAGTCCTTCCGTCTGCGGCTTCTCCGTCTGCTCCGTTCTCTCCTTGAATCATCTCACCGTTCGTGGAGAGTTTTGTATGTTTAATATGCTGTAATAAATCATTGCTTTTTTATATTAATGCTGCTTATTCCTTTGGTTACAGATGTTCGTTTGTATGTGCACTAAGTTTGGAACCATGAAGAGGATTGCAATTACTCGCATTACAATGAGATTTGATACCTTTGTTGCATATATTAAAAATATTATACGATTTTGTGATGTTCTTAATTATATACTTTATCTTAATATCCTTTTCAACGCAAGTGTATGTATTTTATTTTTAAGTTACTTGAGTGCATTAAGCCTCTTCATATACATTACGAGCATATCTTATTTTATTCTCTATTAAAATACTTATATTCTAAGTGCATACCTGTATTATCGTGTGATCAAATAAATATTTATTTTAAAATAAATATTTCTTAAACTATAAGTGAGTCTTCTTATTGCTAATATTGATTTAAATACACGAGTATATCTTAGTGTCAACGTTAATTATATCTACTTCTAACATTTTATGATTATATACAATATTGTTTTAATTTCTAAAGTAAAGTTCACGGCAATATGTATACTGTCCATATTAAATAACTTACTAAAGATTGCATCTATAAAACTACATCCACTTTTTATCAAAAAAAAAATGCAGTGGTGTAGTTCGTTCTCTTTTATATAAAGTTTTCGAAATTTAATCAGATATATATTTTATAGTTGTAATTTTGTATATGGAAGACATACTTGGCTATGACTAAAAAGAGTAATACCCCATAATTCAGAAAGAATATCAAACTATATATAATAATTATTGAAATTCACATTTGCTATTCGCCACACACATAATTGACACCGCTTTGAGACATTTCGAATTGCATTTTTATTATTTTAATATAGCGTAGTAGGCGAATATTAAACATACAAAATATGTCTCATTGCAGTGTCATTATGTTAATTGTGTTAGATATATATTGAATTGTTTACCAGTGATTGTTTATATTTAGTCGTAAAACTAAAAATAGATAAAAACTTAAAGGTGTTTTGCTCGTTACCCATAGAGAACGCAAACCAAGATAGCTATTTTTAGAAGATTGAAAGAAAATCTCACGAATGGGTCGTGCGAGGAACACAGAACACAAAAGTATATAAATGAAGATACTGGAGAAGGTGCCGTGAACATTATTGGAAAAACAGTTGTTAATGCTTTTGCCTAAAGCCGTAAAATTGAAGCACATTCCGGTATATCACAACGGCAGGCATTATCAATTTTGAAGCAACATATATTTATACCTTATACAATAATAAAACAACATCCACTCAAACCAATTGATCGTGAACAACGGTTACGATTTTGTAATTGATACTTCCAACAACTTCAGCAAGATCCATTGTTTTTGAGAAGTATCATATGGATGGATGAGTATATATTAGCAATACTGGCATCTTTAAGAGACATAATGAGCATTTGTGGTAAGATGTGAATCCCTAACGCATAATCAATATTTAAAATTAAAGTCACTTCGGCTATAGTGTTTGGTGTGCCCTATTTCACAACCGCATTTAGGCTAATCGATTTTTTGAAAAAAATCTATGATGAAATCTTAAACCAACACGTTGTCGAAACATTTCTAGATGCACTGCTAATGAGAGAGAAGAATATATTTTTTTTGTTAAGATGGTGCAACATCCACTGGTTTTAAAGTCGTTTCTTGACTATTTATTTTGGAGACAACGGGATAGGCACCAAAAGACCAATAAGGTGGTTTTACGTTCGTCTGATGATACCAATGGATTTGATTTTTCAGTGACACATTAAAAAAAGTTATAAATCTTCTAATAATAATATAAACCTATACAGCAAAATTCCTTGGACTTACTTTGAATGATTGACTGAAATGGAAACAGCACATTCACCAGTTATCAAAAAGACTGACATCCGACATTTTTGGTATTAAACGAATAAAATCTATTGCAACTCATCACGCAGCAAAATTAACTTACCTTGCAGCGTTTCCTTCCCACTTGGCTTATGGCATCCTTCTCTGGGGAGGATCAACAGGTGCAACTAGAGTCTTCCTGCTTCAGAAACGAGCTATAAGACATCTATACAGTCTGAGACCAGGAGAATGAATCTTGTAGGGGATTTTTTTAGGAGAGAGAGAATACATACCATGGCGTCGATGTATATCCTGCAAGAGTTGAAATATTTTCACACACATTCCATTAATGGCGACCACCACTCTTATAACACTCGGCACAGGGACAAGTTTGGTGTTCCACATCAATGTTTGATGACGCAGCAAGGTGTGAGTCACTGGGGGCCGAAGTTATACAACGGTCTTCCCTAAAAATGGAAAGCGATAGTCAATGTTTATTAAAAAATAGAATTAATATCACTAAAAGTAATGGAAGCTGTATGAAAATTAAAAATTGAACTTATATCTTACATATCGGTAAAAACAAAGGAAAACACACTTTTTGGATAAATTACAGCTAAAATATGATTTTCATATCAAAAATTATAACTTTGTGTTATAATTATAATTTCAGGAACATTATAAAAACTTATCTACGCCACTGCATTTTATAAAAAAAACGCGTCTAAAAAACGTAGGAATTATTTTCCAAAATTCCACTATTTTGTCCAATCGAAGATGTAGTTGAAAAACTACGAGTTTGAACACGCTAGGGTCATTGGGTTGTCCCTGGCAATTTTTCTAGTACAACAGTCTTTTCTAGTGCTATCTAAAATTGAGTGACATCAATTTTTAGCAACAGTGTCTCAAGTTTTGCTTCAGACTTAAACACAGTGCAACGGAAACTTCAGCAGGCCTACAGAGACTGTGTTTTGTCAAGGCTTTATGTTTTTCGATGGTTCAAAGCATTTTTAGAAAGAACAGAGTCGATTGAAGACGAACCACACAGCTGAAGGCCTTCATCTTGCGGCTTAGGAGACACTTTTAGGTCCTTGAAAAACTTCGTATAAGAGTCATGAGTGTGAGACCAAACAATATCAACTGGATGTAGTATCGTGACAATGCGCATTGTCACACAGTAATTTCAATACACTACTGTTTGCCAAAAAAATCTCAGCCTCCTTATTCGCCAGACTTGAATCCGTGTGAAATTTTCCTCTTCATGAGATTGAAAAAGGATCTCAAGAGACACCATTTTGTGACACTTGATAGCATTTGAATGAGTGTAACTGACCAGCTGAAAGCTATATCAGATTCCGAGTTCCAGCACATCTATGAGGATTGAAAAACAGTTTTCAGCGTTGTGTAGCTTCCCAAAGAACTTCTTTTGAGAGAGAAAGTATTGAATTGTAAATCTATTCAAATAAAAAAAAATTACACACTTTGTATACAGGGTGTCCCAGAAATAAAAAGAAGTAGCAGGTATGTAAAGTCCGAACAGAAACAGGCCCAAATATACCGCAATAACGAAGAAATTAAAAATTAAATTTTCTATGTTGTCTTTTAGATAAAAAAAATTACATTACGGACCTGGCACTGAATGTATGTTTATAAATACACGTAAGAATGCTCATTTGTAAATAGAAACAAACACACATTCATAGAAAAATACGCTTTTATTTGTATAAAACGGGAAAAACGTTAAATCGTACTCATTCATATAAAACATATTTTTTGCCCGATGCGTCTAGATAACGCAGCTATGTAGTCGGTTATTGACCCAGATGGGCGACCCACTTTATTGCAGACAATAAAAGATTGTTTTTATTTTTAAAATAGGAAGGTTGTTGCTATTTAATGTGTTTGTAGTCGGAAACAGCTGATTATTATTATTTTAGAATATTCAATAAATCGTATTTTCTAGCCTTTATTACAGTAAATATCAAGAATGTAATAATTTTTTCTAGCAGGTATAAAATTAAAGTAATTAATGGTTTGATATTTATTATGAAGTATCTATTCCTCCTCCTTTTTTTTAACACAAGTAAAATGGTAGTCCTGTAAAGGACCGATTGTGAAATTGAAGCAGGTGGATATTTAGTCCAGGGTCGGCGTAAGGCAAATTGAATTCTTTATTATTTTTTTTCTGCCGTCTGCGCACGAATAAAGACTTGATATTTTGAGGGTACGTTTTTACACAATCTAGCTTCCGATTTCTGCTACTCCGTCTTTTTATTTCTGGGACAGCTCTATATAAAAAATGTAATTATAACTTTAACTGGCGCACACCAACTGCTCGGAGTAATATGTCCAAAAGTATAACAAATCTATTATATTATATTTCAATATGCAACAATTCCTTCTTTTCTGTATTTACAGACCTTACAACACCTGAAAGAATGGCAGCAGACGCAATCGAAGACACAATGCATTTTAACACAACCTACTTCACTGCTCGCATCTGGAAATTGGACGACGGACCATCTATTCGTCATATAACGATACTGGCCTTAAGCATATTTTGCTTCGCACCAAATTTATTTCTAATGTTTATGATAATTAAGAACCGCTTATTACGATCTGATTGTCATTTAGTTATTTTTAATTGGTGCACCGCTAATATTTTCCATATTTTGGCTACAATACATTTAATATTCTTATATAGAATATACAACTCAAAAGATATCAGAACTGTTATAGATATTGTTTACAGCATAAACTGGATTGTAGCCTTACTTCCAGTTATATTCGCAAGCTTGTATACTTCAGAAGGTTTTATGAACAGAGATCACTTATGTGTAATTACTGTAATTTATATTTGGGGTGTGTTCCTACTTCATATGTTTATTCTTGTCTGCGTATCTCACTATCGGTTTTTTCAACTTATTGTGCTAATGATTTTTGGTATTACAAAAATTGCGTGCACAGTCAATATAATTGCAAAATATCTTTTATATTATTTATTAGGAAAAGATGACACTCTCTTACTTTCTAGATTAGTCATGGCAAGCATATGTGTCTTTACTAATTTTGTGTTTTGGATCGTCGAATTATCTTCATTTAATCTTTCTATTCCGGTAGTAGTTCGAGATGTTCTTTTAATGCTACTACATCTTAATGGTTTCTTTAATGTAATAATTTTATTTCGATACGATTCCGCAATTTTAGCACCGTCGCGTGCATAATGGCCCCCTTTTTAAATAACAAAAAAAAGAAGCACATTGTTATAATACAGCACTGTGTCTGAAATTATATAATACCTACTTTAAAAACTAATAGTCAAAATTAAATAATCTAATAAAATCTCTGCTTATTAGAAAAATATGTTTAAAAAGAAATTCAAAAATGTTAACACTGTAATTTAAATTAAAATTGTTTTTCTAGTTATTATGTTTATTGTCTGTTGTTAAATATAATTAAAATGTATATTATTATTATTAAATAAAAATAGCATCTTGAAAGAAAATATCTGGTATGTAAAACTGCATATAAACAAACAAATATCATTGCATATCCTTAGTTAAACCGTTCTTATTAAATTAATATCAAAGTGGAAAATTACCACAATATAAGTACCTACATTATTGTAAAAAAAAATTTGAGGCGAATCCGTTGCGTATTTCCAGAGAAATGGCCAAGAAAAGAAACCTGTAAAGAATAGAAATTCAGTGTTATTTAAAATTATTAATAAAATAAATACCTATTCAAGAAGCTAGCAGTTAACAGAATAATTAAAGAAGTTCACAATTTGAAAATCCAGCTGTGCATCATAAACGGCAGCAGCATTATCAGAAGTGGTGAAGCATCAAGTCCGAGATCCGCGACATTATCCCTATCTTCCCAAAGAATCTAATTGCATCGTAGAAGACAAAACACTACGGCGATATTATTATAAAAATGGCGTTTATCCTTTATTAAATAACAGAATCTAGTCGATGTTATTTAATTATATGATTATGTTATTTTCGAAGAATTTGTAAATTGTAAAATTCATAATTAGAAAACTATAAGGTTATATTTTGTGTTGAAAATCAAACTATATTTGAAATTTATATATTTGCAATTGTCATTATTATTATTTGAAGATTATATCACAATTTTATCTGATAATTATAAACCAGTACTAATTTATATTAGAATTAAATTCAGTATTTATTTGATTATTTTGATTGATAAAGAATAGTAACAATACTTAAGTAATCATTTCAAAGTTATATGTACAGCTAACACTAATAAATAAACAATTTACCTGGTATAATGTATCTTCGAGTTTTTTTTATTCCTCCATCACAGAATTTCATCTTATAATTTTTTACTTTCTTATACGTAGTATAAGGAAGTATTGTGATGATGAAAATTTTCGACCTCGAGATTTTTGCAGATGTCCACGTTTTGAGGTCCCCTGATACCAAAAAAGTGGTTTTTAAAAAATGTCTGTGTGTCTCTCTCTCTCTCTCTCTCTCTCTCTGTGTGTGTGTGTGTGTGTGTGTGTGTGTGTGTGTGTGTGTGTGTGTGTGTGTCTGTGTTTGTGTGACCACGATAGCGGTCAAACCGCTGTAGATATCAATTCCAAATTTTGTATTTACGAATATAATCTCCCTCTTGAGAGCTGATTAGATTTTGAGCAAAATCGGCAGACCGGAAGTAGTAGTTTACTTCAGTGAAAAAATCGAATTTTGCAAATATTTCGTCAATTACTAAGTTTAAACAAATTTATAAAGAATTCAAATGTACTCAAAATTAAATTTGAGAAAAATTGTTTTAATAAAGTTTTTCGAAATTCCTACCGGAAGTAGGTCTTTTACTCTTATCGAAAATCAGTTTTTTGCGAATATCTCGCAAGTCATGCTTTCTAGGCAGGTACATTATGAGTATAAAAGTATTTAGAACATACTTTTAAATACCATTTGTATAAAAGAAATTTCAAAATTTAGACCGGAAGTACCACTTTTACTCTTATCGAATAGCGATTTTTTGCAAATATGTCGTAAATTATGCATTCTATATATATTTATGAAGAGTACAAAAGTATTTAGAGTTGGATTTGGAATATTTTTTGTATAAATGAAATTTCAAAATTCGGACCGGAAGTAACACTTTCATACGTATAAGAAAGTCGTGTGGTGGCCACACCTCATTTTTATATACACTATAGACATCACTAGTCTATTTGAGCATAAATAAGGATTTGAAACATTACCGAAGCAATGGCACGATTTGGATTTAAAAGCTCAAGAATAAGTTTTATTAAAAGCATATAAATAAACATAAGTACCATCAAGCATTTATGGTTAGTTATTATATGTGAATATAGAGTACATGTTAAAGAGTCTACGCGAGAAATTCAAATCATCATATAGATATTTTAATAGATTTCATTATTGGTGTACCTGATTGAGTAGCATTTGCGGCATCAAGTTAATCTGTTGCACTACAAGGTGCCAAAGAATGGAAAATATGTAAGGATTTATCTGTCAAAAACTTGCGTTCTCAAGCCACTGGCAGCGTTCTCGGAAAATGTATTTCCCATTGCTAGGTCTTCCTGTTAATTCCTGGATTAACTAGGCTTTTAGAGATGCAAAAAAGATTCTTGAAACGGCTGATTACGATGATGAGCAGGCAAGCACATCATTATCATGCTATTCTCTTTTGCATAATGCTGTCCAACTTTCTTGTATTACGTATCCATCGAGTACAAGTAGTACTAGTGCCTTATTAATTGCATGACTGAACTACTGGAACTAGTGCTTCAACTTGACGAAAAGTTTACCTGTCATCTTAGCAGATTCCTGAGGAAAGACCAAGGAACATAATAGGTTTTCGCAGTAACCCATGTTTTTACTTTATTTTTCTGGTAAATATAATTGCTGTATTATTGATAACATTTGCACAGCATACAACTGTAATATATATTCTTCTTTCAACAGTATCTATTGTGCCCACTTTCTTCCCCCTTAGTTTACAACATATTTGGCGAATTTAGGACTCTTGATATTCTAGTTACATCTACAGTATAAATACTGTCGGGTGGAATTTTGTATTTGTTGATAACCTTTCCATATATTTGAATAAAAACAATAAAGTACGAAGGATGTTTCCAGAGTTCTGGGAATTTAGCTATTTGTTATTGTGTCAATATTACAATGTAGTTTTTCAACATAATCGCCATTTAATTGAATACATTTATCCCAACTCTAAATTAATTTTTTTAAACCGTCCTCCAAGAACTTTGTGTGTCTCCTCAATCCGCCTATTTATGGGCACGTTTGACGTCAGTTAAACCCTCAAAACGAACACACCGTAGAGATTTTTCAAATCTTGGAACAGATGCAAATTACTCGGTGCGAGATCCGGTGAATAAGATGGATGTGGAGCAATTCCCATCGTAAATCGCTCAAAACATCCTTCGTTTTTCCTGCGGTGTGCGATCTTGCATTATAATGCAATAGTATACGTTAATTGTACTATCTTTCACCAGATAATCCATAAAAATAATGTCTGTTCAATCCCAGAATACAGTAAGTATTACCTTTTCAACAAACGGAAACGCACGTGTCTTAATTGGAGATCCTTCTTCGGGATTACGGTGTTCTTTGGATTGACTATTGGTCTCAGGATTGAAATATGGAATCCACGTTTTGTCTATGGTTATTATGTGTTGCCAAAATTCATCACCGTAACGGGCTAACAGCTCTTGAAGTTGACAGCCTTAGCACTCAGCCGGTTGAAACCTTTCTTTCGCCCAAACAATCGTGTAAGATCTCATAAACTTGTCGTGTATCTATTTCTAGGCGTACATTAATTTGAGAAATAGTCATTCATCTGTAATCAGTAGGTTCTCCACGGCAGTAATATTTCCTTCATTTACAGACGTGCTTGGGCGACCACAGCGTGGATCGTTTTCCAATCATGATATATAGTACTTTTAGTGTCTATACGCTCACCAAATACCCCTTGCAGACGTTTGATAATTTCTGAAGTTTTCAAACCCTCTTTCCGCAAAAAAAAATTATTGCTCTTTGAGATTTAGCCGCGTCTTTCATGGTTACACAAACGGTGCTACGGAAATGCGCCTATATCGGTCGAACACCTGAATCAGACTGAACGATATTGCACTGTATAGCTACATAAACGTTTCAGGACTTGTCTATAACCAAGCAGTGCCTATAAGTTTTACGTAATTTAATTAGAGAACAATTCTCATTAAATTTTCTGCAACTTCTAATCCAGTGATACCCCAGCTCATTTCGCAGTTGGCCTATATTATTGGCTCCTGCTCAATCTTAAACTAAATGTTCTAAATCATCACAGGGTAGGGCAAGGATGTTCTAATATATTGAGACCAGATCTTCAACTAAAGTCTTTACTTTCTGTTTTGAAACTGAAACAACTACCTAGCCCTATCGTACATTGTATAATGTTTGTATTATCTCCCGTATCTCTTCGTGACAATATATTAAATGAACCGTCAAATACTTTTGAGGCCTACAGCCATCCCGTTTGCTACCTATGAACAGCTGCTTTATAAATTCTGTCGTGTTGAATTTTGTATTTGTTGATAACTTCTCTATTTATTTAAATGAAACCAAGAAGCTAATTTATTGTAGGCCATCACTAGGGTTATGACAGTATTTTTGTGCTTTTGTAAAGTAAGATCTGGAATACCCTTTCTGGAACTTCTAATCCAATCCTACCCAGCTCATTTCGAAGGTGGCCTATATTATTGGTTCCTGACCAATCTTAAACTAAATGTTCTAGTCATCCCCTGTTAGACCGACGAAGTTCTAATATACTGAAATGTTCAACTAAGCTCCTTCGTTTCTGTTTTGAAAATTTTGTAGAGAACTATCTAGCCCTATGTTACATTCAATAATTTTCGTATTATCTTCCGTAGTTCTTCTTAAGAAAATAGTAAGTGAACCATCAAATACCTTTGTGGCCTACAGCCATCCCACTTGATGCATATGAACCGCTTCTATATCATTTTTCATGACATCTTGGTGCCAAGCTTTACTGCCAGTTTTACTGCTGTATTTACCAACCATTTCTGCAAATATTAAATATCCCTAAAGATTAGTATAATTGTGTGTATCAGATATTCCGTAATTTGGAAAAGTCTCAGTAATACACACAAGTGGCAATCTAACCCATGCACTTTTATCTTTAAAAATCAATGAGTATGAAAAAATGTATCTGTTTGACTTTAGTTTTAACATTACGATCCCAAAACGGCATACGTTTTACTCAACGTACAGCGAGATAATTTGCACATAATCAAATTTTTCGGTAACATGCTTGTCATTTAAGTTGAAGTTCTTGTAACAACTTATGCATACATATTTAGTAATCAGTACATACCCACCGCTCAAATTTAAAGAAAAACTTCGTACATGGAATAGCTCAAACTTAAATGACCTCTCAAGTTGATCTGGTACGATATACACGCCGCCCACTGCTATATATATTCTTAATGGTGATATGTGAATCAACAAAAATACTACATTTCGTTGTAAGAAAAATTAAACGTAATTTTTAAAACCCAACTGTATCTTAGAAATGAAAAGGCAGTGTTTCAAACTAAATGTGAATATTGGTACAAAAAAGTCCGTTTGCCAAAAGATATTTATATTTAATTTAATTCATAGAAACTATAGTTATTTGTCAAGGCGAATGAGTATATAAACGAAACACCTTAATATATATGGATAGTATCAAACATATCTTCAAGCATCAGATTTATAGGTTGATCTTATATTAAATTCCTTATTCATCCCAAACGAAACGTAAGTAAGTTGTTTTATAGTCTTAAAATATTCGATATAAATTTAAAAAAGCAAAAAGAAGCATTTTTACATTCACATCAAAGTTTCGATAATGTAACATAAATTTTAGCAGTTTTGGCAAATGTCCCACAAAACATCTCATTTTTTTCACGTACAATAATTCATTTATTATGTATTTCTAACGGTGGATATATACCAAAATTAGTATTCATACAAAGTGTTCTGAGGTGATGTTACTTTCGATCTGTAGTTTTACAGCAGTTCGTTTGCTGGTTCAATATTAACATATTAGTAAAATATCATGGAGTGACAAAAATATTGTAATTGCCCGAAGAGAAGGGAGATCAACTGAGTACTAGATTAGAAGACGGTGTTGATTCTATTACAACATATCTTTATTTTAATGTTCAATCATTCATGATTTTTTTTTATTTCTAGTTAACTATACACAAATAGCTTTGCGATAAAGCGTACAGGTGTATTTCATGTACACTGCCACCAGATTGAAAGTAAACGATTCTTAACATACAAATTTCTTTAAATCTCCTAGTGTAAAACTGGTTTCCAAAAAATATAATACCCTGTATGTTTTAAACTTTAAATTTATACAGTAAGTATATAGTGCTTCAAAAGATGAATATTGAATTTTAATGTAGCAAGTTTATACTAGTAGAAATAATGAACTTATCTTTTACACAATCTTTTTATTGAATAATAAGGTTATTTGGATACTGAAACACAAAGAGAATTTAGAATGAAAGCAGACATGAATTATTTTAATATTTTGTCCATTCTCCATTTGCGTCGATAACTTGCTGTAAACGATTCTGCATTGGCATGCTTCTTCAATACTTTCCCAAAGTTCGTCTCGATTTGAGGGATCTAAAATTATTTCTGTACAAACGTTTTGTTATTTGTCCCCAAACGTTCTCAATAGGGTTAAGATCAGGACTTTTTGACGGCCATTGAAGAATATTAATGTTGTTGGTTGCAAGCTACTGACGCACAACGTTTGAGGTGTGAGGTGGGAGATTTATCTTGCTGAAAAATGAAATTATTTCCAAAAAGCTGCGTTACCGAAGGTAACATAACTTTTTCCAGGAGAGTTCTGTATTAGTTTCCAGTTCATCTTTCTTCAACATTCCAATAAACACCAGGTGCCAAGTAACTGATCCAAGCCCACACATGCACTGAAAATCTACCACTACGGAACTTTGGCTTCATATACCGTTCTTATATAGAGCATATTTGCAGATCTGTATACACACACCGGACCGTCGTGGGATGACTGGAAGATCTTTTCATCAGCAACGATAACGCGTTTCCAGAAATTGAGGTTGTCATTCACGTATAAATTAGCAAAATTTAATTTCTTCTATTTATGTTGTGGCTCTACGCAAACTTTTTGGAAGCAGAATTATTTTTCAGCCCAAAATCTCGAATACGTTGCCTTGCTGTTGAAATGGAACCCGAAAAATTAGTTTGATATGTCGCTGCCACCGCCGTCTCATAGGTTTTTTTTGAATCCAATTTACCAATGAAGCATAACCCTCGAACGTTGAAATTTTACTCGCTCCTCCACCATGTACATGTGCTAGATCAACTCCTTGGTCAATCTTCTGCTTTAATTTAAAAATGCAGATTTTACTAACATGTAGATTATCTGCCACCGCTTGTATGGTCCAGTCGTTTTCCAGCAAAGTTCTTGTTCCCATTTTCTGTGTTTCACTGAGACGGGACATGATACTTAATATATTGATTGTGCCTTTACGAGTAAAAATATTTCGAAGCGTTTTTTTCTTGTGATAGCTGCTTATTAGGAGCACATTTTAAAAATATTTTGTATTATACAGAGTGTTCCATAACTTGGTGGCTAATCATAGCTATAGTTTTTTAAGTGGAACATCCTATATATTATTACATTTTTGTATTCCCCGTATAATTTTTAGGCAAAAAGTAATGGGATAGTATAAACCTAAAATCTAAAGTTTTTGACTTATTCCCATTTTTCTGAAAAATTCAAAGTTTTTATAAAATTATAATTCTGGAAAACGACGTATTAGATTGGCACAATTTTTTGTAGTATCGTTCATAATAAGAGGTCTTAATAGAAGCATTATTTTTTTTTTCAGTTACTAATTGCATGCACAGAAAACTGGATTAAAATTAGATGACACGTATTTTATAAAAGTCATTTTTTCAAATGGAACATATACATATATCAGTTCATTTTTGAACTTCTTATTAAATTTCACATCAAAAACGTTAGACGTTAATACTTTAAAAGTGACTATTACAGAGCTATTGTCGTTTTATCATATAATTTTGACAACATTATGTTTTTTATCTGAATATGGTATAGTGAGGCATGATATTTACTGTAACATTGATAATAATTGAATGGATACCATTTAATAAGTTGTTACTCAGTTGCCAGCATGTTTTTATAATTATTTTTCTAAAAATTAGCTTAAAGATATGATTTTTGTACGTATTGGGGGAATGACCAAAAAACAATTTACTAGCTTAAGATTGTGAGTTGTTTATAAAATTGGATTCCAAAAATATATAATATATCATTACTCTTCTTTTTTCTTTTACTTCTATAATTTTGGTGTCTCATTTCTATATTTACATATTTATACAAAAGTTGGATATATTGTACTTACAATACACTCTATGCCAGCAAAATATTTCGTGAAATATATAGAATGTGGTAAAATAAACAAATTTTAGAACAAAACAAATTAATACCGTAATTATAGTAAGTGCAGAAATAGGAATTAGGACGTATCAACGGATCTGTAATTAGTGAAAAAGAAACTACAAAATAACAAGCAACATTGTCAGTAGTAATAGAAGTGTCCATTACTCTTCTAAAGGCATAATATGTTCTAGGACATCTTCTTCCAGGGTTAACGCTGCCGGTAAACTCTCTGAGCTAATAAATAATTTCTTTGAATTTACCCAAGAACAAAAATCATATCTGTAAGCTCTTCTTTAGAAAACCTTATTACAAAATCACTTCAATTATTTTAAGATTAATGGCATCAACAATTTACACCTGTCAACTATAAAGTAGCTTATTAAACGTCTTCCATCAACATCACAGCTAATTTCACGGCATGCTATGCTATATTAATATAAAACCACGAAACTGACAAACTATATCAAAAAGCGACAATAGCTCAGTAATAGTCACTTTTAAAGTGTTAACGTCTTCCATGTTTTTGATGCGAAATAAGGTGTTCTATTTGAAAAAAAAATGACTTTTATACAAAAACTAACAAAATCATATCTAAAAACGACAATAGCTCAGTAATAGTCAGTTTTAGAGTATTAACGTCTTACATGTAATGTGTCATGTAACTTTAATCTAGTTTTCTGCACATTAACTGCATGTGCAAGAAACTGGATTAAAGTTATATGACACCTAACAGAATAAAAAATATGCTTCTATTAGGACCTCTTATCGTGAACAATTCTGCAAAAAATTGTGTCCATCTAATACGTCGTTTTCGAGAAATATAAGTTTATACAAACATTGAATTTTTCAGGAAAATGGGAATAAGTCCAAAACTTTAGACTTAAGGCCTATGCTATTTTATTACTTTTTGACTAAAAATTATATGGGAAAAACAAAAATGTAACAATATATAGGGTTTTCCATTTAAAAAACTATAACTATGAACAGCCACCAACTTATGGAACGCTCTGTATAATACAAAATATTTTTAAAATGTGCTTCTAATAAGCACATTTTAAACAAGAAAAAAACCGCTTCGCAATACCTTTACTCATAAATGCATAATCGGCCTTACCCGCAGAGATGACTCACCCTGTATATAATATTTAGAAAAGTCTAGATATCGTAATGACAACGACTGATTTTATGACACTTTTGACAGTCAAGGTAACAACTAAGATTTAGAAGTACTACTTTACACCAGGTTATAAAAATTTTCAGCAATCGTTAACTTTCAACCTGGTGGCGGTATACATTATAAAAACTCGAAAATACTCGTTACAGTAAAACGTCCACAGTGAAATTTCTGTTATGAAGCTAAGGAATGCTAAGGATTTCTGCTTCTTCGCTCTAAGAACGAACCGAATTTGAGCTATTTGCTATGTCTGTTACACACCTAGCTCGTCACCTGTTCACGAACAGCTCTCGCGCAGCTCTATATCTTCATTTGCAAGGTTCTTATCATATTAATTTGCTTGAGATTTTTTTATTTGAACGTAATTATGAATATAACAATTTTAAATCCAATCATAAACAAACGAGATAATTTGAGGGAAAATGAAACTCACCTATCAGTGTATTTTCTTTGAAAGAAATGTATTATTTTCGAGTGCGTCATGAGTTTACTAGAGAATATTTAAAGTATCACTATCATCAGACGTTTAGTTTGAGTGGTACAGCTGCTTAAAGAAAATATCTTTAGTGAAAATTATAAAATAGATAGAATCGGATTCAAGATGAAATTCGGGTCCTTCGAAGGCCACAATTCATGTTACTTAATATGATTCGGTACGATTTAAAAGATCGAACTCATACACCCGCGGTGGTACGGAGGTAAGCGTTCATGACTAGAGAACGGAATATCGTGAATTCGCGACCCGTGGGTCAATTTTTAAAAATAAAAATTTCCATAATTAAATAATTATCAGTGCTAAAACAGAAAATTGTAATCAGAAATTTTCAACTATCAGAAAAACTAATTTTTAAAATTATTTAAATTCAGTACATACGTCGGACTGCCGACAATACGTATATCCATCTGTTACTTGATATGAATCAGATAGATTCAAAAGACTCGAACTCATACACGCCCGCGGTAGCGCGGGGGTAAACGCATCTGACTAGAGATCGGGAGGTCGTGAGTTCGAGTTCACCTATAATAATTAGTGCTAAAGTAGAAAGTTATAATTAGAATTTTCAACACTGAGAAAAACTAATTTTTAAAATTACTTAAAATATAGTGAAAATGGAGGATTGGCAAAATTTTGGGCGTGTCTACAGAACGTGAACAGCGCATTTTGTATTTAAAGTAGGCATATCTGGCTCACTACCTAGTGGACGCCGCGTTTACTGAATACAGATTAAAAACGTGAATAAAGGCGAATTTCGGAGTAAAATTTGAAGTTCTTTAATATCAGACAGGTAGATTTTTTGCTTTGTTCTGTTACGGTCGATGAAACTTAGATGATTATAAATGCTGGTTCAAGTGTAGGTATTAGTGTTAAAAGGAAAAGAAAAAAACGTTACAGTAATTCAAGTATTTCATTTCAAATCCCACTTTCCCTCTATCTTTGTTGTATCTACCTACACTTTATATAACAATGCCAGAAAAATGTAGCTCAAGGGTATTATATGTTGTTTTCTGTCTTATCTGCTTCGCTTCTAGTATTTAATAGCCACTGTTTTTATTTGAGAAAAAACGTTTTGCCTTTTTTCCTGAGATACTTAACGATCGTATATTCTCAATATGTACGTATATTGTGTGAATTAAGCGCTATATACATAATATATATTTTTCTCTCTTGGAATACGAAATAAAATTTAAAAAATATTTTTAAAACACTTTAAAATTGTTAACATTAAATATTGTAGAACACAGAGATGCGAAAGACATCATTTGATACATGAAAAACTCGTCAGTTAATTAAATTTCAAACGGTGTCACAAGAACAAGATTGACATTATTGCTAAATGCTAAGTTTTATTTTACCAATGTGCTTGAAATCTTCATCTATTTCTTCCAAAATATTTATAATAAATCTCAAAACTTTTATTATCAAAATCTACCTTCAAAATACTAGTAAATACCGAATATTCGTTATAGTCTTTACAGTTATATGTAAGAAATATAAAAAAGTTAATTTTTTTCATACTATGGTAAAAAGATTTGTATAGAAATATACTTTTACACTACGCATTGGATCCTAAGTGACACAGTGGAATTATGATGGTTTATGATAAAAAAACATATTGTTGCATTTTCGGGGTCGAAATAAACAACTCGTGCAAATGTTTTAAAACTGCCTGTATATTTACACACTTAAAACTAATCACAATATAAAAATATAAAATAAATGTAACGCACTTAAAACTACTACGAATAAATTAACACACGTATTTATTTCTATTACTACTATTTATGTCTGTAATATTTATTTGCTTCTTGAACTGTAATAACACTACACCATTCACTGTATTTATGTTTATTTGCCTGTACGAATACTATTGAATGAATGAATTCCTTACCCCACCGGCGGCATTTATATATATGTGCAGACAAAAGGTCTAGCAAATTCTGGCTCTCGTCTACCATATTCCAGACTTTCCGTTGCTTTGCAGTACATATGTGTAGAATGATTTACGACCTGTTTACCGGTACGCTTTTTTTTGTCGCCGCCCCGAGGTCTGCTTCTTTTTGCGGGTTTGTTTCGTTACAATATAATTAAAAACCAATCGTGAGTCACATATGTAAAAGAATAACATTGTTTTAATGTAATGTTGTTTATGAATGTCATACTAGTAAATAATACACTAATTTGTAATAATTTTCTCAGGAGATGATATTACCAAGTACAGTTCGACAAGAAATTATTAAAATGGCCAGCAAGAGAACAGGGCAAGCATTTCAAGGATTTTACGACTCTGAGAATGGACAATTATCATACTGGCAAATTTTTTTTATTATCTGGACTATCACATGCGTTGCAGCAAATATTCTGATAATATTTTTAATTCAAAGAAAGAATTCCAAACAGAGTAGCTTTTATTTCATAATAACAAGTTGGTGTTTTGCAAACATACTGCTTATGTCTGTTTGGTTGTACTTTGGTGTTGTACCAGAGAGCTATATGCTATGCTACCGGTCAACGTTTTTCTACATTATTGGAGCCGTAATTTTAACAATACCATGCACACATGTACCTCTAATTCTCACAGACTTTCTTTTAAAATCAAGAGGAACTTGTCGATATGTAGTTTATTCTATTTGGGGTTTGGCTACGTTAATAATTATAACTATTGCTGCTATGATGAAATATTATTTTATCACGTCTTATGTGATATTTGTTATTGGAATTTTACAAATAATTATAATATTTTTGTTCTTTCGAGCGCTTTTCAATATTAAAAAGTCAGAAGTAGATAATCCTGTTCTCAGGACATCTTTATCGAGTATCTGCATTTTTACTCATGTTGTTCATTGGGTAACTCAGTTGATATACTATTTTCCAGATTTCAATTGTTTTGATATTGATATGTCAATAGCTGTCCTGTATGGCAGCAGTATTATCAATTTAGTATTGTTCATGTGTCTTGATAAAGAAACAAATGAATTAGTGAAGGAAGATCAAACAAAACAGGATACGGTGTTCTATGTAGATCAAAAAGAATTTCAAATAAATATTGCGACTTGAAATAAAACCATTAAATTGTTAATATTATAAAAAAGAAAACATAGAAATGGTTTAAAAATCATTTTATTAAATTACATTTATTGATAAGCTGTATATATGGGGTTGATATTATAATTATATATCCATGTAAACAGTGTACGTCAAAAGAGCTATTTTAATGGACGAGATTCTTTTCTCCCATAAAACATAATATGTGGAAACTGGTAGCGTATAGAAAAAGAAGCAGGTTTATCGGTGGACAAGTATATTAATTTGACTTCGGAAATATTCTTTGCTTGGAAAGTAGAGGTTTGAGATGAATTTTAATTTCTATGCATTAAAATAATGTTGTAATATATTGTGTTATAAACTTAGTAAAATTGTGTTTATATTTCTTTCAATATTTTATATCTACATTTAAATACATATAAAACTTATTGTTAAATTGTTAAAAATATTCATCCAATTTTCAATTTTCACCATATAATTTGCAATAAAAAATGTTTGTTTAATTGAAACTACATTTTTTAATCATCTAAGGCAAATATAATATTTTATTTTCACATTGTGTGTGTTTACTTATGGTTTCAATATTTATTATATGCAGATTTGTATTGTTTGGCAATATTAATCAAGTTATAATTAGTTAATGTCGGATAATGTATTTTTATCTTATTTTGACCAAATCATAATTTGTAGTACGCAAACGGTTGCATGCCTTATAATGTTTACACGATTTTTGGGAATAACTATTCAAGTTTACATATTCGCATAATTTGCTTTTGATTTATGTATATAATCATTTACAGTGAGAAACGCTGTGACACTTCAGTTATATAAATACAAACCTGCGTGGAGTATATTGAATTGTTAGGGGTTAACGTATTTTTTAAAGCAAAATACTTTGAAGGATTTATAATCTGGTCAATCCTATGAAATTTGCATATAGTTTGGTACATTCCGTGAGTTGAACTTGACTATTGTATTGATTTTCTCGTAAAGTCAGATGTCGATTTCAAATTAATTTTTGAGTAATTTCATTCTCAACTATGATTATTAAGCCATATTATATTGTTATGTGTTGATATATACATAAATTCTTTCTGTTCTATATATTTTTTTCTAAATATTGTAAATATGTACCTTACATGATTTCTGATACATAATATTTGATTATGTATATATTTAAATTTATCTAAAAATACGTTTTAAAATTTAAAGATGCATTTCTAAGACATAATTTAATTAATATAGATTTTTGTTATTGTTTATATTTAAGATTCTTCATTTGTTGACCCATAGCTATACATGAAAGAGTTATATATATTAGTTATAAATTAGTAATAATTAGTAAGAAATTTAAGAATTCACGTAAGCATAGATGTAGTTGGTTGGGCTTCTACAACCTTAATCATAGTATTATGTATGAACTAACTAACAATAATAACATTGTGATGGTAATATTAATTTTCTGATATTAGGGTGCTGATCCCATTACATAAGTGATTCCTAATTTTTTGTTTTTCTTTTATTAATTTAATTATATATTTTTCTTGAAATTAATTGTTTTAATTATATTACATTAGACACATAATTGATATACTTATAATTTTTTTCGATATTATTATTGTTTAACCCTGCAGTGGTCGCGCCTAGTCTGAGAGACCCCGCCGAAATAAAATTTGCGCTAATTTACAAACAAACGCTATTATGTTAGCCCCGCTCACGCTAGCTTCCTAAATTAGTATCATTGGTAATTCTGATTAACAACAAGCCAATTGCGTGGCGAGTTATCGAGATACCTGGTAGTGGGGTCTGTCAGACTAAGCGCGACCTTTTATGCAACAGTTTAGAACTAGAAGTTCGAAGTATAGGTGTTGAGTGCTCGCGTTTTTTCTGTACATTTGGGGTTGTTACAAAGTAAATATCTTTTTCTTTGAAAAATGAGTTGGTACGAAAAAGGCCAAGAACGTTTGCAGCGACTTTTTGCGGAAGTAGAGGCCGAAGGACAGGCCGACGATGACGGCGAGGTTGCTGGTGCAGAAGAAGACGCAATTGAAATACAAGAAGAAGTTTCTGATACGGAGCAAGAAGGTGATTCCAGTGAAGAGGTGGAAATAGCAGAGAAGAATGGTAAATGTGTTTATTTTCTTGGTCGCGATAAAACATCACAGTGGAACAAACATTGTCCAAGTAAAAAAGTTCGTACGCGGATGGGTAATATTGTAAAGCGTTTACCTGGTGTAGCAAACTGCGCGAAACATACGAAATCTGTTTTGGAGACCTGGGACTTATTTTTCCCCAAGGAAATATTGCGTATAATTGTAGAAAATACTAATAAATTCATTAGCAGTATTAGTGAAAATTATTCAAGAGAGAGAGACGCTATGCAACAGATAATGTAGAAATAAAAGCTTTACTAGGCTTAGTGTACCTGAGTGGTGTTTTGAAAAGCAGTCGTCTAAATGTAGATGAACTATGGGACAAAAATGGCTGTGTGGTAGAAAGATTTCAGCTAACTATGTCAAAACAGCGATTCCTCTTTCTATTGAGAAGCCTTAGATTTGATGATCGATTAACTCGAGAAGAAAGAAAACAAGTTGATAAATTGGCACCAATAAGAGATATATTGGACATTTTCGTAAAAAAGTGCCAAGATATGTATCACGTTAGCGATTTTGTGACAATTGACGAAATGTTGCCGGCATTTCGAGGGCGTTGCCAATTCAAACAGTATATCCCATCAAAGCCAAATAAGTATGGAATCAAAATTTTCTCTTTAGTTGACGCAAAAATGCATTACACAAATAATTTAGAAGTTTATGTAGGACAACAACCTGATGGTCCGTACAGGGTCCAAAATGCTGCTCAAGATGTCGTAGAAAGATTAATTCGCCCAATATCTAAAACATCTCGTAATGTAACGTGCGACAATTGGTTTACTTCCTTTGGATTGATAGTATCACTTTTGAGAAACCACCAACTTTGTTGGGACGGTAAGGAAGAACAAAAGAGAATTACCAACAGAGTTTGCAAACACTAAGAACCGACCAGTATTCTCAAGTACGTTTGGGTTTTCAAAAGATGTAACTATCGTATCTTATATACCGAAACAAGGAAAGAATGTCATCTTAGCTTCTTCTATGCACCATGATGATAAAATAGACATCGAAAGTGGCGATAAATGTAAACCAGATATTATTACATTTTATAATTCCACTAAAGGCGGCGTGGACACTGTGGATCAATATTGCTCAAATTATGACGTTGCAAGGAATACGAGACGATGGCCTATGGTCATATTTTACAGTTTATTGAACATTGGTGCTATAAATTCTTATATAATATATTTACAAAATAATTCTACTGAAGAAATATTTCGACGCGAATATCTGAAGCGACTGAGTTTTTCTCTAACCGAAAATCACCTGCAACGCAGATCAAATCTGAAAAATCTTCCACCAGCAATCGGGGAGAGAAGAGCTGAAGTAGCAGGTACCACGTCTGAATATCCGAGAGGCGATCCTTGCAATACCGACGTTAGAAAAGGGTGTTACTTTTGTGTGAAACAAAGTAAAACAAGATATTTTTGTGAAATTTGCAAAAAATTTCTGTGCCTAAAGTATTGCCATTTTAGATGCGTAAACTGTCAATAATAGTGTATATACTGCTAAAAATTGTTTGTATACCATTGCCTATATTTATTTGAAATAAATTTCCAAAAAATTTGTTAGTTTTTCTTATTAAATAAGATATGGGTCTAACAGACTAGGCGCGACCAGTCGCGTCACACTGAAAGGTGCGACTACTGCAGGGTTAACAAGAAAACAGACTTACATACTCAAATCACTACCTGGAACACAAACACAAATTTAATAACAAATCAGACTAACTACATATATAGGATAAGGGCAAAAAAATAACTTTTCTAAGGAATTAGTAGTTTTAATAAGTTAGATCAAATTAAACGTCATTGCTTCTTGTTAACGTCCTCATGTTATCTTAATTGTGTAATCTTCTTTCTGTATAGTTTATAGATATTTATATTATAGTTACAGTAAATTTTGTATTATAGCATATATTAACAAATGTAGCTCTCGTAGAGCGAATAATTTTATCGTGTAATATATGCCTTTTTGAACTTTGTGTATTACTTAGTATTCTGCAATTATCGAATTAATTACTACTTCTAATCCTTTCCAAGACTCGAGGGTAACTACCAATTATTAAGTGTTTCTTTTCCTTTGGGAAAAGACGATCTTTTGAGGAAATTTCATCGTAAAAGTTATAGCATTGTATATACATACACATTTTAAATTAATAGAATATTATTTCGACAATTTATTTCATAAACACGTTTACCTAGAATAATTTACACATAATCTTATTTCCCATTCCTCCAAAAGTTTGCTTCCATGTTATCTATGAATTCCAATTCCTTTTCTGTCATTTGAAAGTAATTGAGCTTAAGCCATGTTTACTTACATATTAAATTATATTTGTTTCAAACAAAATTGTATATTATTGCTTAAATATAAGTTAGGGATTCTTAATTTTCTACAACAAAAAGAAACTTATTGGTTTCAGTGCCCCTAAGTATTCCAAACTTCATAAAGCTATTTATGTCCATAATGTTCAGCAGCAGTTGTCAGTAATGTATTATGTACTGTGTAAATACCAAATGATTATTGCAAGAATTGAGGCAGAACGTCTATTATACGCCTTTAATTATTATTACAATGACCGTTTGGCATTTACACAGTGCAAAATACATTACTGACTACTGTTACTGAACATTGTGGACATAAGTGGTTTTTTGAAGTTTGGGATTCGTAAGAATAAAATTTATGTTACACATACGTTTTACTATTTTATAAGTTTATAAGTATATCGATGGACAAAAGACGACAGGTAAATGTCTTGTACACTAACTTCCCCAAGGGTTTCGACACTATTGATCATAATGTACTACTGCTCAAACTAGGTTCTACCGGTTACTCAGTTTCTCTTACCGAATTAATCGTTTCTTGCTTTGAGAGTAGATCGAGTTACGTGAACTACAATGGTTACAGTTCCAACATTTTCACGATCACATCGGGAGTACTCCAAGGATCCAATTTATGGCCTTTATTATTCAACGTGTACATACATTAATGATCTATTAAAAAGATTGAATTGTAGGGTACTTGTTTACGCCTATGATTTGAAAATATTCTGGAAAATAAACGACGTGTCCGAAGGAACCTTACAATTATTGATAACATATCATCACACATTTCGTCCAAAATTGAAGCACGCATTGGTAGTGACATCAACTACTCAACAAGTACCTGATACTCGCAATAGTAATAGAACATATAAATACCGAATAAATGAGGAATCTATACGAACCTTCAAACAACTTATGAACGCTGAAAAGTGGGGAGAAGTCGTCTCGGGTAGCTGTGTTAAGCTGAAGTACGAGAAATTCTTTAATACTGTTAATTACAACTTTGACATTACATTTCAAAAAAGAATTGTTGCTGACTGTAACACAGATAAAAGCAAAAATTGGATTACGACGGGAATTCGTATATCTTCACGGAAATTGAAAGATTTATATAGGCTGACTTTGAGTGGTGACAAGTGCGCCATTGATCCCTACAAAAAATATAAGTCAGTTTATAGGAAGGTCATTAGGAACGCAAAATTACTTCATAACAATAAAATAATAGAAACTGCCTCGAATAAAACTAGAGCGGCTTGGAGCATTATCAACTCTCAAGTTAGAACACCACATACAAAACAAGCAATTACGCTGCACATAAATGGCGAACCTATAACAGAACATACACATATTGCGGATAGTTTCAGTAATTATTTTAGTGATATAGAAAATGTCTTAGTTTCAAATCGGGAGAAATGTGATTTGGCGGATATCCCTATGAATTGTAATACATTCTTTTTGGGTCCTACTACGGAGATAGAGGTGGCTAGAACAATAAAAAACTTAAAAAATACATATTCCAGTGGCTATGATAACATTAATGCTCGTCTATTGAAGGAATGCCTAGATAAATTTGTGATCCCACTGACTAATCTG
This sequence comes from Amphimallon solstitiale, assembly GCA_963170755.1. Taxonomy (NCBI): domain Eukaryota; kingdom Metazoa; phylum Arthropoda; class Insecta; order Coleoptera; family Scarabaeidae; genus Amphimallon; species Amphimallon solstitiale. The sequence goes on from OY720680.1 coordinate 27,997,766, forward strand.
ATAAACTGTTCATTTTTAGAAGGTTCATTCATTGAGCAGTTTAAAATTGCTAAAATAATTCCCGTCTTTAAAAAAGGGTCTCGTGCATCAATGGATAATTATCGTCCTATATCGATTTTACGCACTTTCTCCAAAATTATTGAAAGAATAGTGGCTGAGAGGGTCATGGGCTTCTTTAACAAACATAAACTCCTTAACTTGAATCAATTTGGTTTTATGAAGGGGCGAAATACGACATTCGCAATTTTGGCATTTCTGGATACAATGTATAGAGACATGGATGTCTTGTATGGTATGTTTCGTGGATTTGAGTAAAGCCTTTGATCTTGTGGATCACGCGGTTTTGCTCAGGAAATTGAAGTGCTACGGTATAAGGGGTACAGCACATGAATGGTTTGCACGTTATGCATATGTGGAGATTGGGGACAGCAAATCAAACTATGTAACAATGAAGCGAGGCGTTCCTCAGGGTAGTGTCCCTGGACCGTTGTTATTCATAATATATATGAACGATTTGAAGCTACAAAAGTCTGTAATATTTGCGGTCAACATATCATTTATTGTGTCCAGCACTAATACAAAGGATACGTGTACAGCTTTAACTAACACGATGGTGACATTGGGAAACTACTTTACACACAATAACTTACATATGAATATAAAGAAAAATGTTTTTATTGATTTCAAACTGAGGGCCACTTGTCGGGACTTGTCTCATTATATTCGAATGAACAAAGATAGTGTAGTACAGGTTGATTCTATCAGGTTTCTGGGCATTACTATCGATTCGCGCTGTTATTTCAGGGAACACATTAAATATCTATGCAAGAAACTGAGTAGCATTTGTTATTTAATGATGAGGCATAAATCGCAAGTAAAGTTGGAAATTTTGCGAATGTTTTACTACGCACACTTTCATGCCCTTATTACGTATGGGCTGCTGGCGTGGACTTTCGGTGGAAATTGGGAGTGTATTTAGATTGCAAAAGCGCGCTGTTCGTGTGATGGCGGGTGTTGCCCCTACGGAGAGTTGCAGGATTTTGTTCTTGGATATGAAAGTGATGACTTTGCCAAGTATTTTTATATACCAGTTGTTGATGTATGCCAGGCAGAATATTGAGTCTATTCCAAAATTGAACCACCATCACACGTACTACACTATAAATGCGAGTGTGCTTGAAGTACCCTCACATAGGCTAGCATTCAGTGAGAACAATCCTCACTATTTAGCTATTGTGGCCTTCAACAAGTTATCTGGTAGTTTGGGGGATTTGGCGGTTCCATTATTCAAAATCTAAGTTAAAAATATGTTATTAATGAGAAGTTATTACTCTTTCAAGGAATTTATGAGTGACTCTGAAACTTGAGTCTTGTGTTGTGTATTGTACTTTATATTGTTAGATGTGACAATGTCAATGCTTTGTGATAAAGTCTAAGACAATAAAGATTATTATTATTATTATTATTTATAATATGGCTCCACTGCTACATGTCCCAGCAACTAGCGCTGGAGAGCGTGCAAAGAGTTCTTTAAAATATATATCATAAAGAACACTGATAGACACATAATTTGTGACATGAAAATTTTTAGGTGTTTCTAATGCAGTTTGATACCCTGAAGTCAAATCTGAAAAGAGAATTTTTCTATCACCCACAGATATTCTGTACCCTGCGGCTTTATAATTTACAATACGTAAAATTTTATTATATTGCATCATCTCATACTTTCATATAATCAGGGATATATCCGGTTTAGACAGGTTTCTACCTGCTTGTTCGAAGTAAACAGCGTGTTTTCCGATCATTTTATTTTACAAACTTTATCATTTATCAGTAGACTAACAGTATCCGAATCGGTTACGTCTTCTGAGTTTGGATAGCAGAGTTTTTGAGTTAACATTCTTTTACGTTTTTTAAATTACTGTGTCTAAGATTTTTACGTACAATGCCTAGACAGTGCGTAAATAGTGCCAACAGTTTTTGTTATGTGTGCGGAGAACTAACTTTTAAATCACAAAAACGTAATTTTACACCGCTTGTGCTAAAAGCTTACAAACTGTATTTTGGTGTTAAAGTTGGGGACCAAGACAAAGCATGGCCCCCTTATATCGTTTGTAAAACTTGTATAACATTGTTAACAGCTTGGTTAAAAGGTTCAAATCGTAAAATGCCTTTCGCAGTGCCAATGGTTTGGAGAGAACCTAAAGACCATGTTACAGACTGCTATTTATGCCTCACGAATATTAAAGGTATTGGACCGAAGTCTAAACATACTGTTAAGTACTGTAATTTACCATCAGCTTTAAGACCTATCAAACACAGTGAACAACTTCCTATTCCAAAAGCACCAGAATCTTGGAGTCTCGATGAAGAACTAGAATCGACTACTTCTTTAAGTGATGATACAGAAACCGCAAAGGAAATGACAACCGATCCTTTATTTGATTTACCAGGATGTTCAACAGCGCCGCATCTAATTTCACAGGGTGAACTTAATGACTTAGTTCGAGATCTAAACCTTCCAAAATCGCAGTCCGAACTTTTAGCATCCAGACTAAAAGGTTGGAATCTTCTCCAAAGTGATGTAAATATTACTTTTTACAGAAAAAGGCAGAAAGACCTCACGCATTGCTTTCTTCAAGAAGGGGATCTAGTATACTGTTCAGAAGTCAACCTTTTGTTTAACGCACTAGGACAGAAACATGATCCATGTGATTGGCGTCTATTCATTGATTCCTCTAAACTTAGTTTAAAGGCGGTATTGCTTCATAACGGTAACGAATATCCATCTGTGCCCTTAGCTCATGCGGTTCATATGAAGGAATCATATGAGAATATGAGAGTTCTTTTAGAGCATATCCGTTATCATGAATATGGTTGGCCAATATGTGGAGACCTAAAAGTAATAGCCCTTCTTCTTGGAATGCAACTAGGTTATACGAAATATTGTTGCTTCCTTTGCGAATGGGACAGCCGTGCGCGAGACCGTCATTATGTACAGAAGCAGTGGCCAGTACGTCAGGCACTAACTCCGGGTCAAAAAAACGTTAGTAATGAACATCTAGTTGATCCCAAAAAGGTATTACTTCCACCTTAGCATATTAAATTGGGTTTAATGAAGAATTTCGTGAAAGCAATGGACAGAAATGGAAGAGGGTTCTTGTATCTGAGACAAAAATTTCCAAGAATCAGTGACGCAAAAGTGAAGGAAGGCATATTTGTGGGTCCGCAAATAAGAGAAGTAATGAAAGATGAAACATTTGAGGAAATGCTGAATGAAACTGAACTACGAGCCTGGGGTGCTTTTAAAAACATTGTTGCAAAGTTTCTTGGAAATGTGAAAGCTGACAATTACAAAGATCTTGTGACTGAACTACTTACTGCCTATAAGGAAATGGGTTGTAACATGTCCCTTAAAATTCACTTTCTGGACTCCCATCTGGATTTCTTCCCCAAAAATTTAGGGGCTGTAAGTGACGAACATGGGGAACGGTTCCACCAGGACATTTCTGCGATGGAGAAACGGTACCAAGGCAAGTGGAGTGCCAGTTTGCTTGCCGATTACTGCTGGATATTGTTAAGAGATACTCCAAAAACAAAATATCGCCGAAAAACATCGACAGTAACATTTTAATGTACTCTTTGGTTAATAAAATAATATAACAATAATATATCTATCGCTGTTTGCTTAAAAAACAAAAATACCTCATAGCAAAAAAAGTATAGGTGATAGAAGAAATCTGTAGCTATTTTCAGCTTTTGTGTCAATTTTTACGTAATAAACACTTTGTTTTGTTCATGTCACAACAAACAAGTGGATTTTTGTCTACCAGTGGAATTAGCGGCGTTTAGCCCTCGCGTCTTACTGACTATGATGAACTCTTCAATACATATAATTTCATGAGCTTGGCTTCAAGACGGAAAATGGCCAGTGATGGGGTGTTTACGAAAGTTAATTAGTTATCAAGTTGACTCGCCCTACCTTCTGACGGGCCGTAGACTTTTGGGTTCCAACGTGTGCAACGCTTTCGATTCATACATTTTTAGTTGTCAGAGCATGAACGAATATTAAGGTGGCTATACACATGCAACAGGACATCGTACCTTAACTCCGCCGTGACTTCTTAGGTGCAACAGAACATCGTCCCGCAACACCATCTCGAACATAATGCCGTCCTGTCCTCCTATGATCAGTTCACCAATGTTTTCCAAACAAGATATACATTGCGACTGCAGCGTAGATATATGTATATGCACTATTTAATGAAAAGGCAAAAACTTAAGCGAAGACGTTAGTGGCAGGCGCAATTATTATATCTGGGAAGCTTGGTATTCCACAAAATTACTTTCCCCGATAAATGCTGACCAAACGAAGAATAATATCCTCTGTCCACTCCATACCAAATCGATATCGAATTCAGTTTGACTAAACTCAGTCGGATGTAAGTACCCAAAAGAATGTTTTAAAATTATAACCGACTTCATTCAATTACAATTACTCGAAAAGGTTCTTCGACAAAAAATGACTCACAGGTGTTCTGAATTATTTTGAAGGAAGGTTCTTACGCCACAAAATGTTTTTTCCTCAGTAAATTTAATACAACTTAAAATAAACTCTAGCATTCATTTTTTGTTCGCCAAACCTGTCCAAACAGGCGAACAAGTGGCGCAACATGGACTGATAAGACGGACGCTGTTATGTTACTATGTTACGTAGTTGCGAGGTTACGTCCACGCAAATCTATGATGACGCGCGTGCGACCTTCTAGTACCACCAGTTTAATAAACTTGTGAATTTACAGGTCGCTCCATGTAAATAAAGTCATATCAGAAATGGAAATAACGTATGATCTAAAAAAATAAAATAATAATAGGAATAATCCTAAGAGTAAGTAAGATAATATATAAAGAGAGCATAATTGTTAGTTTGCAGACAAATAAATTAAACACTGGTGAGGTATAGACATGGTAAAAAAATGTATTAAATATCATAAATTTGTATATGTATTAATTTTTTTAATCCAAAATTACCTTTTTCGTAATTATGCATTTAGAAAAACAAATTATAACTTTTTTAAAAAGAAATGTACATTCACTGGTAACTTAAAATTATTAAATACGTAACTTAACCAGAGAAAACTAAAATATTTTTAATTTTCAATCATTATCCAATCCAAATAAAAATTAATTTTTATTTGGAACAAAAAGATGTTCTCAATATTTTCAGTTTACATAAAAACAACTACAAGGAGGTAGGAATGTTTATACGTATCAATGGATACTGTAAGCAGCTTCAGTACAAGTAACCATATGAATAAATTTCTGTAAGTACATAGTTGAATTTACCTAATCGAGGTTTTTCATAGCAACACCAATAATTTACTTTTATGTAAATATAATAATAACATGTTAAAGTGTTTCCTTATCATTATGCTTAAAGACCTCTTGATATAAGGGTTGATTCATTTTGTCGCTAGGATGTGTATAATAAACAAAAAATTATAGCGAAATAAAAATTGTACTATATCATTTGGTACCAATTAATTTTCTTGGAAAATAGTGGTGAATACAGAAGGATTAAAAGACAGTTTTTTACTAATTTGCAAATTGTTATATTTTTCTTTTTTGTATATTTAAAGGCGTTAAGCAAAGCAAAACGTCCCTACAAATATTAAACTAAACTAAACGTAAATATTAAAGTTTACGCACTATTTCTATCAACAATTGTGCATAATTTACACTAACTAAACCAATGTTCGACATTAAAATAAAAGCTAATAATTAAACATAATAACAATGTCTATAATAAATGATAAAGGAGCATGTCTTAATACGGAAAATTCTCAAAATAACCATACGTACGACGTACACACATTTAAACATAAACGTAAATGGCGCCTAATCTCTTATCAACTATGACGCGCATTCGACATGCGCTGCGTTAACGAATTTTGGTTTTCGGAAGAGCATATCTTCTTTCCTTGTACCACGGTTACAGCCTCATAGACTCACACGACCAGAAATGCAAATTTTTTTTCTGACCCCTTCCGCATAAAATTCTTTGATTGTTGTGATGGCTTTCACTTATTCCCTACAAAATTATCAGTGCAGTACTGACCTAGTTGAGTCAAGGTGCTTGATGGTTGTTGACAATATTGTGTAGTATGTTCTCAATGTTCTGATATGTATTTTGCCTAAGTATTTAGCGTTCTTTTCTTTTTTGTTATAGGAAATACGATGATATTTCTATTTAGCACTGTACCATACTATAATTATTGTTTTGTCTTGTCAATGGATTCTATCTGTTGGGCAATAAAGTTTCTTATTATTATTTTCATTTTTACTTTATAAAGTTACACATTACTAATTTTCCGTATAGTGTTACTAGCATTGTCTAGCATGTAGTGAAGCTGGTTGTTGTCTAGAATAAATTGTGAAACTCTGCACAGAAGCAACAAATTGGCTCTTGTTTTCCTATTTGTAATTTGTCACTAGTTTGCTATATCTTATCGATGTCATGATGACATTTAGGTTAATTTTATATATTTTTTCTTTTTGATATTGACTACGAATAAATTAATGTTTATTTTTATAGATATATCCAAATTAATACTTTCCATTAACCTTTAGAAGATATATATATATTTAAAGTTATCAAATAACGCTCGAAATGCGATATATTCTTTTAATTATCAGATGTATGTTTGTGCATATTTCGTCATTGCAATACGTGATTCGTGGATCGACAGAAATACTACATCTCGTAAAACGAAAAAAATTAAACGTCATTTAAAAAACCAACAAATAACCTCCCAGAAATCAAAATTATGACTTCAAAAGTGAATGTAAAAATCAGTACAAAATATTCGTTTGCCAAAATATATTTATTTCTGCCTTAATTCACAGAAAACTTATATTATTTGTGAAGGCTAATGAGTATATAAACGAAACACAGCAATATCTATCGATAAGTGTTAAACATCTCTTCGAGCGTCGTGTTTATACGTTCATCTTCTATTAAACCCTCTTAATCATCACAAACGAAACGTAAGTATATGTTCATTTTGTTGTTTTAAAATGTTAGGTACAAATTTGAAATTATAAAAAAAAAACAATAACAAATCACATCAAACATTCGATTCGTAAACATAAATTTTATTTTTGGCAAATGTCCCGCAACGTCTCATTTTTTCTCTTGTCTTAGTCAAATATTACGTAACTCTAACATGCTAACCTGCTTTAAAATCTCTTTGAAGTTTATGCCAATAAATTAATCGTAAGTATAACGATTTTGCGTCCGATCATAAACACATCTGCACTTTATATAACAACACAAGAAAAATGTAGCACAAGGGTGTATTATCTGTTATCTCTAACCTAATTTGAGAAAAAAAATGTGTTTTATCTGCGTCGCTTGAGGTTATTTAATGGTCAGTTTTCTTATTTGAGAAAAAAGTGTGTTTTATCTTTCCCCCTCAGGACTGCTTAACGAACATACATTCTTTTAAGCCGTGAATTCTCCGCCATATTTATTACATGCCTTTTGCTCTCTTAGAATACTAAATAAATACAAGAATATATTTTTAAATTACTTGAGAGTGATTAACATTAAATGTTATAGATAACATCAATACTCATAAGGATCATTCGATGCAAATAAACGTGACTATATCGATACAAGAGTTTAATGTAGTACCTAATGCTATTTTTTTGTGTACCAATATAACGACGTAGTCTTCATCAATTTTTTCAAACACGATTTGTAATAGTAAGGCCCCTTAGTTGGTCGCCATATGTAATAGTACGGATTTTAAAATTACATAAAAATGACTAAAATAGATAAAATGACTTATTGAATGCTCCGCGTAATTAGCTCAGGTAAATAGTTCGGTTTTGCATAAGACTCTCAATTTCAAGACGGTTCGGGTATTTAGACACTAAGATTATTTATCTGAACGTACTATTACTTCTTTTTTAAAATCCAAATTTCTTATAGTAAGGTAGACAAATAATACGCAAAAGAATGTTTAAATATTATTAATATATTGATTAAAACACCATCAACACAGATCAGGTTACAAACAAAGGTTATAGAACGAAACACAATTCAAATGGTACATCTCAATACAAATTACGCATCAATTACAGCATGGGCAAATATAATAAATTGATTCAACAACGTTGCCTTATATAAATAACATCACGTGAATTTTACTAGATTCTAATACATTTTTCACAACATTTGCATGCATGAGAGAGGCCTTTAAAACAAACAACGTTGGGTACCTTTATAACGATGCTGGAACGGTGTCTTCAACGGGCAGCTTTCCCGGGGTAGATTGAAATCGTCGTCTTCTTTGTCCCGAGATACGGCACACACTTATCTTAATAAACATATATCTCTTTTCTCACCAGGCTTTTATATCACTTTTAACTAACGCTTAGAATTACTATGTTTGTATTCGCACTGTTAGCCAGTGAGATCGTTCCCTTTTCTTGGGTGCGGTCCAGTGTTATTTTACTTAACGGGACCTGCAACCTACTTCTTTACGGGCTAGGGAGCGTCTGCCTGCCTCCTCCTTGCTTAAGGCATGTCACACCGTATTCTTTTGGGGAATTCCCCGAGCCACTTATGTACTTTACTTCTATTCAAACTCTGTTTGTGAGAACATGCACTCGCAAAATATGTAACGTTCAAGGTTGCCCACGTGTTGATTGTACACAAACCGTTTCTTGTTAATGCCGCCTAAACTCTTGTCTGAATTTGATAACATTGGCGCCACTTGAGTTTCTTGCACACAGATACACCTACGCACTATTTCTTTCTTACATATACAGAATTTATATAGAAACATTTTAAACAGGAATATAATAATTTAATACAAATAAATGAATAATACATGTTTCCTGATCTGTGTTGATTTATTATCTATCTTAATTTCATAATATACATTACCTTAATATAAATACTTTGGATGTTATATTATATTTATATTTTAATCATTATATACAGGGCCTACCGTTACAGATTACAATATATCGCACAATTTTCGTTATTGAAATCTAGCGTAAGGCTTATCAAACAGTGTTTAGAAAATCAATTTTACTAAAAGGGTATACCACAACAAGTCACTCTCAAAGAAATACTATCTCTAGAAACATGAGGGTTTTTAGCACAACATATTCTACGAGTTTTTGAGCTTACATATCCACTGTCATGAAACTATGCTTCATAACTGAAGAATGTTAAGTCTAAAGCTTTATTTTCATTTAGAAATTCATCAAGCCCTGTACAGTGTTATATTCGACGAGGGAATTCAAGAGGTAATAATTGTTCAGTAACTGCTATCTTGAATGTAGATAAATAAAGAACTTGCTCAAAGCTTTTTGATATGTACCAAGAAATAAATTTGTTTGGGCTAATATACATCGCAAAAATGTCCTTGGCCATTCTTGGTTGAACATCCTGCTGATGTTTCTTTTGCAACAGTGCTTGTTTCACGAAATCTCATGTTGGACAAAGTAATCCTATTAAAATCCACACCAGGTAACTGTTCCTCAAATTGCTGTTCGCAATTACTTGGGCATAATCTCATGTTCTTTTTTCATTGCGTGTACCAGAACAAAAATTCGCTTCCACAATAGAGTTATTGTATAACTAGTTAAGGCTATAGCTATTCTATTCGTATTTACAAATGTACAGTGTGAGACATTAGTAGCCACTTCTTCGATTGCTCTTTTCTGTTTTAAATGAAAGACAAAACAATTAGTGGAAGATTCATCGTTGTTTGGGGCGCATATTCAAAAAATATTTTAGTAATTTGCCTAATTGTTCGTATTCTTTCATTGTTGAAGCTCTTCATAAGAGGTGGCTGTAATTTTTCAGAATTATAAATTCATGTCGTAGCACTTTGATAAAAAAAAATATCAACAAAAAAATGTAAAACCGCAAGTTAAATAACCTAAAACTATTGAGCTAGGCAACAACAATCGAAAGTAAGAAGAATAAGTTTCATTAAATATCATGTTCAACACAACCATAACTTTGCTCATGCACGTGAGTATTCTGCTTTCCAAAGAAGTACTAACGTTGCATAAAACGTTTCGACATATTCTTGTAAACACTTTTCTGATTTTAATTTTCACGTCATCAAAATGTTTTTTATTTGGCCGCTGACTGCTCCAATAGTGATTATCTCAGAAATTCCAAAATATAGGTTTAGGACGTTGTTAACAAAAATCAAAGAGACTAAAAAAAGGAACAAAATACCACAATAAAATACCGGGTGTTGCATTTAAAAACAAACAACAAAGTTTTTGATAAGTGAAAATTTCAGGAAGTAGGCTTTGAAAAAACAAATTTTTGAGCTATTACTTAATGTTTTTGCTTTAAAAAACAATGAGAAAATGATTCTTTCTTCTGAACACGTGTTTTGGTCAAAAATATTCGAAAAAAAAATAACTCAAAAACTATTGGCTCAACTTTGAAAAAAGAAAAAACAGTTGAATAGACAATTTAGGACATTAGCAGAAAATCCAAAAATATATAGGGCGAGTCACTTAATTAAGTTCCATGCATTTCCGAAGAAACCGGAAGTGCATCAGAGCTTAAGTATTTTATAATATGGGCCCCAAGCAACCATGAATCTTCCACTAACTGGTTTTTCTCTTATTTAAAACACAAAAGAGCAATCGAAGAAGCGGCTACTAATGACTCACCCTGTACATTTCATGCGTTTATGTATCTATATATTTAACGTACTTATAAGAAATGAGATCAGGAAAACTATGGCAACATGAAAAGCCTACTAGTGATATTGTAATAATACTAACACCACTGCACGCTCAATTGAAACACCTTTCATTATTTTATAAATGTTCGGTATTTCTTTTTTTGATGAATACTGTACGTCGGCAAATATCTGATCTTTAAAAAGTTTACTCAATCGTCATACTACTTTATTCATAACTTCCTTGATATTACATTCATCCATTTTAAACGTCCAATGTTTTGTGTCCCTTTTAAAATCAGATTCCTGATTATTCTCATTCATTATTTTCCTTCTGTGATCGGAATAAGTGCTATTTAAGTGTCAATATGACAATATCTTAATTTATGGCCTATACAGGCTGTTACATTTAAGCGGAACACTCTTGTGCAAACATTATGTGTCACATAAATATCAAAGTCTATCCACACCTTTTATTCATTTCAAAACATTTTCAGTTATACAGGATGTGAAATAAGTTATATCTTATTAACATTATAACATTTACATATCATATACGTCAACTTTTCATCACGAACAATAACGAACATTAGTTAAAAGTGTTTATAATATTTATTTATACAAATGAAAACACGAGATTACATACTTGAATTAACAAATCCTTATTGTGTATTATTGTAAAAATATTTAAATTGTGAATGGCTGATACGGTATGTAAAATTGTCGGATGGAATTAATACCTTTGTCATTGCTTATCAAATAATAGGTCGCGCTTTATTAATATGTATTTCCTGGAAAACAAATTTGATAATTATAAACATTAATGATAACAATAAACACAATAATAGAAATATATATGTCTCTGCGATTCTCATTGATTGCAGATGCAATCGTGTCGATTCGCGATTTTAATCACATATACTCTGATAAATCTAAATAAAACCAACAATAAAAAGCAAACTAGGAACTAGGAAAAATTGTATAAAGTGCGAATATAGTGCATATATCAGAGACTTTGTTTTTCTCAAGAATAAATGAATGTGGTATGTATGAACAATTATGAGTTGCCTTTAATTGCAATACGCTGTATATGTCGCATTAACGTTATATGAAAGAATTTTTGATGTAGTATATCTTATATATTCAAATTATCGACTTATACTGTTTTATTCATGGTATGCCGATCAAAGAAGAATATTATATTTCACGTTTCAACCAGCAGTATTATTTATGTAGTTTTATTAATTATTTCCAATCTTCAACAGTAATATTTGCCTTAAACAAATATATTGGGTTTTCATGTCTCAATATGCTCTATTTCAGTCATATATGGATTTAAGTTTAACACCCAAAGACGTTTAGAAGATTTGAGTCCTATCGGTATTCACTATCTTACCGATAACAAATTAATAATTAGAAAAGCAATAGTGCATCAACTTGTAAAACTATTCTATATTTTGTAATGTAATTTTGTTTATAATTTTTGTACTAGTAAATAATTTAATGATTTGTAATTGTTTTCTTAGGAAATTTCATTACCAACGTGAGCCCGATAACAAATTATTGACATGGCCACCCACGAAACAATATTAGCTTTTCGAGAATTATATGATAATGATAATGGACAATTATCAATACTGCAAATTCTACATATAATTTGGACTATCATATGCATCATAGCAAATATTGTGATGATATTTGTAGTTCAAAGAAGAAATTCCAAAGAGAATGGCTTTTATTTCGTAATGACTAGTTGGTGTTTCGCAAACATACTCTTCATGTCTGTTTGGTTGTACTTTGGTGTTGTACCAGAAAGCTATATGAAGTTCTACCAGTCAACGATATTCTATGTAACTGGAGCTATAATCTTAACGATACCATGCACACATGTGCCTCTAATTCTCACAGACTTTCTTTTAAAACCAACAGAAACTTGTCGTAATGTAGTTTACTCTGTTTGGGGTGCGACTATAGTAACCATCGGCTGTTTGACTGTTGCTATGAAGTATTATTTCATCACACCTCATGTAATAGTTACTATTGGACTCGTACAACTTTTTATAATATTTTTATTTTGTCAGGCGCTTTTCTACATTAAATATTCTAAAGTAGAAAATACCATTCTGAGGATATCATTATCGTGTGTCTGCATTTTTAGTAATATTGTCCATTGGGCTCTCCAGTGGCTATATTACTTTAACGATTTCGACCGTTTTGATCTTGATGTTTCAATAGCCTTCCTATATGGAAGTAGCATAATCAATTTAGTATTGTTCATGTGTCTTGACCAAGAAACAAATGTTTGTCTTCATGAATCTCTGAAAAATTATGAAACAAAGTCTTTGTTGATTCTTGGCTTAACACAGAAACAGCAAGATACTTTCAATATTGATCAAAAAGACATTCAAATAAAGATTGTTACTTGAAACAGAAATCGTTAATTTGTTATCGCTACAAACAGCTTTGACGAAATGTTTCATTATTCATTTTTTTTTTATTAAGCAAATTAAATAGTGTGAATATGAAATATTTCAGCCAAACAATATTACTATGTATTTTGAAATATAGGGATTATATTCCTATCAATTTTTAGTTGCAGTTGTTGAATATTAGAAAATAGTAAGAATAATATGTCAGCTATGCGTATTTTCTCTCGTTTGATTTTCTAATTTACATATATTTTTACTTTTTACACTTTCTGCTATTAATCTCTTTTATTTCTTATATTTAATTAGATTTTATCATAATATTAAAATTTCTTTTAATCCATATAATTTAATTAGAGATAAGTTTCTAGATTATATATAGATATACAATTTGTAAATAATTAATATTTTTATAGGTATCTTATTTTTACACTTTACTACCTCGCTTAACAGAAAAATAATTGCGGTGTAAGTATGGGAGCCAAAACAAGGGTAAATCGCATTATTTATCTGTTTTATTTAACGTAAGAAAGCGATTATATCCCCTGCGAGAGGGTATCTCTCTCGCACCAGTAGTCATGTGCTCTTCAGGGTATCTTCAATGAACAGACTAGACAATAACTAACCGGTGCAGGCACAAAAGCGAAGATCGATCCATGAAAGCCAATATACCTATGAGAACAATAATTCTTGGCAATTACATTGACATTGCGGATGTCAGTACAATTAATAATATAATAATAACCTAAAGTTACATGGAACTTATGAAATACAATTAACTGAAATTCTGATATTATATTTGAATACGTTCAACTTTTCACCGCAAGTGGTCCCAATTAAGCTTATAATCAAAGTATTTATAACTGTACAATGCTCTATCAAGGAAATAAAAAATGGTTCAGAACACTTAAACTTATGTAATTCTTGCTGGAGCATTGCAATCATTCCAATCTTTTATCGTTTAAGTATGTGTAAGTATTTGTTTAAAATTTTAAAGGTATCTTTGTATATGTATAATTTAAATATATAAACATTATAAATGTGCATTGTCAACTTTCTTAAGCGAATTTTACGATAATAAATATATTTTCAATTTGTATTGTGAATTTTGTTTATGACCATTTTTCCTACTTTCATTCTTAGTTATCTGATTATTTTTTTTATTTATGTTCTATCTTGATGTATAATAATTGAACAACGACATTCTTTTAAAGCCTCCATGCATAATATATTTCAAAAAGATACATGTTACAATATCCAATGTAGTTAAACATATAGCTTTCTTTAACGGAAGGTTGTACAATACATAAAATGAATTCCTTAAAAATGAAATACTGCTAAGTTTTGTCGTTTTGTATCATAACGAATATAAGCAGACAACATGTATATATAGATAAAGTTTAAATCAACATATAAATTCTGATTATCATATTCATGACTGTTTTACAATAGTAGTTACAGTATCTAATTTTTCCCCAACTTATATAATACAGATAACTCACCTTATTGTGTTATGATTTTGTGTAAATTGTATTCTAAAAAAACTTGTATGTCCTGCCTTTAGTACTGCTAATGTAACTTTTTACTCTTGATTCTGTTGCCTCTATAGTCCTTATATACACAATCCAGTCCACGTATATGTCACAGGGAGATGATGAAAACGGAGATTTGATCAGATCCCTAAGGTAGTTGGTCAATTCACGGAAGATGATAAAATAACAAGTCTGTCGGATCATTTTCCTAAAAAAGTAAGTGATTTGATCAAACCACAACTGTTTTAGTGAAAAGAAGAAATAAAAAAGTCAGGACTTCAGAACGTTTTTGAACACGCGGCATGATACAGAAAAACCATTGTAGACCCGTGATAGGCTAGAAGAAGCTATCACAATCACTGAGGAATATAAATTAGTACCAGTACTTAAACTGTAATGAGCACATAAACACTACTATTATGGAAAAAATACGACGTCATATAAGTAGATACTAAAAAATTTTTGAATTTAAACAGAAAGTTTGACTCCCATCCAGTTGTGAAAATAGTGCCAACGGAAAATTTTTACCACATACTTCGGCAAACTCATCGGCCAACTGGCCATGGAGGAAAAGATAAAATGCTGTATAGTTTGAAATCGAAATACCTAATACTTACTTTAGTTGTACTGGGGTTTTTAAAACAGTGCACGATGACAGCCTAAAAAAAAATTCCAAGAAAAGGAATTGTTGTTTGCCCAATTGTATCTAACGACTTCAATCAGCGTGACTAAGTCGATCTCTTTGACTTGCAGTCGATCCCAGATACAAATTACGAATGACTATTACACTACCAGGACCACGCGACGAAATTCATCTTCCTTCGACCGTTGATTTCAAAAAGAGCCGCTGAGGTAGCAATGGAGCTATTAAAAATATTTTTGGAAGTAGGCTACAAAGCGACAACGACCGTGAGTTTAGGGCTGCTGTTATACAAGAATTCACAAGCACGTGGCCAACGTGCAAAATTTTAAGTGGTATGCTTAGATATCCAGCTGGTCAAGGATCTGTTGAGCAATCAAATCAAGATGTTGAAGCTATGTTACGTGTTAGGCTAATTGACAATGACACAAAAAATTGGGCTATAGATTGTTACTTCAATTCCAAAAAAATTCCTCTCTTCATCGGACCATTAAATGATCACCTTACAAAGCTTTATTTGGAATAGAACCAAAAACAGGATTCCAATCTAGTCATATTTTTTAAGAATTGCCTGAATAACTTGTTACTGCAGAGGACTTGGATCTACTTAATCAGCAGGACCATGACATTATTTTAACACCAGAAGACTTACCAGCAGCTTTCTGAGAGAACAACAGCGATGCTTTAACATCAAGATATCTACCAGCATCTGAATTAACTGATTACAATGCTTCAACTTCAAATGATCTATCAATAGTTAAATCAACCAACAATAACACTACAATGTCACACGATCTACCGGCAGCTGATTTACAAAATAAAGCCGATATCTGAATGAAGCATTCGTTTACATAAGGTAATAGAAAAAGTTGAATACAATATCTGTTTACTTGATGTTCGGCTTAATACAGTTGATCAGGTATACCTTCCATATCCCTGATCATAGACATCGAATTGTGTGTTGCCTATCTGTCATTTGTCAGTACAGAATTTGTTACCATTCTCATTGGTTTCAAAGTCATTTTTTGTAGACCACGGTTATTTTGAAAGTAAAGTAAACACATAGTCGTGTCCAGAATAAAAATATCTACGCACCCACGATTCAAAAAAGTACTCTTTAAGCACAGTAAGCTTTATATCCCTATAAAACGAAAAAAATTCGAAGTGCTGTATTTTAAATATTTTTTAATATACTTGCAAATTTTAGTCGTGAGTTAATAGAACAAATATTGGTTATTCCGTTCATTTAGCGGGAACTTTTTCAAGTGCCTTAATTTTTGCGTTTATAAATGCCATACGTAGTCATTGAAAACCTATCATCAAAACCTAATATCAATGAGTAATGAAAAGTATTTACTAGTAAATTGTAGCAAAATTTATACTTTTGATTCGGCATAACTGGTAACTATGGTGTGCCTACAACAATCGGCAATGCACAAATGATCACACAAGTAAATCCAGGTATGAAACAAGTTCTAATTTCATTGTATTGTACTGTAAAAGAAAGTACTCAATTTTTCGGTGCAATTTTGTAAGACTATTTAAAACGGTATTAATAATTTGAATAAATCAGGATATGTATAGACATAATTGCATCTATCTCACATCAACGTTTCATCGTAATATAGCTACGTAATATTTGAAATACTCTACTATGTAAAATATATTGCGTAATTAACGAAATTAGAATTAAACTAAAACTTATGTAAGATAAGGAAACAGAGAGAGTCATTGTCAATCAATTTTAGTTGATTGGAGTTGACCCGTGAAGCTGCGATTCTAATCAGAATGAATATTAACTGGCGTGTTATTTCTTAAATACAATATCTATTTTAGTTGACATATTCATGTAAATAGTAGGACCACAACCTATCTTGTTCGAGATAAATTATAATCACTTTCCTTAGTAACGATGTTCTTTTTCTCAGCGCTTGATAAAGTATCCACGAGCAGTTAGTGGATAACTGTAGAACGAGTTAGTGGAATACAATTTACATATGGGCACGGATTTGTACGTTTCTTGGAATATTTTATAATAAAGTTAATTGTTAATCTAATCACTTCTTCCAATTAATTGGTAAGTATTAATTTGTATTAATAATAAAAAAGTTCATTTATTTGTTTCCCGAAATGTTACTAAATGCGACTATCCATAAACAAATATGCAGTGTTTGTCTTCCAATTCGTAGTCGTATGCACGCGAAACTGAATATAATACAGAATAGCTACTTATTTACTAAGAAAGCGACGATTCGATCACTTCATTTACACGTGCTAGTTGGTCAAGCATGGAGCTGTTTTGTCCTAACCAAAGAATATAACATAAATCAGATTACCAACTGTTGATTTTACGCTGGGTTTCCACTTAAATGAATAAACACACTATTTATTAACTTAAAACATATTAAAAACTAACAAACACAGAAATACAAGCGGTTGTTCTGTTGATGTGATATCTTCTTGGAGACTCTTGGATGGATTCTCTCTTTTGCTTTTTCTCTTTTCTAAATTGTTACATATTCTCCCTCCCGTTTTGGAGGGGTGAGTCTAGTTACCGGCACTATATTTGATATTGCTTGAAATAGGCATTTACTTGTAAAACCGTTCGGATTTTCCAAAGGTTGTTAATATACTTTTACAAAATCTCTAATGCGAGGGATAATTACCTTCCGAGAACTGTGTTATTACTAAGGTAATTTAAATATAGTAAAGTTTTATATGCTCTAAATTACATTATTGAACACAATAAACCTGAAATGGTAAAAATTTTAGAGTTACAATAACACCACGTAAATAAATGTGAATATACAAGCACATCCAAAATAAATAGAACTAAAATTAATTAAATAAAAAACACTTCCGGCAAAATGGACCACCAACGTCATAAGATAGTACAGTTATAACTGTATGCTCTTTTTTTGAAAAGATTATACTCGTAAATACAAAATTTGGAATTGATAACTATAACGGTTTGACCGCTATCGTAGTCACACACAGACAGAGATATAGATACAGACACACAGATGCACCAATTTTTCGGTATCAGGGGACTTCAAAACGTGGACATCTGCAAAAATCTCGAGGTCGAATATTTTCATCATCAGAATATTTTCTTATTCTACGTATAAGATAGTACCTACAGTTACAACTGTATGCTCTTTTTTTGACAAAAAATTAAATTCCATCTATTCAATTGTCAGTTTCGTAACTAATTTCGCAGCATACTATATACAACATTCACATAAAACCATGAAACTGAAATATGTCCCAAAAAAGACCCAGAAATGGTAACTTTGAGAGTAATAATGCCTTATATGTTTTTGGTGTGAGACTTAGTAAGCAATTCAGATATAAAGCGATGTTCCATTTGACAAAAATGACTTTTACACAAAAATGTGTCATGTAAGTTTGATCCAGTTTTCTGATGTTCTTATTGTAGAACGTTATTAACAATTTTGGTAGTCTAATACGTCGTTTTCAAGAAATATCATTTTTTTAAAAACAATGAATTTTTCAAAAGAAATGGTAATAAGTCATACGGAAATATCAAAATATAATAATATACAGGTTTCCACTTAAAAAACTATTAATATCATCAGCCATTAACTTATGGAATACTTTGTATAATGAAATAAATTTAAAAGGTGCTCCTAATGAGTGGCTATCATAGGAAAAAAAGTATCGAAAAATATTTATTCACTCACCCTGTATATTATATGAATAGACTGACATTATTTTGTTGTTGTGTGTATTACAGGTTTTATTTTTGATAAAGATATTAAATGTATTAGGGGAGGGGTGGGCAAGTGAGACACCTTAAGGTTTAACGATATATAACATCTTTACTTTTAGGGAAAAAACAACGTTTATTGATTAAAGAAGAACTTTAATTCCTTAAATAAAAACTTAACTACAAAAATAAACAAATTACTAACTCTTTGGTGAAATGTTAGACTTAAATAAAAAGATTGTCAAATGACCCAATGTATGGGGTAAGTGGGTCACCCACATAGGGCAAGGGAGTCCGTGCACTAATTATCCACCGCAATTGGCGCAAACATAATTATTAGTACCTGGTTCGTTATCTGAACTCTCCTCATGCATCCACTCACCACATTTTATGCACATGATCCATTCTTCGTGACAATTGTCTCCACATGTTTCATTGCGGTTTTCTCTTCTTCTGACATTGTTACTGCTTCTGCTGATGCCCTTTTTCTTTTCCGCCAAGTTTTCTCTTTTTTTCACTTTTTAATCACACAAACTTAGCCCCGGTTTCTCAAAATTCGTCTAGACTAATTTAGGTTTTACTGTTTTTCTCTTCGAGTTGTTCCTTGGAAGGTGAACTGGTGATTATTTCAGATTCTTTGAGTTTCTGGATTTTATTTTGGTGTTCTGTTTCTCATAAGATGACTTTGGTCTTGGACTTACATTTGACATAGAAATATAACTGCATGACGGTTGTTCTGGATCTAAATTAACTGGTGGTATCTTAGGATCGCTCTGGATATCATCTTCAGGCCAGTTTTCGGAATTGACCGTGTGATTGACACATTCTGGATTGTTTTTTTTTTTGCAGAATGTTTTCGGCCGCCTCAAAGTCGCTCTCTTGGAATACATCCGAATTATACGGGTAGCTTCCCGTTTTTTCAAAACCCTTAATAATATTTATTGGTGTAAATGTTTTACTTAGGGCATATTTGGTAATAGGAGTCATGTCATATTCTGTAATTCTTGAGCTAGGGTGATTTGTGAGACAAAGATCCATTTCTTTTGCCAGGTAAGTTTTGACGGGTGCAAATACGCTTACATCAAGAGATTGTAGCCTATTCGAAGTGGGAGGTGGTAAGGTCAAAAGAGTAACTCCAAAATTTCTAGCCAGGTGTATTTACTCAATGGGCTTATGACTTGAATGACCGTCTAATATCGGTAGACTCACAGATTCTCTGTCTGGTTGTTTTTGTAGTCTATAAAATGTTTTATAATTTTAAGAAATAGGTCGGCATCCATCCATCCTGATGGGGCAGGGAATCCCAGGAAATTCCACCATTCAACAAAGTTGGATTCATTCTTGAACGTAGGAAGACCATAAATGGTGAAATAAATGTGCCCGTAGCACTAACACAAGCGCGCAGGTAATCCATGTCTCATCGCAGTTAAATATACAATAGGGGGGGGGGGGGGAATTGTTCTTGTCCAAGACATCAAGTTGTTAAAGAACTCATTAACACTCTGCTTGGAAAATCCTGTCACTCTTGCAATGTTTGTTGCTTCAGGTCTTCGGATAGACAGGTTTCCTTGACGTTTCAAAAATGTTAACAACCAGTCTTTTCCTGCCAGCTTCCGATCTTTATTGAATGGACGATCCATTTGATTTATTTCAGCAAACTGAAATGCATTTCGTCGATGGTCTGTTGTCGAGAGACCATAAAATAGTTTTTCTAAGTGTATTACATGTTCACGCAATTTCATTTCCATTTGTGCAGTGAACACGGTTTTGAACCTGCCTAAGTTTGTAACTGGATTGGTCCTCTGTATGCTAGTTCTCGGAAAACTGAATACCACACTAGCTATTTTATTGACATCTCCTTATTTTGAACAGCCTCTAAGGCACGGTGTATAGCATCTTCTGAATATGACCCTTTTTGGTTTGTACGCACGTAGTTACGGACCATTTTGACATCCCAAGAAAATACAAATAACTTATTTATAATTTATACCACTGTGGGGCAAGTGAGTCATTAGTCGAGATTCACTTGCCCCAACTTGACATTAAAATTTAGAAACATAAATCAAAGAAGAACGGGTACATTTGCCAACATTCTGAACATAGGGCGGTATTACACAGATACGAGGTTATGTTATAGTAGATGATGAAATATCTAGATGGTGTCTTTAAATTATGAAAAATACTTATATTATTCGCTTTAAATATAACATAACAACACGTGGAATACAAAAAATATTTATATTTATTTTAGTTTTCGTAATCTTCAGCTATATTTTCATTATCACTGTGGCCTTTTTGTTAGATATTAAGCAGCACTGAATGTTGTTGGCTATGTTACCGGTTGAATGAATTATTCCGAAAAACGCACTTGCCCCCTATGACTCACTTGCCCCACTCTCTTCTATATTTATATTGCTTTTTTCCGCCTCGCTAATATTCATTACCCAAACTTAAACAATGCACATAATTTTTAAAAGTAAATATTAAATATTTCTAACTATTGTGTTTCTGTTCTATACATTTTCAGATACCATAATGGCAGCATCAGAATTTCGACTAGGCGAAGTAACATTCTTCAGTGAATCTGGATCGTTTGCACCGCCGCCAGCAGAAACGTTAACACTATGGCAACTTGTGTATTTAATTTTGATAATAATATGTGTGATACCTAATGCTTTCCTAATATACATTTTAATTAGATATCGAATGTGTCGTTCCAATTTCTATTTCGTTATTGGAAATTGGAGTCTCGCCAATATTCTTCAGATGGCACATCCCATATACGTTGCAATTCTACCAGAAGTAAATCTATCGTTTCGAGTTGTACACATCCTTGAAAATCTTAATTGGGTCATATCGACTCTTCCTGTTACATTCGCGGTTCTAATTATGTTTGATAAATTCTTGAACTCGAAGAAATTCTGTCGTTACGCTGTTTATAATGTTTGGGGGTCGTGTTTTATAAATATAGCTGTTATGGTATTATGTATAATATTTGGATATCATAAGAGATTATTCACAATAATTGGCTTTGTAGCAATAGGTATTCTAGCAACACTAATTTTAATTATAAGAACTATAGTTTATTCCTATAGGTCCTCAGATGAAAAGAATTTCCCGCTAAGGCTCGCAATGTCCTTTGTTTGCATTATAGGTAATTTTGTTTTAATCATTGTAAGATTTTTTATTCACACCGACATACCTATTATCTATGATATAATTACTTGTATAATAAACGCAAATGGCGTGTTTAACTTCGCACTCTTATTAGTTGTTGATTCAAATATAAAATCAAACTTCTACCAAACATTTCGGTGTGGTCATAATCGTTTGAAAGTACAGTTTACCAAAGAAGAATCAATTGAAAAGGGTGAGGGGGATAAAACGGAAAACAGATGAAGAATGAATAAATTTTATTTTATTAAGAATATATATAGTGTTTTGATATATGTATATAGTTTCATTTTTTTAATTTTATAATTGTATAACACTAAATAAATCTTTCTTCTATGAATATTAAATCAAATTCTTTAACTATAATATTACCCATACTTAACAGCAGAACACAAGGTATAATCATATACCTACAAATTATCTCAAATTGCTATTTCATTGGTTGCTAAAGTGTCACAAACGCGATTTTTTGTTTAAATTGTCACAATTATTTACAGAGTGATTGTAAACAATGGTTTAAGAGAAACAGTAATTACCTAATTTTGGCGTTGTTACTCAAGTAAAAATAAAATATATAGACTGTGCTGTAATAGAAAGTGTTAATAAAAAAAAAGGCAAAGTAGTCTTTAAAGTGTTCATTTAACGAAATAAATAAGAATTTACGAAAGTTAATGTTTAAAGAAAAAGAATAATAACTACTATAGGACCAAGATAGAGAGGTGCTTCGTCTTGTTGAAACCATATGGTTTCTGCTGGTATATTCCGCTTACTGTAGTTTAGGAAGATTTCTCTGAACCGTGGTATAATATTTTATGGTAAAAATTGTAAATACCTTTCACAAGTTAAATTACCATTAATGAAATAATGAGGTATGGCCACCATACGACTTTCTTATACGTATGAGCGTTTGAAATTAGACAAAATTGTTCTAAATTGTTTTAAATAGTTTTATCTTAGAAAAATTATTCAAAATCCTACTATAAGTAATTCTATTCTCTTAATAAATCTCTATAGATTGCATACTTTGCGATATATTCGAAAGAAAGTGCTGCTCGCTAAGAGTAAAAGTGTTACTTCCGGTCAGAGTGTTGGTTGAAATTTCATTTATACAAAAAATATTCCAAATTCAGCTCTAAATATTTTTGTTCTCTTGATGACTATATACAAAATGCATAATTTACGATATACCTATGTGCCACAAATCGCTATTCGAAAAGAGTAAAAGTGTTACTTCCGGTCCGAATATTGAAATTTTTGTTATACAAAATGTATTGAAAGTTATGTTCTAGATATTTTTATAATCGTAACGTACCTGTTAAAAAAAAACTGATTTTCGATAAAAGTAAAAAACCTACTTCCGGTAGGAACTTTTTTTAATAAAATTCTTCTCAAATTTAATTTTGAGTATACCATGAGCTTGCAGGCGACCTGCGTATAGGGCTTACTGTAAGATAAAACGACGACACCGAGAGTTTGTATGAGTTAGTACGAGAAAGCAATATACAAACTGCAGTACAGCTGCTATCTATCCTCGTTGCCCTGCTTAAACGGAGAGTCAGCGTAGCCCGTTCTAGCCTCAGCGTAAATCTACTCGAATCCCCTCTTTTCCAACACTACACTCGACCAAGGAGCAGTTTGTATATTGCTTTTTCGTACTAACTCATACAAACTCTCGGTGTCGTCGTTTTATCTCACAGTAAGCCCTATACGCAGGTCGTCGGCAAGCACACTGTATATGTATTCTTTATAAATTTGTTTAAACTCAGTAATTGACGAATGACGGATGTATTTCTTTAAAAATGCTACGACCACAGCACAACTTCGTCTTTTATCGCCATATCCAACCATGATCAGGATTCTGTACGCCCCTTTTTACTTAAAAGGACTATTTTTAAACTAATTATTTCACATAAGCTTAACTTTTGTATAATATGCAAATGACAAAAGGCTGATTACAGCATTTATAATTTTTTGCAAATTAAGTCAGGCATGTACATCACTGAATAGAGAAAAGAACACTTTTTCAAAAAGCTTACGTACTTTTTTCCCCTCATGCTATTTAAAAAACATCAAGTATCTCGAAGTCTAAGGTAGTCTAAGTCTTTGTAACAGTGTGCCAACTTTCATCAAGTTCCAATAAACCATTCTCAAGCTATTTAGTTCTATCCATACTTTTCCACCAACCTGTAGATAATATAAAAAGTTCGTTGGCCAGTTTATTATTCAGAATATATTTCAAATAACTGTAGTTGGGTGCTTCTAATACCTTCCGTTATTTATAAGTTTTGTTCTATTAATTTTAGTAGTTTTAGGTTCGCTGACTTTCACGAAACACAATATTATATACAAATACTATACGTAGTAAGCCGTACAGAGCTTTTAAGCTAAATGGAAGCCTCAGGCGCAAAAAGCAGACAAGGTGGAAGAAACATTTTAAAACATACAACTCTATTTCCACGGTTATTGTATACTATCCGCCTGGTTTTAATATTATGGCGCAAATAATTACTCTACCCGGAAGGGACATTAATTTTTTCAGACAATGAAATGTGACTTTTTATCATCGTTCTTGTCTAAAATCTGGAATATGGTCTTAGGATATAATTGTGACATGTTTTGCATTCTAAAATTATTCTACTGGGAGTAATTAGATTAATTTATTTATGAAGGCGTGCATATCTAGAAAAAATAAAACAACTATGGCTTTTAGAATTAATATTTAATACCTATCTCTTTTTTTGAACATTTCGAAGAAAGAGCAAAATGGTATTAAACGGCGAATATTTAGAGAAAATACTTTATAACATATGAAAACATCGAGAGCATCATGCTAGAAGGGCGTACTCTTCAGAAGTCCAAAATATATTGTAGCCGGTTCTTTATTGTAAATTTATGAATGCTATTGAATGCATTTTATTTAGTCTAACAGCTATTTAATTATTCGAATAATATTGGTATGTTTTTGTTTACCGTCCTTTTGTCAGTATAGCATTTTATTTTTTTTATAAATAGAATGTATGACTGAACTACATTATAATCGAAAATATATAGAGTAATTAAAAACTTCACTTAATTCATAAATAACTTCCGTTTGGTCATTTTCATTCGCATTGTCAGGAGGCAATCTTATCATTAGAGGAATCATTTTTGTCATTAGTTTGGTTCTGTTGCTTATAGATGTGTGAGGCAGATTCACGTAAAATGGATGCTACTAAATAGTAAATATTAAAAGCTATTTATTCAGTTAATACACACATAGTGTTAAATTTATCAAAACAAATTACAACCATGCATATAACAATATAGCAGATTCAATAAAAGAGATTCACATTTATATGCGTCAAAATCTATAATTAGAATACTCATCTATGTTATAGAAAGTTTCTTTGATCAGTATCTGAAACAATACAATTATTTGCTTCTTTTTTGAACTAAATATTTTATACCGGGTTCGACATATTTTAATTTCTGATAGGAAAGTAGTAAGAGGAAAAGAGCGCGACGAATTAAACTAAAGATAGACATAAGCGAGGCTGCCACACTGGACATTTGTAAGGCGTGGGGGTCCCCCGCCACTCCGTTGCTCTCCCTCCACTGTTAGCAAGCAGGCATCGCTGCATATGATAAGATCATCTTCTGCATATGATGGAAGTGCAAACCGAAAATTTGACGCATACGGTATAGTGTGGAAATAAAGTAACGGATAGAGTCATTAACTTCGTTAATATTCTTTTTTTGAAAAAAATCTCGAAGGGGTATAGCTATATTAACTAACGGGAATATTTTCATCGCATTTTTAGTTTCCTTCTTCATTTGTTTTTCAGGTTATGACGTCACTGACTTTTTTTTAAATGACAACCTCTATTATTTTTAATTGATTTCAATTCCCTATCCAATGGTTAAAATTTTTAAATTGTTATATTTGAAAGAAATTGAGAAAAAGAGCCTTAAAGTCCAGATATTAAACATTCATTAAACGAATTAATGGTGGAATTCTGTAACCTTCTCGGAAGCTGCGGTTATCGTAGGCCCTGACAACGAAGTGACGTTGCGATGACGATTTCAGAATTTTTAGAGTTAGTGACGTGGAAGTGTCAATTCACGATTTTTTGTACATAACCTTTATGTTTAACATGTAAACAGACATATCATCTCGTCAATATATACCATATATACAAAAATTGTTTGAAATATAATATAAGGATTGCAAAAATTTTTTTTAAAGAAAATGTACGGAAAATTTTGTAATGCCAAGACATAGTATAAACATACGTTTATACTGTGGCCAACGTAGCACGAAGCACTTTGGAAAATTTCAGCAAGAACTGTTACCACTAAGAGAGTCTAAAAGGACGTAGTCACAGTAGTGTATAGTGAATTTGCATATAAATGTATTTTCAGACACATCTGTGGATGATGAAATGTGATTTTTCTATGAAGCCAACAAGAACAGGTATTCCTATAAAGTGGACATTGTTTTCCTTACTAGAGTTCCTAAACACAAAAAAATACATAAAACCAGCAATCCATACAACATAACGCATGTGAAATGTGCACAAACTAAATGTTTAAAAAAGTCTATCATGGTGTTCATAATAACTTACTATGTAAATGCACTAAAGTTGTTAAATTTATATGGTAAATTTAATATTTTACCTAATATTTTCAACGGATTTTCAATATAATCCAAGATTTTGCATAAATCCTTTACACAAGTTTCACTGCACATATCCTACTTCTAATATATTTAATATGTACATTATTTTCATGTTTAGGGTTAACATATAAATACTTCAACGTAAGTATTTTTTGTCCCTTAAAAATTTCTTTGCAGGAATAAGTCTTTGTCACACCAAAGACACTACGCAGGCACGACTTTTGGAGGATAAACACACTGCATGCATGAACCGATGTTTCCCACTACATGATGCCATAACTAAGTTTTGATTTCACATAAGTATAATACGCAGATGACTTGCCGACTGATTCACAGATGCTGCATAATTAAATGATATATTTGCCGCCAAGTGGCCAACATGCTTCTTCCAGTTCAATTGAGTATCTATCCACAAGAACTGCCATATGTTCCATATTTAGCTTTTGATCTCCATAATTAATTTTTATTGGGTTCTTCTTGATATAGCCAAAGCTCCGCACAATGTTTTTTTTTAAATATTCATCTTCAGCCTGTTTCCATCAAACCATGAACCACAGTCCTTAACAGTAGTCAGTATTTCATTGTACGCTGCATCTCTTTTAGTTCTTACAATTACCGAAGTATCATCAGCGTACAGTATCGTTTTATGTTTACTTTAGTCCATTCCGCAGGAAATGTATTATCTTTATAGAAGTCCATTAAGTTTAAATATTTAATACAATAGGCATTTATAAACCTTTTCAAGTACTGGAATTGTGATAGATATACGACCTCGTTTCACGTCTGTGTTAAAGTCAGTGTAATTCGTTCAATATTCCAATTTAAAATTGAGGCTGTTTGGTGTATTTTTTTTTGAATAGTAAACAATTTATTTCTTTCTAATTGAGGATGAGATCATCAATTGCCTTATGTGTGTTAGGCATTGTTTATTTTTCAAGCCTTTATAGTCATTAAAGTCTGCAAAATTTCATATAGTTATTTTATACTGAAGTCCCTTTCTCTTTGCCAAGCCCATCACTGTCTGCCAATCATTAGGCCAATTTTTGTGTACGTATTTTATTTTCAATTCTAACGTCTATGGGATTGCATTCCATGTTAATATGTCCGCGATCCAGAGACTTGGGGTAGCCATTGTTGAAGATTCAACCAAAAGCTTGCGTTCTTCCAGAAAAATTAATTAACTGTTAATTCTGCGAAAATTTTAAGACAAAAGCATTATAAATACGTAAAGTAATCTTGAGTATCAAGAAAAGTCAGCAAATGTATTTAAAACCGGTGATAGTAAAAGACAAAATTTGTAATTTCAGACACCTTCAGATTATATAATTCTTGTAAAAGTTTAAAAAAAGTATAATTTGATAAAATTTCCAAACAGTAAAAGATATATGGTCAAATAAACTCTCTTTACATATATTCTGTTATACTTTCCTCAAATTATACAAGGGTAGTAATTCAATACCTTTCCAATTATTAATTATTTTGTAAGTTTTATTATTAGTTCATTTAAATATACATTTTTGTGTTCGATATTACTTGCCAATAGAATTTACTAAGATTTACATAAGCAGGTAATAAAGAACACCCCTTTCCCTTGAAAATTACTTAACGAACAGTTAACTAATTTTGATTTCACGTCATTTTATATAAAAGCATATACCTAGTTGTATTTATGATCGTATCACGCACACAAACTTTGTGTTAAGAGCATATATGTTATTATTTTCAGCTGACTAGTAAGTATAGATTTAGGTTTCTTTTAAATACCGATTTTAGGCAGATTGCTTTATAACCAACTACAATGACGCGGTAAATTCAAATAGTATTTAAAATTATTATTGGATTGATTCAGTCTTTGATTGATGAAGATTCATAATATTAATAACTAAATGACAGCAACTGGTGGATTTTCACTATTTAATATTTAAAACATAAATATGACAATTGACGTTATCAGACATTAAAATTCACATTGTATATGTACGCTGAATACCATGTAAGATACAAAACATCTCCTCCATATGTTAATGTAAGTCAATTTCAATAAAAAGCAACTATATAATTACATTATAATTTGCTCAAACATTCAATTGCATGTAATGATTTACAAAGGATTTTTTTTTGTCAATTGCAGAGTTCTTAGTTTTTGGCTAAATTAGATAAACTACTATCAAATTAAACGCTCGCACACATACTATTGTGTTAGTAATAAGCGTTTATTATTACGATCGTATTGTTATAATATACGACCAGTGACAATGGCGCCGTTTGTTCGTTAGAACGCCAAACATAACAAAAATACTTATACCCAAGTTTACTAGTGAACAAAAGTAAGTAAATTTAGTAATATATTTAATGAGTAATTACGAAAAGTGCATAAAATATACACCAAAGAAATTTAACTCTTGTTCAAAACTCAATAAAATATTCCAATATTGAATGTCGTTCAGCACCATCAAGGGCGCATTTTAAAAATATTTTACTTCATACAGGCTGTTTAAGAAGGCAGTCTCAGATTAAAGTTATATATTTTGGAATGAAACACACTGTATAATATTGTTGTATAATAATTGCTAAAAAGGTTCGTCCTCGACTCGCTTACTTCGATATGATGCAGCATGCATTCCAAATTGATAGTTTTACTGTTAACAATTATATTGCTTCATAATTTGATTCGTATATTTATGCCAATTTCTACTAGGAAGAAGAATATTTGATATTTTAAAACAACATATTAAAAAACTTTCTATTAATATGAACTTTTTGTTGATATATGTAATAAATGTAGTAACTCCTAGATACAGGTTCGTATTTTATAATATCAAAAATATCTAATTTTATTCCAATCCAAATTTCATGTCTTACAGCAAATAAAAAATAAAACAGAAAGGACCTATTTAGAAAAAAATGCCTATAGCTCAAAATTGCAGGATATAAGTTAAGGAACATAAACGAGGATGTGTTGAAAAACTCTTAATCTATTATAGAAGCAAACAAAATTGGAAAGTCAAAATAGTTTATTATTCAACATACTCTCCTCTTAATTGGATACATTTTCAGTTGATTTGTTTTATATTTATTAGTTCAAAAACACACACCGAAAACAAAACGACATTTACAACCGACCGTCAGATCGCAAGTGTGCTCAAAATTCCTCAACATAAGATATACTTAGAAGAGCAAGGAGTTTACGAAGTACCCTGCGAAATGTGTGCGGCTAGCTATTGCGGACAAGCAAACTGGCGAATAAGTGTACGACGCGACGAACATATAAACTCAGTCGCTAAGAAAGAAAAAACATTTTCGCCATACCAATATCAAGCAGCCACGGAACATAGCATCGATTTTAACTGAACAAGAATGCTAGTCAAGTAATATGTAAAGCAATTGAAATCGAAAAACGCCCGGAGAATTAAAACAGAAGAGACGATTTAAGACGTCTACCGCAGATTTGGAAGACAGCTCTAAACGAATGACGTATTCAGTACAATAGCCCAACAATATCTAGGGCACTAGAGCGATCAAGCGAGAACGCCCCACCCAACATTATTATCTTATACGGATAATATAATCTTGACATACCAAATATGGATCTTCGGTAACCTTCTTGTTACTGAAAAAAGTGGATATTCAACGAATCATCTGGCCTTATATTTACTTTCAGGTTTTTACTTCGATTTATTCTTATTCTTGTAGGTATTATCTAGCACATTATTAATACTGCTCCGTAGTTAATATATTATATATCAATTTATTTAAAAGTATAAAAATATTTATTTAGATGTTAACTTTAAACACTTATATTTTATTATTATCAGAAGATTTTTAAATAAAGTGCTCTCACTAAAACAATATTAATATTCAAATTTAAGCTATATTTTGCTGTTCGGCAAAATATTAAAACCACGCATCTCTAAACATGAAAAATAGTTACTAACAACAATTGTTTTTCTTACTCCACTTATATTACTATGATATTTTATTTCCAAAGTAAATATCCCATTTAAAACTGATAATACCATTAATTTAATTAAATATCAAAAATTACATTTCATAAAATTCTTAATAGATTTTTACTTATATTTGTAATTACATACCTCAATAATGTTTTGCATAGCAATCTGTATTAATCAATAAAATATTTATTAAAAATATACACAAGTATTTAGAGTAATACAAGATTAAACCATATCCTATAAACTTCTTTACGATTTCATGAAGTAATTAAGATTTAAAATTTCATTAAATGTTCTAAATTTTTGGCAAGTCGGAAATGCCTTAAAGACAATGGAAACGAGCTTTTTATTCAAATCAGTAACATCACTTGGCCGTAGTGACGTGTTGAAAGTTCATTCATGAAGGCTTTCGAGGCCCAAAATTTACCAAAGTGTTCAACGACTACAAATTGCATTGAAGAGTAACAAAATGATTCGCGGTCACCATTTCAAGGTAGATATCCTAAATATGGAATTTCTCTAATTATAATTTGTGGAAAGAATTCGAGTACACAAAGCCATACAAATAATAATATATTTCCATTATTTTACCATATATAGGCTAACTCTAAATCCTCACAGACATGCTATAGCATCGACACAAATTTCGATTTAGGATTATAATATCGAAATGAATTTTTTGTGTTTTGAAATAATTTTATCATCTGCTGCTATATATTGGCTGACACGGTAAGCAGTCGCTTCTGGCTATTTTGGTAGTCGGCAGGTCGTGTAAGTACGCATACGCAGTTTGAAAACGACCATCTCTCACCATAACCGGATTTTGTAGTGCATTTTTTGTCTAAATGCTGACCCAATAATTTAAGGAAATAATGTAATGATTACGATAAATAATAAATATAGGAAATTGTCCTAGTCTTCTATTAGAAGTGTGTGACAAGTTCAGAACTTCGCACTTGACCGCCGCTGTAAATATTACGGCATTTTTGTTAATGTCAGAATTAAGATTGCTATACAGATTTATGCAACCAAACTGACATAAATATGTGTAAATGAACAATCTGCATTAATTACATTAATTGTATATTTGATACTATTTTATATGCAGAAACGCCTCCTTTAGATTATATATATATGATTAATACAATGTAATTCAACTTTAGCAAAAAGCAAACTCCTATTACAACATCATAAATCGTTCAGATATTCAAATGCATGCAGTAATTTCCAAACTCTTGTGTTCAAATTATAGCATTGTTGTTTTTTTGGTTAAATTAAAAATAATTTACTATCAAATTAAACACTCGAAGATATAAAACAGTGTTAGTAATAAGCCTCTATTACTACAACTGCATTGATTTCATCCTACGACTAATGAGAATGATGGTTTGTTCGTCAGACCGCAAAATATATCCATACTGAAATTTCTTTCGATTATTAAAATTGATGATCATCTATATTCTTCCTAAATAAAAGTAAGTTTAGTGATAAATTTAATGATTAATTGTTAAAGTGTATACGAGATTATTCAAATTAAATTAATGTATTTTTAAACTCAATCAACAAGGAAACCAAATGTATATTTGGTTTACTTGTTTATTAATAAAATAAAAGTATTTAAAACTCAATTTGAAACAATTTTTGCATAAGCAATTTGGAACGCACGAACGCGATAGGATATATGTATACTATGCATACCGGCAACAACGCCCAGGTCACAGTATAAACATATCCAGTAGTTGCAGTCGTTGTCGGCACCTTTGATCTTTAGAAACCAAGTTGTATGTTCGCGCATTGTAAGGCGCAATGTCGCATAGCGGAGAGATCGGAAAGTTCTTTAATAAGCAGGTCCGGATCTAGCCCTATTTTTGAATAGTCGGGGCCGGATTAACTAAATTTGTTGATAAATGAATGTATTGAAATTAGTAATATTAAAACAATAATTATGTACGTCATGCATATTATTGTCTTAGATTTGAAACCTGTGGCCGATTTAACAAATTTTACGAAATGTTGAAAACTATTTTGGAAAACAGTCTACTACATAGATGGAATAAAATGATTTGGAAGAAAATTATACATTTTAATGTTAGTTTGAATATATGAGTTACATTTAAATGTTACAATATTTGATTTATTTTGTAAATGTTGCAAAATAACTTTAAATTAAAAACTATCTTGGAAAAAAAGTCTCATAGGTGGAATAAAGTTATATATTTTAATGCTAGTTACATTTAAATTTTACAATACTTGACATATTTTATAAATCTTGCAAAATTACTTAAAATTAAAAACCATCGTGACAAAAAGTCTCATAGATGGAATAAAATTATATATTTTAATGCTAGTTACATTTAAATTTTACAATATTTGACATATTTTATAAATGTAGCAAAATTACTTAAAATTAAAAACCATCGTGGCAAAAAGTCTCATAGATGGAATAAAATTATATATTTTAATGCTAGTCACATTTAAATTTTACAATATTTGACATATTTTATAAATGTTGCAAAATAACTTAAAATTAAAAACCATCTTGGAAAAAAGTCTCATAGATGGAATAAAATTATATATTTTAATGCTAGTTACATTTAAATTTCACAATACTTGACATATTTTATAAATGTTGCAAAATTACTTAAAATTAAAAACCATCGTGGCAAAAAGTCTCATAGATGGAATAAAATTATATATTTTAATGCTAGTCACATTTAAATTTTACAATATTTGACATATTTTATAAATGTTACAAAATAACTTAAAATTAAAAACCATCTTGGAAAAAATGTTTAATGACATTTCGTCAATACACATCACACAATGCCTCGCTTCTTTACTCATCAATTCAACTTTTCTTCCTATTACCATAAAAAGAAAGTAATTCAACCCCACTGTTATGTTCCATTTACTGGTTAATCTGCATGGAGTTGCAGATAAAAATCTATAAACTTAAGGACCGAGAAAATATATAGTCAACGCAAACTGTATAAATTCATTTGTATATCTGAAACCATTTACTTTTACTTGATAATTTCTGCTGCATTGTAAACAGATTTACCGTGGCTTCATTGAAATGGCTTTCACAAAATGTATTAAAATCTGCATCAGAAATTGGATTTTCTTTCTCTGTCACAGTAGAAACCTTCCCTTCCGCTCTCTTTAGAACACCTTTTAAATACTGAATCTCAGTTTTTAATTTGCACTTCCTGGGACTTGTAGCTAACAGGCTTTGCGGTGTTTGCACATAAATGCTAGCTAAACATAAGAAATATAATTTAATAATATTATATAAAACATCAAAAACTGTTATTACCTGTATGAGTTTCAGTATGTTGATCGGTAATCATATTAACATCTTTACTTGTGCCTGGTAGGGGATTATCTTTTAACACAGGTGTAACATCTGTACATTCTGTAAACTAGAATCATCATATAAAAAAAAAAGGTGTATGTGATTTTGGTTGTTAGAAAAATCACAAAGGCATCAAAATTAAATAAATATAGCAAAGCTAGTTGCAATCAAGGCATTTGT
This sequence comes from Amphimallon solstitiale, assembly GCA_963170755.1. Taxonomy (NCBI): domain Eukaryota; kingdom Metazoa; phylum Arthropoda; class Insecta; order Coleoptera; family Scarabaeidae; genus Amphimallon; species Amphimallon solstitiale. The sequence continues at coordinate 28,032,143 of OY720680.1, forward strand.
AATTAATTTGATATAATCATCCTTTAAAAGCATTTCTAATTAATAAAAAGATTAATTTCAAAAAACAAATAGATGATTTTATAAGTTTATCTATCCTTGGGCTTACCTGTAAGAAATAAAGTGGGCACCGCAGTAATTTCTAGCCTGTTCTTCACTACATTTTTGAAGTAACACTCTTCAAAATGAATGCTACAAACTTTGGCATTTTTCTTTACAGAACTTGTTTCTCCAATTCAAGCATTCCATTCCTTACGCCTAGTGCAGAAAAAATTATTAATCATATGCAACTATTATTATATACAAGTATGCTTGAATGATGTAGCAATTTAACCATTAATAATTTACGTCAATATTTGTCTTATATTTTACAATAACTTTTTATAAATTCTATAATCCTTTATGTCGTACTTATGTTCATGTATATCTGAATGTTTATTTGAATTTTGCGCTTACCTTATTTCCTCAGATGAAATATTAAAAGAACTAATGTCTTTTATGTCCTTTGAATACGCACTTTTACATTGCGGTACACAACACTTTATACTCATTGTGCTCAATTAATTTAACGCACTAAATGAAACAAATCCTTCGCAATTATACACATAAACCTGATTCACTTTAAAAATGGTTGGTTATGTTCAAACGTTCAAAGATCTGTTGGCAAACAAGATATAAACAAGTCTAATTCTGTTTCTTACCGTCACTGCGACACTGCGCAATACAATGCGCAACAAACTACTTGGTCTCAATAAATTTTGCGAGTGCAACTACTGGAAAGGTTTATACTGTGCCCAGGTCGTGCGGGTAAATAAAGAACGATTATGGCATTTCAGTCGCATACATAGTCAGCCAATGGATGTACATGTAATTACCTAAGTATCACACGCTTCGTAAATACATATTTACCAAATAAGAATTCAAAATACTTCTGCGAATTTTATTATACTACGTATACAACGGCCCTTGATAGTCTTCTTAACCTGGAGCAGTGTTATGGGAGAGCAAGAATCACAATGGCAATTATCAAAAAGAAGCAATTTCAATAAAACAATTAGACGTTATTATTTCTCACTTAGACAAGGCATTTCAAATTGAGATGAAATAAAGTTGTTAAAATACAAAAAACGTAAATCAAACCGGTGAAGCGGCTGTTACACGTGGATTAGTTTCAAGCCGATAGGTATATAAAAATTCGATTTTGACAAAACATTTAGTTGCAGGTTTGCAGTTTTAAAAACAAAAAACGTAAATTCAAAAAATTAATTGTCAATGAGACGTTAGAAACTTCCAATGTCCCCACTAAACTATTATAACAGACACGAGTATGCTTGCTCGTATAAATAAATCGATACACAAAATAGAGGAGCCGAAAATTATTTGACATAGTGTTTGACATAGGTGTGAGTAATAAGTTGCATACGCATCTTATACAATTTAGGAGAGCAATCGCATATAAATATCTTCTATAAAACATATCTATGATTTTAAAGAAATCCCAAATATTCCTTGTTTATTTTAAAAGACTTGGGGTAGCCATTGTAGAAGATACAACCAAAAGCTTGCGTTCTTCCAGAAAAATGAATTAACTGTTAATTCTGCGAAAATTTTTAGTCAAAAGCATTATAAATACATAAAGTAATCTTGAGCATCAAGAAAAGTCAGCAAATGCATTTAAAACCGCTGAAAAAGTAAATTACAAAATTTGTAATTTCAGACACCTTCACCCTATATAATTCTTGTAAAAGTTTAAAAGAAGTTTAATTTGATAAAATTTCTAAACAGTAAAAGATATATTGTCAAATAAACTCTCTATACATATACTTTCCTCAAGTTAATTTATACAAGGGTAGTAATTCAATATTTTTTCAATTATTAATTATTTTGTTAGTTTTATTATTAGTTCATTTAAGTATATATTTTTGTGTTCGATATTACTTGCCAACAGAATTTACTATGATTTACATAACCAGGTAAATAAAGAATACCCCTTTCCCTTAAAAATTACTTAACGAACAGTTAAATAATTTTGATTTCACGTCATGTTTTATAAAAGCATATACATACTTGTATTTATTTTAACCAACTACAATGATGCGGTAAATTCAAATAGTATTTAAAATTATTCTTGGATTGATTCGGTCTTTGATTAATGAAGATCCATAATATTAATTACTAAATGACAGCAACTGGTAGATTTTCACTATTTAATATTTAAAACATAAATACGACAATTGACATTAGCACACATTAAAAGTCACATTGTATATGTACACTGAATATAATGTAAGACACAAAACGCCTCCTCAATATGTTAATGTAAGTCAATTTCAATAAAAAGCAAACTATATAATTACATTCTAATTTGCTCATATATTCAATTGCATGTAATGATTTTCTAAGAATTTTTTTGTCAATTGCAGAGCTCTTAGTTTTTAGCTAAATTAGATAAACTACTATCAAATTAAACGCTCGCACACATACTATTGAGTTAGTGATAAGCGTTTATTATTACCATCGTATTATTATAATTCTACGACCAGTGACAATGGCGCCGTTTGTTCGTTAGAACGCCAAACATAACAAAAAATACTTAAACAGAAGTTTACTAGTGTATTCTTTCCCGAACAAAAGTAAGTAACTTAATATATTTAGTGATTAATTACGAAAATTGCATAAAATGTACAAAATTGTTCAAAACTTAATAAAATATTCCAATATTGAATGTCGTTCAGCACCATCGAGGGCGCATTTTAAAAATATTTTATTTCATACAGGCTGTTTAAGAAGGCAGTCTCAGATTAAAGTTATATATTTTGGAATGAAACACACTCTATTGCTGTATAATAATTGCTAAAAAGGTTCGTCCTTGATTCGCTTACTTCGATATGATGCATCACGCATTCCAAATTGACAGTTTTACTACAAACAATTCATAATTTGATTGGTTTATGTATGCCAATTTGTACGAGGAAGAACAATATTTGATATTTTAAAACAACATATTAAAAAACTTTCTGCTAATATGAACTTTTTGTTGATATATATTTGGTACTGTTTTATATGCAGAAACGCCTCTTTTAAATTATATATATGATTAATACAATGTAATTCAGCTTTAACAAAAAACAAACTCGTATTACAAAATCATAAATCGTTCAGATATTCAAGTGCATGCAGTAATTTCCAAACTCTTGTGTTCAAATTATAGCATTGTTGTTTTTTGGCTCAATTAAAAATAATTTACTATCAAATTAAACACTCGAAGATATAAAATAGTATTAGTAATAAGCGTCTGTTACTAAAATTGCATTGATTTCATCCTACGACTAATGAGAAATTATGGTTTGTTCGTCAGACCGCAAAATATATTTATACTGAAATTTCTTTGGATTATTAAAATTGATCATCATCTATATTCTTCCTAAATAAAAGTAAGTTTAGTGATAAATTGTTAAAGTGTATACGAGATTATTCAAATTAAATTAATGTATTTTTGAGAACTCAATCAACAAGTAAACCAAATGTATATTTGTATTCGTTTTATTAATAAAATAAAAGTATTTAAAACTCAATTTGAAACAATTTTTGTACAAGCAATTCGGAATGCACATACAGCATGTGTAAAAACATACTGGGGATAAGATATATGTATACTATGCATACCGGCAACAACGCCCAGGTCGTGCGGGTAAGTAAAGTACGATTATATATATAATTATTTGAATTATAAATTACGAAATATTTGTTTTGGTTTTCACAATACCCTTCCGAACAGTTTTATAATCATCCATAATTTCGTTGTATACGCAATATAATAAGTATTTTGAATTCTTATTTAGTAAATATGTATTTACGAAGCGTGTCATGCTTAGATAAATACATGTACATCCATCGGCTGACACTATGCGACTGAAATGCTATAATCGTTCTTTACTTACACGAACGACCTGTGCGTCGTTGCCGGTATGCATATTATATATATATATCCTATCCCCAATATGTTTTTACACATGCTGTATATACGTATAGAAACTATATCTATCTTTTACAGATGTTTCACATTACGGGCGGCTCGACTGAAATCGTAAATGGAACATGGATTTGGGAACCACTGGAAATACTAAGGACATATCAAATAATACATTTAGTTTGGGGAATTATCACTTTCTCTCTTAACAGCTTCTTGTTTTACATAGTATTTAAAAATACTCTACACAAACAGAATTTCCACTTTGTCGTCTTAAATTTGACAATAGCCAACTTAGCACAAATTATTGTTTTATTTTACTATACCTGTGTGCCTGAAATATATACTTTAAACGTTTCAGTGCTAATATTTGTTCCTGTAGGTGCACTTGTCAGATTAATGCCAATGTTATTTGCTACATTATTAATATTTGATAAGTATATATTATCGAAAAATTTTTGTCGAATGTCAATTTATTGCATTTGGGGAATGTTCACATGCCTGGGGATAATCTGTATAATTTTCGGATCTTTTCGTTGGCATTCTTTGTCGTTTGTGAGAGATATATATTTTTATGGAAATCCGACATTAATCCTTATTTCTGTAATAAAATGGATCTGTTATTGTATTCGAGGTTCGGATGAAAAAACGTACACAATAAGATTAATTTTGTCGGGAATTTACGTACTTACGTCTACTATTGAATGGTTATATACACAACACTATCTTTTTGAAATATTACGAGGAGTGACTTGGATATTTCTGGTAATTTTATTTTATGGTAAAGGCCTCTTTATCATGATAATATTAGTTATTTTTGATGCACAAATTAAAATGTACTTTTATCAATTACTTGGCAAGGACACTTATTACTTCAATATAAAATTTTCTGGAAGCAAGTCCAATATTACATCGACATTAGAGCCAATCAAGTCCGTACCTGAACACCAAGAAAAATTAATTACAGAAGATATCGACGTAGTATTGGAAATAGAAATACTCGACAAGCCATCAAGCACATAAGCAGAGACACACATATTTGATTTTGTGCTTACTTTATATATTAATATTATTGTGGTTTACTTTTAGGCAATCTATTGAGACACGTTTACTTTTTAGTGTTCCGAATCTAAAGTAGAATTGACACAAGTGGAAACAGTACGATAGCTAACTTTCTGTCACAATTTATTATACATAGCGTGTAGCTATTATTGAAAAGGTTTAAATAATAATATAACACTCACAAAATGTACGAGGGGAGTTTTTTTATGTTATCTACGAAAATATTTTATCTTCTCGAAGTTTGCTTCGAATCACATAACATTTGTTACTTTAATATTCATTTAAACTAGAGAAAATGAGTGAATTAAAACTTGAACACAGAACTGTCATGTAATTTCTATCAAAAAAATTTTGGTTGTGCTTAAGACCACACGGCAGAAGTGAAAACTTCATCAAGGCGAGGTTAATAATACCAAATACAACTTTTTTTTTCGTTCTATATTCATTTACATTTACATTTTCCATTTTCGTTCTATATTACATTTAAAAAATATATATTTATTATTATTGTGTATACATTATTCTAGTACATTACGCTTGGTCTGATCAAGTTTTCACTTCAAAAATTCATACGTACGCATGTATATACAAATATTATAATTCTCATACCAGTAGTGGTCTAATGGTAACGTGCCGGCCTTATACCCGGGCGGTTCGGGTTCACATCTGCACGCGGACAAGAATTTTTCAGTAAAAAAAATACAATATTTCGCGTATTTATTCTAAATTTCAAATTAATTGAAATTAAATATCGCTAGTTAGTGTTTTAATACAAAGTCGAGCGCGACTCCGACTTTACCCGAACGAGCGTGACGGCTCAGTCTCTTTCAGTGCCCAACAATCAATGTATCAACGCGCCCATAGTAGTTTTCACTCAAAAAAGCGAGAATAATCCGCCGAAGAATATTCACGAGAGAATGGCGAGACTGTATGGAGAAAACAGTCCTCCGTTCTATTTCCATCGAGTCAAATTTTGGTGCAAGCTGTTCAAATGGGGTAGACTCGGGTAGAGGATCCACTTGTGTTGACACAAAGCGTGGAAGACGTCTAGAAGCACAAACTGAAGAAATCATCAACATAGTTGAAGATTTGGTGTTGACTGAATGCCGATTAAACGTTTCGGTTATTGCTAGAGAAGTAGGAATATCAGAAACGAGTGTTTTTAAAATTCTACTCGATGATTTGGAAGTGAGCAAAGTGTGGGCACAAGGATTCCTTGGCTTTTAAGTCGCGAACAAAAACAGTGTAGATGACATATTTGTGAAGAGAATTAGATTCTTTTTTTCAAGACGACTCCTTAAATAGAATTGTAACTGGGGATGAAATTTTGGTACACTACTGGACCCCCACAAAGCAAGTGTCCATGCAATGAGTTCATAAGCGCTTTCCACCGCCCAAGAAAGAAAAACGCAAATTTTTGCGGGAAAAGTGATGGCCACAGTTTTTTGGGCGCGGAAAAGATTCCCTTAATTGAGCATATTCCAAAAGGGACTACATTAACGGGAAATGTCTACTATGATAACATTAAGAAATTGAAGACCGCTATAAGCAAAAAAAAAGACCACACAATTTTGCTCAGAAGGCTCCCCTTTCGGCACGACAACTGTAGGGTTCATAAGGCACGAATTGTTAAAGCATTAATCTAAGAATGCGGCTTTATGGAATTACAACATTCATCCTACGTTCCCCTCTTCGCCCGCTTCGAATATTATCTTTTTCCAAATCTCAAAAAACACTTGAGAGGACTCGATTTTTATGAGTGAAGTCGTGGAAAATGCTCTGGGATCGTATTTTATGGAAATACCAAAAGATTTCTTTTTCGAAAAAATAGCGTTATTAAAGAAACGTTGGAATGAGTATGTTACTGTTAATGGTTCTTAAGTTAAAAAAAAAATTGTTCGTTTTTTCATTTTATTCATAGCTAGGTAGATAACATTGAAAACTCACGTAGTATTATTATATTTCATAATTTAAAAGACAGGAGAGAACATAACGTACATAAAAATAACCCATAGAGACTAGGTGCAGTCATCTCAACAAAAAGGTTGCCAATCTACAGGAGCCGAGCGCATAGAACGGACTTTAACTTGAACGCATAGGCATCATATTCAGCAATAAGTTGATAACTCAAAGACACATGTAAGTCATGTTACAAACGCACACAATAACCCGCTTGTTAAATTACTATCAAATACATAAAGAACAAACAATCTGTGTGCTCCAATACCAAGTATGAAATGTTTAAATAAAAATACGAAATACAATTTTGTGTGTGTATATAAATTTCTCTTGAAATACTGAGTTATCAAATTATAGTGGGGTAAAAAATATAAAAGTTGTTTTATTTATTTGTAATATGGAATATCACAAAGTAACGGCTTCCACTATTAATTTTTATATATGTATACAGGGTCAGTTTTTTTCAATGTTTAGTATCAGGTTGTCGGAAACTACAACAGACAGAGATTTGGTAGAATGCGAAAAGAATTGCAGTTTTAATTTTATTAATTACTTTTGTTTGTTGGAAAAAGTGGCTTACCGGATATTTTCCAAAAAAATATTTTTTTGTTATTTGTAAGTGTTCGATTTAGAAGAAATGTGAAAAAGAAATAGTAGTAGGAAATTATATGGTAAATAATACACTTTAACACAATTTTATATTCTAGCTTTATTTTTTGAGTTATGACACGAACTTGTGTTTTTTCTAAAGCAACCATAGTAGGTCATGACTTTATAAAAAAGGTGTTTTCTCAACGTTTCACATGATGTGGTACTTGATATAATCATTTTGATAAATAAATAAATTATGGCCATTTTCTTATGCTATACCCTGTCTCAGAATAAGAAGGAGTGATTCAAATATCTCGCCAAAACATGGAACACATAGCTTAAAATTTAGTAGACAATTTGATATGACATCATGACAATTGAGGTTAGAAGAAATGTATTAATTCTAACTAAGGATTTATCTGTTTTGTGTTTCATTTACTGCTTTCGTTAAAATAGATGGATGTGCCGCTTTTCATTCTACCAGTCGAAGCAGCAATACGAGTGGACGGCAATTGGAAACAGGAGAGTAAAGTTATAAACACAAGTAGGTGCATAGATCCATAATTTGATGAATACAAATCTCTTAACATTCAAATCTGTTCATTCTAGTATTACAAAAAAAAAATTAGAAGAATCTATGGATAAAGATATAGGCCCAATTTACAAATGAAAGCATAGACTTTGTTCTGAGCGTTTTGAGGAGGGTTGCCGTTATAAATATATAATTACTGCACATTTTAGTGAATGTGCTATATCAACATGAAAATTGTGAATCAAGTCTATTTATTATTAAATATTTGTATCAGAGAGCAAGAATGAATCAAACCTTTTATCTTTTATCAAAATGTCCTCAAGAACTTGCAGAAAAGGTTTTGCTTATTAGTTTCTATTTTAAATATCAATAAAGAACTTATATAGATAAATCATTCGTATTACTGCTACAAACCTTGAAGAGGTACATTCAAGCAACTAGTCTTGGAAATGTGAATCTTACATACAACAGTAATAAATAGAAAAATTTACATCGGCTGAAGTTGTTTACACGAACTGCAAAAATAATTACATACTTATACCTACACATTACTAATTATTATTCCCTATTAAAATTTATTTATTATGAAGATATATAAAGTATAACAAATATTTATTCTACGATATATTGGAAATTAACATTAATTTAGTGTTCATATCATGTTGAAAAGATTAAAAATTTACATGGTCCGCACAATTTTTCCAAATACTTATTGTAACATATGTAATTGCTTCTGTCAAAAGTTCTCATTGCAATTGATATTCTGAAAGGGGATTCTTTTGAAGCAACTTCATCTTATGTATCAATTCAGATCCTATATGAAGTATCTTAATTGCCTATCTTTATCGGTATGACTATTTAATCCTACAGGTTTTCAACAAAGCTTGTCGTGCACTCATATACTTGTGGCAATCCAAACTTTTTCCAATACTCTCCACCAGATATTTTCACCTATTTCTATTAGTAGAGGTTTCTTTACGTTTGACATACCTGAAATATAACATGTATATGAACATGTGGTAATATAATTAGTATTTAATTAACACTTACTTGAAATTAATTAGTCAATTCTAGAATATGTGAGAGTTGTCCAGTTAATTTATGGTGTGAACTCATCTATAGTTATTTTTGCAATGATATTAATTGTTGAATGTTTGATTTTTGCACTGACGCACAGTATTTTTGACAGATTCATCAAATTCAAAGTTTCAAATGCATGATCACTTGTTCCTTAGGTCTTAAGCCATCTGATCAACACATGCCCATGTTGTATATAAAAGTACGGATTTTATTTAATAACACAATAAAGTATAATAAACCAAAGTAAAAATGTAAGAGACTAGGTTATGGCTTGGCTATAAACATAAAATGACGTTTTGACAAACTTATTTTCCCATGTTAAACTTGCCTATGCAAGAACTAATGAAATACTTTAAAAATATGCGCCATTTTGGCGCGATATTTGAATCACTCCTGCTTATTCTGAGACAAGGTATAATAATAGTAAATAGACTGAACTATATAATTTACTATATAATTTCCTAAAACATTTTCCTTTACACATTTCTTCTAAATCGCGCGATATAACAAAAAAACATTTTTGTAAAATATCTATGCACTTTTTCCAAAAAACAAAACGCTAATTAATCAGCGCTATTAAAACTGCAATTCTTTCCCCATTTAATCTGGTGTAGTTTCCGAGAACCCCATACTAAACATCAGAGAATACTGACCCTGTATACAAGGTGTTCACACTTAAACCCGCACCATTGGTAACTCCGTTATTATTGGAGCTACGAATTCGTCCAAATTAGCAAACTAGTAGGATTTTTCCTGGCGGTTACGACGATAAAAACAAAAAACAATTGAACGTCGCGTTTTTCAGATATTTGACAAAATGTAATTTTTTAAATGGACACCCTATATATTTTTATGCGGTTGAATAAAAAATTTAGTTCTGAATAAAAATGTTTAAATACATTATCTTAAAAAAATTGAAAATAAAAAAGTTATCACGCGATTTCTTTAAAGGGGCATATTCCCGAGATAATCAGAAAAGTACCCATTTTAAAATGGGACAGTATAATTTAAAATTCCACTCAGAAAAAAAGGAAAAGAGAAAATGAAATTAGCCTACATTACAATAGTTGTTACAATTTTGATCAAATATTCACCAATAAAAAAAACAATATTCAATAACAATCCGTCAAATTAATCTGTCAGTGTTTTAAAATTCGCATTGTTATTTTGCTGTTTTCTTCTTGTTTTCTTCTAATAAAAATGGTTTTCACACATGAGGAAAAATGTGATATTATGGAAGCTTACATATTTCAGAGAAAAAACACTATTAGAGCTCGCGAACATTATAGTGCAATGTTTCCCGAGCGCGCGATTCCTCAAAGAAGATATTTCTTGGAATTATACAGACAATTTCGGCGAAACGAAGAGGTTTTCAAGAAGAATAGAACGAAGAAGCAATTTGTGGTTAGTGAGGAAGTAGAGATAAATGTACTGGGATATTTTGAGGCGTATCCTACCAATTCAATTAGAGAATTGGCAAGAGAAATAGACCTTTCATTGGGAACGATTCATAAAATTTTGAAAAAATATAATTTTGAGCCATACAAATATCGGCCAGTACAAACTTTGCATCTTAATGATGATATAAGAAGAATGGAATTTTGTGAATGGTTCCTACATAAATGTGAAGAAGATACAAATTTTCCTCGATATGTTTTATGGTCGGATGAGAGTAACTTCTCTAATAAGGGAATATTTAATCGAAAAAACTATCATTTTTGGAGTCAGGAAAATCCTTTTTTGACTCATCCCACTAATCCACAACATCGGTTCAGCCTTAATGTTTGGTGTGGTATGATTGGATCTAAAATTGTGGGTCCTTTTTTTTACCGCGGCTCATTAACGGGAGAGAGATATGAGGACTTTATGTCTCATGTATTGGAAGATTTCGTGGACAACGTGAACTTGATGGATAGGCCGCGGATATACTTCCAACAAGACGGTGCACCGGCTCATAATCACCATATCATTAACGCATTACTGGAGAGACTGTTTGGACCCCGTTGGATTGGAACTCATGGACCAGTTCTGTGGCCCCCACGCTCACTGTCCCATTTTAAAATGGGTACTTTTCTGATTATCTCGGGAATATGCCCCTTTAAAGAAATCGCGTGATAACTTTTTTATTTTCAATTTTTTTAAGATAATGTATTTAAACATTTTTATTCAGAACTAAATTTTTTATTCAACCGCATAAAAATATATAGTGTGTTCCATTTAAAAAATTACATTTTGTCAAATATCTGAAAAACGCGACGTTCAATTGTTTTTTTGTTTTCATCGTCGTAACCGCCAGGAAAAATCCTATTAGTTTGCTAATTTGGACGAATTCGTAGCTCCAATAATAACGGAGTTACCAATGGTGCGGGTTTAAGTGTGAACACCCTGTATATATATACATATATAAAGTATAGAATTTCATGGGGTAACTCCGCTCAAAATGCAACTGCGGACACGTGTTTCGAACTACTTGGTTCTCGTCAGCGCAGTGTAGCCAAGGAATAGGATGGGATAACCTTGGAGCTGAAAAACATCAATCAGGGACATACACAAGGGACAGCCTACCAATTGAGGCTTCAGCTAGAGTGTCCTCGATACTGAGAATGAATCTAACGTCGCCGCGAGGTGGACAATGTCTACCTCGCTTGACACCATTTTTCTACAATTATAATTTAAGATTATTTTTAAAATCCGCGCGCTAAATGTGTCATCAAACATAACCTCAATTGCTGTGCATTAAATTTGTAAGTTTGTCTCGGTCAGTAACAGTTTTGTGATGGCCCGAAAATATCTTACCAGGCCAGAGTTAGAGGCTATAGCTAACGAAAGCGACTTTTTCGATGATATTGACGACGAAAATTTGTCTGAAAACGAAAATCAAGTGTTGGAAGATATTCCGTCGGATGATGAAAGTTCAAATTCAAGTGATTCAGCTGAGGATGATGGTAACACAAGTGATACCTTGCAAGCGAGAGATGGTACAATATGGAGCAAAATCAAACCTAGATTGAGCAGACGACCCTCTAGAAATATCCTTTGCGAAAAGCCTGGCAGGACTGCCTACGGTGAGAACTTCACAACAGCAGCAGAAGCTTTCCATCTATTCATGTCTGATGAAATTGTGGATGTCGTCATTCAAGAAACAAATAGAAGGGCTTACACAATTTTAGGAGACGATTGGAAGCCCGTCGACAAGGTAGAAATAAATGCTTTCTTTGGGTTACTTATTCTTGCTGGCTCCTTCAAAGCAAATCGCGAGCCAATATTAGAATTTTGGAGTACTAAATATCCATCGTTTCAAAGACCAATTTTTTGTGCCACAATGTCTCGCAACAGAATGAAATCTTTACTTAGATTCATACGGTTTGACGATTTAGCAACCCGACCAGAGAGACGTGAAGTTGATAAATTGGCAGCTATTCGTTATATTCATGACACTTTTGCTTCAAACTGCAAGAAGTCTTACACTCCTAATGCTGGAGTTTGTATCGATGAGCAGCTAGTACCTTTTAGAGGAAGGTGTCCGTTCAGAGTATATATCAAATCAAAACCTGATAAGTATGGTGTCAAAGTTTGGGCCCTGTGCGATTCAACAAATTCATATTGCTGGAATCTACAAGTGTACACAGGAATGACAAACAACACACCAGAAAAAGAGCAGGGTATAAACATAAATATACTTACAAGCCGCTAATATTGTATAATAATTTTTTTTTTAGGTAAAAGAGTCGTTTTAGATTTAGTAAATGGATTGGGCAACGGATATGGCGTAACCACGGATAATTTCTTTACATCGCTGCAGCTATCACAGGAGCTTCTGGACCAGAACAAAACTCTAACAGGAACAATAAGGAAAAATCGCAAAGAGATACCGAAGGAATTTATTCCCTCAAAAACTCGTCCAGAACATTCTAGTGAAATTCTGTACACTAAAGATGCAATTCTAGTTTCTTATGTACCAAAAAAGAACAGAAGTGTTCTGTTGCTAAGCACACAACATTATGAATTGAATGTGTCAGGTGAACAGACAGCTTATAAACCTCAAGTTATTCTCGACTACAATGACCAAAAGGGGGCGGTTGATACCCTAGATAAAATGGTCAAGGAATATTCCTGCCATCGTAATACAAAACGATGGCCGTTAGTTTTATTTTTCAATTTTATTGACATTGCAGGAATAAATGCTTTTGTGCTGTATGTTGATAAATACCGTGACTACGAAATAGGAAAGTCATTCAGAAGGAGGCTGTTTCTCCAAAAATTAGGCCTTGAGTTAGTTACACCTCTCATAAAATTACGATCGCTTCAAGGATTACACAAACATGTCCAAATAGGTGCTTGAAACTGACGAAACTGCAGGATGCGAAGTCCAAGCATCTGATGAAGAGCAAAATGTGAGGCAAATTCAACCCAAGCGTGGCAGGTACAAAATGTGTAGCCGTACTTCAGATCGAAAAACATCGACTAGATGCGACAATTGCAGATATTTTGTGTGCCAAGTGCATTCTGTCACCAAAAAAAACATAATATGCAATAACTGTAGGATTAAAAACTGATTCACCCATAATTTTTTGATTAGAATTTTTCATTTTCCATTTCGAAGAATTTTTTTTTTGTTGATTATTATTTTATGTAATTTTGTAATATTATTAATAAAACATTCTAAAAACATAAACCATCAAAAGTTTCTTATTTGAATAAATTTTAGCTATAAAATAAATGGGGTTAATTTTGACCCCGCTTGGTCGCCTACGCCAGAAAAAAAGGTTGGTCATCCGAAGGTTAAATGATAACGAGTGTTTTGTTGTCGATACACTTTCCGTTTTGCATTCGAATATGACTGGAAACTTGATTCGTCAGAAAAAAAAACACTCTATTCCAGAAATCCGTGTTTTTGGTCGAGGTGGGTTTCTGCAAATCTGAGGCTTTCTTCATTTCGTCCTCATTTAATTTTGGTTTTATAGCGGCAACATAATTTCCAAAATTTACTTCTACCAATCTGTTGTGAGCTGTGCTTACACTTCCACAAAATCCTGTTACCTGAACGGCTCTGCGAGAGGCCTATTTTCTTGTTCATTGGTTCTTTTAAGTCATTCGAAAACTTTATTCTACAATTATTTTGCTCACCTACTTGGGATCCATGCTTTCAACAATGTACAATTGTAGCCTAGCGTTTCACGAAAGACAATGTCCAAATTATGTATTCTAACGATGCGACTTTCAAAATCACCTTACTGGTGAATATTTGGTATCTACAAACTCTGGGAATTATAGTGCAATAATTCAAATTAAAAAATTAAAAGGAGCTTTTTGGTTTTAGAATTAAATGTATCCTTTCATTAATTACTTTTTGTCAGATTACGAATAAAAACAGAAATATTTCCTATCTTTTACAGAAATTATGGTGGACGAGTTTGAAGATATCGAAATTGTAAATGGAACTTGGACTTTGGAACCACAGCATACACTAAAAGCATATCAGATAATACATCTAGTTTGGGCAATTTTTAATATATTTCCTAACAGCTTATTGCTTTATTTAATATTCAAAAATAAACTACACCGAAGTAATTTTTACTTTGTCATCTTAAATGTTACAGTAGCCAATCTTATTCTAATTATTCTAGTGTTTTACATTGGTGGGGTACCTGAAACATACGCTTTGGCAGTTTTAATACTCATATTTAGTTTGGTAGATGCACTTTTAAGACTAATTCCAACAATAATTGCTACGTTCTTTATATTTGATAATTACATATTATCGGAAAAATTTTGTCGCATTTCAATTTTTGCCATTTGGGGAACAACGACCTCCCTCGTAATAATTTGTACAATTTTTTTATTTCTTGATATTTGGGAAGTTTACTATTTTTCATATATCACTTTTTTTGGAAAGCCCGCATCAGTGTTAATCTATATAATAAAATGGATTACTTATTGCATTCGAGGTTCTGTTGAAAAAACTTCTAAAATAAGGTTCACACTCTCAGGAATTATCATAGTCACCTGCAATATTCAATGGTATTACAGTTTTATCTATCATCTAAGATCTTTTAGTGCTGTGATTGGGATTTTCTTAGTTATATTATTTTATGGTAACGGACTCTTTAACTTGATAATATTAGTTATTTACGATCCTCAAATTAAAACATATTTTTGCCAATTTTTTGGTAAAGACATACATTACTTTAATGTACAGTTTTTTGGAATTAAGGCCAATAGTACATCGACAATCGAATCAAGTAATTCAAAACTAGATCATGAGAAGGAAGCAATCCTGGAGACTAACGAGCAATCGACTGTGTCGTTTCTTCCATAACAATTGTACATGCAAATTTAAATAAGGACATTATAATTGTTTGTTTAATCTAAAATCTGTTAAAATGGGACTTGCTGATATTCAAGTTTTTCAATCAAAGCTGAAAAATTACTAAATGTTTTATCAAACCCATTCCCTATTATATGATATGAGGCTAGAAGAAAGTAATAAGCATTGGTGGGAGAGCTCGTAATCGTCCAATAAAATAATGTCTTACAAGCCTTCAAAATACATAATAAATGAGCAAATTTAATCCCAAGTCAGAAGGAGGTACTTATTATATATTATTATATAATTTAGTGAGAGAATTTGGATACAGTGATTTCAGCACGATTGATATCGCTCCTAGACATAAGTTTAAATAGGCTTCTTTTATAATAATATATTTTGAAATTCATGGTAGCACTTTGTGTACAGATAATAGACAATATTTATAAACACATGTATTAGTTAAATAAGTTTGTATGTGTATAAAATGTAATCTACATATTTATTATGTAAACTTGTATTATGTTCACTTTTAGAATGTGGCAATTAGCAGTATTACCTATCTCATACTAAAGAAATTTAGGACACAGAAAAAGCTGGGAGAAATTCAGAATAAAATAACGTACCTTCTTAAAGTGTAGGATTATTATCCCAAACTGAACTATGAAAGTTTTCTACTTGTACAAAAGAATTATGTATATTATATTTTTGCCAAAGTCAAACATATTTAATATGGTGACACTCGATTTGTTAAATAATAATTATAAGAAAATCATGTTGGCATACTAGCACCATAAACTTATTGGTTTATTGGAAAAATCAGCGTCCGTAAAAACTGCAAGAAAGTCTTATAATTGTATTCTAAGAAAACCATTTATAGATAAGCATTTGGAAAAAACGCAAACATTTAAAGCAGGACAATAGCACTTAAATTTATTTTCTATAGAAATTATCAAAACTACAATTTAGTACCTACATAACTAAGTTTTATAAAGGCAATTGCAAACCCACAAAATCTTCCTATTTATATATCAAGATTTTATTCATAAATTGTGTACACGAGGGACACTCTATAGTTCGCGGAATCGAGACCTCCTTGCATTGCCAGCGTTCTACAATTGTCATATTCGTTAAATTTGACGTTTTCCACCTTTAATTCAGTTGACAGTTCGCTATCAAACCTAGCAGTTTCGTTTCAATAAAATTTAACAAAGCAATAATAATTGTGTGAAAAATTAAAATTTCGAATCGTGATTTTCGATACGGTTTGTCAGCACAGGAATGTGTGGAAAACTTAATTCGTTATTTGGGGATGAAGCACTATCCAAAACTATGGTTTACAAATGGTTCGCAGAATTTAAGCGTGGAAGATTAACGTTTGATGACAATCTTCGTGAATGTCGTCCATGCTCTGTTGTTGTGAAGAACATCGATGCTGTTCGTGAAATGATTTTAAAAGTTCGGCATGTGACATATAGGGAGATAGAGGCATCTTAGGCATTGCGGCGAAAAAAAACATACGATTTTACAATATCAGTTACATGTCAGGAAGCTGTGTAGTCGATGGATCCCACACAATCTCAAAGACGCGCACACACAGCCCGACAAACTATCGAGCTTTTGACCAGTCACAACATCAAATTAATGACCCATTGCCTATATTCTCCTGATTTATCGCCCAATGACTTCTTCTTAATACGACACATCAAAAATAAAATGCGTGGCGAGCGTTTCTCATCGCCTGAAGAGGCCGTTGAGACATTTAAGTCACTTGTTTTGGATGTACCTCGTTCAGAGTGGAAAAAGTGTTTTGAAGATTGGTTCCATCGAATGCAAAAGTGTATAGATGTGGAAGGAGAATATTTTGAGAAGCAATAAAGCGCTATAAAAGTTCATGCGTGTTTTATTTTATATTTTCCGCGAATTTTAGCAATGGCCCTCGTATTATTGTACATTTAGAATAATTAAGAGCTTATGTAGCCTAAGCAGTTTTTCTACAGTAACTCAAAGAAGCAGTTTCAAACCTACTACTTTAATTTAATGTTATTTCGATAACCATAGTATCTGTAATTTTTTAAGTACAATAAATATATCAAAAAAATTATTATTAAACAAAAAAGCACAATTTATAT
Source organism: Amphimallon solstitiale (assembly GCA_963170755.1). Taxonomy (NCBI): domain Eukaryota; kingdom Metazoa; phylum Arthropoda; class Insecta; order Coleoptera; family Scarabaeidae; genus Amphimallon; species Amphimallon solstitiale. The sequence continues at coordinate 28,049,773 of OY720680.1, forward strand.
CGTTTTATTTATATGTTATCACTTCGTTAAAACATCTCAAACATTGCACCAATTAATAGAAGGGTATGGTAATGTGACTTTCTCGTTCCATCCAGCATGGTGAAACTAGTAGCAACATCTGTTGGGCCTGCATGTATCCAGTGAAAGACGCGTAGAAACTCTTATATAGAGCTCCTTCTACTCATCAACATTTTATGGCTAAGCGAAGGCAAGACTGATTAATCACAACGGTGACCATGCATTTCCTCTAGGTTAAGAAAATACCGAAGACTTCGCGAGAATCAATTTTATTGTTGATAACGGCTTTCAGTGTAACTGGAAATAATACATCACACAGAAGACCCGCAGTGAACCGGACAATCGGAACACCCGAACACATCGAGGCAATACAAAAATCAAACGTTGGCAATGATCGAAAATTTGGTTTGCTGTCTCTTCGATATCGTTCTACACTGAGAGAAATTAAATGTTTAGTCAACCAATTTCTAGTCGACTCAATAGTTTTCGCTGCTTCCCGGTGAGCAATGACTTCAGAATTTTGAATCAAAACGTATGGCTTATCATATTGTTTGAAATTGAACTTTAAACGAATGTCTGGCGTTGCTAATACGACACTGTCAATTTATTTGAACAACAATTTTCAGTGTTCGATCAAAAATTGCGAATGATTGAATCTCAGTCAATTAGTAAAAATGTTGAATCAACAATAAAAGCAATAAGAAAATTAAAGTAATTGGTTCATTAGTTTGCTTCTGGTTGTCTGAATAGATTATTTGGTCAGTCAATGTGTAAAAGGTGAAAAGTCTGAAAACTATTCACTGAACAATACCATTTTTCTCAGTGTAGGCGGTTCCAACAGGATATATGTATGTACAATAATTATATTTGCATTTGTAAACTTCAATATGCACAATAAACTCATGTATTGACATATGAACTTTATATTTGATTGTGTTTATAAAGGATCCATTGTACGTAGATTTATTAACAATATAAAGGTATCTACAAGTGAACTTGAAACAAGTCTTACATGAAAATAAATTCAAGTAATATTTTTCCTTTTCCTGAAGAACAACATGTTCATTAAGGCGAATCGGGACGGCCAAGTGTGCGAGAGAGATGTAGATATCGAAAAGTAAATAGCGATTTCTGAAGAAACGGCACAACCGATTTCCAAATTATAAACTGCATACTTCTTAAAATATTGCCTGAAAATTCGCCAACTTTTTTGTTTTTTAATTTTTAGTTTGATGAAGAAAAAAAATTTTTTAGTAATAAAAAAAGAATTAAAAATCATCTCAACCATGTGAACACCAGTTTCTTAATGACAAAACTTTTCTTTTTAATTTCGGCAAATAATAACTCCCGAAACAGGAAAATGCATTTTCCTTTGACAGTCATTAAGCCGTCAGTCCGCTGGATTCTGTTACACACAAACAGTGTACGTGGGACGTACCACTTCATGTATTTGAAGGATAGGTAACAGTCAATGGAAGAGTATGGAAATTTTGAAATCTCCATCCTCTAATTTGCTACTTATCTACACCATTTATAATTGTAATTCAAGAAGCGTAAGTAGATATTCAGGCAGCGTCAATTGTCAGCTGAGTTTCCGAAAAGATCAAATGAAATTCAGATTAGTCAATTGCTATTCAGATATCAAATGTAATTCATAAATCATCAGTTTTAATTTGGAACCCATAATTTTGGCAATGAATAATATGCGAGTAGGACTATAAGTGTTGATTTTATACTGTGTGTTGAAATAAAATGCTGCATAATCTCTTTTTGAATTACATTTGATGATATTTTCTGAATTACAATTGATAAATTCTGAAATACAATTTACTCTATCTGAATTTAAATTGGTTATTCTAATTACAATTCATGTTTTCTGAATTTCCGTTATCTAATCTGAATTACAAGTGTTAATTTCACAATAAAAATGTAATTTCCATGACACCAGTGTCAAATGTCACTTACTTTTAACGCTGGTGGCATTAAATTATATTGTTGACTCTGACAACAAACATTAAGTCCTACTACGAACAATTTTATTAAAAAATTTCTACAATAGCACTAATTCAGAAATTAAAATATATTAATTAAAAAGATGATCGACTCGTGAAAAAAAAACATGGCAACATTACAATTTTGATGACGTAGAACTGGAAGATAAGTCTGTATAAGCGACATTTTCAAATAAATCATAAATTTTATGATCGGCCTGGTGAGTGCTTTTAAATAAAACAAATATCAAGAACTGTTTAATGCTTTTAGTCATAAGTAACATACCTTGAAGTACCCGTTTCATCGTGCACTATATTAATGGTTTCTAAAATATCTTTTCTAGAAAAAAATTGTTATACTTTTTACTAACGTCATTTATTTCTTGAGTACTCACTCAGCGATTTTACGTTTTTTGCATCTATTTTGAGTTTTCCAATTTAGCAAGCACCAGAATTCACCATAACTATTTTTCGATTTGTTGACAATGTGAATTAGCGTTTTTCAACAATGCTGTAACTGAAATATTTACTTTTGCTTTTAATTACATGTTTACGAAGAGGTATCTAATTATCATATCAAAAATTTTGAAAGCTATGTGGGACTACAAAATACAGCATAACTAAAGTTTTTTGAGTGCGAAAAGTATCGTAAAAGAATGTACATATAATATAGAGTCTATTCCAGATATCCAATTATAATGTTTATAATCTTATAGCTATAAATGTTTGTCCACAATAGTTAAATCGAGAATACTGGCAGGTAATCTATATTATTACCTGGAAAATGTTGCATTCGGTACTGAGAATGAATCTACACGAGAATAGTATTTTTTACATTCAGACTTTGGGAAATAACTGGAGCAGATGGAAAGTTCAAATTCGGTTTTGAAACACTACAGTATAGGTCATGACAAAATAATACAAATAATAATAATAATTATAACTAGATATACATTTTTTCCAATAAACCTTTGGTTTTAGAAGAAGCCTTTTTTCATTTTGCGTTTAGGCGTAGATGCTTTTTCCCTTTTGAAGAATATCTATAATCAATTTTCAAATGCTTAGTAGGCACAGGGTAAACACATACAACAGTACTAGGTTTTAGTAACGAAACAAAATAATATCCGAAATTAGAAAGTAAAAAAAAAATGTAACAATTTCAAGAGACACTATGACACAAAATGATGACACTGTGACAATTGAAGAATGATCTGGAAAGAAATATAATCGAGTGGAATTTTTGTTTACAGACATTGTCGTTGAGATTCCCGGAATTGCAAGTTCCACAATCGCACTGTGTTTTGAATATTGTGTTTAGTAGATATAAGAATCAAATTTTTGGGTAAATGGGGTGGCTTGTTTGATTTTTTATCGCCATAAGTGCAAAAAGTCAGTTCTCAGAAAACCAAACTCGGAAAGAATTAGGTACCCGTTCTATTTTAACTAGTATGAACACAGTATCACATTTATTGATTTTTATATTTTTGTTCATAACCCAAGTAAATAATAGTATAATTTATTGAATTGGTGCAGAAAGTACGTAGGTACATACTTGAGCTACTAGGAACCCGTAGCCGCTAAACATTCTTAACAAGCTAGGGCTTTTATTTCTAGGATAATTAACATAATTATTTGTTATATTAATCAGTAACTTTGGACTTTCATAGTCTTTCAAATTAAAACTTATTGTATACATATTTTTGATCATTTCCGAATATAGTTAATTAATATTTTGATTATTTGTTACAAATGTATTATTAACAAAATTTTATAAGGTTTCCTATATAAAAATAACATTACAAATGTGATTTGATTATTTTTCTCGCACACAAACGTTAAATTATGATTAAATTAACCACTTCTCAAACAGAATTATGTTACTGTCATTGCTTGTAACTACGGCTGCATTTATTTCTCTTCAGTTTCTATCTAGTAAAACTAACGTACACTACAACCTATATGCAATAGAAATATTTTGTTAGAATATTTTCTGATTTATGGCTAATTCAACTGACTGATACTTTATTATACCTACATGTAAGTAAATCGAATTATCTATGTATTCCGTCTAATATAGAAATTACCTCTTAACGTAGTGTATTTTATATTACTCCCAAATAAAATAACAAGCATTTTAGCCAACTTAACTTTAAACAGAATTGTTCAAGCAAGACGCTTTTGCTGACCAGAATTTGATTTAAATGAACGCTAAGAGATATAATACTGAATTGAGAAAACATATATTCTTTAGTATTTTATATTCAGGATTAGATGATTGTATATAAAATGCCTAAAGAATATGCCCCAGGTCTTGTAAATGTTATAATATAGGAAGTATGTGTTTGTTATCCTCACAAAACATTCAAATTTTGACCACATTTGCATACTTAAATAGAATATAAATAGAGCAGCAGACAGTTACCGTAAAATATACATACAGACTGATTCAACGATCGAACATTGTAAAGTCATTAACGCTTAATGTATTTAAAAATGCTCACACTTTTCTTGAGAGAATTGCTATTTATTTATTATCCATAAAACCTTGGCACAAATATATATATACCTATATTTGTATGTATATAAATCTTTCAAAACTCTTTGCCGAAGTATACAAGAATATATTAAAAGCAATGAGTTATCTTGGCGCAGCGGCATATATAAAGACAATTAATGATAATAAAAAAATCACAATTTAACACTTTCATGTTGGATTTACACCATTCTATATTTATATTATATTTTTGACATATAGTCAGTATTATTTGTGTTAGATATTCGTTTTAGGTAAACCAAGACCTTCTAATTGACCAAATGAATGCTATACGATAGCTGTACTCCAAATTGTTACATTATCACCTATATATAAAATGTGTTAAATACAATCAATGCCAAATGTATTAATATTGATATACACCATGCAACGTTACCAGAATTGTTAAATTCACCTGCTCTTATATACGTTTTCTTTGCTTTATTTATTTTATGTACTTATCTCTCTTTTTAGTTTTGTTATCTGTATAGACTGTAGATGGGCTTTTTAGAAATACGTTTAACAAACGCTTGTTCATACATTGCATGTAATTTTGTCCTTTAATTGGAGTTATCTCTTGGGCAATAAATAAATAAATAAATAAATAATAAATTTTTCTTTAAATTGTACAATTTACGTCAATATTTGTGTAGTGATATTAAATACATGTCTTTGATAGATCAAGACCGTTCAATAAACTGCAGCTCCACTCTAGATAATAGCGATTGTTCTATGCTTAATATTTTCTCTTTTACACATGTCTCGTTTGCATTATAACTTGTTAGTCAAAGAAACTTTTTAAATGTTCAAGTCATTTATGATTAAAATGACAGATCTTATTTAAATTCGAGAGTTCCATGACAAAATACACAACAATTTTGTATGGCATACATACAAGGAGTGCGAAGCAATACGTATATTCAAAACTTGTTCTAATATATACTGGGTGTTGGCGAAAATTTCAATATAAATATTTTATTTATTTAAAATGAAACACCAAATATTTTTTACAGAATCATATTAAACATTTAACCAATTACTTTTTTTTAATATTTATGGAGCGATAGATAGAAAACATACTCGATGTCGAAAGATATTGAAGGGAGAATGTTAATAGCCTGTCAAACTTGTCGTCAAAGAATATAAACAATTGTTGTTTTATCGACTTTTTTTTAATATTACCCACGGGTATTCAACTACTATGGTCGGTTCATCACGCGGCAATTGTGAAAGCGTCGTTTGACCTGACAATATCCTTCACTATAGGCGCAAGGCACGCGAATCTATGCGGCATTTTATAAAATTTTATAATTACAAACAGGTACCACAAATTACGTAATACTTGTTATTCGTACAATATATACCACATACTTAGCAGTTTACACTACCTTTTTGTCAAGTTTGATTGTAAGAAAAGTACAAAAAAAATAGCATTATTATCTTTATTCTCGGCCAAAAATAAACATCAAATCTTTTATTATTTCACATTTTTCTTGAGTTTTCTTTCACTTGCTTAGATATCTAGGAAATGCTTTTGCAATATCTTCAGAGCTCCAAACTCCAAACCACTCTTTTTTCTTCATTAAATAATTTATTTGCGTTATAGAAAGAAAATTAACAATAGGAATCTCTATTTTGTTTATGTTTTCTTGTTCTATTACGAAATTTGAAATGTAGATTGTAGTTTGTTTATTCAGTTTTTCGACTGTAAACTCTGCTTAAGAGTAGTCTTCATTGTTTGCAACTGTTTTTGTATGTTTTCGTGGTGTTTCATGAATTCTTTGTATTTCTCTTCAAGTGTTTCAGCTGTAGACCTCTTGCCCGGGACATTCATTCCTTCAAGTTCAACTAGACTTGAGGTTGCAATGTAGATATTTGTACTTAGATACGCACTCCCACTTTTCAATTTCTGCTTTACTGGAATACCCATAAGTTCAGTTTTGAAATCTACTTCTCACTTAAGCACAAATCAAACCCACGCGTTTTTCGAAATTTTCCTAATTTTCTCCTACTTGGGTAGTGTTATCATATTTTTCTCGGCAATACTTTCAAACTCTCGAAATACGTTTTTCTTAGTTTTCCAAATTGACTGTAAATAGAGCTTAGCAGTATATCAACGACAATAATGAAATTCAACTTTAGATAACAGATTTAAACAATCTCGTATTTGCTGTCTTTCTTCACAAATATTGCGATATGCCGATCCCTAATGACAAACAATCTTGTAGCCCATTTTCTTGTTCATTTGTTCTTTTAAGTCATTCGAAGTTCCTTGTTATACAATTATTTTGCTCACCTTCTTGGAATTTATGTTTTCGACAATGTACAATTGTAGCCTCGCGATTTCACGAAAGACAATGTCCAAATTATGTATTCAAATGATGCGGCTTTCAAAATCACCTGCCTGGTGAAAATTTGGTTATTTACAAACTCTTGGCATTATAGTGCAATAATTCAAATTTTAAAAAAATTAAAAGGAGCTTTTTAGCTTTCGAATTAAATGTATCCTTTCATTAACTCCTTTTTGTCACATTACAAATAAAAACAGAAATCTTTCCAATCTTTTACAGAAATTATGGTGGACGAGTTTGAAGATGTCGAAATTGTAAATGGAACTTGGACTTTGGAACCACTGCATACACTAAAAACATATCAGATAATACATTTAGTTTGGGCAATTTTTAATATATTTCCCAACAGCTTATTGCTTTATTTAATATTCAAAAATAAACTACACCGAAGTAATTTTTACTTTGTCATCTTAAACGTTACTATTGCCAATCTTACTCTAATTGTTCTAGTATTCTACTTGGGCGGGGTACCTGAAACATACGGTTTAGCAAGTTTAATACTCATATTTAGTATGGTAGATGCACTTTTAAGATTAATTCCAACAATAATAGCTACGTTTTTTATATTTGATAATTACATATTATCGGAAAAATTTTGTCGCATTTCAATTTATGCCATTTGGGGAACAACGACCTGCCTCGTGATAACTTGTACAATCTTTTTATTTCTTGATATTGTGGAATTTTATTATTTTTCATTGATCACTTTTTTTGGAAAGCCCGCATCAGTGTTAATCTATATAATAAAATGGATTACTTATTGCATTCGAGGTTCGGATGAAAAAACTTGTAAAATAAGGTTCACACTATCAGGAATTATCATAGTCACCTGCAATATTCAATGGTATTACAGTTTTATCTATTATTTAAGATCTTTTAGTGCTGTAATTGGGATTTTCTTAGTTATATTATTTTATGGTAACGGACGCTTTAACTTGATAATATTAGTTATTTATGATACTCAAATTAAGACATATTTTTGCCAATTTCTTGGCAAAGACATACATTACTTTAATGTAAAGTTTTTTGGAATTAAGGAAAATAGTACATCGACAATGGAATCAAGTAATTCGAAACTTGTTCATGAGAAAGAAATAATCCCAGAGGCTAACGTGCAATCCACTATGTTACTTCCGTAACAATTGTACATGCAAATTTAAATGAAGACATTATAATTGTTTGTTTAATCCAAAATCTATTAAAATGGAACTTGATAATATTCCAGTTTTTCAAACAAAGCTGAAAAGTTATTAAGTGTATTATCAAACCCTATATGAGATTATAAGAAAGTAATAAGCATTGGTGGGAAAGCTTGTAATCATCAAATAAAATAATGTCCTACAAGTCTTCAAAATACACAATAAATGAAAAAAATTAATCCCATGTCAGAAGGAGATACTTATTTCAATAGAAAAAATTTAATGAATAAATTTGGATACAGTGATTTCAGCACGATTGATATCACTTCTACACATAAGTTTAAATACGCTTCTTTTATAATAATATATTTTGAAATTCGTGGTAGTACTTTGTGTACAGATAATAGACAATATTTTTAAACAGATGTATCAGTTAAAAAAGTTTCTATGTGTATAAAATGTAATATATTTATTATGTAAACTTGTTTTTGTTATACTTAGTGTTGTTCACTTACACTATGTTCACGTTTAGAATGTGGCAATTAGCAGTATTACCTATCTTATACTAAAGAATTTAAGAAACAGAAAAATTGAGAGAAATTCAGAATAAAATGACGTACCTTCTTAAAGTCTAGGATTATTATCCCAAACTGAACTATGGAAGTTTCTACTTGCACAAAAGAATTATGTATATTATATGTAAGTATATTAATATATTTTTGCAGAAGTCAAACATATTTAATATGGTGACCCTCCATTTGTTAAATAAGTATCATATAGGCATACTAGAACCATAAACTTATTCGTTTATTGGAAAAAATCAGCGTCCGTAAAAAGTGCCAGAAAAACTTATAATCGTTTTCTAAGAAAACCAGAGCAGAGATTTATTTGGAAAAACGCAAACATTTAAAGCTGTACAAGAGCACTTACATTTATTTTATATATAAATTATCAAAACTAGAATCTAGTACCTACATAACTAAGTTTTATGAAGGCAATGACAAACCAACAAAATCTTTTTATTTATATCAGGATTTTATTCATAAATTGTGTATATTATTGTAGTTAGAATAATTAAGAGCTTATGTAGCCTAAACACTTTTTCTACAGTAACTCAAAGAAGCAGTTTCAAGCATACTACTTTAATTTAATGTTATTTAGATAACCATAGTATCTGTAATTTTTTAAGTACAATAAATATATCAAAAAATAACTATTAAACAAAAAAGCACAATTTATATCGTTTTATTCGTCTAAACATCTCAAACATTGTACCAGTTAATAGAGGGTATGATAATGTGACTTTCTCGTTTCAATCCAGCATGGTGTAACTAGTAGAAGGATCTGTTGGGCCTGCATGTATTCAATGAAAGACGCGTAGAGACTTTTATATTGAGTTCCTTCTACTTATCAACATTTTCTGGCTAAGCGATGGCAAGGCTGATTAATCGGAACTGTGAGAGTGCATTTCCTCTAGGTTAAGAAAATGCCGAAAATTTCTCGAGAATCAATTTTATTGTGGGTAACGGCTTTCAGAGTAACTGGAAATACATCATACAAAAGACCCGCAGTGAACCAGACCGTCAGAACACCCGAAAACATCGAGGCAATTCAAAAATCAAACGTTGGCAATAATTGAAAATTTGGTTTGCTAACTCTTCGATATCAATCTAGGTGGTTTCAGCAGGATGGATCAATAGCCACACATTACGAATTTTAATGCTTCTAAATGCAACCTTCCTATAGTGATGGTTCTTCAACAGAGTACATATTTCGTAACAGGCACCCTTGCTAGATTTAGCACCCTTATGATTTTTTCCTGTTGCGCTACCTGAAATCTATTATCAAGAACAACCTTCCCGCACCACCATTAAGAACAATATTATATTAAGTACTTATACATTGCAAATATAAAATAGATACTGGTTTATTCTCACATACAAATATTAAATATGTACAATAATTATATTTGCATTTGTATACTTAAAAATGCACAATAAACTCATATACTGACATATGAACTTTATATTTGATTGTGTTTATAAGGGATCCATTGTATGCAGATTTATTAACAATCTAAAGGTGTCTACAAGTTGATTTGAAACAAGTCTTATATGAAAATAAATTGAAGTTTCAAACTGGAAGTAACATTTTTCCTTTTATTGAAGAACAACTTTTTTTTGTCATATTTCGTAAATTCATTAAGACGAATCGGGACGGCCAAGTGTGCGAGAGGGATATAGATATCGGAAAAGTAAATAGTGATTTCTGAAGAAACGGCACAATCGATTTTCAAATTTTAAACTGTATACTCCTTAAAATATTGCGTGAATATGTGGTTTAGTTTTTTAATTTTTGGTTTCATGAAAAAAATAAAAAAAAAGTATTTTAGTAATAAAAAAAAAATTAAAAGATCAAATGAAATTCAGAATAGTCAATTGTATTTCAGACAGCGTCAATTGTAATTTACATGAAGTATGTATTTGTTATTCAGATATCAAATGTAATTCAGAAATCATCAGTTTTAATTTGGAACCCATAATTTTGACAACGAATAATATGCGAGTAGGACTATAAGTGTTGATTTTGTTAATAATAGAAGTACCCTAGGTTGACCATTTTGGATATTTTTATGGTTTGTACTGTGTGTTGAAATAAATATAAATATTTTCTGAATTACAATTAATTGATGAATTCTGAAACACAATTTACTCTATCTGAATTTCAATTTGTTATTCTAATTACAACTCATGTTTTCTGAATTTCAGTTTTCTAATCTGAATTAAAAGTATTAATTTCACAATAAAAATGTAGTTTCCTTGCCACCAATGTCAAATGTCATTTACTTTTAACGATGGTGGCATAAAATTATGTTGTTGACTCTGACAACAAACGTTAAGTCATACTTCGAACAATTTTATTGAAAAACAATTTTTTATAACGGCACTAATTAAGAAATTAAAATATATTAATAAAAAAGATGATCCCCTCGTGAAAAAATGATATGGCAACATTACAATTTTGATAAAGTAAAAGTGGAAGATAAGTCTGTATGAGCGACATTTTCAATAAAATCATAAATTCTAAGATCAGCCTCGTGAGTGCTATTAAATAAAACAGCTATCAAGAACTGTTTAATGCTTTTAGTCATAAGTGACATACCTTGAAGTACCTGTTTCATTGTGCACTATATTAATGGTTTCTAAATTAACTTTTCTAGAAAAAATTTTTTATACTTATTACTAACGTCATCCATTTCTTGAGTACCTACTCACTCAGCGATTTTACGTTTTTTGCATCTATTTTCAATTTTCCAATTTAGCAAGCGCCAGAATTCACCATAACTATATTTCGCTTTGTTGACAATGTCAATTTGCGTTTTTCAACGGCGAATTGAAATATTTACTTTTGCTTTTCATTACATGTCTAATTGTTATATCAAAAATTTTCAAAGCTATGTGGGACTAGAAAATATATCATAATTAAAGTTTTTTGAGTGCGTAAAATAGCGTAAAAGAATGTATATATAATATATAGTCTGTTCCAGATATCCAATTATAATGTTTATAATCTTATAGCTATAACATTTTGTCGACAATAGTTAAATCGGGAATACTGGTAGGTATCTATATTATTACCTGGAAAACGTTGCATTCCGTAGTGAGAATGAATCTACACGAGATATCATATTTTGTACATTCGGAGTGTTAGATCAGAAGTAACTGGAACAGATGCTAAGTCCAAATTCGGTTTTTAGGTTATGACAAAATAATGCAAATAGTAATAATAGTAATAACTATAGATCGTCTCAACCTTAGTATTTAGTACAGTCTCTTATGGGATATATAACTCTTTTACTACTGTAAGCAATTTGTAATAAACTGTCTTTCTTTATTTCAAGGCAATGTTGTCAGTTCGATTTATTATGTTTATGGTTGGTGTTATCGGTGTGGTGTAAGTATCACAACATAACCTTCCTGTCAAGTGTCAAATTAATATCATAATATAATAATATAGAATAATATCCTAACCAACAAGTATTTAAAATGTCGTGTCAATATAATGAGTTACCAACCTAACCTGTCATTGTCTCTCTCCATAAGACACATACTGAATACTAAGGTTGAGACGGTCGATAGATATACATTTTTTCCAATAAGACTTTGGTTTTAGAAGAAGCCTTTTTTCGTTTTGCTTTTAGGCGAAGTTGCTTTTCCCTTTTGAAGAATGTCTATAATCCATTTTCAAATGTACAGCAGGTATTGGGTAAACACACACTACGGTACTAGGTTAGAGTAACAAAACAAAATAATATGCAAAATTAGGAAGTAAAAAAATTAGAACAATTTTAAGAGACCCTATGACACAAAATGATATGACACTGCGACAATTGAAGAATGATCTAGAAAGAAATATAATCGGACTTCCTTTCGAGTGGAATTTTTGTTTACAGGCATGATGTCGTTGAGATTCCCGGAATTGCAAGTTCTACAATCGCACTGTGTTTTGAATATTGTGGTTAGTAGATATAAGAATCAAATTTGTGGGTGAGTGGAATGGCTTGTTTGATTTTTTTATCGCCGTAAGTGCAGAAAGTCAGTTCTCGGAAAACCAAACTCGGAAATAATTAAGTACCCGTTCTATTTTTAAATGTATCAAGAACTAATATAAACACAGTATTATATTTATTGATTTTTATATTAGCAGTTTTGTTCATCAACCAAGTAAATAAGAGTATAATTTATTGAATTGGTACAGAAAATACGTAGAGGTACGTAGGAGGGAAACATTCTTTACAGGCTAGCCTGTATCAGTATCATTTACATAATTATTTATTATATTAAATCAGTAATCTTGGACTTTCAAATTAAAACTTATTGTATTGTTGATCATTTCCGAATACACTTAATTAATATTTTAATTATTCTGCTACAAATGTATTATCACCAAAATTTTATATGGTTACCTATAACGTTGTTACAAATGTGATTTGATTATTTTCGTCGCACACAAACGTTAGATTATGATCAAATTAACCACTTCTCAACCAGAATTATCTTACTGTCATTGCTTATGACTACGACTGCATTTATTTCTCTTCAGTTTACATGTAGTAAAACTAACGTACACTACAACCTAAATGCAAAAGAAATATTTTGTTGGAATATTCCCTGATTTATGGATAATTCAACTGACTGATACTTTATTATACCTATATGTAAGTAAATCGAATTATCTATTTATTACGTCTAATATAGAAATTACCTCTAAACGTAGTGTATTTTATATTACTCCCAAATAAAATAACAAGCATTTTGGCCAACTTAACTTTAAAGAGAATTGTTCAAGCAAGTCGCTTTTACTGACCGGAATTTGTTTTAAATGAATGCTAAGAGGTATAATATTGAATTGAAGAAACATGCATTCTTTGGTATTTTATATTCAGGATTAGATGCCTGTATATAAAATGCCTAAAGAATGTGCTCCAGGTCTTGTAAATGGTATAATATAGATAGTTTGTGTTAGTTGTACCTCACAAAACATTTAAACTTTGACCACATTTGCATACTTAAATAAAATTTAAAGAGCAGCAGACAGTTACAGCAAAATATGTATACAGGCTGATTCAACGAACGATCAATGCAAAGTCTTTCACGATTAAATTATTTAAAAATGCAAACTTTTCTTGAGAGAATTGCTATATACAATAATCCATAAATCCCTGGTGCAAATATATATATATATATATATATATATATATATATATATATATTGTTTGACCTCTTGATGAGAATAATTGGGACTTTTCGGCAGATTTTTTTGCCGGGTGTATTGTATGTGATAATGATGTCTTGGGGCAGCAGAATCATTGCAGATGCAATAAAGACGTTAATCAACAAAAAACTAATAGTATGTAAATAAGTGATTTTGAAAGAGAACCACCTTCTTTTTATATTATATAAAAAGAAAAATGACGAAACCCTACAAAAGAGTTATCAAATACTTTGTACAACTTATAAAAAAAATAATTATTGTTAGTGTTTTGAAGAAGACAATATAAATAAACGTAACCAAAAAAAACATAATATGTGTTTTATTTAATAATTATTAAGACCGCTACCCCAAGACATCATTATCACATATATATAGGTATATAAACATATCAAAATTCTTTGCTGAAATATATAAGAATATATTAAAAGCAATGAGATATCTTGGCGCAGCGGCGAATATAAAGGCAATTAATAATATTAAAATGACAATTTAACACTTTCATGATTGATTAACACAATTCTATATTTATATTACATTTTTGACACATAGTCAGTATTATTTGTGTTAGATATTCGTCTTAGGGATACCAAGACCTTCTAATTGACAAAACGCTATACGATAGCTGTACTCCAAATGTTTACATTATCACCTATATATAAAATGTGTATATACAAACAATGCCAAATGTATTAATGTTGATATACACCATGCAACGATACCAGATTTGTTAAATTCACCTGCTTTTATTTAAGCTTTCATTACTTTATTTATTTTATGTTCTTATTTCACTTTGTAGTTTTATTATCTGTAAAGACTGTAGATGGGCTTTTTAGAATTACGTTTAACATATGGTTGTTCATACATTTTATGTAATTTTGTCCTGTAATTAGAGATATCTCTTGGGCAATAAATAAATAATAAATTATTCTTTAAATTGTACAATTTACGTCAATATATGTGTAGTGGTATTAAATGCATGACTTTGATAGATCAAGACCGTTCAATGAACTGCAGCTCCACTGCATAATAGCAATTGTTCTATGCTTCACATTTTCACTTTTACACATGTCTCGTTTGCATTATATCTTGTTAGACAAAGAAACAGACAGATCTTATTTCATTTCCAGAGTTTCATGACAAAATACACAATAATTTTGTATTGCATACACACTAGTAGTGCCAAGCGATACTTATATTCGGAACTTGTTCTAATATTATAAAAATATATAACACTGGGTGTTGGCGAAGGTGTTAAGCTAATTTCAAATATAAATATCTTATTTATTTTAAATAATACACCCAATATTTTTTACAGAATCATATTAAACCTTTGAACAATGTTAAATATGCCCTGTATGTATCATCAATATTTTAGATTATTTTCAAACTTATTTTAAAACCTTACTCATGGAGCGATAGATGGACATACTCGATGTCGAAAGATATTGAAGGGAAAATGTTAATAATCTGTCAAACTTGTCGTAAAAGAATATAAACAACTGTTGTTTTATTGACTTTTGTTAATGTTACCCACTGGTATTAAACTACTACGGTCGGCTCAACAGGTGGCTAATGTGAAAGCGTCATTTGCCCTGACAATAGCCTTCACTATAGGCGCAAGGCACGCCAATCTATGCGGCATTTTATTAAATATTAATAATTACAAATAGGTACCACAAAGTACTTAATAATTGTTCTTCGTACAATATGTACATACTTAGCAGTTCACACTGCCTTTATGTCAAGTTTGATTGTAATAAAAGTTCATAAAGAAATAGAATTATCTTTATTCTCGGCCAAAAATAAACATCAATTTTTTTGTTTTTTGGATTTGCCTGGAGTTTTCTTTTTTCTAGTTTCTCGTTTTCTATTTTCTTTCCTAGATGCGTCGATGTTAAAAACGTCATTTTTACTTAATAACGTTGATGAATAAGATAGATATAACACCTCTTGCTGAGTCTTTCTTAGATATCTAGGAAATGCTTTTGCAATATCTTCAGAGCTCCAAACTCCAAACCACTCTATTTTCCATCATTAACAAGTTTTGTTTGCGTTATAGAAAGAAAATTATCAACAGGAATCTCTATTTTGTTTATGTTTTCTGGTTCTATTACGAAATTTGAAATATACATTGTTGTTTGTTTATTCAGTTTTTCTATTGAAAACTCTCCTTAAGAGTAGTTTTGATTGTTTGCAACTGTTTTGTATGTTTTCGTGGTGTTTCATCAATTCTTTGTATTTCTCTTCAAGTGTTTCAACTTTAGACCTGTTGCCCAGGACATCCATTCCTTCTAGTTCAACTATATTTGTGATTGCAATGTTGATATTTGTACATAGACACGCACTCCCACTTTTCAATTTCTGCTTTACTGGAATACCCATAAATTGAGTTTTGAAATCTACCTCTCACATAACTACAAATCAATGTAGTGTTTAGATTCAACTCGTCCCGTCCTTACGATTGCACGCGTTTTTCGAAATTTTCCTAATTTTCTCCTGCCTTGGGTAGTGTTATTATACTTTTCTATGGAATACTTTCCAAATTCTCGAAATACATTTTTCTTAGTTTTCCAAGACACTTCTTGTCTGTATATTTCATTTTGTTTCGAATCTCTGGGCTTTGTTGTATGTACCAACATATTTACCTAAACTTTCTTTTCGTGCAATATACATTTTCAAAACTTGTTGAAAATACTTTTTCTTATATTAAATTAACTGCATTGTATTATTTAGTTTTTCTTACTAAGTGCACAGTGACAGTGCTGATTCAATTTTCTTTCTCTCTAGGATTTTGTACTTCTGTACTTTTATATAGCAGTTTGAGTGGCAGTCTTGGCTACACCTTCTTCTCTCTTTCGTTGATTTTTTGTAATAACCCATTCTTTTGACTTTGCTCGTCCCTGTCTGGTTCCCGTCCTTTTTTTTAATTTCTTCTTCTCGCTTTAGTACTTTAGAATTTTATTTTTCAGCGTGAGAACCACTAACACTAACACACTTATTCCAATGTTTCTTTAATAACGCTATGCTTGCGAAAATTAATTATTTTGGTAATTCTGCAAAATACGGTCCTACAGTGTTTCCCACGTCTTCAGTCAATAAAAATCCACGCCTTCTCAAGGGTGTTTTATGTTTAAAGTTTTAGAGAAAGATAATAGCCATAGGGGCGAGGTCGGGACTATAGGATTTTCTGAGCAAACTGTGTGTTGTTTTTTTTCGCATATAGCCGTATTCAATTTCATAATTGTGTTTCCCGTTATTTTAGTCCCTTTTGGCATATATTCAATTAAGAGAAGCCCCTCCGCGTCTTAGAAAACTTCATCACTTTTCTCGCAGAAAATTGCGTTTGCGCTTTTCTTGGACGGTGAGGATCCCTTATGAACCTATTGCATGAACTCTTGTTTTGTGGGAAGGTCTCATTGGTGTACCGAAGTTTCATTCCCAGTTACAATTTTATTTAAGAAGTCTTCATCTTGATCCAATAATGGGTGGAGACTGTGGCTAAAAATCTGAAATAAAATGCAAAAGGAAAATCCCTTACCACAAAAAATATATGTCAAAAAAATTAAATACGTATTTCGGCAACTAAGTTGTCATCTTCAGTAGATATCTGTATCAAACAAAAAAGAGTGTTAAACGTGGTATTTTTGGCAAAGGTGTAACCTTAGAAGATATGCTCTTCACCAAATCACCAGTGGGATGACACTGATTTCTTAAGAAACGACATCCCTATATATACTACTCTAATCTAAAATCTAACGGAAGTATAACAGTACTCTAAACCGTGACAGACTAATCCCCTAAATTACAATAATCCGTACAAGCTGGACTCGGGTATCGGTCCATTGTCAGAATTCATTAACTTACCTCTATTTCTATGTATGTAAATACTTTCGTAACTGTCTAACTCTCTAAAATTATTTACACCTTTAATTAATCTAAGACTATCTGTAGGCATGCCATGCCTTCCGGTCTGTTGTATCTGAAATGTGCAATGTGTTCTTTATAACGAGTTGAAATTGAACGTCTAGTTTAACCAACATATTTTTGATTAGTCTTTACAGGTTATTTCATAAATACCAGATTTTTGATCTACCTCAATTTTATCTTTAGCGTTCCCTAAAAGTGATTTTAATGAATTGCCCGATTTAAACGCGATTAGAAGTTCCTGTTCTTTAAAAATGCTGTTCAAATTTCGTGTGACTGAATGATACGGCAAAGAAACACACTTATTACAAAGAGTTTTTTGAGGTAGCAAACATGTAGTATCCCGAATTTGTTTCTTAAATTGATGTTTCCTAATAAGCTTACTATTTCTGAATCGAAACCATTGTACTTCGCGATATTTTTAATTAAACTAAGTTCTTTTTCATATCTATCTTTTGTAAGTGGAAAACTTAACAACCGATGGATAAGAAAATTAAAAGAAGCCATCTTTTGCTGAAAACTATGATTTGAATCCGCTGTTATAAACTTGTTGACGTTGGCTTCTTTTCGGAAGATATCTATTTCTATGTTATTATTATTTTTTATAACCAAAACATCTAAAAATGGTAGTTGATCATTGTTTTCCCTTTCTAGTGTGAAATTAATTGTAGTGAATTTCGAGTTTAATTCAAATAAGAAATCATCCAAATCACAAAAGTTAGTATTAAAAATCGCGAAAATATCGTCAACGTACCTAATCCATACTTTAGGGAAATACTTAGAGTTTCTTTCAAATTCAGTTTCAAAGTGACTCATGAATAAATTCGCTATAAATGGAGACAAGCTGTTGCCCATTGCTGTACCCTGTCGCTGTTCGTAGAAGTTACCTTCAAACTGAAAGCAGTTCTGGGACATGCAAAGAGTTGTCAACTTCAAGTATTCATCTATTTTTACGCGTTCAATTTTATTCTTAATCAACAAATCCTCTAAATATTTCAATGTTTCTGGAATCGGTACTGAGGGAAACAATGAACTTACATCAAATGAAACCAAAATTTCACCCTGTTCCAGCTTATGACCTTTGACTTTTGCAATAAATTCTAATGAATTTTCAACTGAGAAACTATCTGGTTTTTCGGGCAAATTTGTAAATTCATTCACTAACCATTTCGAAATCAGGTATGTCGTTGAGTTGATACCTGAAACAATAGGTCTCATCGAATTGCCTGGCTTATGAATTTTAGGTAAACAATACAATCTAGTTACAAATGGATTGCTTACATTTAAGCGAAATTTAAGGGAAGAAGTTATTAAATGTGGACAACTTTTTAACGCGTCTTTAGTTTGTTTAATCATCTTCGGAAGGGAAGTTTTTTAATTGAACGTAAAAGCTGATAAAGGCAACAAGTTAGTAATTATGGACAAAACCGATTATTTTAACCGGGTTAATCATTTAGTATCGAATGGACCTTACATTCAATTAAATAAAACCTAAGCTGGAACAGGGTGAAATTTTGGTTTCATTTGATGTAAGTTCATTGTTTCCCTCAGTACCGATTCCAGAAACATTGAAATATTTAGAGGATTTGTTGATTAAGAATAAAATTGAACGCGTAAAAATAGATGAATACTTGAAGTTGACAACTCTTTGCATGTCCCAGAACTGCTTTCAGTTTGAAGGTAACTTCTACGAACAGCGACAGGGTACAGCAATGGGCAACAGCTTGTCTCCATTTATAGCGAATTTATTCATGAGTCACTTTGAAACTGAATTTGAAGGAAACTCTAAGTATTTCCCTAAAATATGGATTAGGTACGTTGACGATATTTACGCGATTTTTAATACTAACTTTTGTGATTTGGATGATTTCTTATTTGAATTAAACTCGAAATTCACTACAATTAATTTCACACTAGAAAGGCAAAACAATGATCAACTACCATTTTTAGATGTTTTGGTTATAAAAAATAATAATAACATAGAAATAGATATCTTCCGAAAAGAAGCCAACGTC
Organism: Amphimallon solstitiale; assembly: GCA_963170755.1. NCBI lineage: Eukaryota > Metazoa > Arthropoda > Insecta > Coleoptera > Scarabaeidae > Amphimallon > Amphimallon solstitiale. The sequence goes on from OY720680.1 coordinate 28,069,519, forward strand.
AACAAGTTTATAACAGCGGATTCAAATCATAGTTTTCAGCAAAAGATGGCTTCTTTTAATTTTCTTATCCATCGGTTGTTAAGTTTTCCACTTACAAAAGATAGATATGAAAAAGAACTTAGTTTAATTAAAAAGATCGCGAAGTACAATGGTTTCGATTCAGAAATAGTAACTAAGCTTATTAGGAAACATCAATTTAAGAAACAAATTCGGGAAACTACATGTTTGCTACCTCAAAAAACTCTTTGTAATAAGTGTGTTTCTTTGCCGTATCATTCAGTCACACGAAATTTGAACAGCATTTTTAAAGAACAGGAACTTCAAATCGCGTTTAAATCGGGCAATTCATTAAAATCACTTTTAGGGAACGCTAAAGATAAAATTGAGGTAGATCAAAAATCTGGTATTTATGAAATAACCTGTAAAGACTAATCAAAAATATGTTGGTTAAACTAGGCGTTCAATTTCAACTCGTTATAAAGAACACATTGCACATTTCAGATACAACAGACCGGAAGGCATGGCATGCCTACAGATAGTCTTAGATTAATTAAAAGTGTAAATAATTTTAGAGAATTAGACAGTTACGAAAGTATTTACATACATAGAAATAGAGGTAAGTTAATGAATTCTGACAATGGACCGATACCCGAGTCCAGCTTGTACGGATTATTGTAATTTAGGGGATTAGTCTGTCACGGTTTAGAGTACTGTTATAGTTCCGTTAGATTTTAGATTAGGGTAGTATACATAGGGATGTCGTTTCTTAAGAAATCAGTGTCATCCCACTGGTGATTTGGTGAAGAGCATATCTTCTAAGGTTACACCTTAGCCAAAAATACCACGTTTAACACTCTTTTTTGTTTTATACAGATATCTACTGAAGATGGCAACTTAGTTGCCGAAATACGTATTTAGATTTTTTGACATATATTTTTTGTGGTAGGGGATTTTCCTTTTGTATTTTATTTCTTCATCTTGAGATAAAAGAGTCAATTCACGTATGTCGTCTACTAAATTTTTGTTCGGAACTGAGCAGCCTGGGAATCCATCGTGTGGAGATTTTCTCACTCTCAGATCTCTGTGTAGAAATTTTAAAACACTCGTTTCTGATATTCGTATTTCTCTAGTAATAACTGAAACTTTTACTCGGCGGTGCGTCAACACCAAATCTTCAAGTTTTATGATTGTATCTTCAGTTCGTGCTTCTACAGGTTTTCCACACTTTGAGTCATCATGAATGGATTCTCTGCCTCATTTAAACTGCATACATCAAAATTTAACTTGGAAATAGGACGGGCTTCTTCATACACTCGCACCATTCTCTCATGGATATTCTTCCGACTACTGCCTTCTTTTGATAAAAATTTTATGACCCTTCTGTGTTCGAGTTTCAATTTACTCATTTGCTCGTCTTTAAAATAATGTAAAAGTAACAAATGTTAAGCGTTTCGAACCAGTTTTCCATATGACACTATAAAATGTCACAGAAACATGATGGAAGAACATTGTCGCGATAGCATATTGTTTTAATATCTAGGTAAATAACATAAAGAACTCTCGAATTATTGTATTGAAATAAGCAAAGCACAATTGTGCGAAATCCACAATAATATTTGGTATGTCATCTGACACTGTGCACAATAACATTTTTTCTGAATACAAAAAGACTTACACGGTCATTTTTTGTCGCGTATTCTTACACACTTCAAGTTTAACCATAGAAGCGACACTGTCGCTCTTAGGGATACAAGGTTTTAATGGACGTTCCAAATCACAACTTTCCTTTTTTACGTTTAACACAAAAAATCCCAGTATATAGGATTTACACGGTTTTGAATGAAAGCCGATGATGTTTCTATATATAAAGAGATCATTTTGAAATGTCCTGGGTTGGCAACAAAGAAGTCCCAATATTATCAAAAAAATAGGAAATATTTACTTCTGTGAATTGCCCGTACTAAATTTACATGTCAAATGTCAAAACCATAATGTATTGAAGTATCTTGTACTTTCGTATTTTCACTGTTTTATTGTCGCTTTTCTGCCTATTTCAAGACAATATACCTCGTATACCATGCCTTTTACGATACAACAGGATATGTTTAGATTATGGAAATATTCATTGGTATAGTGTTTTCAGCAATTTATAACGGAAAATGGAAATCTCGAAATAAACTTCGACACATTCACTTGTCATCGCAATAGGGTGATTGAACGATTTATGGAAACGGGGAGTGTTTTTAAATGTAAACCTGGAAAACCACCAACAGTTTTAACTAAAGATGTACCAGACATTAGGCAGTGAATGAAAGTTAGTTCCACAAAGTCGGCACGAAAGCTGTCTGCTCAAACTGGTAAAGAGATCTAATTAACTTAAACGTAATTTGTTATACAGCATTATGTATTTAAATTGTAGGTATTTCCTATAGAAGAAGACTTGAATCGCACTTTCTTATCCGGATGAAGCTGGGATCCTTTTGTCGGGGTATATCAACTCTCAAAATTACCGTACCTGGTCAACAGAATCCACATGTTTTGGTTGAAAATAGTTTCCATCCTATCAAAATTGGTGTTTGGTGTAATGTCGAAAAGACAGATTATTGGACCAATTTTTTTTCATGATACAATTAATGCAATACAAATATTCGAACGCTTCATTAACAGCCTTCACGAAGATGAATTAAGCCTGGGGTATTTCCAAAAAGATGGGGCAACTGCACATACTGCGCAACAAATTATTAATTATTTGTAAGGATAATATGGTGGCCGATTGTTAGTCGAAATCGATGGCCGGCTAATTCTCCTGATTTAACCTCACTGCACTTCTTTTTTTTTGTCTATCTCCAAAAAAAGTGTTTCAGAAGAGACTGCATAATCTCGATGAACTTGAAGAGGCAGTTACAAATAGAATTGCAAAATATCACACGGGAAACATTCTGCCACAATGTGTATAATAATATGAGAAGACGTGTCAATCTATGTATTGAGAATGACGGTGGACATTTCGAACAACTTTTGTAAAATGTATTCATTTCCTGACATAATTATGGGATTATATTTTACAGTAATAAAGTTGTAACGTATTTATTATTGCTTATGATAAAAAATAAAGTGCAATGACTATATTTCTACAAAACTTCTTTCATATAATAAATAACTTAAAACTAACCCTATTTCATTGACATTTATTACAGGAAAATTTGAAATAGAAAACCTAACCACAAAAATAAATAAAAAAGAGTGTAAAATGATTACACTATTGTTAAAATTGATCACTACAATAGGATCTAGATAATAAATTCGAAAAAAGACACTTTTACGAGGCTATTTATTAAATTAGCCGATTTCGGATTATAGACGCACACTCAAAATTAGAAAGTTCAATAAGTTTATTAGTTAAGACGTAAATTATTTGGAAATTTATTTATTTTACACAACAATTCCTGCATTACTGCATTATTATTTTTTTTTTGCAGCAGAACGTATCAAACCATAATGGGCGAATTTGAAGAAGTTGAATTTGTCAATAGATCTTGGACTTGGACAGCTCCAGAAGAACTAATAGTACCACAAATAATAGACTTAATATGGGCACTTATTAATGTTATTCCTAACACGTTTCTGATCTATTTAATTTTCAGAAGTGGACTCCATCGAAATAATTTTTATTTCACAATATTGAACTGGACCGTCGTCAATATAATTTTAATTATTCTGATGGGTTGCTTTTTCGGAGTTCCTGAGCATTACGAAGCAAACTTTTATGAAGTTCTAATGCTGATATTTACAGATATCGTTATCAGATTTATCCCATATATATTAGTGACATTTCTCATATACGAAAAGTACTTTCTCTCGGCAAAGTGTTACCGCATTTCAGTTTATAGCGTTTGGGGAGTATCAGTTTATCTAGTTGCAGTCTTGATTGTTTCTAAGTCATTCGGCATTAAGGGTGTTACCGAAATATTGGCTATTATAGCAGTTAGTAAAATCTTGTGCACAATAATTTTCTTAGCTACATGGATTATTTACTGTATTCGCGGTTCAAATGAAAGCAAATATCGACTCAGTTTGAGCCTCGGTGGCCTATACATTATAACAAGTACTACTTTGTGGTTGTATTGTACTCTTCATATTTTCCAACCATTAAATATTTTAGTTAAAACCACTTTAATAATTTTATTTTATGGTAACGGCTTCGTCAACTTGATAATATTCGTAAAATCTGAATGTCGCCTAAAGGCATTCATCTATCAGTTTTTTGGAAAAGACGTCAGCAATTTCGAAGTAACACTATCCCAAAATCAGTCTGATACAATGCTAATTGGACCAAATACATGTACTGCCAATAAAGGGCAGGTAATAGCTGAGAATTTGAATACGTAATATTTATATCTTTATTTGACTTATGTTGTATAATAATCCATTTCGGGTTATTGTATTGTAATCAAATAACTATTTTTTATGAATATTATAATTTTCAAAACTATATAAAAGTATTTGAAACCTGCCATTGCTTTTAATATTGATCAATCTAGTAATTGATTATTTACTTGCATGTATTCCTTAATATTCTACATTAGTGGTTCCCAAAGTGTAAATCGCATCCTCTTGGGGGGTCGCATTGAGGAATATAGGGACATGATTTCCAAAATAAAACAGCAAAAATAATTTAGAGGTTTATTTTTATCTTTTGCATCGCAAATAAAATCTAACATCTTAATGTACTAAATTTTTAATAGCAGTCATCGATGTGAAACTTAACTCGCATAAACATGATGTTGCATATGGAATCAAACATTTAAAAGCTTTCGGGGTATTCTCGCATTCTTTTGATCCAAAAATAATCTGGTTTCTGTTTCAACATTTCATCACTTCAAATTCGAATATGCCTTCCTTTCATATTTATAAGAATTTTCGCATGATGAAGGGAATTGTCCAAAAAGGGATTCAATATCCATCTGTAATTATCGTAACTAGTAAAAATTTCATTTAGAAAACTTGCCCAGAATTTATCATATTGCATTTCCATGGGCTCTTAAATGTATTAAAATAAACAATTACTTTTCTATATTGAAGTTATTCATGAGTCATTCTCCTAAATACATTTCTTAATTATATCCATGGCTACTTTTTTATTAACATAAATGCCTTCCAAGTCACTATTCAAGATGTTTAATTGATCGAAATTATCAACAAGAAAAGCCAGCTTAAGAAATCAAAGATGGTTGGAAGAAAGCTTTCATATTCAGATTTGTCATCTTGTAAGTACATCAAAAGTTCTGGTTTCAACTGAAAACCCCTTCTAACCCTCAAAAGCTATCTTACATGTGTGTGATAAAAAAATATTCGTAAATAAAGTATCTATGTTTTCATAATTCCTTTTAAAAATAGAAATCTGTAATGCTTTTTCTACAGAATTTACAACTATAATGATACTTTTTGTAACACAATCAATTTAGGAAGGTAAATAATTTGACGGAAGAGTTTATCGGTGTAACACACAGAACAGCCATTTATATTGCCATAACCTTTGCACAATGTCTTATTTAGATGTAACTTTGCATAAAGTATCACATATTCTTTTGTGCTGGTACTGGTCTTTCATTGCATACGAAATAAAATATCTTCTGTAATATCATCGCGAATGCTATAAGCTGAACGTAATTAAAGATATCTGTAAATTCATCCATCTCTAGGGAGGTGTGTGCATATCTTGATATTTTCAACAAAGACAGCTCGAATATCTTCTGCCATGTCACTTATTCTCCTTTGGATAGTATTATCAGAGAGAGGTATTGCTTTTTCTTTTGTAGCTTTCTTTCCACAATCAATATTTCAAGAAGCTCAACAACTGCTGGTAAAATTAAATATTTTGCAATTGTATATGGCTTACTAGTTTATACCTGGCTGCGTGTGAAAAGAGTCTTCTTTTCATTCACGGAATTTAGAATCGTCTTTTTTTCTGGATGTTGCTATTTAAATGTTGAAATACCTTTAATGACTTCATACTTTCTTTTAATAAGACTTCTCCACAAGCTACTTACACATTGAAAATTATTGAAAACAACCTTAAACCCATATTTAAGATATACATACAATATGTTTTTCTTTATATTCTTCCCACATTGGAACGATCTTCTAAAAATTTGCTTGTACTAAAAATAATAAATGTCAGAAACTGAATATAACACGCATAAATTAACCTTAAATGTTTAATATTACGCAGTACAAGACTTCGCGCAATACACAAGTTTGTGCGAGTCTTTCGCTGATTATATACATGCGAACTGATAATTTCAGAATGTCCAGAAAGATCTAGTATTGTAGTATTAAAGAACACAATTTAATCGTAGATAGTGTTGCAAACATATTTTCTACTTTGAATTTAATTACATGGTTTTGCTGTTTTATTCTCTACAAATAAAATTGTGCATGGAAAATAAAGGAGTCACGACCAAAATTCTTATCAAAGGTGATCGCGCATGAAAAACATTTGGAAAACACTGTTCTACATAATACTGGTTTATATTTATTTGGTATTTATTTAATTTTTGATTAATGTTATTATATTATTACTGCTTACAAATAACTAATTCCTTGCTTACTTGAATATTTATATTCACATCTTAATATAATGTAATATGTAGCTATTTTGTATCCTTTACGTGATTGTAATAAGTGCTAATAACATACGTAAATTTATAAGAACTTTAATAATAAACATGTGCAACAATCAAGTGTTTTATTCGAACATTATTAATTTTTAACACATGTGAATGCCTCTATGAAGTGGCTGTTTCTACAATTTGTACATAGTGTTTGACAAATGTATGTGCAAGAAAAGATATTGTTAATTAGATGAGGGCAGTGTTAATCTTCATTGACCTCTCAGAAAATCAATTTTATCCGAAATTTTGATTTTTAAGGTTTTTCGAGGAAAGTATTGGGGTCCTTTTAAGATCCAATTAACACTAAACAAATTTAGTACAAATCTAAATATTTTTTCAATTATTTACCAGTATACAAGGAGCAACGCGAATTTTTAACTTTTTTTGAAAAAATGCCAAATTTTAAGGAACTGTTTCTCAGGAAGCTCTGAACGTACAGAGCTTCCTGAGAACTTTCGTAACGAAAAGAAAACCATGTGCAAACATATGTTTGTATTTGGCATTACACAGCTCGCACAGCTATTTCGATGCTGTAAACCTGGTTTCTTATTGGCATAGGTTCTATAACAACTACATACTCGTTTGTAATGTCGAGCCCTTTTTTGTGTATAAATTGTTGAAGCTAATTAAATATTATGCAAGAATTGTTGAGACATTTGTATGTGTTCATTTTTGCAATGCTTGGTCTGACAGAAGATTTTCAGTAATGAGCAAAACGTGATTTATGTTACCATCGAATATTTTTTCCGCCTGAAACTTCATTAGGCCCGCTGTGTTTTTATTACAGATTTGTTAGTTTCCATAAAATGTTCAACAGTAAAATCGCAATGGTTGTCGACCTCAGGAATGTTCCACCCCTCACAGGAGCTGAGCACTGGCCTTTTCAAATTCAGATAACTATTTTGCCGCATCCTGTATATTAAACCCTCAGTTTTATTCATTAAGTAAGTTAGCATTATTTTTCAAAAATGTTATTTTATTGCGGGGTACATTAACTTGTAATAATTAATATGATGTAGTCATAGGCATATACATTTATTTATTTTTGGTAATTTAATTTATTTAATTTTATATATTATATACTCTGATAATGGAGCTGTAATTTGGAGTTATAACTAAAAAATATTATTAAATGAACACGAGGCAATTTAGAAAGACAACAGCCCTTGTCAAATATTGTTTATCGCAATGAGGACTCTTAAATATTATTACATACTTTATGCTAAAGCAGACTGTGAAAGTATAGATAGTACACAAAAATCTCTAACCTATGCATGTATTGCTCATGTCTTAAAAAAAGCGGAAACATTAGAAAATAATCAATTAATGCCAATCAGGTAAGTCTGAATATCTAAGAAAGGAAAACAAAGATGGGAGCGTGAATATAACTAAAACACAATCTTCATCTCCCATTCAGAAACCACAACTGGTGTGGCGCCTAACTACCCGTTCAAGTGCATCCCACAGATGCTCTATGGGATTTATGTCCGGGTTTTTAGGTGAGTGGCCACCTAAAAACATAGTCTGAATATTCACCTCTCGAATGTAGTCCATTACGTCTACAGCAACATGTGGTGGGGCGTTATCTAGCATAAAGAGTAAGTTGGAGCCGGTAAATAGATCAAATATTACAACATACTCTTCTTCAATATTCTTGATATAAAAATTGCGTTCATTGATATCCTGTACTCGAACGGAGTTGGTATCTAACCCTGTGCGAGCGTCAAAAACAAATTGCTCCCCAAAACATTACTGACTCACCACCTAATGGAAGTCTTGGAGAACAATTGCAGTCAGCAAACCTCTCATGTGGTCTTCTTCAAACACGCTTACGTTCATCTGGTGACTTCAGACTGACTCGTGTTTTATCCGAAAACAAAACTTGTTTTCATTCGTCAACTGCCCAGTTTGCATGAGATCTAGGAAAACGCAATCCAGCAACTCTATATTGCCTGGTGAGCAGTAGTGCAATTGCTGGTCTTCTATTCTTTAATCCTGCTTTATTAAACCTTCTCCTGTTTTTCCAGAAATATTTACTTTTCGGACATCTGCTAGAGGTCTGCGTAATTCGGAACCGATTCACTTCATTTGTAGATTTGTAGTCATTAAAATGTTTGACCGCCCGACTTATTGTTGACTGTTTAACGCCTAACAAATTAGCCACATACCGCTGGTTACGACCATAAATAACCAAAGCTATTGCTTGCGGTGCTACATGTTCACTTAAATTTTGTTGACCATTCATATGTTCAACTCTAGCTGTAGTAGACAGTTTATTTTATTATTTTACACAAATTAAAATCAAACTAATCATCAACAAAATTAAAACTGACCAATTTTTGTTTAACAGCTTTATAGGAAATCATTTATTTGCAAACTTATAAAGCTAAAAGCGTCAAATCACTGCATTTTTTTTTCAATAATAAGAGATGACATTCGAAGCTATATTTCACTAACTAAAACAGTGAAAAGTACAAGTAATAGTGAAAGTAACAAGTGATGCTTTAATTTTGTCCAGGAGTTTATAAAAAAAAAACTGCTCGGATTACAAGACCATCTAAACAACTCTGACTCATGGATAATGTAATATTTCTACACGAACCTAGAAATGTAGCGAAGACTAAATTTAGACGAATGGGCTTGATGGGACATTGTGATTATAATAAATATTTGAGAAATTTTAATTATGTATTTCATCATACAACCACTAAGCAGTGGTTTTATGATGAGTTATGTCTGAACTACGAAATCCTACTGAAATAAACCATCTTTTTGTTAATAGCATCCCTCAAGGAACTATATAGATATTTACAAAAATTGAAACTTACAATAAGACTAGACTTCTAACTGTCAATGTTTTTCTTTGGTTTAAGCTAATCGAACATATAGCAGTGGCAAAATTTATTAGAAGAAGGTGTTGGTACAGATAATCTCAGCGCTAGCTTGCGTAATTATAACAATTAGATTATACACTACTACATATCGCTCATTTAATTAATAGATGTAGATGTTTTGTTGATGGTGCTTTTCCTGATGTTTGGGAAAAAATTTAACTTTATCCCTGTCGAAGATAGCACTACCTACTGCATACAATGATTTGCGTCCTATTCGGAACCCTAGGTAAGGTACTTAAAAAAACATATGTATTCCCAAATTAATGAATATCTTAGTGCGTACTCCGTTTTACCGTTCTGTCAGTTTGAATTTCGACAAGGCCATAGTTACACTACCACTTTGCTCAAGGTGAGATAGGTGACGTAAATGGTGGTGAGGTAGATGTTTGTGTTCGGTGATGGTTTTATTGGATTTCACAAAAGCTTTTGATATAATTGATCTCGAATTCTATTACCTATGATGCGTCCCATTGGTTTTCACGGCGTCACAATTGCTTTGCTGGAGTCTTATTGTCGTTTTATTTTTAGCACGTATAAATCGACAATAAATAGGTATAAAATTCAGAAGAGCACTACATGAATTATGAGTAACATTATTCATAATTATTTTACGACTATAATTATAATACTTAGCTTACTCCAAATTATACATTTTAAAATAAAACTAACCTTAAATTCGGATTGATGACAGAGTTAAGTTCTTAGGAATGGAATACAATAATACTTTCAGATTTATAACTCATTCTCAATATGATCATGTAACGCGTAAAGTCAAAAATATCCATTGGCTAAACATGAAGAACAGAAGACTCATGCAATCTTCTTGTTGAATCTTCATAACGAACACTTTATAACGCCTCCTCGTCATAGAACAGCTTTCTATGAAAAATGTTTTAATTTAATACCTACTGTAGTAGTTGTTGACAGTGGATTAATGCTTTAATCTTGCTGGCGATTTTCACTTCTTGTGTGGACACAGGTTGTAAATCTGTGTCTTCTAACTGCTATATGTAACACTTCACGCTTTTTGCGTAAGGTTTTTACGTGTGAGATAACTTGCGTGTTTCTCATATATATAAATAAAACACGTTTTGTTATATGTATAGAGGCATATATTTATACATGTGTGGCTAGCTCGCCCTGTCGATATGCACTGCGGTAGTATTTGCTTTTGTACGTCTCGTTCCCATCCTTCGCACAAACATCTGGTTGGGAGTAAATACAAAAAACAAATACGCCACTTTACTTTATTGTTTGGAGTTTCCGAACACCTACAGATTATGTAATACTTTGCCTTATGTAATTTTTGCGGATTTAAACGCATGGTACTCGGCCAAAACAGCTTGTCAAACAGTACTTTTACCGTTATTTCTTTAAGTTCTGCTTTTTTCTTATTCTTACCTCTAAGCGTTTTTTTCCGTTTATATTTTCATTATCCATGAAGGTTTAGGTTGAGTTTCAGAGGACAGCTTCATTGGCGGTCCATCTTTCCTTCTGATCCCCGTTTCATTATTTTTTGTTTTTTTATTAGTATTCCTTTGATTTCTTTTATGCTGTTATATATTGTTATATATTCTTATATTATTAATGAAAGAAATATTTCAATGTGACATTGAGTACGCTTAAATATTATTATCAATTTAGTATCGACTAATTATTCTATTTTAATTGGATATGACTTTAGAGGCATACAATTAATCTCCTAACTACAAATTCTACAAAATTTACGAACTGTGAATTCTGTGTTTGGGAAACTTCAAGAGAGTTCTATTTTAATTTATTTAAATACAATATTCACGGATTCCCTCTTTGTCTTTATTAATCAAAGCATGATGTACAAAATGATTTGATAATTTACCATATGTTAACTTTATCAGTAATTAAAGCAAATATAAATCACTATTTAGTCGCTTTAACTTTGAGTATTTTTATTATTCATTTATTGACATATGCACTGTAATTTACGCACAGCGAAAGTAAATTGTTTAATCGATATACTCTATCTCACATTTCCGTATTCTGGCGTTTTGCCACTTCCCTAACAAGAAGACGATGGAATCAAGTATAATATATAAATTGTATTAAGGAAACTCACGACAAATTACATTTAGAGCAAACATCTGTTTCGCTAAACTTATTGTAAAACAAGAAGTGATATAGGAAAACGTGAGTACAGTTGATCATATCTAAGTGATAATACTATAATTTATTTATACATTCTGTCATAGGTAAACCTATCAATCAAATAGCACTTTTCTCACGCATAAAGCTGTCATATAATTGTAGATAATTTGATAAAGCAGCGAAATATATGTCTGAACATTAGTTCACACTACATATATTAATATATACTCAAATAAATATTTACAATCAATATCTAAAAAATTCAGAGATATAAAAATAGAAGAATAACGAATATTTTTTGAATTTCAAATATGAGAAGCTTGACATATTTGTTTATAACAGCATAGTAATAATTACATACTTTAGACCCCGGAAAATTTAAACAGAAAACATCAATCTTAGTACAGCAATTTGAAATCGGTAATTGACCCTAATGATCAACAATTGAGATAAGTAGACTAGCAATAACTATTCAAATAACATTTCTTTTTAAATTATTCGTCACCTATTTACAGTGATGAAATATTATAAGTTGATACCCCCCTCCCTATATATACATTGGTATATGGACATTATAAAGAAGTTGGAGATAAAAATGTTATGACAAAAAAGGATAACTAGATTAAATATCTGAACTTGCATACTCAAAACAAAAAGACTTAACATAGGACACAGCTAATCGGATTCTCATCTTTCATTACTCCTTTTAATTTTATTGTGTATGCAAAGCTTTTGATCATATATGACGTAGTACCGTGCTGTCAAATTATATCATCGATTAGAGCGTAAATAAAATCATATTTTTGTATAGGTTATGTTGATAAAAGATGACGTAGTAAACTAACAAAAGCTAATTCGGAAAATGCGGCTTGACACTAAGCCAAATACACTAAATCACCGTTACCACATTAATGCGTAAAAAGGTAGATAATACCTATTTCAGGAATTATGTTGCCATGATCAGTAACACTGACTAACAAAACCACGTGTCCTATACACTGTAGCATATATAGAAAAATAGCTTTTGAAAAATCCCCTGCCCTCCTTCTCTCTCTCTCTCTCTCTCTCTCTCTCTCTCTCTCTCTCTCTCGCCTTATCTCTCTCTCAAGAGTTTTTTTGCGAATATCTCCCAAGTCATGTTTTCAGTGGTGTTTATGGGTTCATTAGCTTGTTCTTAAATATGCTTATTTACAATACTTAATATGTTCTCAAACTTTTCCGGATAATTATTAATTATAAATGTAATCATCTATGCGCTACAATTTTATGTGCTGGTTGGGGTGCCAATTCGACCAACATGCAGTAAACACAGCCTCGACTCCTGAATCTTCATACAGTATATAAACAATCTATAAATTCCTTCAACGTTTTGTGTGTGGTAAGTGCGTTAATGTAGTTATTGATTATCGATTTTTAATTAGCGGGGAGTGTAAGTGCAACAATCAGTTTTGCGCTCTATTGGATAGTTTAGCAGAAATCTTTGATCCAGGTAAGGTAAACAAGTATTTTTGTGAGGTAAACTACAATGATGCTTATTTATAACAAATTTTACTAACAAAGCAAAACATTTAGTAACATATACAGCTTGTATAATGAAACACTTGATATTACCAAGTAAAAATTGCAACGTCGTATTCTCTAGCGGGGATACAGTACGCGACGTTGCAAATCTGATGTATTTTAGCGTTGTTATATCAAGTGTTCCATTACACAACCTGTATATTATTCTGCAATAAATTTTTCATCTTATAATTCCGAAAGTCATAATTTTTTTGATACAACAAAACAATTCCTATTAAAACATTTAGGAAAATAAACAACAGAGTAACTTGGTGTATTATACGATAACAAACATGATTGATCGAGTTTGTAAATAAACTTCCGGACATCGAACGTAAATGATAATATAGGAAAGATTTTTCTCCACCAGCATTTTCAATGAACAGTGCGCACAGAACGATTCGATGTCATCTTGAGAAATAGGTACAGGCTAACATAACAAATATTAAGTATGTCAAAATGATAAAAATACAATAGCAGAAGAATGATGCATTATTAAAATTGATATCCACATATGGAAAATTTTAATAAATACTTCGGCATTTTTATACTGGGACAAAAAGATATATTGATAGTATAAATGGATAAAAAGCTTAATTTTTGCATAAAAAGAAATTCAAAATTCGGACCTGAAGTATACTCTTACCGAATAACTGTTTTTTTTAAATATACCGTAAATTAAAATTATGTATTATTATTACAAATTTATTAACAGTGTTGTGCATTATCTGTATGATTTTATCTATATAAAAATTTTGTTATCTATCAACTTATGTAAATGACACGACGACCATTTATCTATTATCTTATCTTAGATTAAAAAAATAGCAGATTATCTGAAGGTTTTAGATAACAGATAATTTTAATTTGGAGGAAGGAAACAATTCCCTTACTGATGAATCCCATGATGCTAATTACTACTGCGATGAAGAAACATCTGAAGGTATTCTTATTTTATAATAATATGGCTAATTTTTCCTTTCCCGGTGATAATATCAACCCATATGTATTGTAATTATAATGCCGCTACGTTGGATGCCAAAAATATCATAATTACATTTTATTGGGTTGACAAACTATTGTTAATGTACTATAATTAATTAATTAGCATGAGAAGAAATAATATAGAATACAGTGATGGCTTTCTTGATGAATCAAATCAAGTGAAGCACTGATTCACCTTAAATTTCTGTTCAATTAGTGAATATTTTATTCCGTGTTTTTTAAATTTTTCGGTCGGAAAATCAGTTAAAACTAATTTATTTCGTATAAGAAAAATAGTTTTATTTATACTAATAATATTACAATAAAAAACTATTATTAATATTTTCATATTTTGATATTGTAATATTTTTATTTATTTTTTTATTTAACTAGAGTGAAACCCTCCTCCCTTAAGCAAAACGGCAAACTAGACAAAGTGAATCAATTCACAATTTGCCGCAACTTGATTGGGGAATCAATGCAATCAATGCAACCGCATAAACAGGGGTGTATTACGTCATCCAAGTGAATCAACAGAGTACGGTGCTTCACTAATTCAGTCTGCGTCTGACACTCGTTCGGTCTGTGCCTCTTATGTATCTCTATCTGTTGGCGTGTTTTGCATTGTCTTGTAAAATGTCATTACCACTGAACGATCCCGTGCGTATTTTATTGGAAAAATCAGTATGAGTGTTAGTCATTTTCTGAAAAAAATGTTTTGTTTGCATTGTTTAATTTTTAGTGCTACATCGGAAGTGTGAAATAATTTTCTAAGAAGGGAGGGGGGAGATGGATTTTACCGACATTGCTTCACCTGCTATTGAACTCACGTGTCGCCACTGAAGTATATAACTTATAGAGAAGTGCAACAACTCCATTGTATTTGAGAAATGCTTATTCTTTTCTAACACCTAGAAGACCTAGATTATAATATCTATAATAAAATGTTATAAAATGAACGCCAAATGTTTTTGTCTGTATTAATAATGTTGATACAAGCAGCTGTGCAAATAAAGAGCGCATAATTCTGAGATAATTCTATACGAATGCAATAATTATACGCTAGATGTCTCCACCAGTCTTAATAAATTTAATTTTTTTTATGTTCCTGAGTAACACATAAAAAATAAAACGAACAATTTGCGAAAGCTGTAATTATGAAAGTATTTTAAACGTTCATTTTATTTATTAAGGTAATATAAAATATCTTTGATATACGTATAGTATTTAATAATAATAAATAGTAATAAATAAAATAGAATAAAAATTATCGATGATCTGATATCTAGTACTTAACAACAGTAACTGTTATTAAAGCCTTAACAAAATTCTAGAAATATAGTATATGCATTATTTGATTGGAGAAATGAAAATTTAAGCGACCTTCATGTATGTATAAATAGAGTTATGTTTATAGAACATTATGTCTCGAAATCGGAAAGACATACAGTAAAACTATTTCGAACAGGAAAAGATAGCTGATTTACTCTAAAGTATTTAAGCGATATATAAATATAAAAATGACTTAACTGTTACATTTGTTAATTAGAATAGGAATCATATTTTTTAAGTGTTGTGTTGTGTGATTTCATAATAAACCAATATAACTACTTTCTGCAGCCACAAAAGTGTTAGAAAAAGGGTAAATAAATCGCTAAAAAACGTAAATTTCAGCAAATTATATTACTTATATATAATTTCTATAGAGGACAAGGCTATACGTTTTCTGAAATCATGTATGTACAATTATAACCTCGATTATTTGGCAAGTGATTCCCACGACTGACATGCAAGAAATGTGCAATTTGTGAAGAAAATACTTTCATATTCAAACTCGTAAGTATGTTTTTTAAAATGTTGTTTCTTAGACTTAGTTCATTCTATTCTAATTTATTACTATACATGCATTACTAGTACATAATATTTGACTAAGCACTGCTTAACATAGCATAATAAATTAATTATATATATTGTTCAGTTCTTTATCAAGCTAATTGTTATTTTAGTCATTTACGTTTTATGATTTCAGTTCGAATAAACTATGTAGTTAGTTATTATGGACTTGTGGTGCCAATCTGTTTTCTTTATGTTAATTGTATATCTGTTACTTTTGAATAACTCGTAACATGTTAAGTCTGATAATTGGTACGAGCTATTATTAATTATAATTTTTGAATATAACAACTAATTAAACTATCATATTTTTATAATATAACAAAAATTTCAAGATATTAGCACCATCTATATCTATGTGTCAAAAACAAAATAAGATATTAAAACGTTTCTATAATACATATATTATCTTTTTTAATTAATGTAACATAAACTAACTAATTAAAACTTTAAAACTCCAATAACTATTAATAAATCTGTAACATATATCTATTTGACAAATATATTGGCGGCAAATATATGGTACAGAATAAATAATATTAGTGTATCCTAGACGACCCGAATACGTAAGTGTGTCAAACTCAATACATTATATTAAATTATTGAATGATATTCTATTGCCAAATTATTAATTTCTGTTCGATCATTTACTGCATTATGATGCTTCTTTATTTGTATAAGTTCATGAATGTTTCTAATTTTGTTATTATGTTCTTTACATAAAATTTTAGTTTCATCAAATTTAAACTTATGTTTTGTAATGTTGGTATGTTTTTTGAAAGCCCTAATGTTTTTTGCATATTTGTGTCCATTTAGTCTTTCCGATAAATATTGTAAGGTTTGACCTATATATATATACACCATTACAATATCCACATGGAATTTTGTATACTACATGCGTTTGTTTAAAGAAACGATCTTTATCTTTAATATTACTAAACAAAAATCTTAAATTATTATGATCTTTATGTGCAATTTTGATATTAAGTGGGCGTAATACTTTACTAATTTTTCTGATAAATTTTTTACATAAGGAATGGCTACATATTTTTGTATATCTGTTGATATTGAATGATTATTATTTCTATTATTATTATAAAATTTATTTATTCTATCTTTAATAATGGAATTTATAAAGTTATTTGGCAAGTGATTCCGACGACTGAAGTGCAAGAAATGTGCGATTTGTGAAGAAAATACTTCCTACTCAATTGTAAGAGTTTGAATCTAATACCTAAATTTCTAAATTTTAAATTATCGCATATAGTTTTCAATAATTCTAAATATCAAAATAAATTTCAGAACAAAGTTAATGGTTTTAAATATGTTTGTATAAATTACCTAATATCTGATATTGTAATAGAATTACAGAAAGCTAAACAACATATTATCAACTTAGAAACAATATTAAAATGTAAAGTAAATGATATATGGGGTTATCATAAAGTAAGGGATATACTTTAACTTATTATAACTTTTTAACAAATCAAGCTAACAACAAAAAGTAAACGAAATCTAGTTGCCTAAGGAATGGGATTTGTTGTATCTATGGAAAACAAAAGCGTTGTCATGACAGTTGTTGACACAAGTGTTAAAAGTAAATCATTCAATTTGGAGTTTATTTTCAAATTAAAACTCAAGTAAACGTAAAGTTTTAACGACTCAAACTGTAATAGCATGGACCTACGAACAAGAATTGGTTTAGTTCAGTGTTATTATGAATGCGGCAGAAATTACACAGCTGGATTACGAAGGTTTCGCACGAGAATGGGTTTGAGAGCGGGGCCCTGTCGTATGAAAGCGTACCGCAATTTGATACAAAAATTTGAAAGAACAGGTTCGGTAATTGACCTTCCGAGATCAGGAAGACCAAGCATTAGTGATGTCCAAGTTGCAGAGGTTATTCACGAAAATCAGGACATAGCCAGAGGTAATCCACTAGCAATCAGCAGTGCAAGTGCGATATCCAAGCGATTGCAAATGCCGTACACCACGGTCTGGAAAACTTTACGCAAAATTCTAAAAATGTATCCATATAAACTCAAAATGCTGTTTGAATTAAAGGAGGCAGATTTGGCTAGTAGGTACGATTTTTCTTTGCGATTATTGGCTCAGATGGAAATTGAACCCGAATGGTTATCCCGTATTTTATGGACAGATGAGGCACATTTTTCTCTGAATGGTGGAGTCAATACTCAAAACTGTAGAATCTGGTCTGCAGAAGATCCACAAGTAATTGTTCAAGAAGGTCTTCATGACAAGAAAGTCACCGTTTGGTGCGGTTTTACAGCTGATTTTATCATCGGTCCGTATTTCTTCGAAGAGCTACAGAACGGAGAAGCCGTATCTGTAACTGTTAACGGTGAACGATACTTGCAAATGTTAAGAGATTATGTTATTCCACAGCTGCAAGACGAGCACCACAGAATTGAAAACATGATTTTTATGCAGGATGGAGCACCTCCGCACATTTTCCGACTAGCTAAAGAATTTTTAACTAACGTTTTTCAAGATCGCGTTTTAAGCAGACATTTTGCAAATTCATGGCCACCAACCTGATCTTAACCCAGCGGACTACTGGCTGTGGGGTCATTTAAAAAATTTAGTGTTTAGAAGAAGACCAACAACGCTACAAGAATTAAAAGACAATATTACGGAGCAAATTGGTGCAATTCAACCAGAAATGTTAAGAAATGCAGTGTACAATTTAGAGGAACGGTTGCTGATTTTACAAGATCAAAATGGAGGACATATTGAACATTTGCGGTAACTGGGTTTGGGCATACAAAATCCCATTATTTAAACAATTAAATTTCGTTTAGTTTTTGATATTAACTTAATTTGTTAAAAAGTTATAATAAGTTAAAGTATATCCCTTACTTTATAACAACCCTGTACATTTCAAAAAAGTTCAGTTTCAAAATATTAAAACGGTGTCATATTCCCATTACCGACCAACCGGTCAGCAAATGATGCATATGCCTGTTTAATAAACCTTTTACTAATCATTTTGGTTTTGCAGTATATTATAAACTATTTAGATAATTACTGTAAACTACAGTGTGCCCATAAAGTCTTGATCCATTTGATGGAAAATGTAGTGATATAGCTTTTCTGCTGCAGGTATTTAAAATGATAACTTTACCAGAGAGAATAGCAGTAGTGAGTGCGCGATTGCAAGGGTTTACTTATGAAGAATATCGCGAAGAGTTTACGAGGAAGTTTAGAAAACCGGGACCCACACGAGCCAATATTCGACGACTTATCAATAAATTTTAGCGTACAGGAAGCGTTAATGATGAGTCACATTCGGAAAGATCATCCGTTTCTGCAAATGTAGTTCAGAATATTCAGGACGCCATTAAACAAACATCTAAAATTAAAATTACACCCGATGTACTGCAGAACGTGTTTCGATCCACTATAGAGCGTTGAGAAAAGTGCTTCGAAATGAAGCACTTTTTTGGTCATGTCGAATTACGTTAGTTATATTATTGCCTATTTGTTAACATTGTTCTTATCCCATTAATAAAGCTTCATTTGCTACTATCGACCGTTTTCAGGTAAATGGATCGCGACTTTATGGGTACACTGTATATAGATTCTGCAATAAAAAAAAAATATAATAACGTAGCAAAAGATAAAAATCGTGCACACTTAGCAAATTTTTTTTACGGTAGGGGACATTGAGGAGGGTTGATTGATTGTATTTTCAAATAAAAACGAAATATTTTGTGTGAGGATTTTTGGTTGATATGCATTGTTCAAGTGTCCTTGAACTAAAAAAATATAAAGTCGGTAAATTGTAATTGGATTTGGAGTTTTAATATATTTTCTTCACTGAGGACAAATGTATCAAACCTCTTTAGGTGTGGGAGGTTTGATACAGTGATTAGGGAGGTTTGATACCACCAATATGCGTATGCTATGTCTAGAGTAAACATGTAGAGAAGTGTATATTAAACAGTGATTTATTTTCAGGAAAAACGTTATTTACATTTTATTTAAATAGAATGTGTTGTATTTTGGCGGAGAAACCACAGACGATGTTTTTAGAAACAAATGCACGATTGAATGCGCGTCCAACAAGTTCTGAGACGTTTTTTAACGTGACGGTTTGTCCGGGATTATTAACCATGAAAGCATCTGCTTCTTCATTGTAATACCGTTTGAAGGGGCCATATATAGGGACATCTAAAGGCTGTAAACGGTGGCTAGTGTGTGGTGGCAATGTTATCACTACAATACCGTTGACTCTACATATGTTTATAACCGCAGGTGAAATATGGCTGTCATGCTTATCGATAATCAAAAGACATTTCTTCTGAGGACTGCATTTCGCATACGTCACAAAATGTAGCAAATATTTCTCAAAATTTGGAGCTGTCATCCATCCGCTTTCATAGCAGACAGTTATTGAACCAGATGGAGCACCTTGGGTCATATAATCCTGGATGCGCGTTCTCAAATACTCAAAAAATTGGGGCACTGCGGCATTTCCTAAGGCGCTGACACCGCAGCAGACTGTAATAAGTGTTCCACGTTCTGCAGAAGTCACTTTTGAAACCTGCTCTTGCCCTTTCTTGGAAATAGTTTTATGTGGTTTATGGACCGTTGTTACACCAGTTTCGTCCACATTATAAATAGATTCGGGTCCAAAATGTTCACGCTCGAGTAGAGTGGGCAAATTTTCGTAGAATAGTTTTACATTGTGATAAATGAAGGCTATAGATCTACCTAACCTTGTGGCTTCTGGTGTTCTTAGTGACACATGAGGATGAAGCGACATGAAGCCTCTTAACCAATCTTTAGAGGCAGATGATTTGTTAATCCAGTTCTGAAGCATTTTTTATTATTTACACTGCCAAACTGAAATACAAATTTACAAGTTTGCTGCGGTGAAAATCCGTAATTCGTATTTATGTCTGAAGAACGTAATTTAAAAGCAAATTTTCTTCTTCTCTTGTAAATATTTGACCATCTGGATTTCCATTTGCACTTAAATACGAAATTTTACAATTTTCCAACAAAACTTATTGTTTGAGAATTAGTGAGGGAGGATTGATGCATGTCTCGAGCCTCCCGTTCGTTATTGTATCAAGCCTCCTCTCACGGGCTCGCGATCAGAAATATTATTTGAGTGTCTATAACCTTAAATTTTTAGTTGTTTTATATGTCGCACGTGACAACATCGAAAACATTTTCACAAAATCCATAGAGTATAGTTCATTTCTAGCTTTAAATTTACTAAAACCCTTACAACGCTTATATTAAACACTTACATTTCCACGACATAAATTTTTTACCTGATCTTGTTTACACAAACGGCGCACTTTTCCTTTCTAATATATCACATTCTATACAGAATTGGTATTTGCACCATCTACACCTAACTACACGCTCTGCAAATAATAGAGCGTCTAATTTAAAGATGTATCAAGACTCCCTGTGTATCAACCCTCCCCAGTCTCCCATACATAATATGAAATGTAAAAATTAGTCAAATTTGACGTAAAAACCTTCTATATCTGGTCACATTGCTAGACAAACATCGACTGCTTGAGAATTGAGCCGAAAATTTGCTTCTCAGCGATACAGTTTGATAGGCACACATTTAGGGGCGCAAACGTAATGTCCAGTTATTTTTCAAATGAATATTACTTGATATATTCGTCTTTAAACTGAACAATTCATAGTCGGTAATATATTAGTGGTCGGCGAAGAGTACTTTTACCTTATGTTCTCTTACGTGCATTGTGTACGATATACCACCTCAAATCTAATTATCTGCCTTAGCTCATTGTGTATCTGTTACAGTGAAACCAGGAAATTCCGGAAATGTCAGCAATCACTAGTAAAAGCTTGCTTACACTGGTTGTACTGGTAAATGTGATAATACAAGAGCATTTAGTAGTATAGGCTCACAATCACTAGTAAAAGTACATTCACTGATTGTCACCACTAAATATGCAGCAAGAATACTTTCAAGGTAGGTATCTTTTACACATGGAGGCGGTCAGCTGTTCACGGCTCAATAGTTCCACAAGCCAGTAGAGTAAATGTTTACCTACATACAGCGGTCAGTTTGAATAATAGGTTTGTGAATTTCCTTGTATTTTAGCAATAAAAGACTAAATATTGTTATAAACTAATAAACAACAAATTCTTAAAATATAAAGTAAAACATGAAACAATATTATATTGCACGACATAAGACAAAATAAAAATAAGATTCTATAAAATATGAGGGTAAAATCACGAAACAAACTTAATTATAATATTTTGAAAGACAACACAAAATAAAAATAAGATTTCTTAAAATACGAAAGTTAAAACAGGAAACAAAATTAGTAATTACGTATAATATTTTGAAAGCCGAAACAAAATAAAATATATATTTATATTTTTTAAATATTAAAAACTACCGGCAGTTTTATTTATTGCAGCATGATAATGAGGCGTGGCACTTCGATGTACATAAAATGTTTTTTTTACAGAAACATTTATTCGTTTGGCATCTCGTTTTACAATGGCATTTTATAAATCCCAGTCCTATACCTGTTGATTGCAAATTTGCAACACTCGTCAGGGAGACTTCATGGTCTGGAACATCTTTTATATTAATGACAGCTTCAGCACATCTGCTGAACTGGGATCTGAAATCAAATCTTTTAATTAATTTGGAGATGCAGAAGAAACATTTTACCTTGCATAAAGTTGTTTAAGTATACCATTTCTGGTCCCCAATATATAAAAACCATCTGACGTCACATCAAGTACTACTGCAAAATGAATTCTTGCATCTCCTCGTCCTATGTCAACTTCAGGAATAGGAACACGAACTGTACTCCCTTTTTCAATAGCTGAGTGATGATTGTCAGAGAACTTTTTCATTCAGTTAACTTGCTGTTCTAATCCCTGCAACAATTCAATTCGCTGTTCTTCGATTTTTTGCTTTCTGCAGTACATGTCACAGATGGAATCTTCACAACATCCTTGGTGACAATAGTTTTCACATGCAATGCACTTATTATTATCATTAGTGCAGTCTGCAGCTGTTTCAATAGTGCCGTCTTCTGCAAACCGTGGTGTTCTCACCAAGTCTTCATTTGACGTAATGGTGTTTATTATGTTTTCTAATTCTTCTTCATCTTGTATATTCGCTAATGTTTCCTGGGGAACACGTGATGTTGCCAGACCTAATTTTTCTGGTTCACCAAACAAAGCCTCTTATGGAGATCTCTTGATTTCTGAATGATAGGCTTTATTTTTCATAAACTGTACGAATCTTAACCCTTTACTCCACTGAGAAGTTTTATTATCTTGCATCCAGGTGGTGATCATGTTTTCCACGTCTTGGTTTGCGCGTTTCACACTTCCCTGACTTTGACTGTGTCGTGGTTTACCATGAACCATTTTTAAACTAGGTCATAATAATTT
This sequence comes from Amphimallon solstitiale, assembly GCA_963170755.1. Taxonomy (NCBI): domain Eukaryota; kingdom Metazoa; phylum Arthropoda; class Insecta; order Coleoptera; family Scarabaeidae; genus Amphimallon; species Amphimallon solstitiale. The sequence continues at coordinate 28,093,088 of OY720680.1, forward strand.
TGAATTGGCAATTATTTTATTTACAAATTCTCTACCATTATCCGACTGCAACACTGTAGGTGCACCCAGCAAAGTAAAATTGTCTATTAAATTATCAGCTACTTCTTATGCTTTTTTTGATTTCAGCGCTTTTAAAATAACAAACTTCGTCAAGTGGTTCTGGTATACCATTATGAATTTATAGCCATAGTCTTCATGTGATTGGTAATCAATTAGATCGACTTGGCATCGAGAATTGATATCTTAGGGCTTAACCACAATTCCCTTACGTTCTCTTTTTTTATTTTTGCAAACAAGGTTCACAAAGTGATAAAAAAAAGTTTATGTCCTTATATGTACTATTTTTGTACGTCCTTTTCAACTCCTTTATCATCCGATCTCGTCCTCCATGGCCAATGGACACATGAACAGAACTTAAAATTCCAAATAATTCATCGTCGTGAACGAAATAAATTACTGCCGAATTCTCTCTTACAGGGACTATCAATTTAATTATCTCATTTACCTCTAATACGTCAAACTGCTTCAAAAGTTTATAATCAGATGGCTGTTGAACTAGTCTTTGTTTACCGCACTTCACTTTCTCAATGATGTCATTGCGAAACTGTACCACGCGCGACGGTTGTACGGTACGATTGAACTACTCAACGTGTCTATTGCGCATGCGCGTTACCGTGGTGAAAAGAACATTCGCTGCTTGTTAGAAGTGGATGCTAGCATTCACTAGTAAAAGTTAGTTTAAATGTTCACTGTACAACTTTTCCTGACTAAAAGCAAGTAAATCAGTAAAAGCTAACTTCGACTAGTAACTACTGGCAATTACTGATTCTCTGCTTTCACTGTAACATATCCATTACCAAAGTTCGCGTTAAAATAAGTAGAATTTCTCTTACTATTTGTAATATTATTTATTGCATAGACGATTCTTCTTAATATTTGTAGATCTTTTATATATCTGTACTTAATTTCAGATAAGTCAACTGCTTGAGTAATAATGAATGAGATGGAAAATGAAAACTACACCAAACCAGACAACTTGACATCAAATCGACATGGAAACGATACAGAAGGAGCAGACACTCTCAATATCTATCAAACAGTAGAGCTAGTTTGGTGTGCAATTTGTATATTACCTAATGTTCTCTTACTCTATATCTTTATCAAAAATCGACTTTATCACATAAATTTTTACTTTATCTTAATGAATTGGTGTATATCGGATTTAATTTATATTGCCAGCATGCTTTATTTCTTAGTTGTACCAGCAAAAGACATGAATGTAACGGTAGCGGAGATATTTTACTATTTAAATACAGCAATACCTACATTAGGACTTCTAATCGTGACCCCTTTCATGTTTGATGGTGTTTTAAAATCAGAGAAGTGTTGTAAATATTTTGTTTTTATAAATTGGTTTGTGCTCATTCCTTATACGATAGCTGTAATTGTCTTGTGTTATTTTAATTATTATTTTGTAGAAAAATTGTTATATGTTGCAGGATTCTTGAAAATACTATGCGTTATTGCATTAGTAGTTAAAATATTGATATTTTTTATTAAGCAGCGTGATGATGAAAACGCTGGACTTAGGATAATTATGGCTGGTTTGTATATTCTACTGAATTTATATGTATGGTTTTTTGAATTATTGCTTGTGTTAAAGTATGTAACCGTAGACTTTTTTGAATTCGTTCTTTTTGCCTCTTATGTGGACGCATACATAAATCTCGCCTTGTTACTTTACTTCAATAGTTCAATAAAATGTTATTTTTCTCAATTATGTCAGACTCAAAATGAGAAAATTATGATTGATTATCCTGAAAGAATATAGAAGAAACTAAGAGAATGTGATAGTATTTAATTAGAGATTTAAGTCTCGGGTCTTGTCTATTGGATTTGAATCTAATATAACATCTTTCTTATTCAAATTGATGCTTATGCTACCGCAGATGAAATGTATAATAATTATATAATTTTAAGATAGAATATGGTGGAGTATTACGAAATTAGCTGAGTCATTTTACTAGAACAATATATGATGTTATAATATTGATATTCAAATGACCTACGCCAAATTAATATCAGCACACTGATATGCGATATAGCATCATACAAAAACACGTTGTTGTATAATTTAATTATTTATTTAAAAATGGTGTAACAATTTAACATTATATGTAATATATGTACATAGAATATATCATTTGTATAGTAATGAAATTATATGAAGTGTGTCTTGATTTACCATATGAACATATAGATTATATACTTATCCAACACAAGAAACCATTTTATTGGCCGCAGTTCTACCAGAAAACAGGGGCAACAGGAAGCAAGCAATAAAAACGTCTTGAGCAACGGTGGAGCAAGGAGAGCGTGCATGATCTGTCTAAACTAGATGTTTATAAAAATTAAAAAACTTATTTTTATATTTTATGAGGCGGAAATTACGACGGACAGAAGAAATAATGTGTAACATCACGCAGTTACTGAATAGCACTATTCGTATGGTGAACTGCAACATCTGTTTTTGTCAAGAAAATGGACAGCAAAAAAGTCGATTTTACTGTTAAATTCCTTTCTTCATCGGCGTAGGTAGAAGTGTGAGGGATTTTTCAAATGTTTTATATTTCGTAAGGTAAATAAAGTACGGAGAGTTTACTCGATCTGAACTACGAAATGAACAAATAATAATTTATTTTGTATTTTATAGATCACCACCCACTCGTTATCCAATTATATAAATAAAATTAAACACTTTTTGAAAATACAAAATTTCAATAGCGGTCTATACATAAATCTCTTATTTATAAAAAAATATTAATTAGTACTCTGTAAATTTTACAGCAGATGCAAAAAACTGTTTCCGTTATTTATTATTGCGAGTATCGCAAATTTAGTTAATAAATTATGTTGTTGGTATTAAATAAAGTGTAATTAACAATATTAAAAGTTTCAGATAATGTATAGAAGAACAAGCACATGATATGAAAGATATTACCTAATATGTGTCCTAAACAAATGCACCTCTACATAATATACAGGTGCCTCACCGAAAACGAAACAGATTGAATATCTCGAATGAGAAAACTTTTTTGAAAAAATGCAAAAACAGGCCGATATTTGAACCAAGGGGGACACCCTTCCATCATATCTTCAACTGTATCACGTCATTCCCCTCCCCTCCATCACTCATTGAAAAGCGGAGAATTCAGCAAAGTGATTGTTGGTTGCACTAGTGGGATAAAAAACTGTTACGTATTCTTAAATGTGACACATCATTTCAAAGATAATTTTATTAACAATTTAATGCACAATTGAAAAAAATATTAACTTACATAATTGAAAAACCTTGCAGAGCTCTAATATTAGAAACTACGAACTTAATTAGTTTACAATAGACGTTGACAGTCTGTACTTGACAATGATAACAAATAAATGTCAAAAATATTACGTATTAAGTTCCTAATAAAATTAGATTTGAAATGATGTGTCACATTTTAGAATACGTAACCGTTTTCTATCCCGCAATTACCTTCTCAATGATGTATCGTATTTAGTACTTTCCCTATTTAAATTATAATGGTTAGAGTGATGGAGGGGAGGGGAATGACGTAACACAGTTGAAGACATGATGGAAGGGTGTCCCCCGTGGATCAAAAATCGATCCGTTTTGCGTTTCTTCAAAAAAGTTTTCTCCTTTGCGATATTCAATCTGTTTCGTTTTCGGTGGGGCACCCTATATAATAATGATTAATGCAGTCTTATACAACACTTATATTTTAATATATAAATGAATTGTATACAGAGTGGTTCACCGGGAACTGAATCGATCGATTGCGGAAAAACTGTAGCTAGGAATGATCTGAAATTTTGACACTATACTAAAGTCGAGGTGGCCATTCGCCTAAAATATTTTCAAGATGGCGGCACTTCGGGCTATGCCGGAAGTAGGCACCGACTTCCTGATTTTAAATAGAATAGCGTGTATATTGTCAGGTTTTTAGATTCTACGTGAAATTCTAAATATATTTAATGTATAATGTCATATATCTAAGTGTAACCCTTTTTGACTTATTGAAATTCTTATGTTAAATTTGACGTTTGCAGGCAGAAAATCAATAGCACTTTTTCCATATAAAGATGAATTTATTATTTAATTTGAAGTAAATTCTCTCAAATAGATGGCTTAATTAAATACTAATTGTATAAAATTGTTACAATTATTAATACAGAGTGTGCGAGTTATACGCCTGAAAACGAATTTGGAAAAATTGCCAAAAGACAATTTTTTTAAATGGGAAGCGGCAAGTTTTATAATTTTATCTTATTCTGCATTAAAAATAGGGATCACTTTGTGTGAATGTCTATTATAAAAATTGGTAGTTTCCGAAATATTGGCAAGTTAGTGTTTTTATATTCTACAATACATACTGTTTGGATTAGTTCTTTTTTCATTAGTTAGCCACGACAGTGTTTACAAAATTATAAATTGTCATTCGTTGAAGAAAAGTCATGTTACCTTATCATAATTTCAATAAGTCATGCCGGCGCGCTTAAATTATACAAACGATGATTATTTAAATTTATTTATTTATTTGGGGAATGTAATTAAGTTATGCCAAGAACATGTGATACATTTGCATTACATTATTATCGTTATTAATAACTGGTTTATTTCCCTGAATCTTTGCCTTCCCGGATCCAAAGTTTCTGAAGTTTTCTATAATACGTTTAACAGTATTGATAGATGGTTTCCGTTTTTGCGGATATCGAGTTGCAAATGTATCACATGTTCTTGACATAACTTTATTACATTCCCCATAAATAATACATAAATTTAAATAATCATCGTTTGTATAATTTAAGGAGGCTTACGCAGAGGTGCCGACTAACTGCCGTGAGGAGGGCGTAAGGGGGTGCCGCCATATGCGCTAATGTAAATTCTGGACTTTACAAGGTTTCGTTAAAACAATAGTACCGCTTGTGTTTACAAAATATCAAAACGAAATTTAAAACACAAATAAACAAAGACTCAATGCATGCTCGACTGGAATTAGTTTTTAAAATAAAGTTTCTAAAACTGTGTTAAAATGTTGTAAATTTTGCCAACTTTGAAAATGAAATGTAGGAGTAAATAATTTGATTTATAAGAAAGTACTCACCACGAAGCCTTAATTAATCCTTTATATTCAATTTAATGCAAAACCATAACAAGAAAACCAAAAATTTCTGCTGTTTGTTTTATTTTAACGAATACCTTACATCTGCGGAATTTACATTAGCGCATGTGGCGCCACCCCCTTACGTCCTACCTCACGGTAGTTAATCGGCACCCCTTAAGCGCCCCGGTAAGTAACATGACTTTTCTTCAACGAATGACAATTTATAATTTTGTCAACACTGTCATGGCTAACTAATGCAAACAGTATGTATTGTAGAATATAAAAGCACTAACTTGCCAATATTTCGAAAACTACCAATTTTTATAATAGACATATTTATACAAAGTGGTCCTTGTTTTTAATGCAGAATAAGATGAAATTATAAAAGTTGCCGCTTCCCATTTAAAAAAATTGTCTTTTGGCAATTTTTCCAAATTCCTTTTCAGGCGTATAATTCGCACACTCTGTATTAATAATTGTAACAATTTTATACAAATAGTATTTAATTAGACCATCTATTTGAGAGAATTTACTTCAAATTAAATAATAAATTTATCTTTATATGGAAAAAGTGCTATTGATTTTCTGCCTGCAAACGTCAAATTTAACATAAGAATTTCAATAAGTCAAAAAGGGTTACACTTAGATATATGACATTATACATGAAATATATTTAGAATTTCACATAGAATCTAAAAACCTGACAATATATAGGGTATTCTATTTATAATTAGAAAGTTGGTACCTACTTCCGGCATAGCTCTAAGTGCCGCCACCTTGAAAGTATTTTAGGCGAATGGCCCTCATCGACTCTAGTGTAGTGTCAAAATTTTAGATCATTCCTAGCTATAGTTTTTCCGCAATCGATCGAATCAATTCCCGGTGAACCAGCCTGTATAAATATGTAGTTGTCCTCAGTATTAAATAATCCATATTTTACCAGAACCATAAACATTGAATGTTTTAGTTTTTCTGCTTATATAAAATAAGCACCGAAGTGTTCTTGTCATTCCACAATTATAGGCGAGATATATTTCAAAATTATAATAAAAATTATAATTTATAGGATTTGCGTCAGTGAAAGCATGCAGACATACCTGTTCATAGTTTAGCAATAGTGAAAGATCCACGAAAAAATTCTATGAGGGAAGAATCGATCAATAAGAGCCAAAATGCTGGATTCAGAGGAAAATAATAGCGTGCATATTACACCTATTATCTACACCTTTAGCTTATGAGAAGGAATAGAGAACAGAGTGTTAATTGAGTATTCAGTGACGGGGCCAGGTGCATTTCTCGCTGAGTGCTACAACTATAACAGTACGTTTTTTACCTGGAGGTTAGATTCATTTCAGATTTTCTTTGTGGTTTTTAGCCAATGAAGTGAAATGAATATTCATTTTTATTTGATAAGACAATACAACTGAGTTTTATAGAAATTCTGATGGATGTTCTTTATACCGTAGTCGACAAATTTTAATTTCTGTTTACACTTTTACAGCTCTATACTAGCTATCTATTCCACGCAGAAGATGACCTTATAATATGCAGCGATGCCTGCTTTCCAACAGTGGTGGGAGAAGCAACGCAGTCGGGCCATTTTTACATTTGATAGCAAAAGTTTGGCGGGTGTACTTGCCGGCTTCGCTATATGTTTGTCTTTACTTTATTTCGCCGTGCTCTCTTCCTCTTCTACTTTCGTACCAGAAATTAAAATTTGACGACTACGGTATAATAAAAGGAATAAAAAGAAAATTACTATGATAATAGGAATAAAATGTGTCTATTAAAACTGGTATATATCGTGAAATGGTTTATCTGCTTAATTTTGATCTATTACAAAAATAAATTTCATTGATATGTTGAATACAAAATCCAATTCTTGTAAACCTAAGAAAGGAAAGGTATTTAGGACCGAACAAATAACACTTCTTTATGGAAGCACCGAATAAATATATTCTGTTGAACAAAGTAATTTTATGGTTACATGTAGACTTAAACATTGAGGGAGGCTAGGCGGACACGGGCGCAATATCCCAGGCATCTTTTATTGGAGGTTCATTCTGCATTTCAAGGTCGTTTCAAATTTATACAGGTGTAATAACGTTCGTACACAAAGCAAGTGTGGCAAACTTCGGAACTCTGCTGTGGATCGGAATAGTTTGATGGTAGATAATACAGATATTACCTGGCATCAAACTATTCACACAGCCACTGTAGTATGCGTGGCAAACTTCAGATATCTCCCAAAGCAGATACCGAAGTCACCTAAACGGCTTTTCAACAGTTTCCCAACTGCAGTGAAAGAATGCAGAAGTAATCTGGACAGCTTTATGAACAGCTTCTTAATCGCTTTGGACAGACACCTATCGAAGTGTTTTTAAACAGCTCTGAACAGATACGGTGGAGATCTGAACAGCTGTTCAAATCTGTTCAAAAACACTTCGGTATCTGTTCATAGCTGTTTAGGAGTGGTTGAAAGCTGTTCAAGTTACTTGGATACTTGCTTTGAGAGAGGTTTGAAGTTTGCTACATATATTGGGTGTCTATAATTGACTTACGCATTGTGATTTGGAAATTTTCATGTTTTTAAATTGACAACATGGAAACTTTATTTGTTCTACCACCAAATCGGCCCAAAATATTTAATTTACAAAATAAACATCATTTTATAACCACCTGATCATTTTTATGAGCAACTATAACATTGCCAATATGATAAAGTACCACTAATAATCATTAATTTGGAATTCATATTCTGTTAAAGTGGTTATTAGTTTACGTGGATAATTTTTACTGGTTAAAATATCTTTAAACGGTGTTTGTGCTATTCTAATGTGAAATTGGACAATTAATTAAAATTCAAGCAAGGGTGGAAGTTGTAAAATAAAAAAATTATTAAAATGCAAATGGCAGCGATGTTAATCAAGTACAGACACATATAATATAAAAGCCGAATATGTGTGAATAGTTTCATAGCAGGTATAATATACACAACACACACAATCCAATCCGCTGTAGAGTTCTGAAGTTTGCCGCACTTGCGTAGTGAATGAAAGTGCAAATACATAAATTTCAAAAGACCTTGAAATACAGAAAATGGGATTTTGCGCCCGTATCCGATAGCCTGTGTATGGGTATTCATTGTTTGTTGATAACATTGAGGACACTTGTATATTTACAATGGTCTCTATGCAAGACACGAGAAAGATATCTTCAAGGATATTTTCAAATACAGAAGGATTGTAATTTATATATATGAAACATGCAATGGTTTGCAAGCCTTAGCTTTGTTATCAATTATAGAAAAGCTAATGCACTAGACAGTCCATAGGAGTGCACATAATAGAAGCGATTTCGAAGACGAACCCAGAATTTTGAAAATTGAAAAACTGAAAATTTCAAATGACATTGTTGGGCGGGCTTAGTGCTACCATATTTGCAAACAATGAAGGAGTTCGTCGGCGGTAGCCGAACAAAATGTGGAAAAATCGGTTATTAAAGAAATCGAAATTTCTCTAACAGACAAAAAACTCAAAGAATTTGTATAAATAGTGAAGAATGATAATGAAGAAAGTGTGAGAAATTTGTCATATTTGAAAACTTAACTTTTGTGACTCTTCACAATCAAGTCACAAAAACAATAGTTTATTAATTATTATATTACTAGTATTGAACTAAAATTGATGAAAAACGTTGCTGCTGGTGGTATCGTTGTTTACAAATAAAAGTCATGGAAACACTAAGAGATATACTGAAAATCAAGTATCACTATAGAAAATATCTGTAATCTGGACTATAATACCTAATAATTGTAACATGGATTTTATTATAATAATAATATTTGAATGAAACATTATCTCACAATTTGAATTCATAAAGAAATGTTTTTTAGGAATTTCCAGTTAGTCAGGTTTTGAACAATATACACCTAGCTGTTTGAAAGTGAAAAATAAATTAACATTCGGTTAAACATAACAATTTGAAGTTAACAATTTTATTTTAAAACAGTTATATTGATCAATAAACAAATTACTCTTTAAATATACATAAATATTTAAGTAATATTTCCATTAATTTACTTATTATCTGTATTTAAATTTAATAGTGACGTAATTTATCGGAAAAAGACTATTGTCACATCCTGTCCTATATGTACCCGCGCCACACATAAACCCACAAACTACGCAAACACCAAAAGATATTCAAAATAATAATTGTTCATTTCTAACCTCAAGTTTATCATATTTATACACAAGTTCACTGTGTGCAATTATACTCTCATATACGTATTATACTAAACGTATTACGTAATACATCCAAGCGTCCACTTTAAATTGGACAATTACAAAACAGATACGGTGTCAACAATATCCCTTCCTTTTAGAAGTTGTACCGTATTAGAAAGCGATGGTCATATTATTCTGGAACACGAAAATTTTCACTTGGTACTACTCCCTATACATAAGCACGTATTAAAACATGCTACGTCATATAACCAGTCTTGTAAATTCTCAGACCATGCGCAAGCGACAATAGAACAGAAAATAGAAAAACACATTTATATAGGTAGTTAAATATAAACAAAATAAAAGTGTTACATTTATTGTTGGGAGATATTTCATTAATATAAGGTATGTATAATTTATTATATTCCAATTGTGTGAATGTTTTAGTTAATTTCCTTAATTACAACTCGTTTAATTATTTAGTCATAATTTAGACATATATGTATACATGAGCAACAAAGTACTACTTTTCATCTTCTGTCTTACTCTAGTGTGACATTACTTTTTTATACGGCAAAATATTATTATTATATTACAACTAAAAACAATCTTTCATAAATATTGACGTTAAGTTTACATGTACTGAACATTGTTAATAATTAATGGAAACACATGATATAAACAACTAAAAAGCATGAATTTAATTTAAATATTTAAAATGAGAGGGTCTTACATAACGTTAAGACGTAAGTATAAACAATACAGCACGCTATTCGGAAAACAGTCATGATATAGTTACAAACTAAATTCATCATTTAATCCAACTTTACATACCAAGGATTTAAAAAAAAAGTAAAAGAACTTTTCAAAAACGATTGTTTATACCATTACAGATGTGGGTGTTTTGAGATTCCAGACTAAACCGCAAATTTTATATTACCTTTTTGCAAAAACTAATTTATAATTGCGGAGTACATATATTATTTAAGTTTTGTAATGTATATCTTTCTAATTATATATAGGTCCGATGAAGCTCTTAATCAAGACCGAAGCGTCACAAGCTAAGAACTGGATATTTTCTTAATTTTCTAAACCTTAACTCTGCCATTCTTGTAGTAATCTGTTATATTACTTACCTAATAGTGATATACATCATCAATGACACTGAATTTTCTCAAATATTTATATATACTATCAAACATTGACAGTGCCGCTTCAGATTGAACTTACCGTGCATTCAAGTAGCAGTGTATGCGCGTACATATTGTAATGTCAAAAACTTTCGATCTCGAGTTTTTCGCAGATGTTCACGTTTCGAAGTTTCCTGACACCGAAAAAGTGTTTCTTTGCATGTCTTTGTGTTGCTGTGTGTCGGTCTCTGTGTGTGACCACGATGGTGGCCAAAAGGCTAATAAATAGATGTATAAATAAATACCAATCTTTATATTTGCGAGTGTAATCTTGGTCTTGAGGTCGGATTAGATATTCAGAAAAATCGCTGGACCGGATGTAGTTATTTACTTCAGTATAAACATCAAAATATACTAATACCTCGTCAACTACTAAGTTTAGACACACTTCTCAAGAGTACAAAAGTACTAAGAAGGGCTGATATTAATAAAGATTTTACAAACAAGTTTTTTGAAATTTCTACAGGAAGTAGATCATTATGTTTTATCGAAAATCACAGTCAGTAGAGGTACATATCTACCTGAAATACAAACGTAGTTGGAACTCGAGTTGGAACAATTTCTTTATATAAAAAAAAATCAAAATGCGGAACGCACATACGTATAAGAAAGTCGTGTGGTGACCACATCTCATGTTTATTATATAATGATTATTAAAATCTATAATTTTTGATATGTATTAGAAAATATTTATTATGCTCAATGAAACAATAATTTGTCTCTTAATAAATTAAAAAACACGCTCATCAGTTGAAAATATCTTTTTTCTACTACCATACTTTAATTGTATTATTAGATATGCCGAACCTGTACTATAAATGATGTCCATTAAGATACAGATTTTCATTAATATACAAGTTTGTATCCAATAGGAATGCGACATTCTAATATTCAATCAATATTCAATATGGCGACTGCATATCTCACAGATATAAAAATTAATCAAATGTGATAGTTCTCTGCAATTTACTAGTAAGTAGTTAAAATTTGTACTTTTTTGAAAATATAAACGGTAAAAATGAGGGATAATGACAGTGAAATGTAAAATTTGACTCCACCAGAAATTATGGAAGAAGCCTTAGTAGCCACGCAAAATTTACTACCAGCTAAATACGCAAAGATGTACGGAAACTTTTATGCTCAATTTATGAAATGGAATGTTCAAAAAATAATGTTTTATTATGGGGTCGTAGAAAAAATAGTGTATGTAACTCCCATTTAATGGCTCGTATTCATTACAATACTCGCCTTCGGCTCGTATTGTATTTTTCTTACTCGTATCTTAATAGCTATCATTAAATGCTCATTGCATAATATACTATTATGCATTTAGTGTTCTATCCTCATTAATATTACATTTTACTCAGTACGTATTGTCATTCATAAAGAAAATTGCAATTTACCCACAAAAAAAAACTGTTTAAAAATTATAGATAATAATTTAAGAACTTGAAACTTTATCATCATATTATATCTTGTATTAACAGTTTCTATAATTGCTGGTTGCTAGTCGGATAATGTACTCATCATAAAGTATTGTGTGTTTTTAAATACCTAACTAAATAGCTTTCAGAGAGGTCATGTTAGGCGAGCTGTTTTTGAAAACATTTATGGTGGGTTTATGTAGCGTGCATTGGTCCTAACTTAGTATTAGTATTAGTCTTCAGAAAGTTCGATCATTGAATATATGTGTTAGCGTTCAGTCAGCTGGTCTTATGGTCGTAAGTTTCTTAGAACCGCGTTAGGATACGACCTTGAAAGTTCGTAATTTTCAACTCTTAGGACTAAGTTAAGACTTGTTTAGCCAAGATCTGAACCTTGTGAGGTAATACGTACACAACTACGTACCACTTACGCAGCGTAACTTGAAAATTTAATTTTTGTATAACGTGTACTTTTAAGGTTAATACTAATTCTTAGGACTAATACTAATACTAAGTTAAGGACCGCTGCATAAACCCACCATTACTTATGTTATTCACAGTGTAAATCGTAACACCATCTTGTTTTGAGTATCCAAACTGGAAGTTCTATTAAAATAATATTTCTGCGTCTTAGTGCATTAATTTTCTTTTGCCAATTATTCTTCTACGTGACACTGCACACCAAACACACAATAATTGAATGCCTATTACTTTCTGCATACACACTGTTTAACTAATTATATCTGCAATATTTTTATTGAACCATGTACAAAATTCTCTGCGTTTTTTAAAATTATTCAGTCGATTGGCACTGCTGATATCAACGTAACTCAAGTTAGTTAAACATATCAAATTTTATACAAATACACGTAGGTGTGTGATTTATACAGAGCGCGCGGGGTATGATCACCCGATGCTAGTCGATATTCTTCGGACGTATATTCGGCAAATGATCTCCGCTAGCTGTGTTCGCCAGATATAGATATATAGATTTATTTTTCCAGAGTTGTTATTTCGTTATATTTACTGGAGAGAATCTCTAATTTTAATTTCTATTTCAAGGGTCGTTTTTATGTTATTTTATGGTATTCCTGTTATACTTATTTATAGTTTTTTTTTACCATGAAATTTCTATTTATTTATTTTTCTCTAGACATCTTAGTTTATTCTGCAGATGTTTCAGGCGGGTTGTTTTTATTTCATTCTAAAACCCAGTTGTACTGCTATAACTTTGTACACAACTACATTATTATTTAATTTCATTAGGATAATCATAATTACGTTATAAGTATTACAATCTTCGCGTTATTATCGACTTAGTTATCTAAGCAATCGTCATCACTTAAAGAGAAAATTTAATTTGTTCTTTTTGTCAATCTGCAAAAAAATAATCAGATCACTATGAGTTCGAATATGAGCAGGCAATGCTAGTATGTTGTGCCGTTACTCTAATATGTATTATCGGACCACGTTTAGATGCGAGTTTACGTATACCATCGGGTGATCATACCTCGCGCGCTCTTGCTGTATGTACGTACTAAGAATTATAATTGCTATTTAATGCGCATCTACGATGTCTGCGTCCGAAAGAGGATTGCACTTAAACGGCTAGAGCAATAAATAATTCGCTATCCACATACCTAAACCATGTGGACAACATTTTTTGTTTATGGTCAAGTTTTAATAGACAATTAGATTGTTTCTTAGGTCAACTTAATAAAATTAATAACAACATGCAATTTACTGTGGAAAAGGAGCAACATCAACGTTCATTAAACTTTCTAGACTTTAAAATGCACATTACTAATAATACGTTGGACTATAGAATTTATGAAAAACCCATTTTTTCTGATACGTTAAATCGAAATACTTCTAACTACCCTACTAACATAAAACATGCTGCTTCTAATTCAACGATTTACAGACTACTAAAATTCCCGATAATAACTACCAATTTTACTCAATTGAGTACAATCTAATTAATTGCACCTAAAAATGGATACGACTCGCTTTTAATTGATAAATTAGTTAGAAAAAAATATAATTCACTAACATTAAAATTAGCATTGGTTACAATCCCATATTCATGAAGAATCAGACAGAAAATCAGCAATACTTTTAAAGAATGTAACTTTAAGGTAGCCTTTTGCAACAATAATACATTAAAAAGTCACCTGATTAATAACAAAATATCGAACTCCAACTTTAGTAAATTAATAGTAGTCGATGTGAAAAATGTTATTTAGGATAACAGGACGTAACTTAAATTATGAGAACTCTAGGGTAGCATATCATATTTTAGATATTATACAATTTGGACTTCTTGTTTAATTTAAATAAAAGTAAAAAAATCAAGTGTTTTGGAATGTTACTATTTTAAAGAGGGTTTACTTTTGCTTTTAGGCAATATTCCTCATGACCAGACAGATATAATACGTTCTCTGCTTATAAAACCGAGTATTGTCAAGTCAGCTATCCCCATTTCTAAATCACGTGTTCATTATTTCTTTAATTGTATCATTAAGATGTAAAGGTTCGTTTTTGAAGGCCGGGGTCGAAGTTTCAACATACCTGGTCCAGAAAAAGGTAAGAGTCGAATTGTATCCCGAGCTGACCTGCTTTACCTGACCGAACTTTAAAGTTGTACGAAATGGCTTTTACCTAATCAATATTACATATTACTCTTAGATATTTTTATTTTATATAGAATTTTCAATTTTTATTTAACAACAACCAACTAAAACTATTGTTACAAATATAAATATATTCATTATTGTAAAACTTTATAAAGTGGTACGAAATCAATATTTTTGAAATTTCTAGCAGCTCCTGAATTTTATGTTTGTATATAGGCTTTTTTCTTTAATATATTAGAATCACAGATTTTTTGGACAGATTTAACATTTCTGATTTTATTTTATGTATTAATTTGAAAATCTAGCAATACATTTAAAAATTGGTTAATATTTGGATATGACGTATGAAACGATGAAATTATATTTAGAGTGGAACAACTTACAAGCATTAGTGGTCCTTTCTAAGGAAGCAGAATGTTCAGCCCACATACGAGGAGGAAATCGGTAATGTTCTTCAATGTGGTTATCTACTAAGTAATCGGAAAATTTCGTTACATGGTCATTGCCAGGTTTCAACGATCCGATTTTGGATCGTTTAAATTGCGTTCGTTTAATTACGAAGCAGTCACCTACATATTCTGGTTTCCAAATTTACTCAAATATTCATAATACGCTCATAACATATGGTTTGTGGCTACCCGCCTTACGGGATACAATTCGACCCTGTGTGGGATACAACTCGTACCATGCAAAGTTTAACTGCTGTAACCAGGATACAAGTCGACTCTAGGGTTTTTGAAAAATTGTAAGATAAAACGTTAATCTTTGGAAGGTTGTTTTTAGTTTCAGTTGAATTCCTAATGATGCGGAAAGCGAAATGAACATAAGTTTTGATAAAGAATTTGTCAAATAATACTAGGTGTTTTATTTATGCTATTTGCAATTCATTGTTAAAATATTACACCAAGAGAAACGCATCACTTCGTTTAATTATTCAATATCATTCAATCTTTCAATCTTGGTCGAAAAAAAGTTGCTGAGTTAAATCGGTAGTAGCAATTCAATGTTAGAAGCATATTTTGCTAATATGGCACAAGACAACTATTCGTTTTATTAAAATTTTTATTGAATATCAAATTTTCCATAAGTCAGTTTGGAAAAGCAGTATTCTTTTGTTCGCCGAAAGTAACTTTAATCCTATCTAAACGCAATTTTTTGTATATATCAGTATAAAAACATTTATAGTTGCATTTGGTGCTACTTTTGTTTAGAAAGGTTTTCAAAATTCGATTGACACACTTACTATTACTCTTACCAACCAATAGTTTTATGCACATACCTCTCAAATTATAAATTTTCAAAGTGGAAATTAGACTTCATTTCAAGTTAAAAAAAAACGCAAAACTTGTATATCCATTTTTATTTGTTTCAAAGTTATCTATGAAGGTGATTGTTAGATCATGAAAAAAAAAATTATTCTAAAGGCAATAATTGATTTTATTTCAAAAAAGGTCAATTAATAATATTTTCGACTAAAAGTGTCGTTTCACATGGATGGGTTCCCACCACATTTCGGAATTGTGGGTTAACGTCAATTATCCAAGATGGCTTGGTCGAGGTAGTTCTCTCGCATGGCCACCTAGGTCGACCGTTCCCAATCTTCTCGATTTTTATTTATGGGAGTACATGAACGATTTAGTCTACGCGCAAGTTTCAAAGACAAAAGAAGAGTTATTGGATCGTATTCATCTGGCTGCCCAACAAATTCGACAAAACTAGCATGAAATTCGTATAAGTGCTTCTTTTGCTAGCTTACGGGCAGAAACCTGCATTCTACAAGGAGGTGGACATTTCGAAAATATTATTAATTGACCTTTTTTTGAAATAGAATCACTTTGTATTGACTTTAGGATTACATTTTCTTTCATGATCTGACAATCGTATTCATAGACCTGTAACTTTGAAACATATAAAAAATGAGGTGCGGCCACCACACGACTTTCTTATACGTATGAGCATTTCAAATTATAGAATTTTAAGAATTTTTTTTACAAAAATTATTCAAAATCCTATTCTCTTAATAAATCTCTATAGAATGCATACTTTGCAAGATATTATCAAAAAAGTGCTCCTCGCTAAGAGTAAAAGTGCTACTTCCGGTCCGAATTTTGAAACTTCATATATACAAAAAATATTGCAAATCCAGTTTTAAATACTTTTGTACTCTTGATAAATATATATAGAATGCATAACTTACGACATATTTGCAAAAAATCGCTATTCGATAAGAGTAAAAGTGATACTTCCGGTTTGAATTTTGAATTTTTTTTTATACATAAGATATTGAAAATTGTGTTTTAAATACTTTTATACCCGCAACGTACTTGTCTAAAAAGCATGACTTGCGAAATATTCGCAAAAAACTGATTTTCGATAAGAGTAAAAGACCTACTTCCGGTAGGAATTTCGAAAAACTTTTTAAATAAGATTTTTCTCGATTTTAATTTTAAGTATATGTGAATTCTTTATAAATTTGTTTAAACTTGGAAGTTGAGGAAATATTGGCAAAATTCGATTTTTTCGCTGAAGTAAACTGCTACTTCCGGTCTACCGATTTTACTGAAAAACTAATCAGATCTCAAGAGGGAGATTATACAGGTAAATACAAAATTTGGAATTGATATTTATAGCGGTTTGACGGCTATCGTGGTCACACACAGATACACACACAGACACACAGAGAGACATTTTTTAAAAACCAGTTTTTCGGTATCAGAGGACTTCAAAACGTGGACATATGCAAAAATCTCGAGGTCGAAAATTTTCATCATCACAATACTTCCTTATACTACGTATAAGAAAGTAAAAAATGAGGTGTGGCCACCACACGACTTTCTTATACGTATGAAAGTGTTACTTCCGGTCCGAATTTTGAAATTTCATTTATACAAAAAATATTCCAAATCCAACTCTAAATACTTTTGTACTCTTCATAAATATACATAGAATGCATAGCTTACAACATATTTGCAAAAAATCGCTATTCGATAAGAGTAAAAGTGGTACTTCCGGTCTGAATTTTGAAATTTTTTTTATATAAAAGATATTGAAAATTATGTTTTAAATACTTTTATACTCGTAACGTACTTGTCTTAAAAGCATGACTTGCGAGATATTCGCAAAAAACTGATTTTCGATAAGAGTAAAAGATCTACTTCCGGTTGGAATTTCAAAAAACTTTTTTAAGACAATTTGTTTCAAACTTAATTCTAAGTACATATGAATTCTTTATAAATTTGTTTAAACTTAGTAATTGACGAAATATTTGCAAATTTCGATTTTTTCACTGAAGTATCGGTCTGCCGATTTTGCTCAAAATCTAATCAGTTCTCAAGAGGCAGATTACACACGTAAAACAAAATTTGGAATTGATATCTACAGCGGTTTGACCGCTATCGTGGTCACACACACAGAGACAGACACACACACAGACACACAGACATTTTTTAAAAACCACTTTTTTGGTATCAGGGGACCTCGAAACGTGGACATCTGCAAAAATCTCGAGGTCGAAAATTTTCATCATCACAATACTTCCTTATACTACGTATAAGAAAGTAAAATGGATATACACGTAGTATAAGGAAGTATTGTGATGATGAAAATTTTCGACCTCGAGATTTTTGCAGATGTCCACGTTTTGAGGTCCCCTGATACCGAGAAAGTGGTTTTTAAAAAATGTCTCTGTGTCTGTCTGTCTGTCTGGCTGTGTGTCTGTGTGTCTGTGTGTCTGTGTGTGACCACGATAGCGATCAAACCGCTGTAGATATCAATTCCAAATTTTGTATTTACGTGTACAATCTCCCTCTTGAGATCTGATTAGTTTTTCAGTAAAATCGGTAGACCGGAAGTAGCAGTTTACTTCAGTGAAAAAATCGAATTTTGCCAATATTTCGTCAATTACTAAGTTTAAACAAATTTATAAAGAATTGAAATGTACTCAAAATTAAATTTGAGACAAATTATCTTAAAAAAGTTTTGCGAAATTCCAACCGGAAGTAGGTTTTTTACTCTTATCGAAAATCAGTTTTTTGCGAATATCTCGCAAGTCATGCTTTCTAGGCAGGTACATTAAGAGTATAAAAGTATTTAGATTATAATTTTAAATATCTTTTGTATAAAAAAAATTTCAAAATTCGGACCGCAAGTACCACTTTTACTCTTACCGAATATCGATTTTTTGCAGATATGTCGTAAATTATGCATTCTATATATATTTATTAAGAGTATAAAAGTATTTATAGTTAAATTTGCAATATTTTTTGTATACATGAAATTTCAAAATTCGGACCTGAAGTGGCACTTTTACTCTTAGCGAGTAGCATTTTTTTCGAATATCTTGCAAAGTATGCATTCTATAGCGATTAGTAAGAGGATGAAAGTACTTAGAATAGAATTTTGAATAAGTTTTGTATAAAAAAATTTTTAAAATTGTATAGTTTGAAACGTTCATACGTATAAGAAAGTCGTGTGGTGGCCACACTTCATTTTTTACTTTCTTATACGTAGTATAAGGAAGTATTGTGATGATGAAAATTTTCGACCTCGAGATTTTTGCAGATGTCCACGTTTTGAGGTCCCCTGATACCAAAAAAGTGGTTTTTAAAAAATGTCTGTGTGTGTGTGTGTGTGTGTGTGTCTGTCTGTCTGTCTGTGACCACGATAGCGGTCAAACCGCTGGAGATATCAATTCCAAATTTTGTATTTACGTGTATAATCTCCCTCTTGGGAACTGATTAGATTTTCAGCAAATTAGGTCGACCGGAAGTAGTAGTTTACTTCAGTGAAAAACTCGAATTTTGCCAATATTTCGTCAACTAATAAGTTTAGACAAATTTATAAAGAATTCATATGTACTTAAAATTAAATTTAAGAAGAATTTTATTAAAAATTTTTTTCGAAATTCCAGCCGGAAGTAGGCTTTTTACTCTTATCGAAAATCGGTTTTTTGCAAATATGTCGTAAATTATGCATTCTATATATATTTATGAAGAGTACAAAAGTACTTAAAGTTGGATTTGGAATATTTTTTATATAAATGAAATTTAAAAATTCGGACCGGAAGTAACACTTTCATACGTATAAGAAAGTCGTGTGGTGGCCACACCTCATTTTTTTACTTGAAATGAAGTCTACTTAGCACTCCCAAAATTTGAATATAACGCTTGGATAAGTAAATGTGTGAAGATAAAATCATGTTCTGCTTACACGGATTTTTAAAAGGGATTGTGATTCGGTTGAATTAGGGACACTCTATACATAGGAATGTCTGTTATAAGTGATAGTCATAAACGATAAAGACTTCATAAATACTATAATTTAAATATTATCAAACAAACACTATTTGCTTTAATTTTTTTCTTTTAAGATCGTGTATTATATGCATATCTTTAATATTATCTATGTAGAAATAATATTTTTAAATTATATTTAAAATTAATCTCCCAATAACAACAAGAAACGTCAAAAACACTATGGTTATTGATCAATGTTAAATATTAGACCGTGAAACGAAAAAGAAATTTGGTCCATATTATATCTTTATCTGGGTTTTGAATGTCTACATCAAGTCTATCATGTAACTACTTTCAGTAGATGAATAATCTTTAGTGTAACTTTTGACTTTAGTAATAGGTGAAACTAGTTAAAATTGCCAATAAAGCCAGACCCTGAAATATCTATTTTCAAATTTATTGAAATATACCTGATATAGTCTTTTTATAATTATATTATTCCAAATATTATCATTCTTAATATTATTTGCATTAGTAATGTTACTAATACTAATACTAATCCTATGAACTATATCATAGAAACAAACTTTTTCTAATTTACTAGAATGAATTGCCTATATTAAAATATCATTAACAATTCCTGAGAAGGCTCATAAATGGTTATGTTTTATTTAGAATATATTAATATTAGATTTAAATTTAATAGTGTACTTATCGACAAGCAAACGAAGACATCTATTATCTGGAGGGTCGTTTGTTTTGCATTAATTTTATCTGCCTAGTGGTACAAAGAGTTTACATTTACTGACAATATTGTTTGTCAAAGTAAAAGTATAAATCCAAACTTTTCTTGGAAGAACTGAATAAATATACAATTCTTGAGAGGCGAGAGAACAAACATTTTATATTTAAAAGATATTACAGTTTGATTAAACTCATACATTAAACTATGTACGTAGTTATTAAATGTTTTGTGGTTTTTATGTTAGTGTACCTATTATGTACTTTTAAATAATTCGTAACATACATTGTTTAGGATGTTTACCTTCCAAATATAAATACCGAATGAAATAACTATACGACATAGATTTAAAATTACTGTGTAATTTCTAAATCTATTTTTTTTGTAGTGCTTGCAACATCACTGGCTTTCCAATTTATTTATATACGATATTTTAACTTAATTTGCAATATAGTGCAACCGTTCACATCGTTACACCTTTATCTTTTGCTGAACGTATAATTTTGTTTCCTAACGTTCGGAAAACTTGAATTAAAATGATATTTTTTAACATATTTCACTCCCGCCAAAACCTTTTCAAATGCAGCCTTAAATAACCCAGTATATATTTTACTCTCACTTGAAATGATTTTTTATAAAAATATATTATTATTATTATAACTGTTGAATTATATTTTTACAATTATTTCAAGATTTTATTTTCTGGTTGTAGGTAGCTAAGCCAAGATGAGCGAAGAAGACCTTATCAAAGGAAATATCACAAAGTACATGGATACTGCTTGGTATCCACAGGATTCGTCATCCACGGGCTTGTCCACATTTCAGATAATTACCTTAGTCTGGAGTTTAATATGTATCATACCAAATGCTATTTTAATTCATGTTACATCAAGACCGTCTTTGCGAACATCTAATATATATTTCATATTGATGAACTTGAGCATATGTAATGTGCTTGTTATTATAAGCGTGATCCATTGGTCGATTGTACCTATAGGCCTAATGCCGTATAACGCATGGGAAGCCTCCTACACGTTCTTCATGTTATTAATAACGTTAACGGTGATATATGTTACGGCATTTACTTTCGACAAATTCCTAACCTCTAAATCTTTGTGCAGATATTTTATTTATCGGTTTTGGTGCGTTGTCGGAATAACAATAGCTGTGGCGTTCGTGTCTGCCTTTGTTGAATACGTTCATATAGGTTTAATGTTATTGTCAATAGGTATAGTAAACATAATATGTCTTATTATACTTTTTGTGAATATTTATTCGGTATACAAAAAATATGAACCTGGCGACGATGATAAACCTGTACTTCGCCTTGTAATCGCAGCTTGTTACATTTTACCTTCGTTTATTGAGCGTTGTTTCTTCGTTGGTGGGTATCATTGGATAATGCTTTTTGATATATTTAGATTTATCATTTTTGTGGATGGATACGTCAACATGTTTTCACTACTATATTTCGATTCCACTGCTAGAGATATTTTTATACAATTATTTGGTGTTAAACCAATAGATGTGTAATATTTTCTATTGTTTATAAATAGTACTTTCAACTTATTATATTTAAGTGGCATTAAATTATTAGATAAGACGTGATATTACATATCTTGTAGACTATAAAAGACAGTATGTACTGAACAACAGGAATTTGAAATATATTATAAGAATTAGTACAATATATTGTAAACTGGAAGGGGTGCTAACTTCTCCCCATTTTATATGACTTCTGAGAAAGAAATGTTATCTCTCTTTCTTTCTCTCAGAAACTCTTGAAATAGATATATTTTTTTGTTATTTTATAATATTTAGTTAAAAGTGTGTTTAGTTCACGCAATTATTTTACCAAAGGTGTTCAAATTTAAAAGAAAATTATGTTCTTTTTAAATATATTGTTGAAAAAAGTTTTACATTACAAAAACTCTTTATTGTTGTACATTGCCCTGCTTACAACTTTTTTTCTCAAAAAGCTGGCAGTTTCTTTATGCCATCACTGTAAAAGAAGCGTAGGTGTGGAATCCATTGAGCATGAACTCCACCGCCACTCTCTCCTGTTAAAATCAGTGGCGGCTGGTGAGCACGCCCCGGCGGGGTAACAACACAGACGAGACCGACTCGCGATATAATCCCAGAAGCCGAGCATATCATCGACAACAAACGAACCAGTCCCGTTCCCGCAACTGACTTGGAACATAGCGTTTTGGTATAAAAACCCAACAACTATTGAGATGGAAGCAGGTAAATTCAAAGCTGAGAAAACTCTATTGGAAGAAGGAAAAGCAAAATTTATCAATAAAACTAAATTTTACCGGACAAATTCATACTCAAAACATTTCAAACTATCACAGATTTGTGTGTAACCATAATAGTAGATATGGGTCAATTCTGTGCACATCTGTAAGATCTGTAACATAATCTGTAACGCCTGTAAGGGTTTACAGATGAAGTTGCAATTCTGTGTTCATATTTTGTTTACAGAATATCCGTAACTCTTACAGATTTCCATAAACTTTACGCTAAGCGAGCGCATGTCCGTAAGATTGTAACAGAATCTGTAACGTAAACGCTGTATGCAAACTTGTTTGTATATGGTTTGTATGGTGGAACAAATTAGTATTTGTAGCGGTTATAGAACAAATAAATATCATGAATAATATAAATATAGGAAATATGTTCATAGGGGTTTTGTTGGAAGAAGACATGAAAGGGATGTCTATATATAAGACAGAATATTGTGTAGCAAGGACCCTTGGCAATGAAAGTCGTTTTGTTTTTTATGTATACAAATTTATTTATTTTTTTGGAGTTTGAATTTTTGGGTTTTTCCTGTATTGTTTAATAAATATATATGAACTAACAGTTATGTCACAGTAACTTATAAAATAAGATATAATATGCACTGAGATAGGTAAAAACGGTACTCTTCAATAAAAGTAATTCACAAAGCATATACTAACATTATTAAAATAAATGAATAATTTATAACTTAAAACAAAAAATATTCTCATAAAAAAAACATTTTTAAAACAAAATAAAATAAATACACTATATAAACATTGTCATAAAACTAAGTAAGCTTTTTTATTATACAAAAATAAATAAACTTTCTTTTAATACAAAAATAAACAAATAGACTGCATATATTGTAAATAAAGATCTAATTGTTCCTTGGTGGTATTTTTTGTCCGTTTACGTTTTTGGCTGCTGTAATAAATAGAAAATAGAAAATAGATAGATTGCTTGACATAATTAGTATCTTACCTCATTATTTTAGATAATAAAATTATAACAGTTATATTTCCAGAAACGTTTTAATAATATCACTGAACTTCTATGTCTACTACACTTACCTAACAGATTTTGAACTGACATACACGCTTACGGAGTCACGCTACATAACAATAACATGAAGATAGTCGCTGGTCTTGTTTTTACAGAAATGTATACAGAATTGCCCCAATCGTAAATCTGTAAGTATAACATTTACAGACTTTTGTAACGCTACAGATCTGTAAAGTTACAGATCTGTAAGGAATTGCACAGAATTGGCCTATAAGCATCAAGAAGAGTTATACTGTTTTACCGGTCGAAGACAACCTTTGTCTAATCTTATCTGTGACCAGCTGAAACCATGACGTTAGTTTTAAATTACGGGTTTATTTTTAGGCAAATAAGTTAAATTATATATATAATAGAATATGTTAAGAAGACAGTTATATTTCTGCACATTTTGTTAATGAATTACAAACTTGATAATACGAAATTTATTTACTTATATTTTCTTCCTTAGCAACCAGTAAACGTATATTCTGTCCTGGAAGCAATATATAATTGAATATTTAAAATTATATTTATGAATTAGAAAAACGAAAGAAGTTGATCTAGTCCGTTACTAGTTTTAAAATAATGCTAATTACTTTTTATACACGAGTTACTTTTACAATAATAACTATGCAAAGTAGAAACATTACTGTTATATTAAAAGAAATAAATTATAGTTATTTGTGTAAAAAACTAACTTATAATTTGATCGTTAAGTGTACTACTGTAAATAAAGATAGATTTAATACAATCCTCTTCATTATTTAAAAATCTACCCAAAAACAGGTGGCACAAATTCTATCAAACTTCTCAACCACAATCGTAATTTGTTTGTAAAAGGATTCCTTCCGTATACATGTTCTTCTAGTGTTGGCCATTAATCTAAAGACAATACGAATGAATTAATTACATCAATTTTAATGAAATAATACACCTTTCCTCAATTTTCCATGTTTTTAATAAATTAATTTTAATTTAACCTCATAACGATCAGGTAATTTTGAAGTCAACAGTCAAAAAGGTATCTATTTTTTTCTATTTAAAGAAATTTATAAAAATAAGTGTATGAACAATTTATGTATTAATTTTTGATTTTTAGAATTTTTTTAGCTTGAAATTAGAACATTTAATTTTTTATGAAAACCAGCACAGTTATTTTGAATGAATATTGGTTAACCACTAACTAAGAAAGGAAAATGTATTGTAAACATTAAAAGAGAATTTTATAAAACGTATGCATAATACAAATAAATATCAATAGTCTTTTCTTGTATGAGAAATTTCAAAGCATTAGATGTAAAGTCCAACGTCATAATCTAGACATTAGTACCGAATTTCTTATTGTTTCAGTGGCGGCTGATGAGTACGTTTTGGTGGAGTAAGTACCTAGACAAGAGTGATTCGTTTATTATCGGTGATATGCTCGGAATCTGGGAGTATATCACCGATAATAAAGGAATCAGTCTTGTCTATGTACGTGCACCACCAAAACGTACTCACCAGCCGCGCCTGTATTGTTTGCATCTCTTGTCGAACAACAAACTTTGCATTGTCTTGATTGCTGCTCTTTCTTATCAGAGGCAGGTATTTGCCTTAGAAGATGCCTTTTGATCAAACAATTAAGGTTATCTTCCAAGCTTTATCGGCTTCTTTTAGGAATGGTGTCTCATGGCTAGAAATAGCGTTGATTGAAGGAATACATAAAGATGCGCAACTACATAGCACTGAGCGTAGCCAAAACTGGGTCCGAGATCTATAGCGATGCATCAGTCGGTTGGGTCCGAGATTCGAAACAGTTCGAGACAGCGATGATGTTTCTCGGCAAGGGGTTTGCGGGGCGACTTAACGGAAAGACACGCTATTCCTTCAATCAACGGTGATAGGCAGTCATAGTATACATTCCAGGAATGGACTTAAACCAATAATGAAATTCACAATGGTGCGCAATAACAGCAGTAATACAGTATTACGTAACAAGCTACAGAGATATCAACAATTCCTGTAGACCACGTGACTACCAAATTAGGCAACCCAATTAACAGCAGTTGGTAGTATTGAATGTTTTATGTAAAATATGGTTAAAAGTGTCAACAATGACAGCAGTATTTGTGAATAAAATGTACGCTACTGTCAAATACTAGCGATACGCGAATCTCATAAACGTATGAACACGAAAATCACCAGATTTTAGAAAATCACTGATCACGTGGTCTACAATCTTTCTCGATAGCACTGTATATATTAAGTGCGAACGCTACGTATGTGGCTTCCCCCTCCTTGCCTTCAAAAATTATGTTTACAACTTACGATGTGTATGTATACATACACATCGGCGGGTTCTTGTGCCGAAAATATTTAAATAAAAAATTTTGGTGTTCCTTCTTGGAGAATTAATATTTCCAAAATTAAGAAATTTTCTTTTAAGTATTGCAAACTCATGTTTAGTCATCCTTGGCACATTTGGGTACTTACACGATTAAACTCACGACAAGCTTTATCGATAATTTTCTGACGGCTACCATGTATAAAAAATAAATCTAATATATCTTCATTAGAGTAAGAGGCCATTTTATGAATATTAATTGGAATAATATTTTTTGGCAACTAGACTGACATTGACCCTTTGAATATTTGAAAATCATTGAAAGTGTCTATGGGCCTTTGTTTTAGAAACCATTTGAATTTTCTTTTAAAAAATAATATTTTCTAAAAAAAAATGTAGTAACTCGAAATGTACTTGAGTTATGTATAACACATTCTGATACGATCCCTCCCTAAAATTTGATCCTACACTAATTGTTGAAACGACATTTGGTGTATGCTATTTGAAAAAACGAGTTTATGCAATTTTTGGGCATGTTGACACATTATGTCACGTTTATAAGCTTCCCTGAACTATAAGGAATCCACCAAAAAAGATTGTTTTTTTATCTTAATTGGTTTAAGTGTCAATAATTGAACCCTTGCATTTTCATGTCAAAAACTATGATAGACAGATATTGACCGTATGCACCCGTTCTTCTCAGAATGAAGAAGCAGATTCAAAATTAAAATAATGATACTTGTGCCATCTAAAATATCAAAGAAGACCTGACCTTCCGGTGTTTCTGGAAATGCCCGTATGTTGAGAATATGTTGCTTAGAATTCCAATACTTATTCCATGTTTCAAACTTCCATTTTGATGGCAATTTAAAAATTTTCTAACGCCCGTCTTGAAAGAATCACTTCATATGTATTTATGTAGCATCTATGCTATGTAAGTTATTTTTGTAATATAATCTTTAAATAAATTATCTTTTCAGTTTATCTCCTCCTTGCCCCAGTAGAATGAATTTTTTAATTCGAAAATTTAGGCTTGTGGCGTTATTTGAATTTACGTACAATATTTAAAAGCCTATTTCGTTCATAACTAAAAACTTTGTCGATTATAAAAAAATCATCTTATATCGCACAGTGCACTAATGGTACAATTTCGGTGGAGCCCTGGTATATATTATGCAATTATCTCATAAACTGTATAATGACTATTAAGACAATGCACATGTGGGAAGTAATTCAAGAAAACTCTGCGTAATATAAACAATAATTACAAGGAACTTTGAAAAGACCACTTGCATTTAATGTCATGTAGTAATTGCATTTTCTTAAATACTTACATTTCTAGTGCTGTAAACAAGAAGTGGCTGGTATATTAACAGTGAAGTAATACCAGTAATGATTAAGTAATAAAACATTTATTACAAATCTGAAGGTAGGTTAATACATTATTTTATTTAAAGTACGAAATTTAATAGATTATACACCGAAGTAATGTAAAACAAAGGTAATGCACTAAATTTATTTAACAGTTATAAATTAAATGTTTACGTTTACCAAGGAAATAAAGTAATTTTATATTTTTGGCTATCAACATTATAGAGTACTAAATGTATTTTACTTTCAAAATTGTTTAATTTATGCCTGGAATTCAGATTAAAAGCTTACAATATTAGATGAGTATATATACAGCTGTCTTTTTTAGTGTGTGTATTATTTGGAAAGACGATGATAGCTGTGTTTAAATTAGGTAAATGTGTAGCAGCATAATTGGAAAACCCAGGAAACAGAAAATAGAAAAAATGTTTGCTCTCGTGGACAATCTAGAAATCTAGAAAAATGTTGTCAGCTATTTGATAATAAAAACAATAATAATAAAATGTATTCATTTCTATTGAAAAACGTCAATTACATACTAACTTGTGTATCACAGCACTCTAATTTACATAAAAATTATTTATTTATATATCCCATTCCGTAACTAATAAATATGTTTTGAAAGATTTAATGTGAGGATTTATTTGTGTATAAAAATATATAGAGTAATTGAAATTTATTTTGTTTACGTGGGTATCTTAAGGTAACTGTAATAAAATTAAAATATAATTTGATTCTTAGAAGACGAGTTTTTAACGTTTTGTCTGCCGAAATTCGCAAAACTGACCACTTTGCTCTTATTACGGGAATCTAATATTATTTGATAGTTTATTTGCATGATAATAAAATAAAACGAAATAATAAAATGAGTGGCAAATACAGTTATTTCTTTTACTAAAATCGAGCAGTATATTTTGGAAAGATCTGAATTAAAATGTCGGTCGAGAAAAATATACAACATGGACGAAAACAGATGCAGATCAACATTGCATCATCAGCAGGCTCTGCTAGCGGACAAAAGAGTAAAAAGCATCCATTTAGTAGTACCAAAACATACTTAAAATTCGACAAAGATTAAAACCAGTTTATTTACAGAGATTTCTATTTGGTTCAAAACTAGATGTGTTTTTGAGATTTAACAAACAGAACAACTCGTAAACTATTTTCTCATATCTGTACTCTTGTTTGAGGTAAAATTATGTCCATCAGCAACACATACAGTAGGTTTACAGCTACGGGTATCTACCCGTTTATTAGAAATGCCATTCCTGATGAAACATTTGCACCTAGTCTGCCAACAAATCGCCTTCGTAAAAAAAATATTCCAACCAACATAGAAATGAAATTATCGAAGAAGAACTTATAGAGAGACGCGACAAAGAAAAATAGGAAGGGGGGAAGAAAAAAATATAGAAAGGCAAGAAGAAAACATAGGAAGGCGGGGAGAGGAACAACGGAACGCCGAAAGTAATTTGCCATAGTTACTTCTTCCCCACAAAAAGATAATTCTATCTCAGTGATTTTAACAACACCACAGGATATAAAACGAGAGGTGTTTTTGAGATTTAACAAAGATATTTTTCTTGAGGAAGAAGATTTATTCCTCAAGAAAAATATCTTCACCATTTAGAAGATCAATTAATGTTCCCACTATGAGTGCTATCGTTGAAAATGAAACCTGGTTCTTTCTTCTTTATAGAATCGATTACACGTCAGACATGCAAACTTATTCGGAATGTGTCACATGGGTCCACGAAGAATGTGTTGGATTGTCAAAAGATGATGTGGACACCTTCGTATGTCCAAACTGTATGCCTTAAGATGACATTGTCATATGGGCCTTTTCATATGCCTCTATACAGTGAAAGTGGTCTTATTAATTATGCAATTATGCAATTGTATTTTAAATAAAATATGTTCTACTAAGTAGGGCTTTTTTACTAGCCGCAAGTATTCAATGTTATATTACTTTTTTTTTAATTATACTTTTCATTTCATTTATTGAAGAAGCATTGTATTGCTGGCACTAAATGCCTAAATAATTACTAATAAATTACAAAAAGTACTTTCATACAACAAAAATATGTAATGAAAACACAAGCGCTATCAATATAACAAAAATTCAAATATCTTAGGTTATGCCCATGTATAAGGAAGCCCCACTGTTTAATATTTTATTAGGTACTCGAAACACCTGTTAAAATTTCTTCGATAAACGAGGTTCTTAATTATTGATTAACGCTAACCGGTCTTGGAAAAAAGGAGTTTGTACTAGCCGGTATTTTAATCAATGATTACGCTAACCGACATTAATCAGATTTGGAAAAATTTACCCTTAATCTGTTAAAATATAGTCAAACCACAAGAATTATCTCCGGTGTTGATTTCGTTGAAAATAAAAGTTATTATGATTTATAATTATTTTCCTCTTTTATAGGCCAGTTTAACTACATTGTTCGATATATTTAGTACCTATACGCTAGAAAAGAAGGTAAAAAATAATTCAAAAATAAAATATGTGGCTAATTTCATCCACCCACATGACATCAGTAAGTAGTAATTTCTTCACATACCTATCATTTAAACATGACGCTATAGGAAACGAGTAATCAACTTCATACGTGAAACTCTTGTATATATTAAAGTGCTCCAACATTTTTCGTTTGACTACTTAAAATATCCAGAACTGTTTAATTCTCTTTGAATAGCTCCAATCATGTCGACTAAATGAATTATAAAACTAAAACGAACTTCATTGAACGTAAAATGTAGTTAAAGTTCGTTGATCTTTCTCAAAGACAAGAATATGATATATTTTTATACACAGTTGTAATATTTAGGTACCTTTTTTTACATATTAAATGATTTTAGATAAATTACTGATTTAGTCATTTTAAGATTCCGTTTTATCGATAGATAGAAACTGATATAAATGGTTCCATGTTCCCTGTAACTAATATTCACGTGCTGGAAAGGTATCATCTCTCTTTCGTATTCTATACCATTGTCGCAGAAGAATAAATATCTGCGTGTGTATTTATAAACTGATGGCATTTTTCAAGATTATTGAGAGCAAGACTATAAATGCCTACAGCCCAAGCTGTCTAACATTGTTCGGCATATGAACATCTACTGACATCAGTAATGCTCTTCATTTGTGTAATACGATGGGTTTTTTATGTTTTCTACCTAGCTATGAATGAAACTGGTTAGAAAACGAACAAAATTTTATCTTTCAACGTAAGAACTATTAACACTTACACACTTATTCCAACATTTCTTTAATAACGCAATGTTTTAGAAAAAGTTTTCTCTTGGTAATTCCGCAAAATACGATCTTGCATTTTTTCCACATCTTCATGTGATAAAAATCGACGCTCTCTCAAGTGTTTTTTGAAATTAAAGATAATAGTTACAGGTGGCGAAGTTAGACTGTAAGGTGGATGTAATAATTCCTTAAAGCCGCATTCATTGATTACTGCCTTATGCACCCTGCAGTTGTCGTGGAGAAGCATAGTTTTCTGAGCAAAATGCGGGGTCTTTTTTTGCGAATAAATGTGTTTAATTTGTTAGTTGTGTCTAGATAGACATTTCCAGTTAATGTAGTCGCTTTTGAGATATACTCAATTAAGAAATTCTCTTCCGCGTCCCAGAAAACTGAAACGATAACTTTTTCTGCAGAAAATTGCGTTTTTGACTTCTTGGATGGTGGAGAGCCCTTATAAACTCATTGATTATTGTGTCGTGGAAGAGTCTCAGTGATGTACCCAAGTTCCATCCTCAGTTACAATTCTATTTAAGAAGTCTTCATCTTGAAATAAGAGTCAAACTCTCTTCACTCTTCACAAGTTTGTAGTCTAAAGAGTTTTTGTTCGGGACTAAGTAGCCTGGGGATCCATCGTGCCGACAATTTGCTCATTCCCAAATCTTCGTGTAGAATTTTAAAAACACTAAAAAACTAAAACTTTTACTCGGTTGTCAGTTAACACCAAATCATCAACTTTGTTGATGTTTTCTTCAAATCCTGCTTCTAGAGGTCTTCACACTATGGATATGAATAGCAGATAATCTATTCAGTCCCATTTGAACTGCTTACACCAAAACTTGACATGGAAATAGGACAGCCGACAGGCGATTTGTTCCATACATACACTCTCTCTCACCATTCTCTCATGGATATTATCCGGGCTACTGCCTTCTTTTGATACAAATTTCATAACACTTCTCTGTTTAAGTTTGATTCACTCATTTTCTCCTCCTTAAACGAATGTAAAAGTAACAAATGTTAAACAATTCGAACTAAACTTCGTAATGACACTATAAAATATCACAGAAACGTCATGTAACCAAATTGTCGCGATAGCATATTATTTTCATAACATAAAAACACTCCCCTCATAAATAAATATTCTACTATATATGCATTAGTTCCTTTTATTTATAAAATTCTACATTAAACCGGATTCCCTTCCTCCCTCTCTCTCTCTCTAATCTAGAGAATGGCAGGTATAGTGTTGAAATACTTATGGTATATGGAAGCAACGTTTAGGAATAGAATCATGCTCTGGAGCCTGTCGCAACTTTTTCGCCAGTATCACCGTGCCATTGCAACAAGTGCAACATCATCATTCGTTTTCTCGCTAGAAAAGGAGTTAAACCGTCTAATATTTTGCCAAGGCTTAAAGCGCTACTCAGAAGTGATAGCCTCTATCAAGAAACCATGTATTTGAATGGCATGAAAAAGTTTTAGGTAACCGTGAAACGGTCTATAACGAGAACCATAACATGCGGCAACAATATTCAGAAGGTTTGTGAACTTGTGTAAGAAGAACGTCGTATAAATATATCCGAAATAGCTTTTAGTATTGGGTACGAGTGTTGAGAGCGTTCACACAGCCATCTCTGGTCACCAGAAGTAACATTAAGTAAAGAAATGCAAGGCGTGTCTGTTTCCAAAGCAGGAAAGTACTACGAGTGCTACTACTACTACTTTGCTCATTGATTTCGTTTATAAGAAAACAGAATAATCAACACGTCATTTACTACTCTAAACTTTTGGGAAAAGTGAAGGCTGCTTATAGCAGTAAAATACGTATTTAAACCAGAAAATCGAGCGCTGCCTTGACAACGCTTGACCACGCACCATTTCTTTAACCATGAAATAAATTCGAGCAATCAACTGGACAGTTCTGGGCATCTTCTCTACTGTCCAGACCTCTCTCCTCGTGACTGTTACGTGTTCGGACTCACACAAATAATCGATGGTAATCATAAAATTCATAAACAATTCCGAAGTTATTGAATACGTGCACAATTGGTTTCGAAAACGCCCTCGGTCATTTTTTGAACAATTTCATCAAAAACCTTCTCATCTGTTAGAAAAATGTGTTTTGAAAAGGGTACGTTAACAAATAAGAACTGTTTCTTGTTATTTTATATACCCTAAATAAATTGTGAAAAATTAAGTTAGGTTTAAATTTGAACGCTCTGCGTATATAATCAGTGGGCCAGAAACCGATACCAATTTCATAAGCTCATAGCTTTACAATTTTTTTTAAGTAATTAGCATACCAGATAAAATCTCGGTTTTTATACATTGTTGTAACACAGGACTACTATAGGTTTATTTAAAAACTAATTGTCAAAAATAAATAGTTTAAATTGAGTTTTTTGTATAAAAAAAACGTTATAAATAAATTAACACCGGCCTAGGACTATGAATAATTTAAATATAAATTAAAAATATTTTTTTATTTAATAGAAGTTAAAAGCAACTATACGTGTATATAATAACGCATACAAACAAGTACATATGATTTCCTATCATAAGTAAAAAACTATTAAGCATTCAAAAAATACAACAAAAAGAGGATTTTCTGGATTTTGTTATGCAATATTTAATTATAAAAAAAATATGTATTTTCAATTAATAATAATAATAATATTTACTTTTTTTATTACAGTACATCTCAAATAAACTCATTTTAGGAGTTGAATTAAAATGAAATACAAATACATATACCTATACACATTAAAAGATAATTTTAAAAAAAGTCACCAACATTATACAAGAGAGTTAGTTATTTCCTTGGATAAAGAGGATTGTGCCTTTATGAATAATGATACTTCAAAGCAGTTTTATTTGCTATAATAGCAATTTTTTGGTATTGGAAAAGCGCCTTTTATATTTATTATGTATTATACAGAATGTTTCATAAGTTGGTGACTGACCATAGTTACAGTTTTTTAAATAGAACCTATTGTCCTGTCCTCCCTTTTTTGTATTCTCCGTATAATTGTTAGATAAAAAGTAATAAGACAGTATATGCCTAAAATCTAAAGTTTTCGACTTATTGCAGTTTTTCTGACAATTCAATGTTATTAAAAAAAACTATATTTATTGAAAACGATGTATTAGATGGCCGCAATTTTTGGTAGTGTTGTTTATAAGAAAAGGACCAAATACAGACATATTTGGGTTTTCTCAATTACAGTTGGATGTGCAGAACTGGATTAAACTGACATGATACATTTTTGTCTAAAAGTCAACTGTATATCGTTTGCGTTTTGAATTGCTTACTAAATTTCACACCAGACATATAAAGCGTTACTATTTTAAAGTTCTGGGTTATTGTCATTTTTTGATATAATATTGTCAGTTTCTTGGTTATATATGAATATGCTATAGTATACGGGGACATTATTTTATTTAAAAGTTGCTTCTCAGTTTACAGACTTAAGTTGTTGATGCTAGTTAGTTTAAATTAATTGAAGTAATTTCATAAGAAATTGTTCTAAAGAAAAGATTATATACGATTTTTGTACTGGGGGAACGTCAAATAAATTATTTATTATCCCAGAGAGTTGGTCTTTTCCATAATTGGTGTAAGTGTTGCCAGTAAATTTTGAATGTAGCATTGCTTTGATGATTTTTTTTTTGGATTTGTTGTGCTTCTCATTTCACAAATTTTTCCAAATGAAGATGCAGTCAAACGTTTCCTTCTCTCAGAAAACCACAAATTGGTTGCTGACGACAACTGACTAATTTGGCTTTCTGTTTGTAATAATGTCTTTAAAAATGAGGTTTTCCTTTTCTCCAATTCTTCTGGATATATGTTCAATGCATGTATATTGACCCCATAGTCGTCCTTATCGTCCGAATCACAATATTTTTTCTAGTAGATTTATCATTAGCCTGTGAACAATTGAGGTTGTGATACAATCGTTTTCTGCTATGGTTTTTTCCACGTCGTTTTACCAGCTGTTACGTAAATTTGTTTGTATGAAACCCAGGACTCTTCTTTGTTATTGCCTTATGGACCACAGCATGAACCTCTCTGCTGTTCACAGAGAGTCCTGCCAAATGACATCTCATTTCGTAACCTCCTTTCTTGGAATAGTCAATACGCTTTCCGCCCACAAATTTTGCTAACACAGAATTGTAGCGTTCAGCACTATTGTTAGTCATATTTCTTATTAAACTAGAGCTGTGTTGCGTCAACCTATTTACGTACGACATAATGTCATTAAAAAGACCGCAACTTTTCATTATAGGGGTCAAGTTCTTCTCATTCGGTTTCCGTCCTTTACAAAAATAGTCATCACAAGTTTCATGATCTCCAAATACACGCTTGACACTGTTATCTTAATCTTTTGCATGTGTTCACAATTTTGAGATCCTCTATATTTGATTGCACAATCAACAGAAAGACGGAGTCTTCGAATATTATTTTTCAAATAATGCCCTAAAAATATGTCTATCTCAGTACCTTTAGAGCTAAACCGTTTTAGGGCCAAGTCTTTAAGTTTAGTGATGTAATTCCTAAGAAGGTGATTAGAACATTCCACCTTCTGTACTACAAATGACCCGTAAGGTTTCGCACTTAAAATTTTCTGTGCACACTGGAGTCACCGTCGCCAACCAAATATGCATACTTCACGTTATGCCTTTCCATGCTTAGTTTGAATCCTGCTAGTATGATATCGCTTTTCATGGCCGAGCTTGATTCTTCCCAGTTTTTAAAACAACGATGAGGCGTATCCTTATCTTTCTTGCACATAATACAGTATTTGTTTCGTATTCCCAAAAAAAGGATTTTCCCCGTCTTTTCCCCAACTATGCACGCTGCTCCGGATTTAGCGTTGTAATTAGATCGAAAAGATCGTTTACACCTCGCGTCATCTGCAATCACAGTTAGAAGTGGTACATTATTTTCGTCTACTTGTCCACATTGTCTTGCAAGTTTGGCTTCTTCCTTTCCTGTCTCCATCATGGATTGCCAACGTTCAATATCAAAGATTTCATTCATTTCGTCTTCAATTTTTTTATATAAGCTGTAAGACATTCCGGGCATATTTAGAGAACTAGCTAGTTCATTAAGTTGAGAAAATCCGCCACCAACGTTCATAATTCCTGTCACTGCAGCACCATTAGTATTTAGTTTGCCATCATTTCCATCAACTTTGCACATTTCACACTTCAAAATGAATTTGGATATAAACCCCCTTCTGACTTCTCGAATGCACTTGACAACATTGGAATTGCAGGAGAAAAGGTTATGGTGTTGATAATTCATGGCTTGTTCAAATAGAATGGGAACATTTACAAAACGCCTGCCAATATTTAGTTTAAACTTGTTATGGTACTACTTGATATCATCATCTTTATTTGAGACATGGACAATTGTTCCGTCGGCATCCTCATTATTGGTAAAATCCATGGAAAAATCTAACAGTCGTGGCGATCGTGTTTCGGCCATGAAAGTGCTTGGAATCGGGGTGGTTCGAATCGGATCTACATGTCTGAATATAGACCTGATTTTGATAGGAGTCTCAACTATGTGTTTGCAAATATTCGTGTCAAAAGAAAATCATTAGTTGATTATGAATAGATTTTATTATTAGATGATAAATATACAGGGTGTTTAAAAAATATGAGGCAATATTAAAGGGGTTGATTGTCCAGGTCATTTTATGCAAAAAAGTTTATAATAAACAAGGTCCGCAAACGCTTCGTTACCGATCTACAGCGTGTTGGAGTTTAATTAAAAGAAACAGTAAAAATTAGATTTCTCCATAACATAACTAGTAAACAAAGTTCGATGACTTATTTTTTTAAAAGAAACGTTTGGTCTCAATTATAGCGTGGGTTAATATTAAAGTAGCGTCCTTAATTTAATTAAGATATTTGTGGAAAATCACCACAATATTATTAGTGTATTATAGTAAAAGTATGCGCTATTTATATCTCAACACCTAATTTTTTATTGTTTATATCTAAGCGATTAGAGAAATTTACAAAGTAAATTCGACAAGTGTATCCAAATTTATATGTAAATAAAAGTTATTTGTTAAGAAACATAATCAGAGCTACGAGGTAGGCACCATAAATTCTCGACCTGACAGGCTTATACAGGTTCAAACTTGTTCAAACTCCGTCACCTCATGCATGCACATACGTGAGGTGTACACGGTTCGAAGCCTAGTAGTTTTTAGTAACCAGCCAACCAACGTGACTAGCGCACGAAAATGTCTGAAGTAACGAAAATTGAGTACCGCGCGGTCATTAAATTTTTAACAAAAGAAGAGCATACACCTTATCACATTAAACAACGTTTAGACGGGGTTTACGGTGATTCATATCCTTCGTATTCAACTGTAAAAAAGTGGGCAAAATGTTTCCATTTGGGACAAGAATGCCTGGAAGATGCTGATCGGTCGGGTCGACCAATTGAAGTGATAACGCCTCAGCAAATTTCAATTATTGAACATTTAGTGCTAGAAGATTGCCGTTTGAAAGTGAAGGAATTAGCAGTGATAACAAACATATCCGAAATAAGTGTTCGCCGAATTCTCCATGACCAATTGTGTATGAATAAAATTAGTGCTAGATGGGTACCGCGACTTATTTCTGCTCTCCAACGTGAACGTCGAGTCGAATGTGCGCAGTTGTTTTTAAACATGTGTAGAGAAGACCCAAAACCGATTTTGGAGTCCATTGTTACAGGGGATGAAACAATGGTTCTGTTTTACGATCCTCTATCGAAAAGGGAATCCATGGAATGGCGGTGACCTGATGAACCTCGTCCCAGAAAGGCGAAAGTCGTTCAATCAACGAAAAATGCATTTTAC
Source organism: Amphimallon solstitiale (assembly GCA_963170755.1). Taxonomy (NCBI): domain Eukaryota; kingdom Metazoa; phylum Arthropoda; class Insecta; order Coleoptera; family Scarabaeidae; genus Amphimallon; species Amphimallon solstitiale. The sequence goes on from OY720680.1 coordinate 28,130,863, forward strand.
TAATTGACTTTAAAGAGTGCAATACAAGTATGAACGGCAAATATTATGCGTCTTAATTGCATAAATTAAGGGCCAGTATTCGTGCAAAATGTCGTGCAAAATTGACAAAAGGTGTGCGATTATTGCACGACAATGCTCACGTCCATACTGTCGCCATTTCACAAGCTGCCATCCGCGAATGTGGCTTTCAAGAATTGGATCATCCACCGTATAGTCCGGTTTTTTTTTGTTTTCTAATTTAGAAAAAGACCTTAGGGGACGTAGTTTTAAGGACGACAGTGAGTTGCAAGCAGCTGTTATGGAACATTATGACGGCAAAATTTCAGATTATTTTTACAAAGGTATCGAATTATTAATTAATCGTTGTAATAAATGTATAGAAGTTAGGGCAGATTACATTCAAAAATAAAAATTCTTATATTGTTCCAAGTCTCTTTTTTCTATTTCGGGCCGAGAATATATGGCGCCTACCTCGAATATCAAATTTATAAATAAAATATTACATATCCAGTAAGCAGCCATTGGCTGTCCTCATTTGATCGGCCAAATCATCGTAGCCGTTAGAAAAACCCATGGAAAATAACCGGAATTCCACGAAGAACTTAATTGCAAACTTGACATTGTGGGCGACAGTACAAAACTTCTGTATCATCTAAAAGATATCCAACCTTTTATTCAGTACCAGGATTACATTTATGTATATTATATGATGTAAAGTTGTATTTTGAGTTATGAAATACATTCAATTAAAAGTCAGTTTATTGTATGTGTAATTGTAATTATTATTATAAAAGTTCATACTACTAATTTAGTTCGATTATTATTAACCAGTTTTGATTTATTTGATCTGTTATCTATACAGTATCAATTTGAGTATATGGTTAAGAATAGTAATAATTCCTAGGGTGACTTATTTATTTGTCAGGTATTTTTATTTTAAATTTTACATTAAACTCAAAGTATGTAAATAAAGAACCTACCTGTTACAACGTATATCCGAGTTTTTATTCCACCAACACAGAATTCAACATCTAATTATTATTCGTTATTATTTAACTGTTAAAAGATTTCTACATCAGTAAAAATAAGAATTTGAAATCATCAGCGAACCAATTACACAAGTCTGTTTCAAGAGTAGAAGAATAAGAAATAAAAATTTTATTAATACACAAATACCATCAGTCATTTAAGTCTAGTTACCATATGTAACTATATACATATCAGTTTAGAGATACGGGGGAAGTTCGAAACAGCATAATAGTTTATTCTGATAATTTCAAATATTAATTAATTAATATTGATCATTATTTAAACTTTTAAGAATTACAGAGAGGGGATTAATTACATTATATATTTATAGATTTAGTTTAAAGAGATAGTACTTAGCCAAACTTCCGGTTTTTAAGAAATTTATTTTTTCTAAAGGTATGAAAAAAAAACAAATTATATAAATTATAAAGTGGCTATAACCTTCATTTTTATTTTCGACCGTTTGTAGTTTTCTTCTCCAATGATCAATCCCTGAAACTACTTGTCTCTGAGACAGCTGATTCCTTTTTTCGTTTCTCTAGGTCAGGGGTCTCCAAACTACGGCCCGAGGGCCACATCCGGCCCGCGGACAGATTTTGTCCGGCCCGCGGAGAGCTAGCATACTTGAAAACTCCTTTTAGAGAACATATTTTTTATAGCAAATTAAATTTAGTTTACTGAAGTATTCTAATTTTATGTTGAATAATTATTAATATGACATCTACATTGATATGGTCATGGGCTAACTACTCATAACATTGTTGTAGGCTTATTGTTATTGTTTTTGTGATAAGTTTGATAAAGAAACACAGAATTGTAATGAGTAAAGACATGTATAATATGCAGAAAATTTTACTTCAGTATATAATAACTAACAAATTATTGAAATGAATCCAACTAACATTTTATACATTTTAAATAAAAACATAACTTATAACAAGCATAATGACATATGAAATACTAATGAGATTTGTGTAATTGAGATTTTCCACTGACAATAGTTTGTAGTTGTGGACTAATTTTACTTGTACCAATTATTAAAAGAGATTTAAGATGCTCGTCAGTTAATTTAGATCTGTAAACATTTTTTGTGTACTTCATTTTGGAGAAGGTCTTCTCACACAAATAAGTAGCACCAAAAACAGAAAACAGCCCACGAGCAAATTTATGCAAATTATCAAATTGTGTCAGTGGAAGACTCTTATAAAATTCCAACAAAGATGAGTTTTGATATTTGTTCTTAATTATATCACTGCACTGTAGATCAATTATTTCCATTTGAAGTTCCGGGGCTAGGGTTTCAATGTCAGTATCAAAAGGATTCTGAAAAATCTTAATTTGATTCGCAATGGCATCAAAGTCCGAGAAACGAGTATCAAAATTTATTTTCAAAGCACTCAAAGTTTCGATTGCAAAATCGATAGGAAACTCAGTCTCAGTAGTGTGGCTGAAAATTTCACATGTTTTAAAATGTGAAAAACATTTACTTCGTAGTTGTGATTGAAACAGTATCAATTTCTTCCGGAATGATTTGATATTAGTGTATAAATCAGGAAGATGCTGGTTTTCTCCTTGCAATCTCAAATTCAAGTCGTTCACATGTTTTGTCAAATCAACATAGAAAGCTAACTTCCACAGCCATGCGTTGTTTTGTAATTCAGTAAGAGGGCGATGCTTTTCATTCAAAAAAATTTCGATCACTGCTCGAAGTTCAAAAAAGCGCTGAAGGACTTTCCCACAACTAAGCCAACGTACGGCAGTATGATAAGGTAAGTCATTTTCTCCAATCTCTTCAATAAATTGTCGGAATTGTCGGTGATTCAGCCCAAAAGATCTGATAAAATTAACAGTTGATATGACTGGTTTCAGAACTTCAGACATATCCAAACATTTTCCGCACAAAGACTGTTGATGAATGATACAATGTAAGACTAATGGTTTTAAACCACCGTCATTTTCTACAGCCTTTGACACAAGAGCGACCACTCCTTTATCTTTCCCACTCATGTTTTTGCCTCCATCAGTTGTAATACATTTCAAGTTTTTCCATCGAAGGTTCTTTTGATTAATGGCCATTTCAACTCCTTTAAAAATATCTGTACCAGTAGTTGTGCCATGAATACTATTCATATCAAGAAGTTCTTCATGCACTTCATAGCTTTTATCTACTCCTCGAATATAAATCAACACCTGAGCAGTATCTGACACATCCGTTGACTCATCCAAGGCCAAAGAAAACCACTCAACATGTCCATTTTTGTCGAACAGTTGAGAGGATATATTTTCAGCGATGTTTTCTACCCTTCGAGCCACAGTGTTTGCTGACATACTGACACTTTTTAATAAATTTACCTTTTCAGGGCACATTTCTTCGGCTACTGCAATTATGCATTCTTTGATCATTTCTCCATCGGTGAATGGTTTTCCACGTTTTGCAATTTCAAGAGCCACACGAAAGCTGGCACGCGTTGCAGCCTCTTGTTCAGTTTTGAGTTTTGTAAATGAAGATTGCTGCGATTTCAATCCGCGCTTCATAGCTTCGAATTTTTCTGTCCGCAAACTTCCTGTATATTTTGAGTAATTTTGAAAATGTTTTGTTTCATAATGAAGTTTAATGTTATATTCTTTGAGAACGGCTATGCTTTCATTGCAAATCAAACATAGCGCCTTCTTACTGGACTCAATTACGAAATACTGAATGTTCCACTGATCTTTGAATTTTCTGCATTCACTATCAATTTTTCGCTTCTTTTCCATACTACTAAATCACACACAAAAGCAACAATTCAAATCAAAATACTGTTACAAAGATGCCTTAAACTTAAACACGCACAAACACGTTTTAAGGAGGTACGCACTATTTTATTTCACAACAGTGTCATAGGAACTGACTTGTGGTTGCGCCACTAGCCTTCTTATATATTCCAATTACTGCCACCTAGAAGTGAGTGGAAGACACCAGAACTTTCTCGAACCAACGAGATTATTCTGTACGTGCTATTAGCGCCATCTGTTAGCGATAGAAGGTACTACCTATTTCCGCTTGTGTCCACCAGATGTCGTGTCACGTTACTCCTCACGGCTCGTACTCTACGACTAATCTACAAATTACAGATAATGACAGGAAAATTAATAATATGCAGTGTTGCCGTTTTGCAGCCTTTTTTAAACGTTGCGTACTTTTTCGGACTTTTTTTCATCAGTGGACTATTTCACTTTCTACCACCGGCAACAATGATAATATGGTTTTGGCCCTCGGAACTTACTGGAGTAATCAGTATGGCCCTAAGGCTGGAAAGTTTGGAGACCCATGCTCTAGGTGATTAATATAAGGAATGCATGCCCATAAATTGGGTTCTCTAAAATCGTAACGATTCATCTGAAGATACATCATTATTTGAACTGCTCAGTGTGATGGTGCTCCGCTTTGCATTAATTAATAATCTGTCATAGCATATTCGATATTGGCAAACATTATGGAAAGGATATAGTCACAGTACAGTAGATAATTTAATTTTATAGTGTAAACTATAATTTTTGTAACAGTTCTATCTTTGTAAATCCAGCCAGTTAAGTCTTTTAAATGTTTCATCTCTTTTTTGTCGAACAACAACACCTAACCGTGTTACAATCATAATTTAAAACCTTTGAACCCAAAATCTAATTTAGTAATTCTGGTAACACCCTATGTAGTAGGATTTACCGTACAGTTAAACTTTTGTCCGGAACACCTTGTTGACTACAAATTAATGCATGAAGTCATTCCATCCTTTCAGGAATATGTACTGCACGTGATCTTCCACTTCCTGGTTTGCGAGTAATATTACCCTAAGTTATGATTTTAGTTGCTAAACGCTGCACTACTGTAACCGACCCACTCTTACCTAAGTACTTGTTCACTATCTTTCGTACAGATAAATTATCATATTGAAACAAATTTATAATAAATATCATGTTTTCTCATGTTTTCTTAACTAACTAACTCATATTATTTTACGAAAACTAAAAAGACTGTTACAAGTGACAGCTATTATTTGAAAAACAAAAATGTCATGGCCTATTTTCATTTTATATCCTAAAAATGAGGTGTGGCCATCACACGACCTTCATATATGTATGAGCTTTTCAAATTACACAAAAGTTGTTCTAAATTAAGTTTTAAATTCTTTTGTCTACTTAAAAAATAAACCTGTGAGTATGTGGGTTACTTCAAGTCCAAATTTTATGTAAAATTATATTCTAACTACTTCTATTCTTTTAATAAATCCCTATAGAATGCATACGTTGCTAGATATTCGAAAAAATGCTACTCGATAGTAGTAAAAGTGTTATTTTCTGTTCGAATTTTGAAATATCAATTATACCAAAAATATACCAAATCCAGCTCTAAATACTTTTGTAATATTGATAAACATATTGCTGTGGTATTTTTCTTGTTAAATAAATAAATACATAAATAAAATAAAGAAACCAAACAAATAAAAGAATTAACAAAAATAAAACACCAGCACATTTATTTAGCAAGTATAATAAATTTTTTACATATTTGAAAAATTGTAATTCAATATTTTAACAAATAAATACAGTATAATCCACTAATCAGTACAAATGTATGTAGTTTAAATTATATATATTTAGTGTCTAAACAAATTAATAACTAGGCAATAGAATACACAACAATGCAATATGGGTTGCATACCCATGAAAATAATAGCATGCACAAGTAAAAATAAAATGAAAAATATAAAAACAATGTTAAAATAAATTAGAGCACAAAATCATGTTAAATATCATATAAAACAATATTCAAATACTGACCTCCGTTTAATAAAAAGGATATAATAACTTAAAGCAGTATTACTAGCAGTTAATAGAAAAGTAGGTCAACCCGGTAATACATTCTTTAGCAGCAATAATAGTTCTGAAATAAAGAATAATCACAAAGAATATCAATATTATAACCACCAACATTGTCAAGAATAAATGTTATGTATCACTATGCACGTTTCACTTATATTTTCTGTATAAAATATTATTGAGTGTACGTAAGGGGCACGATTTGTTTATTTTCTTCTCTACACGAATATATTCCAAGAAAGTCCAAGCTAAAACAAAAATACAATATTAAACAAAGGTCTATATACATAAATAAAAATATATATACCACTTATTTCACGGTCACAAGATCAATTGTATTCTCTTCTGTATGGGGCATGGAAATGCACACAAAGGTATATGATTTATCTGTTTTCGATATACACTAACGCATCCAGAATGTAAATATTGTGGCCTGGTTCACCATTAAAAATAAAACATTATGTTGGGTATGAAAATTCACTGATATTTACAGAATAAAAAGACATTGTTGAATGTACATCTAAATATGCGATAGTACATAATTTTATTCACGTACAAATGCTTCAAGACATTTTAGGCTAAAAATAAATAAATAAAGCATTAGTAAATATAATAAAATACAATAAAAGAATACCTACCAATGGATAAAAATCAATCAAATGTCCATGGATACAAAAATGTAAAATATGTAAATAATAACAATAACAAACATGGTGGAAAGAAGGTCACATGACCACGTGATTTAGATAGTTATCAAAATAAACACGGAGGGCGTAGCAGACGAAAATTCAAACTAAAGGAACGATTTAAAACAAAATAAATCGTTCGTCAAATGTTAATCGCTATAAAAGGCGACACACCGGCGAAAATAAGGCAGTCCATAGGAAGTCCATCGGAAGCTCTTCAAGACTTAAAAAAAGAAAATAGTTAAACCAGTGCTCCGAAGAAATAAAGAATCTAAAGGCATAAAACGCTTTAAGGTTCAAACGTTGTAGTCGTAAGAAGCGACAACGATAGCTGCGCGCCAGAAAACAGAGGCGCGAAATACCAGTATTGGACCGTACAAAGCTACAACAATAAACTCAATTAAAATGGAGGGACTGGGCTACCAGGAAGAATTCGAGATGTTATACAACCAAGAAAAGTGAGTACAAGCACTATAAAATAAACTCCATCTTGCAATCCTAAAATAAATAAATGAAGGAACCTTCATGAGTGTTTCATAAATGATCGAGCAACAAAATTTTCGAATATTTGAATAATTAAAAATAAATTCTTCTTTGAATATGCTTTGGGTTAACGTGCGAATCTTAATTCAAGGCGATTTAACGAAGCATTAATAAATTTTCCGGAAAGCAATAAAATTTAGAATATTATTTAAATAATTAAAAATAAATTCTTCTTTGAATATGCTTTGGGTTAACGTGCGAATCTTAATTCAAGGCGATTTAACGAAGCATTAATAAATTTTCCGGATAGCAATAAAATTTAGAATATTATTTAAATAATTAAAAATAAATTCTTCTTTGAATATGCTTTGGGTTAACGTGCGAATCTTAATTCAAGGCGATTTAACGAAGCATTAATAAATTTTCCGGATAGCAATAAAATTTAGAATATTATTTGAATAATTAAAAATAAATTCTTCTTTGAATATGCTTTGGGTTAACGTGCGAATCTTAATTCAAGGCGATTTAACGAAGCATTAATAAATTTTCCGGATAGCAATAAAATTTAGAATATTATCTAAATAATTAAAAATAAATTCTTCTTTGAGTAAGCTCTGGATTGACGTGCGAATCTCAGTTCAGGGCGACTCAACGAGGCGCTAACGCTTTAGTTGAATAACGGCAATTTCGAAATATGAGCATACATGAAGGATTAGAGCAGTGAATTTTATTTTATTTATTATTAACAATTTCTTAAAGAATCAAGGATTGCAAGGTGCTTGTACCGCAGATGAAAAGGGCTGGATATAATAATGAAATGAATAATGTATTGTATTGCATAATAATGATATTTATCAATGTTTTTGTAAAAATTTATATTAAATAAAATAAGTTGTGCTGACATTCTATATCTACTTATTTATACCCATCCCAGGGAGAATCTAAGGAAAGTAAACATCACAATCACAGCTAGAACTCACAATAAGTACAAGGCTGCGACACATCATCCGTTATAAAAAATAAATAAATTCACACTTAGACCCTGAGATTACTAAAGTACATTAATTTATTAATTTAATTTTGGTTATTAACCAATATAGAAGAGGTCACAGCAATATGTAGAAAGCATTTTTACCACATATTTGCAAACAAAGTGGTATTTAATAATAATAATAATAATAAGAGAATTTATTGGCATTTGAACAAGATGATAATACATTGGAAAATATGTAATATATATAAATTAATGTAGCATATAAAATAAATGTATGTATATGGATAGTTGCTTCTTGTCCCTAGCCAAATAGACTAAGTCGCCGTATTGTGATCATATCTTAAAGATATGATCACTTAGCGTTCTACTCTTAGCCTAGTGAATACGTTTGGTAGAAGAAGCAGAAAAAAAAACGAAGAAGAAAATTTAGAAAAAAAACAATAAAAAAAAATACATATACATATGTAAATACATACATACAACTACATACACACACATACTCAAAATTCATATCCACATATATGCGTACACGTCTAGATATAATTATATGACGTACTGCTTTAATCAATATTCAGAAGAAGTTTCATAATTAGGTCTATTGTTGGGAGAATATTATTTAGTACTTTGGCTGCACTATATGAAAAACTGCGTTTAAATATTTCCTGCTTGTGTTTAGGGATTGTCAAGTGATACTTGTGTCTCACATTAACGTTATGCTGTTGATACCTGAATTTCATTTTATTATATAAATATGGTGGCTTTCTAGATTTTAAAATATCTAAGAAAAAGATGCTCTTGTGAAGTAGTCGTGTATTTGACATAAAATCATTTCCCTTATGCTAAGAAAATGTGCTGGCAGCGATCTAGTATTAATGTGAGCTATTTTTAGTGACATGTCTGCAGAAAATTATCACAATACGAATTGAAATTTAAGAGACAAGTGGCAACTACAGCAGTTTCCCTCATGAACAGAAAGTAACAATCATCAATTGAAAATCTTAATATAGAAAAGAAAAAAAAAGAAAATACATAAATGCACATTCATAATGAATTTATAAACTTAATATACTGTAACGGTAGGCCCTGTATATCATCAATAAAATATAAATATAATAACATCAAAGATATTTATATTAAGGTAATGGTATCATGAAATTAATTTATATAATTAATCAACACAGATCAGGAAACATATATTATTCATTTATTTGTATTAAATTATTATATTCCTTTTTTAATGTGTTTCTATATAAATTCTGTATATGTTCGGAGTGGATAAAAGAGAAAAATAGTGCGTAAATGTATGTATGTGAAAGGAATACATTTGGCGTCAATCTTATCGAGGCTAGCTAAGAAGTTATGCGACATAGACAAGAAACGGTTTGTGTGCAATCGACACGTGGGCAACCTTGAACGCTACATATTTTGCGGAGTGCATGTTCCCACGAACAAAGTTTGAAGGAAAGTAAAGTACATAAGTGGCTCGGGGAATCCCCTAAAAAGAATACGGTGTGACATGCCTTAAGCAAGGAGTAGGCAGGGAGACGTTCCCCAATAAGTGAACAAGTAGGTTCACAGGTCCCTCTTGTCGAATAACGGCTGGACCACACCCGAGTTACCGGGAACGATCTCACAGGCTAATAGTGCTAATAGAAATACAGTAATTCAAAGCATTATTTAAAAGTAAAAGAAAAAGCCTAGTGAGAAAAGAGATATATATATTTTTAATAAAACAAATAGTGTGCTACGCGAGGTGAAAGTTTTATTAAAACAAGTGTGTGCCCTAGTTCGATACAAAGAAGGCGGCATTTCAATCTATCCTGGGGAAGCTGCTTGGAAAACACCGTTTCTATCATCATAGCATCTTCATAAAGGTACCCAACGTAAAAATGATTTAAAGGCCTATATCATGCATGCATTTTTTGTGAATAATGAATTAAAATCTAGTTAAATTCACGGTATATTATTTATGTAAGGCAACGTTGTTGTATTGACCTATTATATTTGCCTATTTTGTAAATTATGCTTAGTTTGTATTGATACGTACCATTTTAATTGTGTTCCACGTTGAAATGTTTGTTTTGTAACCTGATCTGTGTTGTTTGTGTTTTAATCAATATATTCATAATATTTAAATATCATTTTGTATCTTATTTAGTTACCTTAACATAAAAAATTTGGATTAAAAAAAAGAAGTAATAGTACGTCCAGAAAAATAATCTTAGTGTCTTAATACCTGAACCGACTGGAAATTAAGAGTCTTATGCAAAACCGAACTATTTATCTGAGCTAATTACGCGGAGCGTTCAATAAGTAAATTTTATTCATTTTCATGGCAAAATAAATCCGTATATATATATATATATATATATATATATATATATATATATATATATATTACCCAACTTTAAAGACCGTACTATTACAATACTGAGAAGCAGATGTATAACAATAAAAAATAAATAAAAAACAAATAAAAGAAAGTGTCTATAAAAGGTTATTTACTACTATTTCCTCTCAAGATCCTTGATGTATGTTCTCCTTCCTTTGCATTCTTGGAGGTATTTCCTGGTACTTCCCGTCTTCCTTCCCTACTTTTTGTTGACTTGTCTTGGTCCTCGGATGTCTTTATTGGTTTTGGACTGGTCCCACCGGCGTTCACCAAATCGTTGGCTCTATCCGTCAGCAAAGTATTATTCCGGGTAATGTATGCGTCAATGGAATCCGACTCAGTATCAAATACTGCACCATCTATGTACAATTTGCTATTTCTTATATAAGCTCGAAATTGTTTACTGTGAGCCTCCTTCAGAAATCCATAAAGGAACTTATTGCGTATTTGATCCTCTTTACATAGGTCATCTGCGATAGAAATTCCAGTACCCTTCAGTTTTCTCAAGTTTTTAGTTACCGCTAACTCTCGAAGGTATGAGATAAACTCGACACATATTATATTATTATTGCCCAGACTATACAGGGTGTTCCTAAATATCATGTACATAAGGAAGGGGGTAACTATTTGGTTTATTTTGTGCCTAAAATTTCATATAAACATAGGTCTGCAAACGCTTCGTTACCAGTATGCAGGGTGTTGAAATTTCAAGAATTTTTCACTTTTTACTGTATAGCTCCTGCAGTTTTTGAGATATGTTGTTCAAATTTGGAAGGTAGGTTACGCTGTAAGTCCTGCATCATTAGCCATGCCAAATGATTATGTAAATCTACAGGGTAATAATTTTTTCGGGGTCATGCCCTCTTTTCTCACCCTGAACTTTTTTGCGATGCGCCACTGCTAGATACTAAAATACGCAATAAATTTTTTGTCTTGTTTAGAAACTTTTTGATCTCTTATATTTTTTCTTGTCTCTGACCGTTATCGAGAAAAAAAATAGAAAACAATTTTCTGTAATTCGCCAGAGAAAATTAAATTTTTTAAAATGGTCTAGCAGGCTCTGGCTTTATTCAGATAATCACTTGAGTTTATTAATTTGACAATTGACATTAGAAATCGTATCTTGTGTCTGTATAAGTAAAGTTTTAAATTGCAAACTGTAAGGTGCAAAAGTGTTTTAAATACTCGTTATAATTTTGTAAATATGCCAAATTTCACGAATTCTGAAATGGCTGACATGCATTTTATCTACGGCCTTGCGAATGGAAATGCAAGAGAAGCCAGGCGTCTGTACATGGAGCGCTATCCCAATAGAATGATACCCGATCATCGAATATTTTCAAATATTCATAGGCGTCTTGGAGAAACTGGAACTTTTAAAAAGAATACTAATGATGCAGGTAAACCACTTACTGTTAGAACACCACAGATCGAAGAGGCTGTTCTGAATGAAATAGACAGACATCCTCGCACCAGCACCAGAAAAATCAGTGAACATTTAAATATTAGTCATCAAGTGGTTTGGCGTATTCTACGTGTTTCCCTGCTATACCCTTACCACATTCAGAGAGTGCAGGCTCTTCTTCCCCGAGACTTCCCTTTAAGGTTTGATTTCTGCCAATGGTACCTTAATAAGCTAGCAGTAGACCGCATTTTTGATTGTAAAATCCTTTTTACCGATGAAGCGAATTTTTCAAGGGCTTCAATTATGAATTTCCACAACAACCACACGTGGGCAGATGAAAATCCACATGAAATTGTAGAAACGCATTTTCAAGAACAGTTCTCATTAAATGTATGGGGTGGTATAATTGGAGATAATTTGATTGGTCCTTGTTTTTTGCCTGGTCGACTTACTGGTCAGTCATACAGGCTGTTTTTGCAGAATGAATTGCCTTTATTACTTGAAGACTTGCCCCTTTTACTTAGAAATCAAATGTGGTATATGCACGATGGCGCCCCATCACATTTTTCTATTTTGGCTCGGGAGTATTTAAATGAAGTATATGAGAATAGGTGGATAGGACGAGGTGGACCTCAGCCATGGCCCCCTAGGTCCCCTGACTTAAATAGTCTAGATTTTTTTTGTGGGGACATCTCAAATCTCTAGTGTATACAACACCTGTGAATACTGTTGATGACTTACGAAATCGAATAATCGATGGATTTGAAACGATAAGAAATACTCCAGGAGTATTGAAGAGAGTGCGAGCATTAATGAGAAGAAGAGCGGACGCCTGTATAAGGGTTGAAGGAGGACACTTTCAACAATTGTTGTAGCATAGTTTCATTGTCATTGTTATTACTTAGGGTTTTTATTGTTATTAGTTATGTTACTTTGTATTGTAATAAAACAATGCTACGAAAACCGGGTCATCCTATTTTTTAACAGGTAGTAGCACCTTAACTCTTAAAATTAATAAACTCAAGTGATTATCTGAATAAAGCCAGAGCCTACTAGACCATTTTAAAAAATTTAATTTTCTCTGGCGAATTACAGAAAATTGTTTTCTATTTTTTTTCTCGATAACGGTCAGAGATAAGAAAAAAATACAAGAGATCAAAAAGTTTCTAAACAAGACAGAAAATTTATTGCGTATTTTAGAATCTAGCAGTGGCGCATCGCAAAAAAGTTCAGGGTGAGAAAAGAGGGCATGACCCCGAAAAAATTATTACCCTGTAGATTTACATAATCATTTGGCATGGCTAATGATGCAGGCCTTATAGCGTAACCTACCTTCCAAATTTGAACAACATATCTCAAAAACTGCAGGAGCTATACAGTAAAAAGTGAAAAATTCTTGAAATTTCAACACCCTGCATATTGGTAACGAAGCGTTTGCAGACCTATGTTTATATGAAATTTTAGGCACAAAATAAACCAAATAGTTACCCCCTTCCTTATGTACATGATATTTAGGAACACCCTGTATATATTCGCTATGTCTGACTGAGATAACTCAATTTCAAATATTTGGCTAATCTTTGCGAGAACAGTCTGTATCAGAGAAATCTGACCATCCACACGGGTTGATAAGAGTAAAAGTGTAACTTCCGGTCCGAATTTTGAATTTTTTTATACAAAAGGTATTGGAAACCAAGCTTTAAATAGTTTTATACTCATAATGTATTTGCCTAGAAAGCATGGCGTGCGAGATATTTGTAAAAAACTGATTTTCGATAAGAGTAAAATACCCACATCCGGTAGAATTTTAGAAAAACTTTTTTGATAAAATTTTTCTCAAATTTAACTTTGATTACAATTAAATTCTTCATTTTATTTAAACTTAGTAGTTAACGAAATAATGGCAAAATTCGATTTTTTCAGTGAAGTAAACTACTGCTTCCGGTTTACCGATTTTACTGTAAATCTAATCAGGTCTCAAGAGGGAGATTAAACTCGTAAATTTAAAATTTGGAATTGATAGCTATAGCCGTTTGTCCGCAATTGTGGTCACAGAGAGAGCGAGAGGGAGAGAGAGAGTGAGAGAGAGAGAGGGAGAGAGAGGGAGAGAGAGGGGGAGATTTTCATCATTACAATACTTACTTAGATAGTAAAAGTGCTACACAGCGATTCATTAGAAACTTCCACCTTTGCAGACTCTTAAGCACTGTGAAATATCATCTATAGAAAAGCGTTACGTAAAATGCAATTAATGTTTTTTCCAATCTACAGTTTCGTTTAACAACAAAATATTTTAATGCGTTAATTATTATTGAAAACAAGAATCTTTCAATTTTGTACTGTTTTTTTTTTGTTGGGTCATAGTATCTATACATAAATCCCTATTGATCTACATGCTATTCATACTAATAGTGACACCAACCTTAGATGAACTCATAGGTAATTTATTCTCTATCACAGAGATGGCGCAAAGTTTAACAAATAAGCGATAAATATGCAAACTAACCAACCAGGCGCAAAACTATCCATATGATAAATTAAATCTAAATACATTATATAAAATCTGTAATTCTTCGATAACGAAATCAACGCCACATTATACACGTAAGAAATTCTATACATTAATAAGAAAGAGATAGAGTAGAAAATGATGAATATTGTTGATTAATCTTGTTTTTCATTCAGTGTAGAATTTTATTATACTAAAATATATAATCAGGAAATTAGAAGAAAGGAATACACTGAAATCTATACATCTTCAACAAAATAAGTAATAGGCACAGACTGTTTTCTTTTTAAAGTAGACTTGCACGTCATGAAAGTACCCCCCCCCCCCCCCCCGCCCTCCCTCACACGCATACACACACAGTTTATGATAATTTTATATACGAAAATCATGAAGAAAGTGGAACTATTGAATATAAATGATTGCTTAAAAGTAGGGATTCAGTGTAAAACCGTATAAGGGAGTTTTCTAATACTGGTTTAACACTAGACAATTGATCGTCAACGTGAAATTTGGGTTTCGGTAAAGTGAAAATCGAGGTAGGTATCCTCTTGAGTGTTTTTCGTACAAGCATAGATTACGGTGTTCACATCGACTTCTTTATTCGTTTAATCCATATATTTGACATTTGTATAGTATATATTTCTTAAACAAGATGTCCCTCGATAGATAAAATTCCCAGAAACATCCACGGAAAATGGAATATCTAGTATTACTTTCTTTGTATACCTATACCAATAGTTATTCTTACATATATGCGTTCCTTAATATTTCACTTATGATTATGATGATTATTAAGAATTTGCATCAAACTGCTATCTTCGGATTTTTAAATAAAGCTGCATAATTCTATAACGATACTTAATTTTAACTCTTTTAATAAAGCCCGTATATTACATTATTAATTTTTGATTGAATTGTACTCCATTATGCACATTTTGCATTTTCCTTTCTAGAGAATTTTTTTATATTTTTATTCATGTTACATTTTAAATTTTGATTTGTTGTTTTTTCTTATCCTTTTATTTTTGCAAGCCCGTGTGAGTTAAATTGAAATTTTAAACTTTATTTTAAGTCTAGAATTTCGTCTTACGTAATTAATTTATAATTTATTTACTTATTGGAATTATTGCGTCAACTTCTGATGATACCCTTAAGTGATCTTCCCTTTTTATCGACATATGGTAGATTCTTCTGCTATATTTGTAGTTCCTTAATTATTTGTCCTACTGCTCGGTTTTTTTAAAAATTATTTAACTAATCTTTAGATATTGTGTGTTCCATTTCTGTTCTTTATTTTCAATTCATCTTGTATCCCTTTCTGAGCTCTAGCCCACGTTCATGTCTATTAAGTCGAATCGGGTAGTGTTCAAGTTTCATTTCATCTTACAACATTTTCATAAGACACTGACTCCATGTACTCTCAACTCTTTGATTACTCGCATATTTACTGTTAGGATGTTGTCAATATCTTTTTTTATGGGATAAGTAGTGAGACTTTAACATTTATTGTGTTCTATTGATTTTATTAGAAGAAAATTGGTTGATGCGTATTAATGATTATTAATTTGTTGGGGTTCGGTCATTGTTGAAGTGGGTAAGCTCCTATTCAATTAATCTTCGTGGGTACATTATTTGTCACCTAATTTCTAGTTGTCGTTTCTTTCATAGTGTACATTTTCACTTGTAGTAAATCTGCATCGAATACATAATTTGTCAGATATTTACAAAAAACTATTTTTCCAAAAAAATAAAAGTCCTACTTCCAGTAAGAATTTTGAAAACCTTTGACATTCATATATAAGTGCATTTGTATTCTTTATAAATGTAGTGTGTGTATATGTGTAGTTGAACAATTATTGGTAAAATTTGATTGTTTCACTGTAAACTGCTACTTCCGGGTTGCAGAAATCCAATCAGATCTCAAAATAAGAAGTTTGGTATTGATAGATTTCCCCGTTTAGCCGCTATCGTGGACAGGAAGAGAAAGAGAGAGAGAGAGAGAGGGAGGGATGAAGGTTTTTCAAAAACCACTTTTTCGGAGAAAAAGAATTTCAAAACGCTGACGACATCTACAAAAATTTTGAGATAGAAAGTATAAAACTATAGTGTATAAGGATATAAGACAGTAAGAAATCTAATATTATTTCTGATTTTGATATAAATTAAAATTGACTAGATACATATATTTTCATTAGTAGACAGTGATATCTGTAACGGGAATATGTGAGAATGGCAAATGCTTAATATAAATTAATCAAAAGTAAGATATTCACTGTGGAAGAAGCTATTAATAATAGAATTAGCCACATACACGTGTAGATGGCGGATGGCTAGAGGTATTCTTGAAAAATATGCATGAATATTGGCTAAATCTACCTGAATAGTTGGGTTCATAAATGCATGTTGAGCCTGTAAAATAGAAACACCATCATTCGTAAACAATAGCTAGGATATAGTTTCAACTTCGTTAAAATATATATGATAATAGGATGCTGCTTGTATCCATATGCCTTAGCGCATTACAACAGGTTCTGGTAGTAGTGGCAGTTATCCACGAAATAAATACTTACGTACAGGTGGCTTCACAAAAACTTTCATGGCAGAAGAAATCAATTCCTGTGTTACTCGATGAAGAATATGTGCGACACTTTTTCTTTGTATTTATTGTTTATTTTTCTCACCCCATAGCGATTTTACACACGACATGATATTGAATCTGCATTAGTTCTTTCAAGTGGCTTAGATGCGAGTAGATGTGTAGACATTGCCGTGTCGCTGTTAATCACCCGAACCAAAACATTTACAATATTGCTTTCTTTATCTTTATTAGCTTTATCTACTTACTCCCAAATATGTTTATCGATTATGTCACTAACAATTGAAGTATTAATTTGATCGTACATGGAGGACAAATGAAATTTCCTTAATATGGATTCACTTTTCAACGGGACATATTTACGGAATAGAGCACATGTAACTAATAAAAGTAAACAAGAGACAGACCGCCTACGGTTAAACTAAAAAACTTTCGGCGAAAAAGCCCGCCCTTTCACGTCCCCTACATTCGCTCTGAGAGATGCAACTAAACATCTTTTTTGAAGGCAAGACCAACAGAAATTGCAAAAATTCTTATAATACGAAAGTACGGTTTGTTACGCATTATTGTATAATTACTATTGCAGTGGCCAATTTCGAATTACATTATTTATTTAAGTCCAGTCATGAAATGTAAACCTTACTTCCGATCTCCTATTATTACAGATATTCTTCCATCAAACTTCTGTCTAAATAAATTATCGTTCGAACTTAAATATATGCATTATACGATGAAGTTCCTGGGTTACAATTAATAGTCTATTATTCGACCATTAAATACGTAACACCAATATTTATACCAGGAATCCATTAAAATTTATTATACATTAGGCAAGTATTTTATAGTTCTACTACATGGCATCAGTTATAACTGAATGAAGGCAACATGATACACGAAGGGGTTTATGATTATGCAAATTGTTCATAAAACTTTTCTCTTCGTGTTCGAACAATTTGAAGTAAGCATAAATACATTAGCATTAATAATAATATTCGGTATGTTACGGAATTTACGTCATTGTTAACCATTAATTACTGGTGCAGAAAAAGTTAACAGTAACTTTCATGTGGCGCACCCCTACGATCCTGATATGTGAGTGTGTTATCTTTTAAAGTATAATATTGCTAACTAAAAACGTTTAATTTATGTCGTGTTACAAAGAAAATTCAAACACACAAAATAATTATCATTTATCAATTATAAACTCATACAACAGACACAATTATCTAAAATAGCAAATGATCATATAATGAAGATATATCGTTGATGAAAAGTAGACCATAGGTCTTCACGATCATACCATGTAATAGAATAAACGATGATTTTTATGATATTTACACTGATTGTAGGAAAATATACATAGACGTAATAAATTGTTATGCAGAAGAACAGTAGCTCTATAGAATAGTGATAATAAAATTGTAGTAAATTAATAATTAACGAACTTTCAATAAGAAAAAAACGTTAACAGGATACCGCTTCTGTCAAATATCATTAGGCATAGGGAATCAGTATATACGTGTATACGATGTATACGTATGTAGTGATACGTGGCAACCTGGTACTTACTGTCCGTCTCAATTCCGGCGATGTATATATCGTACCTATATGAAAATAGGAGAAAGAATATCGGGTTAATCCGCTGTAGTGCAACCGCAGACACGTGTTTCAGACTCGTTGGTCATCGTCAGTACGGTGTAGCCAAGGAATAAAGTGGGATATCCTTGGAGATAGAAACAATAGGAAGACCATCGGGAAGACAGACCACCAATTGCAGCTTAAATGTCAGAAGATCCTCAGGTCTGAGTAACAACAACTGACACCGCCGCGAGGCAGACATTGTCAACCCGCGTGCCGTCCAACCCAGGAATGATAAATCAATAAAGGAAATATCACGGATACATAATCAAAATAGGAGAAAGAATATCGGGTTAAGCTGCAATAGGTGGTCTGTCTTCCCGATGGTCTTCCTATTGTTTCTATCTCCAAGGATATCCCACCTTATTCCTTGGCTACACCGTACTGACGATGACCAACGAGTCTGAAACACGTGTCTGCGGTTGCACTACAGCGGATTAACCCGATAGTCTTTCTTCTATTTTTATTATGTATCCGTGACATTTCCCTTATATCGTATATGTATACATTGATTCGCTATGCCTAATGTTATTTGACACATGCGGTATATTCTATTTAGCCTTACAGTGAATATAGTAAACTTGTATGCTTATTCATATTTTTATGATATCCATGTCATACTGAAGAATACTAATAAGTTAGAAACACGTGTCTATTACTGCTTTCATTTTTCTATGTTTTGTCACTCATTTAACATATAAGTCGGTATTGTTGCCATGTGATGGAGTTGAATGTCGTCTCTGATAGATTAATGATCTTCTGATGAAACTATATGAATCGTAGCGACTGCTCTGTATCTAAGAGTTTATATTTTGACTTTTAATCTTCCCATGTTTTTTCATTCGTTTTTCATTAAACACATAGGTCAATATTGTGTATTATGTAATTTTTGAGAAATCAAGGATCTTTCACTGGAAACTCCATAATGGTGGTTTGCTTTACTGTTTGTCATTTTGTTATTATTTCGCTATTTTTAATCAATGAAGCCTCTGGGCCGTGATTTTTATTACTTTTGAATATATTGGCTACGAATAATTGGAAATATTGGACAAATTCCGCTGAAGAACAACCGTTAACACCTGTTTCTTGTTTTTTTGTGTATCCGCTGTAATATATAAAAATCTATCTATATTTAATTTACAATTTATAAATCAAACCTTGGTAATAACCAAGTTACTTAGTTAATCTTAACTTCTATGCAAAGCAAATTATTTGCAACCTTGAATTTTCATATTATCTGAAGAAATGAAAAATTACTATACTTTGCACTAAAAATTTAATTCAATCAAATTGGAATATAATGCAGCCGCAGACAGTTTAGCTAAAGGTAGCTGTAAATTTAGCCATTTATCCGAGGAAAATATTACACTGGAAGATGCCATATGTATTGCCAAAGAAAGACAAAGATCAAGGTGGAAACTCTAGTGGAAAGAATCGTTTTATATCATTTCCTTAATAAAATAGTCAAAACGGAAATGTCATTTATCAAACACAATAATTGTGATTTTCATAGCTTATTTTAATAATGTTAACTTTTCCATAGTACAGTAACTACGATATTCGACGTTTAATAACTAGAAAACGGTTTAAGATACCGGTATTATATGGTATGTTTTTGCGATTAAAAAGACCAATATAAAAATTTAATAATATACAGGCTATTCTATTTAAAAAGAACATCATTTTCTTTTTATACCGTTGTATCTGCACGCTCCTGTGTTTTTGATAGCATGCAAACAAAATCAGTCTCAGCCACACAACTTTTATTTGAAATATTTTTTTGTATATGCAATAATAACGATGATACAGGGTGGGTAATTTATAATGAATAACCCTGTACAACAGCCTCTCAGTCCAGATACGCAGCAATACACTCTGAGTTACCTAATAAAGTGTTTACTAGTATAGTATTCCACGAAAATATATTTCGATCATTAGTCGACGTTTGAACATGGGTGCTACCCAACACACTTAGCAAAACTAGAAATTATTGATGACAATAAGTGTGCTACCTGCAACACCGAAAGCGATCTGTACCATATCATGTTTGATTTTAAGAAACATTATCAATCATGCCGGGAAGTCTATGATGATATAGCTGCACAAAACGTAGAAAAGCCATTTAATTTGCAACATGTGCTAACCCTGAAGAGGAATGAGGTATTATACTGCCAATGTTTTTTTTAGTAATTCAGGAGAAAAAATTTAGCTTCGATTCCATATTTGTAATACCTCTGTTGGAAAATCCTGTCTATCCACGACTCAGTTTTGTTTGATGGGCCTCGCGGCTTGAAAAGTGTTTTTGTCCAAACCTGTGGTACCTTCAAATTTATTTCCTTAGTAGTTAGGCCCTGGCTGCATACACAAGGCCTTAAAAAAAACTGTAATATATGAAGTACTGTAAAGTGCATGCGCTACCCCCCCCCCCCTTAGCAGTGTAGAGAGTGAATGAACAATGTATAGAGACACTCGTATGTAGATGGTATGTAGATAGCTAAGGAAGTTGTTTTAAATAAAGTAGTATATAATAAAAGAGTGTTTTATTGTAAGATAATAGAGAGTAACAAGCAAGAATGTAACAGTGGCGACGAGGATAAAGAAAAAGTATAAATATATATAGTGACTAAAGTGATGGAAGTAAAGAAATAAAGAAAAACCGGAAATAAAAATGGAAAGTAGCCACGAGGTCAGTCATATACCGAACTTTAAATTGAATGTTTC
Source organism: Amphimallon solstitiale (assembly GCA_963170755.1). NCBI lineage: Eukaryota > Metazoa > Arthropoda > Insecta > Coleoptera > Scarabaeidae > Amphimallon > Amphimallon solstitiale. Next base: position 28,152,173 of record OY720680.1, read on the forward strand.
GGATTGGAAAATTTTTAAAGCAAGGCTATATAATTATTTCGAAGCAAACGATATAATTATAACGAAGAAGAAAAGAGCAATTTTATTAAATGCTTTAGATGAAGAATCATACAGGTTAGTCTGTAATTTATGTTCGCCAGTGTCCCCGGAAGAAAAAGAGTTCGATGAATTATTGGTAAGTAGTAATAGATAATTATTTCGCGCCTAGAAAATCGATTTTTGCCGAAAGAATTAAATTTTATGAACCTAAACGGGAGAGTGGAGAAGCTGTAAAAGATTGGGCGGCTAGAGTGAGAAGTTTAGCGGCTTCATGTGATTTCAAAGAGTATTTAGACACAGCGACTAGGGACAAATTCGTATGCGGCATCGGAAGAGGACCTGTTCTAGACCGATTATTAGAAGAAAAGTTATCATTGACGTTAGAAGAAGCGATCGGAATAGCGGAAGTTAAGATGGCGGCGCAAGCATCGTACGATATTCCAGTGGAGGCGAAGATCCACATGGTAAGGAAGCCGGAAGGACGACATGACGTAGTCCAATCACGTCATAAGTGGAGAAACTACAGCGCATGTGGCGGCGCAGCCAGTACTTGTCCCAAGCAAGAAGATCCAGACAAGGATCAACCTCGTACCAGTAACAACAACATCAACGAGAGGCGATGCGGTGTATGCGGAAAAAAAGGACACAAAACAGATAAGTGTTATTTTAAAATGTATGATTGTAGAGTATGTCATAAAAGAGGACATTTAGCTAAAATGTGCAGAAATAAACAATTGTTTAGAGGATATTCTAATTTTGTAAATGTAAAAACCACTGATAATGAGGATGAATTAATCATAGTTCTATATAACATAGATACTAGAGAATCTGCCGTACCTTATTATGTTAATGTTAGCTTAAATAATTATGAGATAAAGGGTCAAATAGATGGTCGAGTGTGTCATTAATTTCAAATAAATTGTATAGGGAAAAGTTTAGTTACGTCAAGATAAATAGAGATACTAAGGTTTTATGTTTTTATAATGGAGACAGAGTTAAACCAGTGGGTATGTGTACTTTATTAGTTAATTATAAAGATAGAGAATGTCCTATAGAATTTTATATTATGGAAGGTGGTGGATCACCTCTTTTAGGTAGAGATTTTTTAAATAAACTTAAAATACATTTAAATATATCATATGTTAATGAGTCCAGAAGTTTAAATTTAGATCAATTGTTGTTAGAATATAAACATTTATTTGATGGCAAATTAGGTCATTTTAACAAGGGTTTAGCTACCATAAAATTAAAAGATGCTAATGTTACTCCTAAATTTATAAAAGCACGACCAGTACCTTATGCCATCAGATCTGAAGTTGAATCTGAAATTAAACGATTAATTTCTTTAGGTATACTGTCATCAGTGGACTTTAGCGAGTGGTCTTCACCTGTAGTGCCGGTAGTAAAGAAAGATGGGTCATTACGTTTGCGTGGCGATTACAGAGGACATTTTCAGCACGCTACATGGAGGAAAGTATTTTTCAAAACTAGACATGGGTCAGGCTTATCAACAAATTGAATTGGATGAAAAATCTAAAGAATTATTAACAATATCGACACTTTTGGGCTTGTTTAAGCAGAATAGACTTCCTTTTGGCATTGCTTCAGCGCCATCAAAATTTCAGAAAATTATGCAATCATTACTAGGAGGTATGGAAGGAGTTATATATTTTTTAGATGATATTTTAGTAACGGGTAAAGATAATTCCGAACATTGTGATAGATTAAAGTTAGTTTTTGATAAGTTAAGTAAAGCAGGACTGAAATTAAATAAAGATAAATGTAATTTTTTTCAAAAGGAAATTGAGTATTTAGGGTATGTTATAAATTCTGAGGGGCTTCACCCCAGTAAAAGTAAAACAGAGACAATAGAAAAAGTACAGAGGCCTAAGAGTATTTGTGAATTAAAATCATTTTTAGGAATGATAAATTATTATAGAAAGTTTTTAAATCAATTATCAACAGTTTTATATCCTTTATATCAATTGTTAAAGAAAGATGTACAATGGTATTGGTCAGAAGATTGTGAACGGGCTTTTAATGAAGTAAAAAAAATGTTAATATCCGCTGAAATTTTAGTTCATTTTGATTCAAATTTACCTATCAGATTAACTACAGATGCATCATCATATGGGGTAGGTGCTATTCTGAGTCACGTTTATCCCTCAAATGTAGAAAGACCGATAGCTTATGCGTCGCGTACATTGTCAAATGGAGAGAAACACTATTCTCAAATAGAAAAGGAAAGTTTAGCAATAATCTTCGGAGTTTTAAAATTTAATCAGTACTTGCTGGGTCAAAGATTTGAGTTACTTACAGATCATAAACCATTAGTGTCAATTTTTGGGGAGAAGAAAGGTATTCCTGAATTTTCAGCGAACAGGCTTAGACGTTGGGCGGTTATTTTATCTAATTATAATTATGACATAAAATATGTGAATTCAAAGCAAAACGCTGCAGATTGTTTATCAAGAATGTTAGGAAAAGATGGTGGGGAGAATAATAGTAAAGATATAGATATTGAATATTGTTTTTTCTTAGAAAATAGTGCAGATTTTAATTTAAACTTTAAAAATATAGTAAGCGAGACCTACAAAGATTCAGATTTATCAAAAGTTATAGAATTAGTTAAAAAATGATGGCCTTCATATTGTAATGATCAAGATGTGAAATTGTATTTTTCTAAACGTTTTGAATTTTTTATAAGTAATAATGTTTTATTTTGGAATCATAGAATAGTTATACCAAAACAATTAAGGTCAAATATCTTAAAGCAACTTCATATGACTCATATGGGCATATCGAAAATGAAGGAGTTAGCTAGATCTTATTTTTGGTGGCCTGGGTTAGATAACGATATTGAGAAAGTAATTAAAAATTGCCATGTATGTAACGCTCACTTGAATAATCCACCTAAATGTAATCTTTCCAATTGGGAATGGCCTATTAATCCATGGGAACGATTACATATGGATTTCTTAGGACCCCTTAAAAGAAAATATTATTTGATTGTATTAGATGCACACAGTAAATGGTTGGAGGTGGCAAAAAAAACGCTACATCTTCAAACGCAGTCATTATAGCTTTAAGGACAATGTTTGCGAGATTTGGTTTGCCAAAGTACGTCATATCAGACAATGCAACATGCTTTACATCAAATGAATTTCCAATGTTTTTAACTAGAAATGGTATTAATCACATCACATCTCCTCCGTATCATCCACAGTCAAATGGTGCTGCCGAAAATGCTGTAAAAACAGCTAAAATGTCGCTTAAGAAAGCAATAGATGTAAATGCAGATTTAGATTTGAGTATCTGTAGATACCTTTTTGATTATAGAAATACGCCACATTGCACTACCGGTGTGAGACCCTCACAGTTAAAGTTTGGTAGACAGTTGAGAACTAGATTTGATATAATATTACCAAATAGAAATAATGATGTAGTTAATGTAAGTAAAAATAGAGTTAAATATAAGCAATACAAACAAAGGAATTATTATAAAGGAAAAAAAGAAATTAATTTTAAAATAGGAGAAATTGTTTTAGCTAGGCACTATAGAAATGTAAATAATAATTCCTGGTTAAAAGGCAAAATTGTTAAGAAAATTGGTAATTGTATATACTTGGTTGAAATTGCATCTCTTAATATAATAGTTAAACGGCATGTAAATCAACCGAGGAAAACTCTTCAACCATTGGAGATAAGAGATGGAATTTCATTCAAGAACATGGAGAATCAGGGACAATTGGGGGTGGAAGAACAACCTTCTACTTCTAAGTCACCAACCAAGTATGATTTAAGGCGCAGATCACAAATTAATCCGCGTTGTAGATTAGAGTATTAGTTAAATCAGTTATGGATATAAACATTGTATAGTTATAGTTGTAAGCTAGGGGAGGAGAAATGTAATATAAAGTGCATGCGCTACCCCTCCCTTAGCAGTGTAGAGAGTGAATGAACAATGTATAGAGACACTCGTATGTAGATAGCTAAGGAAGTTGTTTTAAATAAAGTAGTATATAATAAAAGAGTGTTTTATTGTAAGATAATAGAGAGTAACAAGCAAGAATGTAACTTCCAGGAATACAGAAACTTGTTACAAGAGTTGGAATAAAATGAAGTACAAGTTGCTTTTGTAGATTATAAATATAACATATCCGTATAACTGTGTCTTGTATTGTTCGAAGTTGTATGTAATAGTAATAATATCACAATCGATTTTATTATAAAAAGCCGGGTACATTATAATTGAACGCAACTGTTTATAAACAGATTACCGAATAAGGTTATAGATATCATGACCCCTAATTTAAAATGTTTCTGAAGACAAAAATACCGCCAAAGAAAATGCTTGAAACATTATAAGTAATAATGTCACTCTGTATGTGCTTTTAAATTGATACACTTTATAATGGACCAACCTGAACCAGATTTTAAAAAAATCGTAAAGAGCTGCTTAAAATAACAAAAAAGTTTAATATTAGTGATTATTCCTGGCCCAATTGTTTTAAATAGTGTTGAAATTTTCCTATTTGGAGGTAAATATGTTTTATTTACTTTACGATAATATGATCCATATTAAATGTTATATTATATTTAATATTAAATATATGCATTAGACATATCTAAATCGTGTAAAAAATGCAAAATAAATAGAGATCGTTAAGGAAACAAATATATATTAGGGCGATCTGGCTCGAAGCAGAGGCATGCATAGTGAATTTATTAAATTCATTTAAATTATAAGCAATTCATATATTAAATTTTACTCTTAACATAATTCTAAAATTAAAATATGCAGGGTGTTATATTTAACCAATTACATGAAACTGGTGTACAATCAAAACTACATCATTTTAAAATACTAATACCGCAATTCTGTGCCATTAGGAAAAATGAATAATCAAAGGAATATTTATTTTTTTGGGTTTCACGTATTTACGATAATTCCTTGTATTATAATAATGTATATGCCATGGTTTAATTCAACAAAGATAATCTCTGCTTTATTATTTAACACCGTATGATTCAGATCAATACATCCCATTTATGATAAATGATGTAAACTGTAAAATAAATATGGAAATTATAATGATAATGACATGTTTTGATTTCAGGTTAGATTGACAGGCAATTGATCTAAGTGTTGGTTTGAGTAGTTAGAAAACCAACTTCTTAAACTCAATATTTTTATATTCTATATTTAATATTTGTCAAAATACAAATGGTAATAGAACTTAATTGAGAAATAACGTGACTGATAAAAATCACAGAATTTATTTACATCAAATACATATGAACAAAACATTAATTTTTTTATTAGAAAAGTATTTTTGTATTGCCTTTTTCACAGTCTTCCTTATCACTGCTCCTTGAATCATCATTATCATTAAATATAGTCTTCGATTTCACAGTCTAAACGTATTTCTCAGTAGTTGGCACGGAGCCTGCTTTTCAGTCAGCATGAACACGATCGCGAACTCTGCACATCATTATCTTGCCAAGAAGGGCTTGGATTTCCATTAGAGAATATCCAGGTCTTATCGAGAAATATCACTTTTTTCTGAAAAAGAGAAATTTAAAATTTAAGGATATTATGAAGTACTCGATTTAAGCTGCTCCTACTTAATAAGATATAATTTTCGGCAATTTCTGCCTTTAAAATGTGTATTGTTAGATGCTTTTCTAAAATTAAAAATAGTGTTAACTGACCAAAATGACGATAAACGAAAATGTATACATTATATAACATATACAATATGTCTCACTAAGTTGGAACCATATGGAAAACTTTTTTATTACTAATTTTAGGAAAAAAAGTTATTCTTTATAAAAACGTCTGCATGTTCTAAAATCTAAAATACAATCATCAGATATTAAATTTTTTCAGTTGTATACGAGGTATGTCAAAAAATATTAATTTTACTCAAGAGTAAAGTACCTTTATATTTGAGAATATCGAATAATGTTATTAAAAAAGTTGATTAGAACTAAAAATTACGTTCAAATATGCCATTACATCCATTTATATCGAAAAATCATTTTTTCTATTTTTGCCTACAATAACAATGCAAATTTAACTGTAGTTACGTATTATCTAGGATGCACTGACATACAAATGATTTGTTGTTTGCTAGAAAGGTTTGACAGTGAATGTCAAAACGCGTTAGAATTTATATTATTATTACGTCAATTTTCCAAAAGAACGATTAAATGTATTGAACGAGAGGGTGGATATGTCGAGGCATTAGTGGAATAAGTGAAAACTAAATTTCTATTTACTTCTATTATTAATATTATATTAGTTACACAACTTAGTATTTTTTTGTTTTTTCTTATTTGCAAAATAAATGCACATGCATTCATTACGTGTTTAAATTGCGAAATTGTTTTATAGTTTTCCCACACAATCAAAACAATTTCTATTTTCTCTTTACAAGTTGATAACGCTACCATGTTTATGTGCCATATAAATTCTAACGCGTTTTGACATTCACTGTCAAACCTTCCTAGCAAACAACAAATCATTTGTATGTCAGTGCATCCTAGATACCATATAACTACAGTTAAATTTGCATTGTTATTGTAGGCAAAAATAGAAAAAATGAATTTTTCCATATAAATGGATGTAATGGCATATTTGAACGTAATTTTTAGTTCTAATCAACTTTTTTAATAACATTATTCGATATTCTCAAATATAAAGGTACTTTACTCTTGAGTAAAATTAATATTTTTTGACATACCTCGTATACAACTGAAAAAATTTAATATCTAATGATTGTATTTTAGATTTTAGAACATGCAGAAGTTTTTATAAAGAATAACTTTTTTTCCTAAAATTAGTAATAAAAAAGTTTTCCATATGGTTCCAACTTAGTGAGACATATTGTATAATAACTATATGTCTTATGTCTTACTGAGGTAAGAGTCATCTTAATTAATAGGAATAGTAATATGTAAAGATATATACATATAATATTAATATAAAAAAGGGCAATGACGGGAATGCAGTCTGTATTAAAATTAAACTCAATATTTCAACATTTATTTAATGTCTTCTTCAGGAGTAAGAAAGTAGCGTTTGTCATTGGACAACAATCACAAATGTATAAAAAGGAACTTTTCTAAATTTCATGTTTTTCTTATAAGACATTGAACACACTATTAAAATACTAGGGTATACAGGGTGAGTCATTAATAGCCGCTTCTCCGATTTCTCTTTTGTGTTTTAAATAAAAGAAAAACCAATTAGTGGAAGATCCATGGTTGATTGTGACGCATATTGTAAAAATACTTTAAGCTCTGACACACTTCCGGTTTCACCGGAAATGCACGGTACTTAATTTTTTTAAATGACTCACCCCACATATTTTTGGAATTTCTTGAACTGCTTTAAATTGTCTGTTCAACTGTTTTTTCTTTTTCAATATTGAGCCAATAGTTTTTGAGTTATTAATTTTGTTTGAAAATATTTGACTTTAACATGTGTTCAGAAAAAAATCATTTTCACATTGTTTTTAAAAGTAAAAACATTAACTTTGGTGGTGCTTGTAGCCAAGAAAATTCTGCATGATTTGGTAAAGTTGCACCCGACAATACCTCAAAAAACTTTGTTTTTTCAAAGTCTACTTCTTGAAATCTTCACATACCAAAAACTTATTTTTTTTAAATGGAACACCCAGAATTTTATTGAGGCATTTTGTTCCTTTTTTTATTCTCTTTCATTTTTGTTAACAATGTCCTATACCTATCTTTTGTAATTTTTGAGATAATCACTATAGGAGCAATTAGCGGTCAATTAAAGAACTACGGGCGCTGTTGTTCTATGCACCAAAATATTCGTTTAACCAATGGAAGGCAGGAATGGCGCCCGACTTTCTTAGTCGTCTGTCAAACAAAGTAAAAGTTAAATCCAAGTATCCCAAAAGTAATAATTTTACAGAATAAAGAGTATCGCAATTCAATTTTTTAATTCCGACAATGTCCAGTTGCTGTATTTCATTTTTGACACTGTTCGTTAACATCGAAATAAAATAAAGGCTAAGTTTACTGACATATTTGAAAATGTCTTCAAAAAGTTTTGAAAATCCGTTCGTAGATAGCGAAGATACTCTCCTCCACAAACATTTTCATCAAAGAAATAAGGTACAATTATGTAACTACCCACTATTCCTCCCCACAGTTTTAATGACCAACGATTTTGAAAGTTTATAGGTGCGATAAAGTGGGGTTATAATGTGTTATAATAACGGAAATTGTGACGATGAACGTATTCACTTTAATAGAAGATGGCTTCGTTGGTAAACAACAAAAAATTGAAAGAGCCAGGTTAATTTATCTGCTGCCAATTGACAAAAATGCAAGCGATTCTGAAAATTTTTTTCATTTAACATTGTGTATGAATGTGCTACGGGTCAATTACATATTTCCTAATTATTCTGGATTCTCAAATTTGACTTACATCTAACTGACGACTAATTTTCGTAGTACTAGTATGGGGGTGTTCGAGTACACTCGCAAGTACCATAAACGTCTTATCCTCACCAGTTTGCTTTTTCCGCCCTTTCTTTCATATTCAATACTTACTGTTCACTCAAACCGTCCACTATATACTTTCGAAGGTTTCTGGCTTCGGTTGACTTCTAACAGGGACCGCTGTGCATAAAGTCTGGATGCTAGCAAGAGTTTCTTTTAAATTTACCCAAAACGTCAATCATATCTATTAACTCTTCATAAGAATAATTCATTTGGATGATAAATACTAGCAATGCTTTTATAAGTTTGACATAAATGTATACTGACTTTCTTTAACAGTTGACTCAGGCAGTCAGCTGCATTCCAGCCATTGTTGGACGAATATTTGGGTGCATAGAACAGCGCCCGTAGTTCTTTAATTGACCGCTAATCGCTCCTATAGTGATTATTTCAAGAATTACAAAAGATAGGTATTGGACATTGTTAGCAAAAATGAAAGAGAATAAAAAAAGGAACAAAATTCCTCAATAAAATACTGGGTGTTCCATTTTAAAATATTAAGCTTTTGGTATGTGAAAATTTCAGGAAGTAGGCTTTGAAAAAACAAGGTTTATTTGAGGTATTGTCGAGTGCAACTTTAGCAAATGATGCAGAATTTTCTTGGCTACAAGCACCACCAAAGTTAATGTTTTTACCTTTAAAAACAATGAAAAAATGATTTTTTTCTGAACAGGTGTTTTGGTCAAATATTTTCAAATACAATTAATAACTCAAAAACTATTGGCTCAATTTTGAGAAAGGAAAAACAGTTAAATAGACAATTTAAAAGTAGTACTAGAAAATCTAAAAATATATATGGTGCGTCATTTAAAAATATTAAGTTCAGTGCATTCAGTGGCATTCGGATATAATGCAATAATTTCTATTTGAAGCTGATTACATGGCATACTTAATTCAAGAGTTAGATGCGACTTGTGGCAATCCACAAATAGGATTACAGGAAACTGAATATTTTTTTCTAACAGATGTGGATACAAGAAATTCGCTACATATTCGTAAAATGTTTCCGCAGTCATCCACCCACTTTCACTGCGACCTATACCCCACGAAGGGTTAATTGATATTGAAATTTTCTCTGGTATTCGTTTGTATGGGCACACAATATATAGTACCGTTGGCAGAAAATGTGAACATAACTGCTATGGTTTCTTTTGGTGAACCTTGTTCTACAGTGTAAATGTTTTTAGAACCTTTAGCAGCGTAAACTTTGCCAATGTTGGGCCAGGGTTTTTTTAATTTAAATTCTATTGTAGATCTAGGTATGGCATACCTCTAAGCATTTCTGTAGGTCGCTTTTCACATCCAGCACAGCCTTATCAATTAAAGCAGTATTATAGTGCCTCTTCTTCGGCATTTCAAAGACTGTAACCAATATAACATATGTTACTAGACACTTACGACAGTTATTAAACACCCCATCCAATAACTGCAAACACTCAACCAAAACTCAGAGTTAAAAGATAGGTATATAGGAAACGTAATGGTTTGATAAAGGATGACATTTCATGAAACAGGCAATAAATTCAGTTATCGGACACGTGTCCAATAAATAAAATAACTCATATTATTTCTTACAGATATTGGACAGAAAGAAAAATGTGTTTTTTGAGATTAGAAACTAATAAATAAAATCAATAATTGTTCGTCAGCCATACCTCTTTAAAACAACACTACAAATGTTCATAAACTGCAAGATTTTAAAATATTTACTTCACTGGAAACTTTCTTAAGAGATCGGCTAGGAATACAACAAAAATCAGAGTGACTTTTTGCAACTGACTATAGTCCTATAGGTTTCTATTAAACTACACTTGATAACAGCGCGATATTATATTACCACCATATTTCACATCTTCTTCATTGTTAAATTGCATGGTCGACGATGGTTTAAATACTACTGACGCGACTGTGTTAAAACTTTATATTTATACTAATAATGAGTCATTGAACGCGTTACGACATGAAAGAGCTCAGCGATAACCATGGGAGCCTTGCATTCCGCGAATTTAGAAACACTTCCTCGTAAGTATTGACAACAGCCCAAAACAATTACGTAATTAGTCAAGCATTAACTGTGTGGGATTGGTGTCTTTTTTAAAGACAGTATTTAACGGAGACTGAAATACAAGTTAACTAGCGCATTAGGTCAATTCAATTCAGTCCAATTCAGCTGCACAGGCATGCGTTCGCGCTTATGTTCAGAGCACGACCAAAAATACACAATGAAGCAGACGAATAAATCAAGAAAGCGAACAAATAGAAGGTTGAAGCACGCATGATTAGTAAAAATTAGTACGATACAAGATATCCCCGGTAGATGACGCGTAATGTTCCAAAAGAAAAATAAGTACATACCTAAGTATATAAGTGAAGCGAAATTCAAAACTAATTCGAATCAACATATACGCACTTCCAAAAATAAATAACAAGACATTTTGCTCTAAAAATTACAAATTAAAATTAATAATGTAACAATTGCTTTCCCAGTCTTAGGCTATTATATAAATTCATTCGAATCATTTCATATTTACGCTGCCTAAATCGTGAGGCTATCTAACCAAACCCAATTGATAAACTAATTAAAAATATATTCAAAACTTTAACATTTGCTTCAATTTGTTACATCAAATATATTATGTGTTCACAAAATTACTGCAATATCCAGAACGCCCAGCTTTTGACGAATAAATAGGTATATATTTTTACCTTAAGACACCATTTATATAGTTATCTACATTATCTGTTCTATAAAGGATAGGTTTAAAATGTACATACATAATACTTATTAAGCCTGAATCAATAATGTATGTGTATATGACATTTTTTCCCTGTAACATTGGTATTTTAATTTTGCTTTTAATAGTATTATATTTTTTTTTTAGTTCCACCAAAATGGATATTGCCGTGGAATTAGAAGAAGACTGGGAAAAATTTAATCATACATCCAATTTAACCACTGATGCCATACCTAACTACAGCATTAATGGTCATCAAATCGGAATACTATTGTTTAGTATATTTTGTTTACTCCCCAATGCTTTAATTATTTATATAATTTGCAAAAATAAACTTTCGTCCACAATATATCAGATAATTATTAATTGGAGCATTCTGAACATTCTTTTCATTTTAAATTTTATACCGGCTTGTGTCGTAAATAGTACAGCGCTCGGCAGACAGATATTAGAAGTAGTTATTTATTTTGGGATAACAGATTTAACATTCACGGGCATCCTACTCACACTATTTATGTTTGATTGTATTGTAAAGTCAGAAGTAATCTGCAAATACTCTATAACAGTTATTTGGTGTTTGATATTCACTTTTTACCTTATCACTTTCATCGTTATAACTAATGAAATTGCATCAATGGTTGCGATTGTAACATTGGAAGTAATTACTTTTTCAGTTATCATCATATTCCTAGGAAAGCTTATATACTCTTGCATCAAATCACCTCGTGAAGAATATCATCGATTAAGAATACGTCTATGTTCGACATATTTGATATGTTTACTTCTTTTATGGTCCACAGAATTTATGGTATACATCCACTTATATTTCATATATTTAGCGCTAATAGCTACAGTAGTTATCTACTTGGATGGTTACGTTAATTTGATTGTGTTGATTTATTCGGACATGAGAATTAAGAGACATTTTCTACAAATATTCTGCAAAAGTAAAAATTATGCTGATTTGAAATTTGATGCAAGAAGTTCATTTGTTGAAATTGTGGATAGGACTGATTAAAAATAATGTTCTGTGGAATTGCAGTTATAAACTTGTACATATCAGAAGTATTAGTTTTAGGAAATATGCCTCAAATTGTAACTTTTTTCAACAAATATACCTTAAGCATGTGTAGCTTCTGTTTTTGTTTATATCCATTAACCTTTTTAGGAGCATGCATATCTTTATTAGAATTTTATCTTTAATTAATTGATAAAAATGTTAAGAATAATAATTGTATTTGAAATAGAAATACTGAGAAAATAAAAATTAAGAATATTATAGCTGTTAAGATTTCAGTTACACATCTTTACCTGTATTTATATTCATTGGAAAATAGTATATTACATACCTACCTAGTTTAGAAAAGTAATGTTTCACTAGACGAGTACCTATGTCAAGTTTGACATACTCGTCTAGTAAAACATCACTTTTCTTAACTTAAAAATGACATACGAGTTTGTAAAAGCACTTTTCTGACGTGGTCCGTATATTATTTTTTTCGCATTTTGTAGTAATACATATTTATAAATGAATATTCATTTAAAACCCTACTACATTATTCTGCAATTTAGATTTTCTCTAACGTAGCAACCTTATTGGTATTGTTTATTTATATAGCAACAGTAAACGAACATCAATTTTCGCAATTTTGTACAGTGAAGGGCTATATTATTACACTCAAAATCGTATTGTAAGTACTGTTTTATTGCATAGATACATCACTTTACTGCAAAGTACTGTACTGTCATTAAAACATAATTTGACAGAACGTTATTTCTCTGTTTCGGTATTAGAACTACGTTCTTCTCGCACACATATGTATTCGTGTAAGAATGGACTTCATTCTTAAACAATTTTTGGTAACTTTCTATTTTAGTAGAAGTAAGTTGGTGCCATAAATATTTCATGTTGTTTTCCATAATTGCTTTTCGATTTACCTGGTAGTAAATTATTTATGGCGTTGGAGGCCACGTCCCGCAATTCTGGCGGCGTAGATTGAAGCACTTTGTCTGACATTCAGCCCACAGATAATATGAGATTTTTTTCAAATTTAAGCAAACTTTTCAATTCAAATAATTCTTACAAAAGTCAACTGTCAAATATAAATCAGTGCTAACAAGCTACTACGCCACGTTCTCAAACTTTCCCTTAATGTATATTTTTCACAATTTTCTACAAAGAGATCATTTTCAACTGTCGTGGGTTGGCAACAAAAAAGACCCAGTATTATCAAAAACTAGGAAATATTTACTTCCGTGAATTGCCCGTACTAAATGTACATGTCAAATGTCAAAACCATAATGTATTGGAAGTGTCTTGATATAGACAGAAAAGCGACAATAAAACAATGAAAATACGACAGTTTATATTGTTCTATTGTTGCTTTTCTGTCTACTTCAAGACAATATACCTCGTATACCATGCCTTTTACGATACAACGGGATACGCTTATCGTAATGTCGCACTTTCGCAGTGGAACATTCCTAGAGGATGGATTATGGACATATTTATTGGGATCGTGTTTTCAGCGGTTTGTAACGAAAAATGGAAATCTGAAAATAAACTTGAACACATTCACTCTTCATAGCAATTGGGTGATTGAAGGGTTTAAGGAAACGGGGAGTGTTTGTAAATGTATACCTGAAAAAATACCAAGAGTTTTAACTGAAGATGTTGTCGCAGACATTAGGCAGCGAATGGAAGTTAGTCCCACAAAGTCTGTACGAAAGCTGTCTGCTCAAACTGGTAAAGAGATCTAATTAACTTAAACGTAATTTGTTATACAGCATTATGTATTTAAATTGTAGGTATTTCCTACGGAAGTGCTCATAAGGCACTGAAAACAAATTTACATATGCACCCATATAAATTTTTTGTTCTACAACATTGACGGGGTAATCACTTTGAACAGAGATTGGTTTAATGAAATATTACATGAATAAAACTTGAATCGCATTTTCTTTTCGGATGTAGTTTGGATCCATTTGTTGTGGTATATCACCTCTCAAAGTTACCGTACAGAGAATCCACATGTTTTTGTTGAAAATAGTCTTCATCCTATCAATGTTGGTGTTTGGGTTGCAAAGTCGAAAAGATGAATTATTGAACCAATTTTTTTTCATAATACAATTAATGCAATATGATACTGAGAACAAATATTGGAACCCTTCATTAACAACCTTCACGAAGATGAATTAACCCTGGGGTACTTCCAACAATATGGAGCAACTGCAGATACTGCGCAGCAAACTATTAATTATTTGCAAGGATACTGTGGTGACCGATTGATTATTAGACATGGATGGCGAGCCAATTCTCCTGATTTAACACCACTGGACTTTTTTCTCTTTGGCCATCTAAAAAATAAAGTGTTTGAGAACAGACTGCATAATCTCGATGAAGAGGCAATTACAACAGAATTGCAAACTATTACACCGGAAACACTCCACAATGTGTTCAAGAACATCAGAAGACGTGTCAATTATGCATTGAGAATAACGGTGGACATTTCGAACAACTTTTATAAAATGTATTCATTTAGTGACATAATCATGGGATTATGCTTTACAGTAATAAAGTTGAAACGTATTAATTATTGTTTATGATAAAGAATAAAGTGCAATTACTATATTTCTAAAAAATTCTTGCATATAATTCAACGTAAAACTAACCCTATTTCATTGACATTTATCGCAGGAAAATTTTAAATAGTACCTAAACCTAACCACACAAATAAATAAAAAAAGGCTTGCCCATATTAAAATCAGTATGTCCTACTCAGGACAGTTCAAAATGATCACGTAGTATAAATAAAAGATGTAAATACAATCCGAAACAGAGAAAATAGCGTAAAACACTCGTAACAGAACGTCATTCCAGCAATTTGGAAATCATGCTGGAATGAAAGGCCTTTCGTTACTTGTATTTTAATATACTATTATTTAAGGTACAATTCTTCAAATTTAAAAATGCCTGATTTAGTTACACACTAGCCCATTGCCATTCCCCGTGTCTTTTAATTGTTAGAATGTCAGCCCCGCTGTTGACGAGTAAGGTGGTAAAGTTTCGCTCAAACAATGACCAGTATAACTGGAAACATCTGGAAGCCTATAAGTATTTTGCAACTTTTTGCGAAAGCGTTGATGCCAACTGGTAGTATCGCACACTTTCTGCGATGGTAGTTGAAAAAAATTCTATTGTGTTTTATTGCTTGAGGTCGTAGCAGTGAATATTTTTGGTATAATTCGTACCCATTACACTCTGTTCCTATGGTAAATACACCTTTCTTTTTAGTTTTGGTATAATGTAAAGATATAACCAAAATATTCCCGGTGTCTTCTATATCTTCTATTGTTAAACTACATAATTCTGCGCGCCTACATGCACCATTTAACCCAAAAATTAATACTACTTTTATTAATAAAAGCATTTCATCTGGAGCATTTTTTGAAAACGTTGTGACATTTTCCATACTCAACACTTTCGATATTTTAGATTTATATGTGTAATTTTTACGTTTTAAAAAGGTGATTAGCTTTTTTGTATTGTGATATATCCACGTTTTCGCTGATTTAAATTGTTCTTTTCAACATAGAGTGAGTTAACCAAAGGTTGGATGTCTTAAGGATTTTTGCCTAAAATAAAAAATATAGATAGTATAAAAATACTTTCACTTCTACGAAATAGTTACTTTCTCAAACAAATTCGCCAGCATTAAATTTTCATTAAGTCCTTGTAAATTTTTACGCATTTTATATACTTTGTCATATCTTTCCTTCGATCGTAAAGGAAGTAAGCTCGCAGACGCTTCTCGAGCAGCAATTAAATTGTATTCCAAGTTGTTCTATATACTTCTATACTTAAACAATTTTCTTGCGAAAACCTCATTATTTTATTAATTATTTCACAAATATGGCTTGCAAAAATAATGTTTGTTTATTGTTGCTATATAAATAAATAATACCAATCAGGTTGCTACGTTAGAGAAATCTACATTACATTATTTTTTACTTTCTTATACGTAGTATAAGGAAGTATTGTGATGATGAAAATTTTCGACCTCGAGATTTTTGCAAATGTCCACGTTTTGAAGTCCCCTGATACCGAAGAAGTGGTTTTTAAAAAATGTCTGTGTGTCTGTCTGTGTGTGTGCCTGTGTGGCTGTGTGTATGTGTGTGACCACGATAGCGGTCAAACCGCTGTAGGTATCAATTCCAAATTTTGTATTTACGTGTGTAATCTCCCTCTTGAGATCTGATTAGTTTTTCAGTAAAATCGGTAGACCGGAAGTAGCAGTTTACTTCAGCGAAAAAATCGAATTTTGCCAATATTTCGTCAACCACTAAATTTAAACAAATTTATAAAGAATTCATATATACTTATAATTAAAATTGAGAATAATTTTATTTAAAAAGTTTTTCGAAATTCCTACCGGAAGTAGGTCTTTTACTCTTATCGAAAATCAGTTTTTTGCGAATATTTCGCAAATCATGCTTTTTAGACAAGTACGTTGCGGGTATAAAAGTATTTAAAACATAATTTTCAATATCTTTTGTATAAAAAAAATTTCAAAATTCTGACCGGAAGTGCCACTTTTACTCTTATCGAATAGCGATTTTTTGCAAATATGTCGTAAGTTATGCATTCTATATATATTTATCAAGAGTACAAAAGTATATAAAACTGGATTTGCAATATTTTTTGTATATATGAAATTTTAAAATTCGGACCGGAAGTAGCACTTTTACTCTTAGCGAGGAGCACTTTTTTGATAATATCTTGCAAGGTATGCATTCTATAGAGATTTATTAAGAGAGTAGAAGTACTTAGAATAGGATTTTGAATAATTTTTGTAAAAAAAATTCTTAAAATTCTATAATTTGAAACGCTTATACGTATAAGAAAGTCGTGTGGTGGCCACACCTCATTTTTTTAATTCAGAATAATGTAGTATGAATTTAAATGAATATTTATCTATAAATGTTGATACAAAATGGGAAACAATGGTATACGAACCACGTTAAGAAAGTGCTTTTACAGATTCGTATGTCAATTATGCACTCGCTTTCGCTCATGCTCAAACTTGGCATATTGGTCAAGTAAAACAGCACTTGGTACGTAATATACTATTATTTACAACCATACACGTAATGTTGACTTTGTAAAAGTTTGGAAGTGTCACTTTTTTGACTTTTACCCACCTTTATTTCTAGAGTCCGGATTTTAGGTAAAATGCTTTTCTTTTAGATTTAAGGCCTATGAACGAGAGTCATCTCTAAATACATTTCGAACAAAATAAAACATTCTGAAGACATTTTTATAAGTCCTAAAATCCTAAAGTGCGCTTATATGTTCTAAAACTGAGGTAGCGTCCTAATTTATCCTATTTTCACGATTTTATATCCAGTTCGGGACAAATATTAATATCGAAATACAAAAAGTTGTTTAAATATTTATGTTCTATGTCATTTCGTCAGGATTCGAGTTCTATTCCGACTGATTCGATTATTATCGGTGATATTTTCCCATATGCCAAGCATATCACCGATAATAAACGAATCAGTCTTGTCTAAGTAAGTGCCCCACCTAAGTGAACTCACCAGCCGCGACTGGAGTATACATACGATAAGACTGACATAACCTAAATGCCAGCCTAAAGAAAACAGTTGTTTTGAAAATAAAGTGAGGGTTTGGCTCAATAGAATTGGCACCATATTTGAAACTGGATGCTATGAAATATGTGATTCCGAAAAGGTAATTTTGTTTTGTAAATCTCGCGGAAAAGTGTAAGTATGTACATATTAAATTAATACTAGGGGTGCTTTTGATACATATATTTCTTTTCTGTGTATTGTTTATTTAGTACCTCTTTATATTGTAGTTCCTATGTAAAAAAATATCACACCTGGAACAGCATAAAAAATCGAGGGTTCACTAAAGTTCTGTTAAGCTGCCTGAAAGACAATCCTTAATATTCTATATCAAATAATGAGAGAAATCACTTTAATGCTGATGTGTGTAATGCTCTTTAAGCTTCTAATACTTCATGGAACAAGTTGAACTGTCCAGCTTTTAAGGAATTTTTAGCAAAATATTGTGGTAGGCACATACCCAACGAAAGCACGATTACGTAAAAATTATTTTCTCCCTAATTATACCTTATTAGGTATTTTATTTATTATTTTAATTATGTTTCATAAATTGTCCTATTTTTAATTTTTTTAACCTAGTATAGGCTCTTAATGTCCTATTTTGAGTTTTTTCGATCCTATTATGGGATCCTATTTTTCAACTTTTAAGTTCCAAATCTCAATTTCAATTAAATGTTTGTTTGTTTCTAATTTTTGATAATATATTAAAAAATTATTGAAATTAATTGTTACATAAGAATTATTGGAAGATTGAATCCAGGCTGATGAAATTGTGTTTCTTATCCTTCTCCATTCGAGCTACGAGGATTGTTACAGGGGGACTTATTCCCTCAGTTGCGGTGGAGTGCAGTCATTGAAGTTTTTACTCGCAACATTTTCTCTATAATCTTTTCAACAGTAAGATCATAAGTGCTCAACTCTTGTCGGCAAGATTTTTATTTTGTATGAGCATTGGTTGCTTGGCAATTAAACTAGATCAAATTGACGAAAAGAACCCGAGCGCGGAGCGCGAGGGTTCTTTTCCCAATTCTTCGGTTGGAGAATTAACTGAATGAAGCGTTAAATACGTCAAATTTTTAACAAGTTTATTTATGAGAACAATTATAATTATAATTAAAAGTACAATTAGTGAACGTAGCTTGAGAATTATTTTGTTTTGATGTTGATGGAAATGCGACATGAGGTAAATCTGAATTAGAATTTTGATGAATGATGTTCGAGTTGGTGTGTCGTATTTGGTTGATGATGTTGGTGTGGTGGTTCTCGTCAATATGAAGATATGGTTTTATTGAAGATGCATTACTGTGGCCAGTAATCTTAATTAATTCTTGTTCATTTATTCCAGATTTTGTTAAATGCGAAACAATACTAGAACGATGCGAGTGATTTGTCAATTTCCTTTTTTTAATATCTAATCCAATTTTTACCGCGGAGGACTTGGTCCACTTCGCAATCTCATTGTGACCTACAGGAGAATTTTTGTACCATTTTCCAGTTGTTTTCCAGTGAGGATTTGCAGTTAAAAATAGTCTATTAGATGTAATGTGTGGACTACGTTTTTCTTGCAGTTTGTTGAATAACCTTACTGGACATCGGTCTATGTTTTCCTTGTTAGGCGTAAGCCACTTATTCTCTGCGCATTTTTCAGCACCACCTATATTATTTAAAGTTTAATGAATTTCTTTAGTTATTGTTAACCTACCTTGACAAGTTTTTGTAAATATAGGATTATAAATAATCCTGCCTGTCGCACATCCATCGTTTCCTATTTCTTCTTTAAAATAGTCCGTGATACAATTGCTTCCTTCCCCACCGCGCCACGCTAATTCAAAAGAAACAATGTGGAAAAACTTTTTCTGAAGACCTTCTGGAGTATCTTCGTCAAATCTGTTTATAATCTTGTCAATTTCTTCAAGAGAAAATGCTTCAGCGCTTACTTTCCGTTTCTCCGGAATTGATTGCAGCTGCTTGCGTTTGGTGTTCCTCGCTTCTCGTGCAGCTTTGAAGACTATATCCGAGAATGGGACAATTCTTCTATTATATTTGTTAAAATACAAGTCTTGCACTAACTTGGCGGTTGTATTCCATAGCGTTTTGACACAAGATTCCTTATAATCTTCTCCATTACGTTTCCGCATATTAAATGCATAATCTTTTAAAATACTTGCAATCATATCAGTGCGGCTGCCACATTCCAAAACACAGTAACAATTATTTTTAAAGTTTTGAGTAAATCAATGAAAACTTTCAGTGTATGGCTTTAGAATTCTTAAAGAGTTTTATATACAATTTTAGCGGTTTAGAATACTATAATTGCATATAATTTTATGTGTAAAAAATATTTTTAAAAAAATGTGTTTTTTGGAAAAAAATGTAGATGCTGTGTTTTGGAATGAATAGGTTGCAAAAATTAAGCAAGGTAGATAGTAATAAGCGTGGTATCTGCAAATGTTATTTTTATTTTAGTAATACATTTTAAACTTGTATTAATTTTTGTTTGCCGTCGTACTGTAATGGACACTTTACTTTAATATTTTTTTATCTGGAAAGTATCACTTTATCGGACAGGTCTCGTTGAATGTCTTTTTACCGGTGCGGTAATATGGTACTTTCCAAGTTCAAATTTAAAGTGTTCATTACAGTACGATTGCAAAAAAAAAAAATTGTACGCATCACGTCCGGAAAGTGCCTTGCAAGCTACCAGAGACTCGTTCTGTATTTGCTTACTCATCCAGTAAAACCTAACTTTCCGAATTTGATACGTAAATAACTATTAAACCAATAAATGCTTAAAAGTACTCTATATCAATATTTTGAATTAAATCCCTTGACTCGACGTTCACTGGGAAGTCTTCCTAAAATAATCTTCTATATATTTCGCATTTGCTTTGGAAGCTTTTTCTTTATGCAGTCTTAATTCGTCAGATAATTTTACCAGATAATCATTATTTTCTGAGTTTTTGGCATCTTCTTGTCCCCTTTCAATCATTTCGCAATCAACACATTTATCCGATTTAGGCATACAAAAAGAAATGTGCCCCGATTTAAGAGTTTGTCTGTAAATCTCAAGTTTACAAACATTTGGATGTTTTTCGTTGAAATCCTCATATGTACATTATTTTAAGTGTAAGATCTCTAGGCAGGTATCTAATGTTAGGTGAATTGTTGCGTCGATAATGGCTTAACATGGATTGTAACTCTCTATATGACGTTTTATAAGTTCTCGATCACATTTTTTGCTGCTGCCACCTCGGTTTTCTTGTAATAACGGAGTCGTTTGTGTACCAAGTGTGTTTAAAAGGAATAAACGACATACTCTTAGACTTTTTCCTTGTTTGGGAAGGAAATACGAGCGTCCATGTTTCTTTCTTGCTTTGTTAGGGTCTTTGAGCACAACAGTTCTTCTTTTAATGTTAGTTAAATGGACATTCTTGGCAAGCCACTTTCTGGCACTTGTGTAATCTGAGTTCCAATAATTCACCCAAATTACCTGACGTTCTTCTTCTGTAAATTCTTGGCGGCTATTTCTACATTTTCCGAAACGTGGGGGTCTCATGGGATGTTGTCTTTTATTAGTAAGAGTCAAGCAATTCACATTTTTAAAATATGGTCATACGATGTAAATCCTAAAAGAAAACATTTCCTACATAAAATAAATATTTAACATAACTTTTGTGCGTGCGCTACAACCGGGAATATTAAAATTCATCTCGCCGAACAAAATAAACCAACAGTAACTTAAAACACAATTATTTTTAGGTTAGATTTCCAGATCTTAAACGCAGTATATGAGTGAATACGGGAACCTGTGGTTAAAATAATTTACCAAATTAACTTGTCAATATACAGTAACTACCACTTACTGTGTTAAGAGTAAATATTCGGTACACAGCTAACTGAATTATTTTTTCCAATACACAGTACCTGCCACATACTGTGCTACGGGTAAATTTTTGTCAAAAATTCAGCGTGGATGTTGGTTCCAATATACAGTAAGTACCACATACTGTGTTTTGCTCATATTAATTTACTGGAAAATGCCTTTTGCTGTGTTTTGATGTGGGCAACCAAAAATAGTGCTGTAGATACTGTGTTTCGGCAAAAATTATCTCCGTAACTATAATAAATACAGCTATTCTAGCTAGCGATAAAGACGCGCAATAAACACAGTATCTACATGGACTAAAAAATGCATTTTTAACAAAATTGTTGGATACTGTGTTTTGAATTGTGGCAGCCGAGTGGACAAAGATTCGCTTAATTCATATTTGCGTTGTTGGCAAAATTCTGCAAATTGATTCCACACACTTTCTCTACACTGAGTTGTCTTTCTCGGAATCGAATTTTGAATGTTTTCATTAATTGAAGCTTCAGGAATGTTGCCGAAGCGCGACATTTTTACTTTTGTCAAAATGACATTTGATTTTTTAAATATTAATGGTTGCTAAAATAATGCTAAAACAATGAGGTATCGGCAAGAAAAATAGCATACATTCTTTTCAGTTAAAGAAATCATTTCTAACTTGTGATTGGTGCATGTGACACTGTTTTTAATGTCTCA
Source organism: Amphimallon solstitiale (assembly GCA_963170755.1). NCBI lineage: Eukaryota > Metazoa > Arthropoda > Insecta > Coleoptera > Scarabaeidae > Amphimallon > Amphimallon solstitiale. The sequence goes on from OY720680.1 coordinate 28,174,700, forward strand.
TTGGTCTACAACATTATGAAGTTAATTATCATCGGAAAACTGACATTTATTTTTTTGACGTTTATGCTATAATATCAAAAAACCCGCAACTCGATACGTCAAAACACTTATCGGGATTTTTATCACTATAGAGCGTCTCAACCTTAGTATTCAGTATGTGTCTCATGCAAACAGACAACACAGTTGTCAGTTCGACAATGACAGGATAGGTTGGTAACTCATTATAATGACAGGACATTTTAAATACTTGTTGGTTAGGATATTATTCTAATATATTATTACATTATATTATTAATTTATCACTTGACAGGAAGATTATGTTGTGATACATACACCACACTGACAATACCAACCATAAACAAAATAAATCAAGCTGACAAATTGCCTTGAAATAAAAAAAAAGACAGTTTATTACAAAGTACTTACGGTAGTAAGATAGGTATATATCCCATGAGAGACCGGACTGAATACTAATGTTGAGACGCTCTATAGTAATTATTCATCATGTCAGTGTAAATAAATCAGTATAAAAACCGCGGTGACAAGTTTCATTCCTGCCTCGAGATAAAGTGAACCTTCACACTTCTTGTCTCGTTAATTTCTTAATCTCTGGACAGTAGTAAAATACTATTTTACTACGGTATGTAATATACTATTATTTACAACAATACACGTAAATGTTGACATTTCTGACTTTTTAAAAGTGTGAGTGTCACTTTTTACTTTTAGTTTCTCTTCTTGTTTCACACATTTATTATTTACCATTATCCCGACCTCAATTTCAATCAAATGTTTATTTATTTTTAATTTTTCGTAATATATTAAAAACCTTCCAACCACGTTTTAAACAAGACGAAAAAAACTTATTTACTAAAAATATTTGTAATATTAGAATTATTGGAAGCTTGAAATCATATACTGATGCTGATCTGATAAAATAGTGATTTCTTGTCCTGATCCATTCGAGCTATCTGGATTGCTACGGAAGGACTGTTTCACTCAGTTCCGGTGAAGTGCTGTCCTTGAAGTGTTTACCACTCAACATTTATAATGCTTTCACAGGAAAAACTGGCGTTTATTTATTTGACGTTTATGTTATAACATCCCAAAACTACCAACTCGATATATTAAAACTTTTACTGGAATTTTTATCACTTGTAATTAGACGAGAGCTTTCATTTTTCCGGATAAATTATCAGTTTTTAAGGAAAATGTTTGTTGCTGGGTAGCTGTACCAAATAAATTGCCTGGCAATTGTTGAGTGCAGTTACCATTTAGCAACTAAATTTGAGTTTGAAAATGGAAAATTTATTCCGAAATAAGCGGAAAGCTCGAATGTAATCTGGTAAGATAATTTAGTAAATGTGTAAATAATTACTGCAAAATGTATTACATAGTAATTATATTATTTAAAAATACAATTCTTATACATTTTGTGATTATTACTTACAATGAGTTTGCAGATTTTATGTCATAACAACACTTCACAACGAACACTAGGATGATAAAGTAAAACAATTGATGTCGGGTCAACCAAAGATAGTATGCAAAGCTTACGGTTACGTCGACTTTGACAGTTCATTTTGACAATCAATTCGTTGACTATGAGATAAGGAGAAAACAACTTTTTTGCCGATTTAAAAGTTAAAGTAAACTTTTATCGCTGTCAATGTGACAAAACAATTCCGACTTATGGTTTTTTTTACACATGCATTAAATTATCACAAATAATTATTATTTATATGGTTTAAATAAAATAGTATACAAACCTCGGTGAAAAGTTTTATTCCTGTCTCGAAATAAAGTTAACTACTTAATCTCTCGACAGTATTGAAACAGTTTCCATCTCGGTATGTAATATACTATTTCATTGTAATTTAATACCTTCAAATAGATTTAATTCGTTTTTGATTTAAACTCTTACTACAGACTCTGTATTCAGATCAATTTGCTTACCCCATATTAAAGTAGTAGCAATCTTTCATATTATTTTGAAATCTCGAATATTCGAAATATCATTTACTGTGACAGATTTTGAGTCACAATTGAGATTCCTTATTAATGGAGGCTCTTTTTTTGGTACGGTCTTCCCAATAAATTTACTAATTTCATTGTTTGCTCTTTCTCCCCGCTGATTCATATCAAATTGAATTGAAGGAAATGCTATCTCGTAAATACAAACTTTTACACACAAAAATTAGTGAAATAATTTTAGAAACAAAACCGAGCAATAAGACAATTAATTTAAGGAAGTACAAGTGTAACACTGAAATCTAACATATGCCGATAACTTAAGTGTAGGATATCACTGGAGAATGGCGCGATGTGTCTAGGAAGTTAACACAAAGCAAACCAATAAAGTAATCCTAAATTCAAAATAAAGACTGTAAATAAACTTACATGGGCTTGCAAAAATAAAAACAAACAAGAGATTACGCCTTGAAAATAACAAATCAAAATTTAAAATGTAACATAGTATAAGTGAAACTCATTCCTAAAAACAGAGAAATATGTTTATATCGAAAATATTTTTTTGGGGGAAAATATAATAATTGAAGCACGTATTAGTAGGAGATGACTATTACGTATAGGTTTTCCCATATCGTATTCTCCCAGGATGTTCTAAACAAGAGTCGTATTTCAATACAATGTAAATGCTAATACCCAAAAGTATTATGTTTAATTAGTGTATTTTATAAACAATAACAAAATTAATACTCCGTTTTGTAAATTTGTATCGATGTTGTATTAGTACCAAGATCAATACATTAAACGGAGCCACTTAATAGAGCCAAAGGGACGATGTATACAGAATTTCTGTTTAATTATTTCAAGAATTTACAATGCAAATTAAATTAACGAGAACCAACCGTATAATCAACACTAATTTCAAGCGATAGACGGAACAAATACGTAGGTACGTACGTATGCTGCATGTGTTGAACTTACATATTACATGACGACTTGTGACAACCTAACATGTGACAAATCATATAACCAAAATCTAAGGAATTCGAGGAATTAATATAATAAACATGTCGTATCTACCGTAATAAGGTCTCTGTATAATAACATGATATAATAACTAGAAACTCACTTAATTAAGCTCAGATTTCTAAAGCTTTGCAAATACATTTCAATTAAATAATTACGTAGCGAACCAACGACAAAGTGTATCTCTTCCTAATATGCTTTGGCACAACATTTTAATTAAATAAATTCAACTTATGAACATGTTCTTGCAAAGTGAAGATTTGTTATTAATGAAGTTTACTGAGTTACACAATATAAAAAAACACATACATGCTAAACTAATATTTGTATATCATTCCGGAATACTTGAAAGGTTGAACAGTAATGCTAAAGAAGTAAATAGATTTAATTGTGCTGAGTTTACATAACATAGAAATATCAATCGGTAGAATAGAACGAAATGCGAAATGTACACGAATGAAGTTTTTAACAAACAATTACACTGGGGAAGAAAATTAAATTTATTCTTTGTCAGCAAGTTTTTTTTTTAGTAATTTAAGAATAATTTTATTTTACTGATTTCGGATATGAGAGCAATATTTTCTATAATGCTCTTTATTCCATTTTCCAGAACCATGTTGACTCATAGGTTAATATTTCCCGTATTTATCCCAAATGGTTCATTCCCGAAATTATTTCCAAGCTGAAATTAAAGCGTAAATATTTTGAACAATATAAACCCACCAAAACAGTTAAATCAATGTCTTTGTTCAAGAAACTGATAGCACAGAACAACTGTTGCCTGTGAGGCATCCCTTTCTAAAACCAAAAACCAAATTTTAACAGATCCTAAACAATTTTGGACATTCACTGAAGAAAGAAAGGAAAGAAGTCATATTCCTTTCGAATATCTTTATGGCATATCTAAGCTAGCTAGACAAACACTGGGATTTTTCATTCGGAAAGCAGAGCTTTGTTAGTCACTTTATTTAGGGGAAGGTTGCCTTGAATGGACCAGTTTGCAGATTATTTGTTATTGAGGATAGGTAAAGTAAAAAAAGATAGGTTTAAGAAACGCAAACGAAACTTTATTATATTAAGAAACTTTTGACAACAAACATTTAGAAAAAAAATTTTACTTTGAAAAACAAATATTTCGTTGCCTGCTTGTAAATGGACCAATTTAAGAAACCCATTGCCTTAAATGGACCAGCAGACCTTAAATTGGACCATGATCAAAAATTAATGTTTAAATTTATATTTCATTACATTGCCATCAAGCATGAGGGACAGTTATATATTTTTCGTTTAGGACTGTCATTGGCACAGTCTGCATATACCCAACATCGACACAGCATACACAGGATGATGTCCCTTTGGTCTTCTTCCTCACAGATGTTACAAAACCACCGGTCCACGTTTACTTTAGTTTTCTTTTGCTTTCTTAATTTCTTTGCTTGTTTATTTTGATCGGTTTTCTTGGAGACACCTTTTTGTTTCTTTTTCTTCATCGTCAAATGATTTTTGTACGGGGAACTAGTAATTTCAGCGGCCTGTTGTAGTCCCCTTTGTAATGCTTGTTCAAGATTTCTTGGTTTTGGTATAGGAGATATTTCTTCAACTGAGATATTTAAATGGGTTTGCAACTTGCTCCCACTTCCTTCATTTTCAAATAGTTTCTTTTTTGCCACCACAATGTTTTCGTGAGCCAATTCATTTTCATTGTCTTCTTCTTCGTTGCTGGTATCCTCTTCCTTGTTTTCGTTACTTTCTTCGTCGGCGACGTCATGAAGTTCTTCCAAATTATCTGCAGCTGCGAAGTGATGATCGCCAAAAACATGACGATCAATTGGCCAAATTCCGGCAGATTTAGCATAGGCCTCTCCAAGTAGTCCGGATACTTGAAACATCGACACTCTTTTACCAGGATTTATCCGTAACCATGTTTCTACACTTTGTGTGTAATATGTCTCCACATCAAGTGGTTGTCATCTATGGGTCGTATGACCTGACAATTGCAACATAATAACCCCATGTTCCCGTGCAAGAAGTATAGATTCTAAATTTTTACTGTGGGTGGTGTGACCATGTAACAATAAAAGTACTGTATTTATGTAGCCTGTTTCTGAAAGTACTGTATTTATGTAGCCTGTTTCTGAAACTTTTACCATACTTCTTGGAGGAGCACCATTGGCTAGTTCTGGAGTCATTCTTCCTCTTTTAAAAATTATCATTGGAGGAATGTATTGACCCGCGGCGCTTACACAAGAAACTATAGTCGGATTTACACCCCTTTCCCCGCTTGTTACTGCACCAATCTACCTTTTTCCTTTCTTGCCCAGAATTATTTGCGACTTCTTCTGAACAGTCGAAAACCCGCTTTCATCCACATTGAAGATGTGGGTAGCGCCAATAGAGTTTTCTGTGAATATTTTTTCAAGCAAATCAAAAAAATTATTCGCATTTTTGCGATTAAAACCTTTTACTTTCGCTAATGATGTTTTTTCCGGCTGCCACCAAGAAATAGAAGGGTGACGCTTTAAAAATGAATAATACCATTTTTTTCCAGCAATCCATTTTTCGTTATTGAAATTATGCTGTAAATCATTCTTGGTTGCAATTTCGTAAGCAAGTTTTCTGACATCGTAGGGACTTAATCCGAACATGACTTCTTCTAATTTAAGAAGATGCCTTTCGAGTTCATCTTCTATTTCTTTTGAAAGTGCTTTACCAGATTTTTTTTAGCTATATCTGGCACCTCAGTTTCCATTTTTGCGTATCGCTGCACAATAGCTTTTGGGACGTTGTAAGTTCGAGCACTTTTATTTAGGCCGTACTGGCCGCTTCTGTAAGCGTTAACAGCTAAAATAGGCTCTTGTTGCCTCCATTGTCCATATTTTCCTCTCGCCCTTTAACGAACATTTAATTTACTAGATATGTATATTAAAGTCTCTTAAAATGGACCGATTCATTTCAGGGATAGCAGTAGTGGTCCATTATAGGCTGCTACTCCATGAGAAGGTTTAAATAATTGTCGTTTAATGAAAACAAAAGTTTTTGCAGGTATTGAAATATGGAAACATTGCTAACTAACTACAGTTTTTCATCAACTAAACAATAATTTAAATCCACTTACCGTTTCTGCATTATGTCCTTAGCGGCGTAGCCAAAAAATAATAGCCGCAACAATACAAACATTTATTGCGCCTGAGTGCCTGAACAACCCGTGCAACTGACTCCTTTAGGTTTTAATGTTACTATGCACCTTGTAAATAGATGGCGCAGGGAGTACCTTTTGTAATTTTCGAGATATTACGATGGTCCATTTTAGGCGGTGGTCCAAATTTGGCAACCTTCCCCTATATACATTGCTGGTGAGACCGAAATTAGAATACGCCAGCCTCATCTAGTATCCGTAGTATACTGCTCATATGCGCCTAGTCCAACTTGGACAAGGACGATTTGTGAAATTCTTACGATAGGTACTAAGTTTATAATGCTTATCCTTCTGAAGGCAGTTATGGCGAACCTATGCCGCGTGGATCAGACACAGACCTACACAGGCTTTGCAAATGATTTTTATAAATTTATTTTTTATATAATAAAAAAGAAAACAGACAATAAAATATATTGAAACAGTAAAGTACAGTAAAATTTTCCTTGGGTGGACACCAACGGGACCGATTAAAAGTGTCCGTGCAAGAGAGGTGTCCGACTAAAAGAAATAACAAAAAAAATAATGAAAACTGTAATTAAGGAAATTGGGTCATTTAAAACCTATATGTATATTTTTAAAATAAACAATAAACTTGAACAAAATAAAGATTTGTTACCTTGCAAAATATATACAATATAATAGGATATATATATATATATATATAAAGTATAGAATTTCATGGGGTAACTCCGCTCAAAATGCAACTGCGGACACGTGTTTCGAACTACTTGGTTCTCGTCAGCGCAGTGTAGCCAAGGAATAGGATGGGATAACCTTGGAGCTGAAAAACATCAATCAGAGACATACACAGGGGACAGCCTACCAATTGAGGCTTCAGCTAGAGTGTCCTCGATACTGAGAATGAATCTAACGTCGCCGCGAGGTAGACATTGTCCACCTGCAAGCCATCTGAACCCACAGGATAACAATAAAGAAAAAAAAGAAATATTGCGGATTATAGAATAATAAAGTATAGAATTTCATGGGGTAACTCCGCTCAAAATGCAACTGCGGACACGTGTTTCGAACTACTTGGTTCTCGTCAGCGCAGTGTAGCCAAGGAATAGGATGGGATAACCTTGGAGCTGAAAAACATCAATCAGAGACATACACAGGGGACAGCCTACCAATTGAGGCTTCAGCTAGAGTGTCCTCGATACTGAGAATGAATCTAACGTCGCCGCGAGGTAGACATTGTCCACCTGCAAGCCATCTGAACCCACAGGATAACAATAAAGAAAAGAAATATTGCGGATTATAGAATAATAAAGTATAGAATTTCATGGGGTAACTCCGCTCAAAATGCAACTGCGGACACGTGTTTCGAACTACTTGGTTCTCGTCAGCGCAGTGTAGCCAAGGAATAGGATGGGATAACCTTGGAGCTGAAAAACATCAATCAGAGACATACACAGGGGACAGCCTACCAATTGAGGCTTCAGCTAGAGTGTCCTCGATACTGAGAATGAATCTAACGTCGCCGCGAGGTAGACATTGTCCACCTGCAAGCCATCTGAACCCACAGGATAACAATAAAGAAAAGAAATATTGCGGATTATAGAATAATAAAGTATAGAATTTCATGGGGTAACTCCGCTCAAAATGCAACTGCGGACACGTGTTTATTATTCTATAATCCGCAATATTTCTTTTCTTTATTGTTATCCTGTGGGTTCAGATGGCTTGCAGGTGGACAATGTCTACCTCGCGGCGACGTTAGATTCATTCTCAGTATCGAGGACACTCTAGCTGAAGCCTCAATTGGTAGGCTGTCCCCTGTGTATGTCTCTGATTGATGTTTTTCAGCTCCAAGGTTATCCCATCCTATTCCTTGGCTACACTGCGCTGACGAGAACCAAGTAGTTCGAAACACGTGTCCGCAGTTGCATTTTGAGCGGAGTTACCCCATGAAATTCTATACTTTATTATTCTATAATCCGCAATATTTCTTTTCTTTATTGTTATCCTGTGGGTTCAGATGGCTTGCAGGTGGACAATGTCTACCTCGCGGCGACGTTAGATTCATTCTCAGTATCGAGGACACTCTAGCTGAAGCCTCAATTGGTAGGCTGTCCCCTGTGTATGTCTCTGATTGATGTTTTTCAGCTCCAAGGTTATCCCATCCTATTCCTTGGCTACACTGCGCTGACGAGAACCAAGTAGTTCGAAACACGTGTCCGCAGTTGCATTTTGAGCGGAGTTACCCCATGAAATTCTATACTTTATTATTCTATAATCCGCAATATTTCTTTTCTTTATTGTTATCCTGTGGGTTCAGATGGCTTGCAGGTGGACAATGTCTACCTCGCGGCGACGTTAGATTCATTCTCAGTATCGAGGACACTCTAGCTGAAGCCTCAATTGGTAGGCTGTCCCCTGTGTATGTCTCTGATTGATGTTTTTCAGCTCCAAGGTTATCCCATCCTATTCCTTGGCTACACTGCGCTGACGAGAACCAAGTAGTTCGAAACACGTGTCCGCAGTTGCATTTTGAGCGGAGTTACCCCATGAAATTCTATACTTTATTATTCTATAATCCGCAATATTTCTTTTCTTTATTGTTATATATATATATATACAATACAAGAAATGAAATATCAATTAAATGACGCAAAAATTTAGGTATTGTTGTTTGTTTCCTCGTCTTTTTTTTTAAATGGCGCCCAGAAATCGTATTTGGAATTTGGAAAGAAGCTCCAAAGGCTCTGTATCTCCTTGATCTTCGGCAAAACGTTTAAGCTGATTGGTTAGGGTAATAGCGTAACCATAATTTAGGATAGCTGTTTTTGCGAAGTAAACTGCCTCCAGTGGCGACATTTTCTTAATTAACTCAAAAGCTGTACCAGTTTTAATCTTTACTAGCAAGTGTTTTACTATTATACTTCGGTATAAAGTTTTGAAATTTTGTAAAGTCCCCTGGTCTTGGTTGACTAGCTGATACACAATTAGGGGGCAGAAACAATATTTTTATATTTTTTAATCGGACATCTTTTGGATGAGATCTCGCATTGGCTTTTGCTATTCTTCAATCTAGGTCTTGCAACCACTTTGTCATAATTTGTCCTATTATCCAACTATAATCTTAATTCCTCTAGTGCAGACATACACTTTGATTCCCCTCCTTCTTTCCCGAGAATCATTTATGTTTATTCCAATAAATGCTCATTTTAATGTTAAAACAACATTCGAATATTTGCTATTTTTGCCTATTGTTGTAACTTTCATTGGTCAGTTTGTCGATTCAGAAATTGAATCACTATTTCTTTACTAGTTTCTCTGTATTTTGGCCTACCCTTTGATTTCTTTTTTGCTTTTGCTTTTCAACTTTCTAAACTCAATGTATTGTAATGCAATGCCCTGTAACTGGAATTGTATAATTCTGTTGGGTTAGTATATTTAATTTAACTTTATATGACGTATTTTTCTGATTGGCTCGAGATTTTGACATAGAATATTTCACAGAAAATCTTTATTGTACAATTTTGATTCATATTGCTCGAAAACCAATCAAATCCCTTAAAAAGATGTACCTACTATTTTGGAGCATATATTTGATTCACCCTTCTTCTTCTGAGACAAGGTCGACGTACAATTTTAACGATCTAGTGGTTCACCACTGGTATATGAACCTACAGAAGAAGTGATTCAAATATCGCGCCAAAACACTAGATATTTTTAGGGGATTCCATTGGGTTTCGAGCAGTCACTATTTAATACAGAAAAATAAGTACGCGATACCCATCATATGCTATAACATAACCAGGCCTTAATCTCTGAACATTCTCATACATTTTTGTTTGGTTTATTATATTTTACTCTGGTACTAAACACAGTATGTATGTTTAAGTAAGTATCGAACATTAGTTATCAGGTAGGTCCAAGCTAACTGTTAAATGAAACATCCAAAGAGTCTCAACTATTGGTACACTCAAGGCGACAAAAAGTTTTAAATATTTACAGAATATTAATGATAGAACGTCCAAGCGTCCTTCCAGCAGGACTATTTGTCCTGCTGGAAGTACGCAAATCATGAAGTGCATTTTTCCATATGTTGTGGTACTTCCAGAAGTACTAAACTCCCACCACTAGAAAGAGTGAAAAAAATTGCCTATTTGTTGTGCAAGTCTCAACTTGCTATCTTCAGTCGTACTCGAGATACGAAAGAATATGTGTAAATTGCATCAACTTACGAAAAATCAGGGGCGTACGATTAAAAATGAATGTTAGGAGTATTAATGAAGGGGACAGGGTAGCCACAAAGGCTACGAATTTTGATGAAAATGGCCAAGAAAGATGGAGTGTTTCCGTCTATGGTAAAGACAAATGCAAAACTGCCATGTGTTACGGGAAAGTCGTCAAAATACACAAAAGTGTAGCTGATGTGCTATGGGATCTCGATAATGAAGTTGTTCCGATCCCCATAAATTTATTGAAAAGAATAGGTAAGCAGCGTGACTACCTTTTATTTCTGTATTGTTAATAAATAATATCTCTTTCATGAACAGCGAATAATAAAAGAAAACGGGAATGTGAAAAAACGAGAGATGCTCACGCAACACCACAACCATCTACTTCATCTGGGTGTAATAATAAATATTCCCTCAGTAGTGGTAGTAGTAGTTCATCTTCCAGTGACTCTGATAATGTTAGTGGCGACAGTGATCATGAAAATGATAATATTGGGAATATTTTGGATGAGGGAAACAACCGTAGCCGAATAAATGAAGAAATTTTGGTTCATGAAACAATATGGAAACTTACTGTGACTTACATATATATCTATACGTAAAACGTATATGCATATATGCATGTGTTTGAGATACACACATACATTAAGTGCTATTGTCGACAATCGAACGCACAGACACCGGTGTTTCGACCTATGAGGTCTCATCAGTGTGCGTGGTGATTCTCGACAATAGCTTCAAGACTTAAATCGCTCTTATGTCATTTTAGCGTGTTAAATGCAGTGAGAGTATCACAGCGACATCTAACACCCAAAAGATGACACAGAACAAAGCGATGGCTTCTGACGGCATGTTCTGCTATACAGAGGCCTGTATGTTAATAGTGTATCTCATGTAATAGAGCCTTAGGTGGCGTCACCGATCAAAACAAAATGAAAAGTGTGAACACATGGATGTTAAAACTAACATCAAGCAGTAAATAATTACTGTGACTTACATATATATCTATACGTAAAACGTATATGCATATATGCATGTGTTTGAGATACACACATACATTAAGTGCTATTGTCGACAATCGAACGCACAGACACCGGTGTTTCGACCTATGAGGTCTCATCAGTGTGCGTGGTGATTCTCGACAATAGCTTCAAGACTTAAATCGCTCTTATGTCATTTTAGCGTGTTAAATGCAGTGAGAGTATCACAGCGACATCTAACACCCAAAAGATGACACAGAACAAAGCGATGGCTTCTGACGGCATGTTCTGCTATACAGAGGCCTGTATGTTAATAGTGTATCTCATGTAATAGAGCCTTAGGTGGCGTCACCGATCAAAACAAAATGAAAAGTGTGAACACATGGATGTTAAAACTAACATCAAGCAGTAAATAATTACTGTGACTTACATATATATCTATACGTAAAACGTATATGCATGTGTTTGAGATACACACATACATTAAGTGCTATTGTCGACAATCGAACGCACAGACACCGGTGTTTCGACCTATGAGGTCTCATCAGTGTGCGTGGTGATTCTCGACAATAGCTTCAAGACTTAAATCGCTCTTATGTCATTTTAGCGTGTTAAATGCAGTGAGAGTATCACAGCGACATCTAACACCCAAAAGATGACACAGAACAAAGCGATGGCTTCTGACGGCATGTTCTGCTATACAGAGGCCTGTATGTTAATAGTGTATCTCATGTAATAGAGCCTTAGGTGGCGTCACCGATCAAAACAAAATGAAAAGTGTGAACACATGGATGTTAAAACTAACATAGCAGAACATGCCGTCAGAAGCCATCGCTTTGTTCTGTGTCATCTTTTGGGTGTTAGATGTCGCTGTGATACTCTCACTGCATTTAACACGCTAAAATGACATAAGAGCGATTTAAGTCTTGAAGCTATTGTCGAGAATCACCACGCACACTGATGAGACCTCATAGGTCGAAACACCGGTGTCTGTGCGTTCGATTGTCGACAATAGCACTTAATGTATGTGTGTATCTCAAACACATGCATATATGCATATACGTTTTACGTATAGATATATATATAAATCTTTCATACAAAGTCAGGCCACATATAGCACGATGAATGCACAATCTTGAGCCAGGCAAACAAACCTGAACCATATATATGGCTCAGGATCGTTTTCCCTATATAACTTCTTTAACTCGAGCCGTACAGTACACATACCAATACAATTTGAAGTGACCTTCAATTTCGCGGTCACCCAGCAGGCTTGTCTTTGTTTAGTACTTGCCGGTTACGAAAAAAATGGACATTTATGATGGTTCAGCTTTGTAGGAATAACCGTTTGTTTAGTTCTAGGTTATGCCGCTTGAAGTCGTTGTGGTAATATACTGTATATAGTTACATATGCACAATTCTGAGCCAATTAAGCCTGGCAACAATGCTTGTTTTCTAACATAAAGGTCTAGATGCATCGCGATTCTTACTACCTGCTATCCTCACTTTTACACCACATGATTGCTTCCGTGCGGATTGCCATTGCGTGGTATATTGTATATTTGTACGAGTATTTCCACAATGAAGCGGCGCGGAACGATGGACTTTGTGACCCTTCGCATTGCTTTAGAAATAGAGGTGATTATCGGGCGCTTAAAACACCGCGCATTTACGTTTTGAAACATTGGGCTCTCTTTTTTAATTTATTCACATGCACGCGGTATTTATTGCGCGGTATTAGTAAATGTAAAGAATGTTTTTATCGAAAATGTCTATTATTAAATACCTACAAATCACTGAAATTTTTAATATAAAATCTTTTAAAAAAATTTTTAAAGCAAAGCTTTTTATTTTAATTAAACAATATTTTTAACTACAAAAGGAGATAAAAAAATGAATCAAAATTGCGCAAAATGACATTATTTGACATTTAATGATTTGATCATACAATAATGTCTTTCTTAATGTTGCCTGGACAATTTAGAAAAACTTTACATGTCTCTACATAATTATCTTGAGATTTTGGGCCTATTTATGTCTACTTTAAATTTAGAATTGCCCCATAAACTAAAACCATAGGAGACATAGGCCAAATAGCAAGATTTAATTTAGATCGCTCACGTGGAACGTAACTAGGTACATTTGCGTTCTAACTTCCAGTTCTTCTTAATAAATTCGTTAATACATATGTAATTGTCTGTTCTTTAGAAACATTTACTCTTCAGCAAATTTTAGACCCGATGTGCAATTGTGTGCAGAAAAATCTCGTACACTTCAAAATCAAGCAATCATCTTTTTAGGTATTTTGTACTTTGTAAATGTGAATCTTGAGATTATATTTGCAAATAGGTTAGAAACTGTCAGTGAAATTGTCATTTTTTTTAATATGAAAGCCAGTAAACTTATTTATTAATTATTATTTATTGAAACCAATTTATAAAATCCTTATTAGGTAAATAAAAACAACCAACAATTTTAATAATATATTTTATAAAGAACTGTAGATAAAGGTCGCTTCAATAATTTTCATCCAGACACAATTTCTCTCTCTGTGTGTGTGTTTGTGTGATAGATATCAATTCCAAAATTTGTATTTACGTGTATAATCTCCGTCTTGAGATCTGACTAGTTTTGCAGCAAAATCGGTAGACCGGAAGTAGTAGTTTACTTCAGCGAAAAATTAAATTTTGCCAAAGTTGGTCAATTACTAAGTTTAAACAAATTTATAAAGAATTTAAATGTACTCAAAATTACATTTGAAAAAAATTTTATTAAACAGTTTTTTTTTTAATTCCTACCGGAAATAGGTCTTTTACTCGCATCGAAAATCAGTTTTTTGCGAATCTTTCGCAAGGTATGCTTTTTAGACAGGTACGTTACAAGTACAAAAGTATTTAGAACTTAATTTTCAATACCTTTTGTATAAAAAAAATTTCAAAATTAGGACCGGAAGTACCACTTTTACTCTTACCAAATAGCGATTTTTTGCAAATATGGTAAATTATGCATTCTATATATATTTATCAAGAGTACAAAAGTATTTAGAGCTGGATTTGCAATATTCTTTGTATATATGAAATTTAAAAATTTGGCCCGGAAGTAACACATTGTCTTAGGGAGTAGCACTTTTTTTCGAATATCTTGCAAAATATTCATTCTATAGAGATTTATTAATACAATGGAAGTACTCAGAATAGGATTCTGAATAACTTTTGTATAAAAGTTTTTTAAAATTGTATAGTTTAAAACGCTCATACGTATAAGAAAGTTGTGTGGTGGCCACACCTCATTTTTTTCCTATATCGTACTCAAAAAGTATATACTAGAAGAAAGGCGTCTACTTCTTGCATTTACTAACTTGCGATTAACACGGAAATACCCCGTCTATCATTTACGGAGTTAAGAAAAGAATTCCAATAACTTTTTAAAATTATTTCAGTACCTATGAATAAAAATTACTGGCAAGATTAAATATAAGGTTTAGATGAATGAGATTTTCTATACCTTCTACAGAAACGTTTTTGAAATAATTTTTGTAATTATCTATTTGTTCTTTCATTTCAAAAAATAATGCATTATTATGTAATATATGAATCAATAGCCTACACAGTATTATTATAATTTTTACGATGTCAGGAAAATACCTCTACATTAATTTAACACAGAGTTTAGGAATAATTATAGCTTGAAAATAAGCCTTTAAGATTTATGGCTCTCTTCACAGGGAGTCATACATTTAAAAAGGTCAGAAAAAAACATTGGCGACCGTTTTTTTTTCTAACTTCAGTTGCAAGAAAAAGATCATAAAACTACTTATCTAAGTACGACATGACAGTTCCTTTATATCTATTAAAACAGGAATGTTTTTTATATTCGCCATTCATAAATAATAAAGTTCGACAAGCTCGACTTCAGAAAAAGCGGTGTTGTTTTGCACAATGGTATACAAGTGTATTTGTTATTGTTTCGATATTGTAACCAATTTTAACTTATGGTGAGGATTTCTTTCTATTATTTTTCAGAATGGTTGTTTTTAAGTTATTTAAAGCGAAAATAGTCACACATCTTTTTATCTAAAGCGTGGGGGTTATAAAGCCAATAAAAAGTATAGGTATTCCCTTCTCTAGTTTTGTGATAAAAGAATATTTTTCTATAAACTTCAAAACAGTTTGTAACTTCGGTTAGACTAAGATTAAGCTCATTTAGTCTATAGTGGATGTTTACATGGTAGTCATTTACAAAAAAAAAATATTGGTTCAGTGAATGTGTGATGAATAGATATTTTTTTTTATATTAAATAAATATTATGCTTCTATCAAGAAAGTACTTTCCTATAACAAATCGCCAAGTTACTTAGTTCAAATGTGTAATTGAATTGGCGCAAATAAATATTTGCTTTTAGGAAATAAATCCCATTTTTTTAAAGTGATAACCAACTTATACTACTGAAGTAACTTATTTACTTAAACCAATTTTACCATTTTCTTAAATTGAATAAATCTATTTCTCACGCAAGAAAAGCATTTTACTTACTTTAATACCAATTTTCTTAATTTAAAAAAACGAAAACAAGAAAATATTTTCTTGGGTATATGCAAAGCTTTAATTTACTTAACTTTTATTACAAATAAATATTTCTAACAATGTACTTTATTTATATAAGTATTTCTCCTATAAATATATTTTTTATACACGTTTTATACGTTTCATTTCAGCCCTAATAGTATTACTAAAGTTTGCGATAATTGAAAATATACTACTTGTAATTATTCTGTTTATCTTTACGGTATATATTAACTGCAGTTTATCCATTATTATCACTACCTATTGTAAAATAAATTTTTAACATTTCTTTTCCGCAATACTGTATCAGCTTTGTGTTCTTAGATTCGTAATAAGAGAATCAAAAATGCTTAGTCATCAAATTTAAAACAAATTGATAAAGATTTTATATTTTGATCAAGTTTTTTGGAATTGGGAACACTGCGCGATAGTTGACGCTCGGCATTAAGTCTACATACACATACATTATTCAAGCAATTCAGTCCTAATGTACATAATATTTTAATTTGTTAATTAATTTGTTTGAATTAAGAAACTTCTTTGCTTGAAAAAGAAAACTATTAAACGCAAGCATTACAAATGCGTAACTCTTATCTGAGCTTTCGGGGTTAATCATTTCGATATTAATAAATTAATCAGTCAGAAACTGTTTCTATCAATTTTTGTGAGATGCCTTATGATCGAAATTAATAACTTTAGCATTCAAATAGGTTTCATTAATTAATAAAATAGAACTAAACATGAACTGTAGTAGAATACAAAAAAATAACTCATTTAAAGTTCCATTATAATTCCCAACCTATAATCATTTTCCATACCGCTTCTTACTCTGTCTTGCTTTGTACGAGGCAACAAAATGTAAACCACATTGCACTCGCAAGTTAAAATCACCCTTCTCATGTGTTAAGTTACGGCAACCCTGCTCTGGTTCAGGAAAAGCGGTGCTATTACATGTTTGTGTATATACTGGACTGAGTTGCTACCAAAAGCCAATGGCTTGAGATTGCCGTATTTTTGAGACGATATACAAAAACTTTATTATAAAGAAAAAGTGTTGTATATAATGATTTCCATGTGTACCATATGTCATTTAGGTCCGCCTATGTAAGAATTTTTTGTCTACGGTTACTAGAAATAGATGGTTCAGAATTGTATGAAATCCTAGTTGGCCTGACTTTGATAGAAAGATGTATATATATATGTAAGTCACAGTAATTATTTACTGCTTGATGTTAGTTTTAACATCCATGTGTTCACACTTTTCATTTTGTTTTGATCGGTGACGCCACCTAAGGCTCTATTACATGAGATACACTATTAACATACAGGCCTCTGTATAGCAGAACATGCCGTCAGAAGCCATCGCTTTGTTCTGTGTCATCTTTTGGGTGTTAGATGTCGCTGTGATACTCTCACTGCATTTAACACGCTAAAATGACATAAGAGCGATTTAAGTCTTGAAGCTATTGTCGAGAATCACCACGCACACTGATGAGACCTCATAGGTCGAAACACCGGTGTCTGTGCGTTCGATTGTCGACAATAGCACTTAATGTATGTGTGTATCTCAAACACATGCATATATGCATATACGTTTTACGTATAGATATATATGTAAGTCACAGTAATTATTTACTGCTTGATGTTAGTTTTAACATCCATGTGTTCACACTTTTCATTTTGTTTTGATCGGTGACGCCACCTAAGGCTCTATTACATGAGATACACTATTAACATACAGGCCTCTGTATAGCAGAACATGCCGTCAGAAGCCATCGCTTTGTTCTGTGTCATCTTTTGGGTGTTAGATGTCGCTGTGATACTCTCACTGCATTTAACACGCTAAAATGACATAAGAGCGATTTAAGTCTTGAAGCTATTGTCGAGAATCACCACGCACACTGATGAGACCTCATAGGTCGAAACACCGGTGTCTGTGCGTTCGATTGTCGACAATAGCACTTAATGTATGTGTGTATCTCAAACACATGCATATATGCATATACGTTTTACGTATAGATATATATGTAAGTCACAGTAATTATTTACTGCTTGATGTTAGTTTTAACATCCATGTGTTCACACTTTTCATTTTATTTTGATATGGAAACTTGACGAAGAAACTAGAATCGACAGCTATTCAGGAGCAAGATACAAGCCAAAATTAAATGCAGCTAATATTCATACCATGACGGAGTTAGATATGTGGCTACTTTTTTTTTCCAACAGAAAACATAGAACAGATTCTTGAAGCGTGCAATTCTAATGTGGAGCCAGGCTCCAAACATATAACCAAAAAAGAATTTATCAAAGTTTTAGGGCTTTTCTATGCAATGAGTACAAATATTCTGCATAGTCGTCGTGAATATTGGTCGAATAGAGAAGATAATGCTGTTTTTCCACCTCCCTCATTTGGCAAGAGATTTGGGTTAGGTTACCATCGGTTTGAGTATATATTACAAAATTTATCATTTGGTATTAATAATAATGACAGAGATGACCCAAATGAAACTAATCAGAAATGGAAACATGTTCAAAGTTTTATAGATATGCTACACACTAAATGGAACGATGTCCTTTTACCAGGTTATAAATTATGTGTCGACGAATCGATGTTCGCCTGGTATGGCCGAGGAGATAAAGCAGTAGATGGAATGCCTGCAGTAATTAAAATTAAACGAAAGCCGAAAGGGATTGGTTGCGAATGCAAAACTCTTTCAGATGCACTGTCCAATATCATGCTCCGAATAGAAATAAATGAAGGCAAAGGTGGAATGGCCACAAAAAAGTGGCAACAAGAGCTTGGAGCTGGATCTGCGACCATACTCCGTCTCACAGAACCTTGGCATGGTTCGGGAAGAATTGTTGTAGCCGATTCATGGTTTTCTTCAGTGAAAACTTCGGTGGAACTTCATAAAAGGGGGTTGTATCATATTGGTATTGTTAAAACTGCCACAAAGCAATTTCCTATCAAACAATTAAAAGAGAAGTGTCCGGAAAATCGTGGAGGAATAATTTGTGCCAAAGCTTCCGTTCAAGGTATTGAGGTAATGAGTTGTGCTTGGCGAGATAAAAAAGTGCATACTTTTGTGGGAACCTGTGGAACTACCTTGGAAGGGAAACCAGCGAAAAAAACTCGTTATGATGCTGACGGAAAGAGGTATTCCTACGAAGTTCCTAGAAATAAGATGATTGAAGAATATTTTCAAGGAGCGCCTAGCATTGACGTTCACAACCATATTAGACAATCCGAATTAGCCCTTGAGCAGGTATGGAATACGCAAAACTGGAAGCATAGAGTCTACTCTTCTTTGCTCGGAATCATAGAAACAAACGCTTTTCTGGCATTCAAGTATTTTAAAGATGACAACAAAATCAGCCATGTTGATTTTACAAAAAATCTAGCTTTTCAAATGATAACAAAAGATTGGGAAAGAGATAATCCAGCCGCAAAAGCCCCAGTACCACAAAATCATATTTTGCCAGCGGCTCATAGCGAAAATCAACGTACTGATCATAAATTGATACCACTGAGCAGCCTTTCCGACAAGAAAAGACATCAACGTAAGTGTGTAGTTTGTTCCAGGGTCCATAAAATACAAACCAAAGCAAGTTACTTCTGCGAATCATGTGGGCAAAAAGTAGTATTGTGTTCACCTCAAACAGGGCGAGAATGTTTTGCTTATCATATTGTGAAAGGAGTTCCACTTTAGTATTATACTGTATTTGTTATTTTATTTTTCAGTTTAACGGATCAAAATTTATTTTTAAGAAATATTTTTTTATTTTCATTTGTATTTTTTTAATAAACGATATATTTTAAATATTATTTTACCCCTTATTAAAAATCCTTACCTCCGCCGATGAAAAACTAATGAGTACTGCCAGAAGGAAGTTGTGTCCTGCCAGCAGGACAAACTAATGTTATTTTAAGGTACTTCTGGCGGGACAAGTCTCGCATGTCCAGCGGTCCTGCCGGAAGGTACTTCCAGCAGGACAATTTGCTGGACGTTCTATCATTAACGCTACAAACTCTAGAAATGGGAACTGTAATTGTATTGAACATCTCCAAGACACTATGTAAGATATAGGTATTACTCCAATTGCAATATATTATAAATATGTACCAATCATAAGACTGTCAAAATCAATTGTACATCGCATAATTAAAAAAAAAATAGGAAGAAGGGAAGAAAGATCTCCAAAAGAAAAGATGAGCACGCGTTTGAAAGTACTAGAATTTGAATATGACAAAAATACTATAAAATAGTACTCTTCTTATTTTTTAATTAAAAATTCGAAGGTGTAAAAGTAGATGACTACCATAATAAAAGGAATTTAATTTAATTCTTTTAGACGAATAGTTTGAGCAAGTATGACATAAATTGCCAAATAGTCATGAACAGGAAAGGCTACCTACTTACAATCATTACATCATGAATTTTAAAAATAGTTTACGTTTTACTTTAAATTTTACAGTTAAATATTTAGTTTATTACTTTAATATTTAAGAAAATCTCATGAAGTATTTATATGGACGAATTTAGAGTTTATCAAAACATGTTATTTCAAACATTATAGCATTAAATCCTAATTTTGAGTAGATTTTGCATATTAATTGAGAAAGTCTGCCTTACACAATAATTTTATTAATATAAATTCGATAATTTATTAGTAAAAATATTAAAATTTTAACTTGTTGACAAATTACTACATCCGCAACTGTGTAGATGTCACATCAAATTGCTACTACACTTTGGAGTATAGTTTGGGTCGGGTTTGGGCTATTGCATTGACATTCTGTCTTCTTGTCAAGAAAGAGATTCGAAGTTACTGTGTATTAAAAACGCTTTTCTAATCGCTTATGACATTTCACAATCTTAAAATGACGAATTGTGTCTTACATGATCTCAGTCTGTCCTGTGTGATGTAGTATTAGATTATGTGTTTATAGTTTCAGGAAGAATTGCGTTCAACGCACCTTTGATCTTCAGGGCTGGTGTACTTACGGGATTAACAGAGCATCAAATCTAATGTAGTACATGGTATTAGAAGGAAGATAAATAAGCGGTATATATAGCGACAGCAACTTTAGCATAAACACATCATCTAATACTACACCACCAAATTTAGAAATTAAATATAACATACATTTTAAAGAAGCAACTTCACATTTTAAAATGTCATAAGTGTTTTTAAAAACCCTGAAGGTTTTAATCTTTTTTTTTATCAACGAGCGGACGTTGACAGGGCTGCCCTGAAAAGGGTAAAAGGGTGTCTGTCGAAACGTCGGTTTTGAAAAATCCAACCAGTAATGATTATAGCCGAAACACCAATTCAAGACATTCTTTAGTATTGTGAGTTTATGTTTGTCCGAACTAATATAATATACTATATATAACTAGTGTACATTATGTAATTTGTTGCGCTTATGCGCATTCTATAATCAGTTGTATCAAGAAAAACCAGCCATCGATCTATTTAGTTTTCAAACTCTTGCATTTTCTAAAATTTGATAAAAACACGAATTTAATAATCAAATAACTTTTTTAATCTTACTTAATTAATAAAAATAAAATAAATATTATTAAAACATGTACATTAAAGACCATTTAAGGAAGAAAAAGAATTGTTGAATTAGACAGGTAAGAAAAAAAAGTATTTTGTATGTATAAGCACATATATATTTAATTTAAAATAGAAGAGAAATTTATGTACCTAAAATATAACCAATGTATTAGATAAATTGAAAAAGCTTAATCACAAGACATAATTTATATCTGCTACGTTGTTCGTTTTGACGTGAAATATTTCAGTTAATATAAAAGTATCTTACTTGTCAGTATCTCTATTGTGTTGCCCGTAATATAATATGATACAAAATTAAATATGTGATATATAGCTGTAATTTTCATAAGGTAAGGTAAATAATAGAGGAGTTGTGAAAAATTATTATTATACGGATGGGGATATATTTTATTTTAAGGAAAAGAATATTTTTATTGCAAAATAATCCTACTAAGTCTTCGAAACTAATATTAGTTTCGAAGACTTGGAATTTAATTGCTTTTCAGTCATTTTCTGCAAATAAAGTTACAATCAATGGCATTCTTTTGATATAGATACAGTAGATATGACCAGAAACATTACTGTTAAAGGAACGTGCTTCACATATGGTGTAACTTCAAGCTCTCTACAAAAATTCTGGCAGCTTTTACAGACTATGTGCATTCTATAGTTCTAAAAATATATTGATATGTATGGAAGAATGTGATCTGTATTATTATCTTCATTACCTCATAACAAAACATCTAATAACTTAAATCAGTTTAAACACATTAATAGGTTTAGTGACATAGTTTCTATTAATTGACTTTACTTCTTGGGTGTAATTATAATTAATGATCACCAAAACGTCCTTTAATTGGCGTAAATCCGGTATGAAATATTGAATAAGGCATGGTTTATTATTACTATTATCATTATTATTCCACGTAAATAATAATGCACTTATAAGTATTACAGAGCTGCATTAAATAAATTTAATATTTTGTTACATTCGCCCCAGGCTACAAGCTTTATTCGAGCTATAAATTTTAAGCGAGTAAACATAGTCAAATTCTTGGATAATTTACCGACAACGTACTCGAATACATAAAAAAAAGAGATGTGGAACGCTGTTGGCAACGCAGTGCAGTATTCAAAATCGACAAAAACATCATCATACAATTTTTCACCAAGAATTGCTATTTTATCTTTGTCAGAAACAGAGATATTAATAATCAAAAACTGCAAAATTAACAATATTTATATAGGGTATATTTTAGTACCCAAAACTTAAGTTGCGTTTCTTATTACCTCAGCCAGGTATCTTGGTCGATTTAAAAGTACTTATTACAGCTGAAAGTATTTACTTCAAGGATACAAATGGCATCATTACTTTCTAGGAAGATGTTTTTCTTTCCAGGTAACCCTAATGCCTATAATCCTATAACAGCTATGTATAATTGAATTTTTTACGAGAGTTAACGTTTATTGCTAATACTTGCTATTCCGTCAATTTTTAATGAAATGAAAGATTATAGTGTACGTAATTAAAAAAGTTATTGTGTTACCTGCAGTGAGGTGCGATGAGTGTCGTAAATATCTAGTGTTTTATTAGAAATTATGTAGTGCGGTCGTAAGTATATTATTATAATAATTTTCTTGGTGTCTTTAAAAAACTTTTTAATTTCGCATAAGTATCCTCATTTAGTGTCTAATCTTTTAATTAATGTTGACTGAGTGATTTTGGTCATTAATTAGTGCTTTTGGTGCATTTTCGGCGTTTTTCCCCTATGTAAATCTGGATCAATATCACAAAATGATGGAAGTATCTGGTTAAGGTTTTTCTGTAAAGCAAATTCGTGTTTTGGACTATCTCAGAGAACTTTTTCAAATAGATGGGGATAAAATTCCAACTAGTGCGCTCGACAATTTTACGAAATAATCGTTTTTTCGCAATACCTTAGAAAGTAGTGTCATTTTGCGTGTTTTAAATAGTGGATACGCTATTAATATTGACAAGTTTGACAACACCACCTCTAACTCTTTATAACTAATATATTAGTAGTCATTTATTAATAATGAAATACTTATGTGCTAAATATCACAGGAAGTAACGATTGTTGAGATCGTGACATCTTTAAGTACTTATTTCATCCCTTAAGCGGTTGAAAGGGGTTAAAATTAAATGAGTCGTTATCCATTGTTTATGCATATTTGTACGGCATAAAATAATTCAAACAGATTCAACTTTTAACCTACTTTTACAGAGTGATTAATTTCGATCACGAATTCGTTCATTTTGAACATTGTGTGCTATCCCTCCGGTAGTCATTTTCCCACAATCGAAATTCCATGATTATTTTATAAGATACGATCTAGTTGGACACATGTTAAGTGGAAACAAATCTGTGAGGATACAGGAAGCATAATTTCTTATTTTCATTAAACGCGTTACTACACATACCAATACAAGCGCAACTAACTAAGTACTGCTTATTTTAGATAATTATTCCTCTCATACGGAGTCTCATATATCTATCTCAATTCTTGAATTTGAGAAAGACAACTATATAACCCTTATAACTTTTCCGCCATACACTTCGCTTAAGCTTCAACCACTAGTCAGCTGTGTCTTGTGGGCAAGTTTTTTTATGACGAAGCATATCAATGGATGAAAACCTACAGTGTTCGCTTTGTCAGCAGTAGTAGGTCGCACTTCATTTAGCATCTACAGCTCGAAATATTTTTGCAGAATTCAACTCTATTGGAATTTGGCCAATGAAGTAAGAAATATTTACTAAGGCTGTCACTTACCAAGTATGGTAAACAACTAAAGATGGTCCAATCCCTATACTTACCACATAAACCAGTTAAGCGGGCGACCGTGATGTGACGCAGCGACCTAACAGTGTAATATGCTGCATTTGTTTATATGCTTTCTTTGCTGTTACTTTATACACGGTGGCCAGAAAAATGCGGACAAACGCCACGCAGGCCAAATCTTTGTTTAATTCTGAGTTGACAATCTTAATTGAAAAAAGTAGTACAGCGCTTTTTTTTTTTTTTTTTTTTTTTTTTTTTGTAAACCATTGGTATTAATCGATTAGTTACATCAATGCATTTGAGATAATTCCATTTTTAAATTTCACCACAATGATTTTACATAGATAAATTTGACGAATTTTGCTAAATTTTAGCCGTACAACTTAATGTTTGATGGTCTCGTATGCCGTAAGGAAGGACCGTATAACTTTTTTGGATTAAGATTATCGCCTCAGAATTGAACAAAGAATCGTTCTACTTGGCGTTTGTCCGCATTTTTCTGGCCACCGTGTATAATCTTAGAATTTTTATGTGTTTGGCGTGAATGTTTGTGATTTTAATATAGATTGTGCGTGTATTTTTTTTCCTTGTATGCAGCGAAGAGAATTTTCTAAAATAAACTAGTTATTCGTGGTTTTTATACATACATACTTACCTAATTATTTAGTGGGGTTGATTCTTTTATAAAAGCGAATTTTCCACCTTTCTAAAAAAAAAATCGACAATAGCGAATTTGTATCTATAAAAGTTGTCAAGGCATTTTGTATATTAAGACTATCATTAGAGTAAATTTTAACATAAAATCAGAAACATTATAACTAAAAGCTGAAAAACAATCGTCGCCCAATTTATATGAATAAAAAACTGAATATCATATGACATAATAGTATTCATAAGAACTATATTATTTTTTATTCCCTCAAAACAAAACAATATATAAAAATATTTAAATTTAAAGATAATAATTAATTAACAAGTTTACTGATTTTCTCCCTTCCTAGTTGAATCTGAATCAACGGTTCTTTTTCATTTTTATTACTTTCTTATACGTAGTATAAGGAAGTATTGTGATGATGAAAATTTTCGAACTCGAGATTTTTACAGATGTCCACGTTTTGAGGTCCCCTGATACCGAAATAGTGGTTTTTAAAAAATGTCTGTGTGTGTGTGTGTGTGTGTGTCTGTCTGTCTGTCTGTGACCACGGTAGCGGTCAAACCGCTGGAGATATCAATTCCAAATTTGGTATTTACGTGTATAATCTCCCTCTTGGGAACTGATTAGATTTTCAGCAAATTAGGTCGACCGGAAGTAGTAGTTTACTTCAGTGAAAAACTCGAATTTTGCCAATATTTCGTCAACTACTAACTTTACACAAATTTATAAAGAATACATATGTACTTAAAATTAAATTTAAGAAGAATTTTATTAAAAAAATTTTTCGAAATTCCTGCCGGAAGTAGGCTTTTTACTCTTATCGAAAATCGGTTTTTTGCAAATATGTCGTAAATTATGCATTCTATATATATTTATGAAGAGTACAAAAGTACTTATAGTTGGATTTGGAATATTTTTTATATAAATGAAATTTCAAAATTCGGACCGGAAGTAACACTTTCATACGTATAAGAAAGTCGTGTGGTGGCCACACCTCATTTTTTTTGTTTAACGCGATGCAAAATAATGCAGTTATGTATTTTCAGCAACTCCTGCTTGTGAATATTATTCTGAACATATTATAATATTCAGCTTTAATAAATTGCTTTAAACATTATGTTTGTGTTATTGCGACCATACCGCAAAAGGGGTATGGTCGCAATATATTCTCCCACAGTGGAAATACCTAAGCTTTTATTCCAAGAATCTGTACAGAACCGTGTTCTTGAAATTTTTCAATTACCTACTTCACGTCAGATGGGTCAAATGCATGAAGACACAGAAATGCCAAATTTATGAATTTAGAAGACCATATGCACATTCCATATCCCGATCACCATTAGGTTGCCTGACATCATTGCGGCGAGTAAATTTGAGGGATTGGACCATGCTTGTTGTTTACCGTTCTTGGTCAGTGATAGACTACTTGAAGAAGAAGACCTAAATAAAGATAGGAGTATGATGAAAAAGGAGAACAAAGCTAACTGAAGTGTTTCCGAAAGAGTACCGGTAGGAAACTCGGGATTCATAATATCACCCAGAGGTACCTACATGCTTCACTATTTTTGTTGGTATTTCATCTAATACCGTTGACATTTTCGAATAATTATGTTTATGGCTGATACGAGTATGACTTTATTGTGATTTGTTGGAAACAAATAAAATGTATTTTTATTTGGAGTAATTCTCCAATTTATTTTCATTATTATTAATATTATTAGGTAATTTTAATGAATTACTAAAATATTCCGCAAATAAGGAAGCTATAGAATGGTGATTGGTTATGATTTCCCCAGTTTTCTGTTCTTAACAAGTTTACATACTTATTCTTAGATTTTAAAATTAAGGTATCGTTATATTCTCCTTTGCCTTTACAATCATATTTTTATATTGTTTCTTATTTTGTTTATAACAGTTCCATTATCTGGGGTTATTCATTACTTTATCTACATATGTGATACAAGCCCCAAAGGTTATTCGATGCTACTTTTATTTCAGGTGAAATCCACTTATTTCCAACTATGTAATTTTTAGTGTATTTATGAATATAAATTAACATTGAGGTACCATTGTTTAAAAACATTTAGATATGTATTAATTAGTATAATCATTTTATTTAACTACAAGCATATTATGTATTCATACCTGACATATAATATTCTTACAGTCCCTACTCCCATCAAACATTCATTTATCTATAAATAAGTCGACAGTATTCTCCCTCTATATTTCATATTTAGTCTATGGTATTTATTTATATATTTTTCTTTCTTTCCAGATCAATGAATCTTCAAGGAAGGATATTATTTATAAGGTCAGTATATAATAAATTTAATTTGTATCATGTATTTATTATAGTCTCATATAGCATTATATAATTTTAAGCACCTTCAATCTGTTATATAAATTATTATTACTATAATTAGAAAACAATTACAAAATAATCAATGGACAAATTGTATTCATTAAGTTATTGTCAATGGCATTCATTTTATTAACAAACGATTTTTTCTGAATAATAGCTCTTTTAGAAAATTATCCGTCAAGTCGATATTTTAAATTTTTCCACAGAGTTTAGTAATGTTGAAACAGCTTAACTATCCCTAAAGAAACAATTGTCAAATACCAAGATTAAGGTAAAGTGATAAGGTACGCACTGAAATTGCATTTATTAAAAATTAGATTTAAACTGTCAAATATTACAAAAACATTAACCAAGTTATTGTATATTTATTCTAATAATTTTAGAAGAGAGAAAACAATTAAAACGACTCAAATGCATAAAATTTTAATTAACTCTGGGAAACAAGAGTCAAGAAAACTAAACAAACTTTCAATATGTGGCACCAACAGAATTATATGCAAATAAAATTCAACCACGATTTATTGAAAATAAAAGGTAAATTAAACAATACATAAAATTAAGGGATGCTTAAATTCTAACAAAAAATAATTAAAATTATAAGATAACGCAAATACAGCAACTAATTATACACATGCGTAAGAGAAAAGATCTACAACTCTAGGGTTAATCAAAATAGCAGAATCTACCAAAAAGTGATTCTTAAACAAGTAAAGGGTATTTTAGACTTTAACAATCCAATGACAGAAGAAATTTTGTTTCAACCATTCTTATACATCAGTAGAAAAAACAGTGATAAATGTTACCTCATCTGCATAAATAGTCGTAGGGAAATTCCAAATTAAACTTGACAAATTGATGGTTCAATGATTTCAGTAATTATAACATCGGTCAAGCTTTGGTTTCTTCAATAATTGTTAATAGTAGCATTCTAAAACTCAGCAGTACAGAGTTAGACAGGAAAAACTAATAAAAGGGCACTAAAAGAGTGTTTTTCACTGTGTAAGCTTTATAAATAATATCTCCTAAATGACGTCTTTATCTAACTAAACATCCATCAAGGCGTTTCTGAAAATTTACCAACATTTGCTCAGGTATTTTTGCTACCACTTGTTGAATATTTGTTTTGAGTTGGTTCAGTATAGCCAGTCTTTCTACAATCCAGAAACTCGCCGTTGAGATTATAAGTGTGCGTAACATGTTTGTATACCGCTCAGCATTTACAGAGTCAGCTTATCCACGTTTATTTTCAAAAAGAGAGAAGGACCAATGATCCCTGACGAAGAAATCACAATCAAAACAGCTAGGTCGGATGTTCATAATCTCGTCAGGAGGTTTCGTTGATTAATGTCTCCTCCAACTCACAGAACAGCACTATGTCTAAGGTAGTTCACTTACCTAATATGTATGCTTAAAATATAACCGGATATCTTTTGAAGTTAAACTGTTGCCCACTTCTGATTCTTTTCAATAGAATAGAATACGTTTTTTTTTGTAGTATGTAAGCTTTTCTGTTTTCGTTTTGATAATGCTAATCATTGCATTATCAAAACGAATATGGAAATAGTCGAATGCTTTAGGATAGAGACCTTTATTTAACTATTTTATTTGTGTTAGGAAGGTCTTTGTCAAACAAGTGGTTAAGTCTAGAATAATTGTATAGAAGCAATTTGTTGTATCCCATTGACTAACACCAATACTCTGTGAAAACAAAAAGCTACTAATTTAAATTAACTTGCACCACTGGAACAGTACATTTAATTAACTAAATTGATAATTGTTTTGAAATACACACATCTTTTATCTGTCATTTTATACGAGTTTTCCGAATTCAATTTAGTGAATGAATTATTAATTATGTATTGATTAATTTAATTAATATAATTGAAAACACAAGCATTTGTTTACAATAATGCCATCTCTGAAAAAGTTTAATCATAGCAAAGTTGTATTTATCATTTATTTATAACTTAATGTAACTACCCTAGCAGTCTCTTTCTTTTGCTTTAATAAAGACATTTATTATTATTATTATTATTATTATTATTATTGTTATTATTAATTGCAACTCAATCAAGTTAATTGACATTTGTTATCAATCTGTCAAAATAAACCGACGTGACGCGACAGCAGACAAGTAATTTTGTATTATTTTGAATATTTGCTGTCGTAAAAAAGTTGAATATGATATTCCGTTTATAAAGTCGTTAATCCCTAGTTTTTCTGTACATTTCCTCCGCTACGCTTCGGTCGTGATTAATAAAATTCGTTACTAAAATGAGGTTTCTTAAAGTTGATACGAAATATACTGTTATAAAATAAGTTAATTCTTTTATAATATTATTTAATAGATATTATTAGTAATCAAACAAACAAACATTTTATGCATATATTGACATTTAAATATATAAACATTTATTATAAACATTAAAACAATTAAAACAAAATATATATGCTTATTGTAATACATAATCGATATATGTCGCAATGTATGCAGTATCAGGGTTGATTTAATTGAGTCGAACGATCATTCTCATTTGGTAAATTTAATTCTGCTCTACAACCTAGCATTTTAAACATGTTCGTGTAGAATTGCTTGTTGAGCAGTGTCAATACAAAAACGTTAAATACAGAATTTATGAATCCTATAATGTTAGCATGTTCCGATAATCCTGCAAATAATTCCTTCTGGTCTTCGTCTGATACACCTTCATGAACATACCAAAAGATCCACCGGAAGACCCAGCAAAATACGTAGGTGAAAGCCACAGCCAATCTAAGCCTGTAGTTGCTATCATTCTGTTGCTCCGTTCTTATGTTGTATATAATTAATTTTGCAACAAAAATGATGAACAAAAGGGCATATCCCGCACCCGATAGCTTTTCAGGAAATTGTGCATTTGCATTTCCAACCATGCAGTTGATTATCGAAGCAATGTTGAATATAATTATTAAACCCCAAGACAAAGCCAAAAACCTTTTGTGTTTGTTGTTGATAAAATAATCGAACAAAAACATGGTTATTAATAAGATAGTGGCGAATTCTAAAGTGCCTTCGATATCTTTGAAAACGCATATGACTTTTTCATCTGTAGCAAATTTCTTCAAGAGGAAGTTTATTGGCACTAATATTAAGTAGAGCAAATCGTAAATAGCCCAGTTCGAAATGTATGCATTGGTAGGAGTACGCATGGATTTATTTTTCAAAATCGTTCGAATTATTATGTAATTGGTCCACATCGCCAGGAAGCATATCATTGCCGAGAATATCATATATGGTCTGTCATCTTTCTCCATTTTGTCTGAAAACAGAAACTTTTATTGAAATGATGAGTAATAACAGATATGTCTATTTTGTTATACAGAGTGTATCAATTCATGGGACTACCTCTTAAATTATTCAGAAAAATATATTGCACACATAAACAAAAAGGTAAACAATATTTATTTATTTATAATATCTTACTGAAAGTTTTGCTACAAATATTACTAAATCAGTTAACTCAAATTATATGAACTTAGTAGACAACTAACAACTAAATTATTGCAATAGTCATAGTCAAGAATATACTCCATTCACAAACTCTCACCCTTCCGAATTTAGAATTTCTTTTTATATCGGGTGTTCAGAAAATTTTAAAGCCAAAGTAATCCTTGAACATTTTAAGTCATGTTTGAGATAGAGTACGGTAGAATGATAGATTTACTTAACACAATTTTTTAAATTATTGTTGGGTTTGCGTGAAGCCAATGTATTTTGGTGATGGGCTGTAGGGGCGACTCCACGCTAGTTTTCTCAAATGCTGTTATATCCAAGGACCAAAGGCTATTTGTAGATTTAATAAAACTCCAGCACTGTAGCACTAATTATTTTATTTTAACTACACCTTAATTGACACGTTTATTGAATTCTGATTACTTGCTTACAATTCATTGAAATATGTTGTAATGATTTTATTTTGTATATTGAAACAATCTGTTGGATGTTACAACTTGAATTGGAATGTTTTTTTACGAGGTAGGCGCCATAAATTCTCTGCCCGATATATAAAAAAGTATCTTGGAAAATATAAAAAAAACTATTTTTCAATGTAATTTCCCTAACTTCTATACAATTATTACAACGATTAATTAATAATTCGAGACCCTTGTAAAAATAATCTGAAGTTTTTCCGTTAAAATGTTCTATAACAGCTGCTTGCAACTCATTGTCGTCCTTAAAACTACATCCCCTAGGGTTTTTTTTAAATCAGAAAACAACGAAAATCACAAAGAGCCATATCCGGAGTATACGGCGGA
The DNA here is from genome assembly GCA_963170755.1 of Amphimallon solstitiale. Taxonomy (NCBI): domain Eukaryota; kingdom Metazoa; phylum Arthropoda; class Insecta; order Coleoptera; family Scarabaeidae; genus Amphimallon; species Amphimallon solstitiale. The sequence continues at coordinate 28,206,306 of OY720680.1, forward strand.
TGTTCCAATTCTTGAAAGCCGCATTCGCGGATGGCAGCTTGTGAAATGGCGGCAGTATGGACGGGAGTATTGTCGTGCAATACTCGCACACCTTTTGTCAATTTTCCACGACTTTTGCACGAATACTGTCCCTTAAGTTATGCAATAAAGACGCATACTTGTATTGCGCTCTTTAAAGTCAATTAGAAAAATGCCCTCACAATCCCAGAATATTGTGGCCATCACCTTTTTCGCTGATTGAACGACTTTCGCCTTTCTGGGACGAGGTTCATCAGGTCGGTGCCAAACAGAACCATTGTTTCATCTCCTGTGACAATGGACTCCAAAATCGATTTTGGGTCGTCTCCACACATTTTTAAAAATGACTACTCACATTCGACTCGACGTTCACGTTGGAGAGCAGAAAGAAGTCGCGGTACCCATCTAGCACTAATTTTATTCATACCCAAATGGGCATGGAGAATTCGGAGAACACTTGTTTTGGAAATGTTTGTTATCACTGCTAATTGCTTCACTTTTAAGCGGCGATCTTCTAGCACTAAATGTTCAATAATTTAAATTTGTTGAGGCGTTATCACTTCAATTGATCGACCATACCGATTAGCATCTTCCAGGGATTCTTGTCCCAAACGGAAACATTTTGCCCACTTTTTTAAAGTTGAATACGAAAGAAATGAATCACCGTAAATGCCGTCTAAACGTTGTATAATGTGATAAGGTGTATGCCCTTCTTTTGTTAAAAATTTAATGACCGCGCGGTACTCAATTTTCGTTACTTCAAACATTTTCGTGCGCTAGTCACGTTGGTTGGCTGGTTATTAAAAACTACTTGGCTACGAACCGTCATATTTATAGTGTACACCTCGGGTATATGCATGCATGACGTGACGGAGTTTGAACATGTTTGAACCTGTATAAGCCTGTCAGACCGAGAATTTATGTCGTCTACCTCGTACCTTCAAAGTATGAGGTACTCCCACCAACGCTGTTGGTAGATCACACTATTTTCTGACGTCAATTTAACATTTCATTTATTAACAATAGTGTCTCGATTTGCAAAGTTCTACCGGTCATTCCTGATAACCTCCTGGCTTGTATTTTAGTTTAAAATTGCGCAACGTTTATTGTACTAAGTATAAACGGGAATTACAAACCGACCAAAAAGGTTTCGGTACTAAAATAATATGCAAATATTTGCGTCTTTTGACAAATGATCAGTAACTTAAAAGTAGTATTCTACCAAAATTCTTAGTTACAAATATATGCACATGTGCAGTCATAAATAACCGACAAGAAAAATCGTCGTAAATGTACCTTGCCGCGCAGGTATAGATACGGCCAATATACGGCTTTTAACTACAAACACAAATATACACGACATACGCTATGACAAAATAAAAGTTTAATAATAATTAAATCAATCATGTGACGGCACCGTCATACGATGGAACAATTACCGTATATCGTCACCTTCTGATATTCCATTAAAATGCCATATTAATTAACATAAACTGGTGAAGTAATTTTTTTAGTAAGTAAGAATAATTGAGTTCCAAATTTATAATTAAGCGTTTTGATATTTTGGAGAATTCTTGTTGAACAATAACACCTCTTCACCTTACTTTGGAAGAAGTTACATAATTCGATTCATATGCTGTTTTTTCTTTTTGGTAATAAAGCTGGTCTAATGTGTGGTAATACGTAGAAAATAATCAGAATTAAGAAAAATAATTTTTTAAGCAAAGCAACTTATAATGATAAAAGTAACTAGTCATCGTAATAGTTTAATATTAACATTCAGCAACTTACTGTAAAATGGCTTAAAATAATTTTGAAACAGATTAATTTGTTCGTATAATCCTTAGATTGTATCCTTAAAATAAATGTCATAAATTGTAGTTGTGTAACTTATCAACAATAATGACAATTACAAATTATAATATGTGTTGAAATTGTCCCCCACTTTCTTCCAAGCATTTGACGCACCTGCTCCTAATGCTGCCAAATATATTTTGTAGTACGTGACTATTCCTAATTTCATTAATTTTAATTATTATTAATCTTGCACAGATACTTGATTGATTGAATTTTTTGTAAAAGGACATAAAAAATCGCATGGTTTAAGATCACACGGTATTGGAGGAAGTTCATGTTCGCTATTCAAACTAATTAAGTAAAAATTTCCAAATACTTCTCGTTGTATATGATACATTCGTTGTTTCACCCGCTGTGTGAGTTCTAGTACCATTTGGTTGAAAGTAACCCAACGCTAGTTCATCAACACAAAACTGGTTAAGGAAAGTAAGAGTATTTCCTATCTGTATCTTTGTGCAGCTAAGGTACCATTAAAAAAATTTGGATCAATGATCCTTCTTCTACATATAGCGCACCAAACACCAACTTTTTGACGATGTAGAGGAACTTCAACTTAAAAATTATTGGGCTTTGTATTACTCCATATTCTCATGTTTTGTGTGTTAACGTATCCACTAACATGAAACCATGCTTCGTCCGAAATAAAGTTCTGCCTTGGAGTTCATCGTTAAATCATTTACCATTCACAGAATGCTACTCGTCGCGGATAATCAATATTGAGGATTTCTTGTAAACAAGTTATACGATATGGAAATATCTGATAACCCAATTTGTTGAGTGAGAGTTCATTTGGGGCAGTCATTATTCGTCTAGCAATACCAATCGCTTCTTCTGTCCGGACATTTGGCCACTCACTACCTTCTTGTCGCCCCACACTACCGATTATTCGAAAAACTTGAATAATTCTTATCAGTGTACACTGAAAATTATTATAATTAAAAGCGAGATTGTGAAATTCATCTCGAAATTCTTCGAAACAAACTTGAATTGAGTACTTCCAATGTCCATCGATCTTTTGACCATTTTGAAAATAATATTCAACCATGAATGCTTTGTGTACCGGGTGTTTTTTTATCTTTGATATCATTTTGATTACCTGCAACTTTTTTGTTTTTAAAAATATCAGAATGAAGCAAAAATCATTTTGCATAGGTATCTATGAAGTTTTTTACGTTTTAAAAAATAAAACAAAACACTAACGTTTTTCCAAGATATTAACCTAACTTATATTTTTTTAAATGGAAAGCCCTAAATATTTTCGGATATTTTGATTTTACATGAAATTTCAAGTATATTTTATAAAGCATACCCCATACCTATCTTCAACGGTTTGCGAGAAAACGGCGTTTAAACATGCAACAAAGAAAAATTTAGTTTTGTAACCCTGTTCTTAAAGATGTCGAAATCAAACAGAAATCATTTTTCATAATTATTTAGAAAGTTTATTTTTAATAAAACAAAAGATTAACGATTAACAAAGTAACAAATTATTAAAAAAAACAATTTTACAAAATTAAATTATTCTAAAAATGGCATGTTTAAACGCCGTTTTCTCGCAAACCGTTGAAGATAGGTATGGGGTATGCTTTATAAAATATACTTGAAATTTCATGTAAAATCAAAATATCCGAAAATATTTAGGGCTTTCCATTTAAAAAAATATAAGTTAGGTTAATATCTTGGAAAAACGTTAGTGTTTTGTTTTATTTCTTAAAACGTAAAAAACTTCATAGATACCTATGCAAAATGATTTTTGCTTCATTCTGATATTTTTAAAAACAAGAAAGTTGCAGGTAATCAAAATGATATCAAAGATAAAAAAACACCCGGTACATTAGTAAATACCATTTTAAACATTCAAAAATATAAATTACTATCTTTGATATTAGATTTTGGCAATGATTTACAATTGACATTTAATATCAAAATCAAAACATAGACTTAAGTTAGGACATATGATTTTTTGTTCAACACCTACTTGACTTCAAAAGAACACCCGTGACAAGAATGTCTCCAAATTCTGCTCTACATACCTTTTATACTCCAGAGAAGTCTATATAGAATGCATAATTTTCGAGATATTTGCAAAAAACTGCTATTGAATAAGAGTAAAAATGTTAGTTCAGGTCCGAATTTCAGAAAATATTCGTTTATCGTTTTGCGTAATGTTATTAGTATTGATAATTTAATGCACGTGTAAAAAACCCATAATTCAGGATTGTTTTGTCACTTTGACAACGAAAAAAGTTGACCCGACAACAAATTGTGTTTTCTTGTTATGTCATAAAATCAACGAACTCATTGTCAAAATGAAATGTCAAAGTTGACGCAACCGTAAGCTTTGCGTACTGTCTTTGGTTGACCTGACATCAATTTGTTTATCATCATAGTGTTCGTTGTGAAGTGTTCTTATGATATAAAATCTGCAAACTTATTGTGAGTAATCTTCACAAAGTATATAAGAACTGTGTTGTTAATAACTGTATTTTTAAATAATATGATTACTATATAACATCTTTTTCAGTAATTGTTTACACATTTAGTAAATTATCTCAACGAATTACATTCGAGCTTGCTTTTTATTTCCAAATAAATTTTCGATTTACGACTCGTCTTTCGGGCAATTTGTCTCGTACAGTTACCCAGCAACAAAAATTTTCGTTAAAAACTGAAAATTTGTCCTGAAAAAAAAAGCTCTCGTTGATAAGTGATAAATATTTATATTATGTGTGTGCCTGGATTGGACTTTTATTTCTAAACGAAAGTAGTCAAAAAGAAAATAAGACACATTGAGCTATCCTTGTATGATGCAAACGACGTAGTCGTTATCGATTTCGAGACAATCGCAGTGGCCTAGACAAAAAGGAAAGATTTTGTTTAAGTAATATAACCCAGATCGATGAATCCAGTGTTTGCGAAAGCGGAATATATAATCATTGTAATACCGATTTCAAAAAGAAAATCTTGAAATGAAGTTCTTGAAATTCCTAGAGCTGCAGTGTACATCACTGTGTAATAAAAAAAAAAACCACTTAATTCTGACCACATACAAACTTCTATAATAATTTTAATGAAACACGATCCTAGGCAATGCTATCCATAAATTACAGCGCCTTCTATCACAGAGAGAAGATGGATGCGTATTTTAGATTTCTGTCGCACACTATTAATTTAAATTTCGCTCTGAATTGGTTTTTTTTCAGTGGTATGTGTAGACGATTACAAGGAGAATAATAATGAATTACATACATTTAATTTTCATAATCGGATTTCATTTTTATTCCGGCGGATGATTAAATACGATAGGTAAAAATGGTAACTACTTATTATTAAAGAATTTATCAATTTCATGAAATACCTAACCTCCCTTGATATACTTTCTACTATATGGTCAAACTTCACTATTACATCAAAATGGCTTTTGGAAAATCCGTTATTTTATAAGTGAAGAGAAATTAACTAATTTATATTCGATTATTAGAAATGCTCTTCTAGTCTATCAAAAAAGCCATAAAACTTTTAACTGCCTTTAGGTTAAAATCAGTTGGCAAAGTTTTTATTTACCAGAAGTTACTTTACTACGCCCGCAATTGGCTGTTTCAATTTTGATATAATACTTCATTTTCTTATTTTAATAACACAGGTACTTTATAGTGTGAGTGATTAGTGATATACTGATTTATGCTCATCTATAAAAAGAGTACAGCTTTGTTATATGTATTGACTGTCACATTTTTTGAACATTTTTAATCAAAACAAATCACACTGAAATGAAAATAAGACGAAGTATTCGTCGGAAAACATAAACCAGATAATTAAAAGTACCTTCGGCAACAGAGTAAATATAAAAAGATGTAGAATATGGATGGAATAACGAAGCAGATACTAGATAAAACGCAAAAGCAGAATGGACAGATTTGTAATAGAGTTTTAAATCAAAGAAATTCCTAGATAAACCATCGACCACAAAATGGAAATTGAAAAAGATATAAGACGTCTACCTTTGAACAAACATAAAAATTTTAAAACGACCTGTTACTATGTTCAATCATATTACAAAGAAACAAGAGGACGGGTAAAGAATAAAATTTATTAGTAGAGAAAAAAATATTGTGTACGGAAATAATTTATATTTAAGGATATCTATTTACAAGTGGTCAAAGCTGTTTATTAAAGCTATGCATGGGAATCATTGAGTATCTTGCCCTCTTCAAATTATAATAAAAACAAGTGTTTGGTAATGAAAAATGCAAATGGAAGAAGCGCAAACTTAAAACTTTAACAGAAATATAAAAACTGAAATTTTCAATGTAGCTTCTCCAAATTATTTTGAATTTTAAAAATATGTTGGGCTAGAGACGTGTGAAAATGTTCGGGGATGGATTTAGATATAATTATCAATCGAATGATATGCTACTGTGAATTTACCATAGGTTCATGATTATCATTTTGAATCAAACTAAGAAATCTAAGGCCACGCCAAAAAAGCCCTCTGATAGAGTTTGAGTACATGAAGAAAAGGCATTACAATAACAGACGAAGGTTATGTTAGAAAAAGAATTATCTCAGATATCCTATTCAATTGAAAAGATGCAGGAAATTAACACAATATGTATTTTTGCTCAGTGGTGTTGCACCAACGCATAAGTAAAGCCCTGCAATGTTGGTTATGGTACAAAAGCACATGTATATTATCAACTATAAAATATCAATTCAAAATTTTATATTTACGAGTATAATCTCCCTCTTGAATTCTGATTACATTTTCAGTAAAAGTGGTAGACTGGAAGGAGTAATTTACTTAAGTAAAATAATCGAATTTTACCAATATTTCGTCAACTACTAAGTTTAAACAAGTTTATAAAGAATTCAGATGTGCTCAAAAGTGAATGTTAGACAAACCTTATTAAAAAGTTTTCCGAAATCCGTACCGGAAGCAATACTTTTATCGAAGATAGTTTATATATCTTGCAGGTTATGCTGTCTAGGCAAATACATAACGACTATTAAAGTATTTAAGTCTTGATTACTTTTTGTATAAAAAGATTTTCAAAATTCGAATCGAACACTTTTACTCTTATCAAATAGCGATTTCTTGCAAAAATCTGGTAAATTATGCATTCCATATAAATTTATCGAATACAAAAGTATTGAACAGGAGTTGGAATAATATTTGTATAAAAGAAATTTCAAAATTCGGACCGGAAGTACTACTTCTACTCTCATCGAGTAGTACTTTTATTTAGTATCTAGCAAAGTATGCAGTCTATAGTGATTTATTAAGTACTTCGAATAGGACTGTTAATAATTTTTGTATAAAAAAATTCTCAAAATTCGGACCTGAAGTAACTCTTACAACTTTATCTTTTTAAGAAGCTACAAGTATTTAAAACTTAATTTAGAACAGCATTTATATAATTTAACACGCACGTGTGTATAAATGTATAAGAAAGTCGTGTAGTGGCCACACCTCCTCTCTCTCTCTCTCTCTCCCTCCCGTCCTCCCTCTCTCTCTCTCTCTCCCCTCTCTCTCTCTCTCTGCCCCCCTCTCTCTCTCTCTTTCCTTCTCTCCGTCTCTTCCTCTATCCCTTTCACTTATTCTCTATCTCTTTGTGTAAAGTATTTAGAGTTGGATTAGGAATAAATTTTGTATAAAAGAAATTTTAAAATTTGGACCGGTAATAACATTTCTACTATTCTTAAACAGCCGTTTTTTTTGCAAATATCTCGCTAATTTTGCATTCTAAATAGATTTATTAAGAACACAAACGTATTTAGTGCTGTATTCCAAATTATTTTTTTGTATATAAATAATTTCGAAATTCGGACAGGAAGCGACACTTTTAGCTTATCGAATAGGAGTGTTTTGCAAATATTTATCAAATTATACAATTTTTAGAGCGACCTGATATATTGATATTAACACATACATCACCATCAGTTCGAACCACCGGATCACTAAAATTTTTAATCGAATAACCTATAATAAGTCTTTGTACAAAACATACTTTTTACCGACTATTACACAAGTGTTTCATTTAAAAAATCTGGGTATTTGAAATTGCTCTAAAATGTCTTTTGCGTGGACCACTGTCATCAATGAAAAGCATGCTGAATTTTTTGGTATTTTAATCAACATTGGAACTCCACTAATAAGAAAATAGTGAGACCATAACTTTGAAAAACATATAGATTAGAATTTTTCTTACAAAAGGAAGTTGAAGTGTCTTCAAAATTCAAATTTAAACAAAAAGAACTAGTCCGTCTTAGGATTGCATAATCAAATTCTGACGACATTTACAAAGGTCACTCTAGGAAATAATATCCTCTTTCAAAGATATGATCGTGATGTAAATCAATTTACGAATGACAATAATTAATGTATGTAAAGAATTTTCTGATCCGCCATTTGAATTTTAAAGAATTCTACGTTTTACAATGTCTGCACATCCTTGAATTTAACTTAATTATCAAATTTAACATCATAATCAAATAATCAAGTTAACAAAATACAAATTAAAAATTACAGGTTTATTATTCCTATTTCGTCGAATTGGCAATGTTATAGTTGTACGTAAGCATGGTAATATGACTACAATATTATGTTTATTTCATAAATAAGTATTTCTACACGACTGCATCGGCAGAATAAATAAAGGAAGATGCAGAATGAAGAAATAACATGAAAATGACTAAATCACAATGGGGTAAATAAATTACAGACTCCCGTTATTATGCATTCAATAAATACTGGTGGAGATGATAATCTTCTCTTTCTTAAATATCGATTAATAAGATAGACAGCGACAGCTTCTGATTAAACATATACCTCTGAGCAACATGTAGTTCATTTGGGTTAATGGAATTATAGAAACGCATCCTATAAATTCTAGTCACTTGGGAATAACACCACTAAATAATAAAATATTTTAAAATTAACTTAAATAATCACATTTTGTAATAGGTACAGCTTCTTTAAAACATTAATCACATGTAGAATTACTTAAATCGAGTACTATAAATGTATACAATTTTTTAACAAAAAGGTTTTCCAAATTTCAATTTAACGCAAAATACAAATATGAAATAACATTTTCATTCAAAATACACGAAGCCTTCTCTTTTGCTTACCCATAATTGAAAACACTCTGTCTTATAAGAAAAATCTTCCATAAACATTTATTTTTTTTCTTTCGTCCTTTTATAAAAATAAATGAAGTTTAAATAAAGTTACAGGGTTGACATTATATTTTTTTAGTTCATTAAATATTGATATACTATTTCCTCTCATTTCTGCAATGTAAAAAATTATAAACCACTTACATAAATTGTCTTTTTAATAAATAAGTATATTTTCCCCTAAGTAATAAGTCTAAACATATAAAGAATATGTTTACATATTTTAAAATCAATTCGACTTACCCCTTTTTTAGATTTGTATATATATATATGTATAATAGTATTCGAATATTCTCACAATTTTATCCAACCACACTTCGAAATGCTCGTATGTGCCAAAGGAAACACAACTCACGTCCAATTATTATTTTTCAGACAGATAGTTTGCATACTTACATCCGTCCTCGGAGTAGCAAAGGAATGGAGAGCAACAGGCGGGATAAGTCGCTGGAAACGAATAATTACGACAAACTAGGATAATTCAATGGTATTTTTATTGCTGGAGTGACTTAAGGCTGTTTGAGATGATTACGTCACTCTTTACATATTTTACTCAAAACAAGGTTACTAATTTACACTTGATAAATGAGAAAAATAATTGTTTTAATTAATATTGTTGTATCCCGTTTTTTTTTTCTTCTAACGCGTACTATTTATAATTTCTTAGTGTGAGTAATGTGAAGACGTAACGTAATAACAAATTAGCTTCGCCGCTGAATCCAGTTGCAATGTTTATATAATAGTACACAAGTTAATAAGTTCAAAAGTTCAAAACAATTCAGAAAGCTCGGGTGCGGTATGTTGGTGCTTATATCTATGAAATTCATTAAAATAATATTGCGCCAAGTAATCATGACATTTTGTGAATGATTCAGAACAATTTACCTTCGTTTATATCGCACTAAGCTGGCGGGTGCAAGTTAGCAGATGTATATATGCGCGAATTTGAAAAACAAAACTAGTCCTATTTAGATTATGAGGATTTGGTTTTTGTGGATCATAGACTTTTAAATTTTGAAAGCGTATTTGATTTATATAAATAGACAGATAGTTACGTCTTTGGGTAATCCAATGTTATCTACGCTATACAAAGTTCCAAATGTAACAAAGACTACATTGTTCCAACTGCTATTTGACTTCCGACAAGATTAGCTTTATAATACATAAAAGTAATATCAAAACTGGTATAGCAAGACGCGCTTAAGCGAAACATATGTTGGATGAGGATCATTCGCTGTAAAAGCAAACAAAAACGGTAGTGGAGGGTTTTTGTAAATGATTTATATTACTCAAAAAACGTATGTGTAGCATAAATTTCAGATCTGCTATACAAAATTCAATTAAAAGTAATACCTGTTAGATTTTGATAAATTTATATAAAATAATTAAAAAAAAAACAATCCACAATATTCAAATATATTTATCTGAAATTGTAAATTACTTGATATATTGTATGGTATCGTATCATTCTGTAGAATTAACTTTAGAGTAGCTTTTATTTGTGTTTTCTGTGTTTGAATGTCACGTTCGTTTTTCCATGTAATTTTATTGTCCTGTCTTTTAGGAATGTTCAGGTTATGTTTTGCAATTAATTTTAATACATAACTTAATATATATTTTATATTAAGAACATTAATGTGGTAGGTGTGATGCTATCATTATGAGAGCCTATATGTATAGTCTGTTGTTTAAGTTATATTATTTCAGTGTACGTAGGAGTGCTTTTGTCCTGAATGGGACTAGTGAAACGTTTCGGTAAAATCTCATTTATCATCTTCAAGCGATTGGATATTTCTCACGTTCTTTTTCTGACTAAATCAGGTAAAAGAATATAACAATGAAATCATTTTCTGAAGACCTACTCTCCTCTATGAGAAAAACTTGCCTAGCATCTTCGTTTTCCTTATGATGATGATTTAAGTAATAATTTTTGTCTTCTTCAGTTCTTCTTCTTGAATGTTTTTGAATCGCTCACATCAAACACAGGTATGTGGATTCCTATAATGCAATAATGTTCAAAAATTCTTTTAAACCTAAAGATATAATATTGCGTTAGATGAGGCAATAGTGCCTAAAGTACAGATAGTAAACTCTCAATAAATCTTTTAAATTCTTTCACGTGTTTATCCGAGATTTTATGCTTCGGTGCACTTTTTACTCTATTGTCTTTATTTGTTTTATTTTTCCCTGAACGGAGTTTCTAACCAAAATCTATGTTATATTCAAGTTACTTAAGAAAAACTAAAGGTATACTCATATTTCGGTCTCTCCTTTCATAAAAAAATATTGATACATTAGGTTCCTCCTACGCTCTTCTTTTCACTTGAATTATATCAACACAACGGTTAATACAATTTCTTTTCTTCAAGTTGTTTTCCATATTCCAGACTAGTAAAAAATTCCGCCTTCTTTCTCTTTTGGAGTTGATCATACGTTCTTAGCTGCTTTTCTCTGTTTTTTTTTTAAATTCAAATATTTTCAAACTATTTTTTTCAACATGCTTTTATGATCTTACATATTTTCCTTTCCAGTTTTCATTTGCTTCACTTGAGAGTGATGGAGAGATACGAAGATGGTTCCATCACTGATATCATTAAAAGATTCACTACTGGATGTATAAAACGTACTGCCATTTTCAGCAAAATTATTGTCATTATACTCATTTTCTACGAAGTAAGATACGTATTCTATCGAATCATGCTCTATAGTAATAGTAGGAGGATCTTATTCACTCTTTCAATATTCTACTATTCGTGTCCTATCTGTTGCATATGACTTAATGGAATTATTTTCTTAAGTAGTAATGTTATCAGGTTTCTTTTTACCAAAATTCGAAAAAAACGCAAATATCTTCTAAAGAGCGGGTATCAATTAATACTTCTTCTTGGAAACATGTCCCTCTCACTGATTTGGTTGATGGAAGGACAGCCTAAATCTTCAATCACTTCACGGCCAATGAAGAAACAAACATGTTACAAAGCTTTATTAAACATCAAATTGTTATTATTATCAACATTTCTATCAATTTCTTTTTCAACTTCTCCTGCAGGACTTACATTTTTTGCCAAATCCACCATTTTTTTGGCCACAAATCTAACAAGAAAAAGGTGTAAGCGACACATTGACACGATAATTTAAAATTAAATGTAGGAACATCTCAATATCAATTATTATTAACAATGATAACGTTTAAAATTAATAAATAGCCTTGCACTACAGTTAATAAACCAATTAACGGTTGAAAATCAATTTTACCTTGCTAGTTTTGTGAAAATTGATAGCTGGTAGTAACCGCACATTCCACCGTGATCGTAGCTCTTACTATTAATATAACTGACTCTTTTTCAAACATGAAATTGTCGCTTGCATCACTTCCACCTCAAATAAATCATATCAGAATTTTTGACGGATTCAACCTTAAGTGAATTAATAGAATCCATTTCAACAGCCTGATTTTTAAAATAAACTTATTTTGGAATTTTTGACACTTACGACATTTCATTGCGAGAGAGTTTAAAAGTATCGAATTACCTTCTTATTAAAAAGCAACAATATTTTTTTATCTATTAAATGAAGAATTTAGTATACATGTTAGAAAATTGTTTTTTCTGTTGACTGAATTCCCGACAAATTACAAAAATTACTAAATACTACATCCTACACATACATATTTTAGGTTTTGTAATTATTCGTGTTTTACACGATATATACACTATTGTACATTTACCCAAAGCTCTGTTAACATTATTTGTAACTCAATGAACGTGACATTCATTACAATTCATCTTTACTTATTAATGCTACCCACTGACCTAAACAAATTGACTTACTCGTATGCATAATTTATGCATACGAGAGATATCATTGTTATGTGACTATGTAATAGGAATGAACTTTGAGTAATGTAATGATAGGTATTGTATATAATATTTTGATTCTAAGATGTTCATAAAATATAAGTCGTGCTAAGTTAATATTCCCTTAGATATAAATATAAACAAATCATTTTAAGGTTATTTGCACCTATAATCCATATAATATGCGTATTTTTAAGTAGGTACTGTTTTGATATTTAAAAAAAGGTAGGTACAATTATTTTAATGCCTTTATTTTTATATTAAAGTCTGGAGCTCAGTCTACTTCGTAACGTATTTTGCACTTCTACTAAAGCACTTATTTTATAGGTCGTGTTAAGAACTTCTTTTATTCTATTTTATATTATTGTTTCTTGCTTTATATATGAATGTGTTTCTTTATTTTTATGTATTATTATATTTTTTTAATGTATGTGTTATATTTTCGCTTTTATTTATATTATCATATTTAATGTATTTCTTACTTAAAAATTTATTTAAGATATTGTGAGAATAGTGATGCGGAGCTGGCTTCGTGAGTATACAGTCTCAGCGGCCGAGTTTATTGTCTGCCGGCCCGGCTACACGACTGTGCACCGAAGGCGATGCGAGACCTCCTAGGTATGCGTACGGAATGCAGTGTATGACACCTGCGCATACATAGGGGTCGATAGCTCCTCGAGCGGGTCACATGTATAGTCTGTTTCAAATTATAAGAACATAACTTTCAATGGCTCTAATGCTTTTATTGGGCCACCTTATGTGACGATAATTATTATACCTGGTTTCCTTATTGAACGAGTACGGACGGTTTACGTATTTGCAAAGTATAAATGAGTTATTGCCGCAGGTGGTGCAATAAAAGCATTAGAGCCGTTGAAAATTATGTTCTTATAATTTGGAACAGACTATATACGCTATATGTTATCGTATGTTCGATGTCGAGCGACCCCGACATATCGACGCACACCGAAATTAAATAAATGTGTATTTGACCTGAAATTTGAGTTTTATTTTACGGTACTTTCAAAATACGAAGTTTCCTTAACAGGTCGATCAGTAAATTCTGAATTCGAGTTTCATATAAACATGCCACCTGATTTGCTATCACTGAAAGGTTTAACGTCATAATTATGATCGTACCACTGACCGCCAAGGCGTTTCTTTAATTGCACCCGCAAATGACAACATCAACCTTTAGATGCATTGCCTGAACCAACATATTGTATGTGTGGGAAGCCTGATAAAAAAAATCATATGATTTCAAAATAATTTGGGTTTGTGTGAGATTTATCTACAGTATCGTACGTAAAGTGGGTGGCAGCAAGGTGTGTGCGTAAAGAATCATCGAAAAAAAAATGAGAATACCAAAAAGTCATCAGACTTGTGAAAACGACATTGACTTATTCGCAAGCAGCGATCATAACACAAGAAGGAACATCACAGGCTGCTTTGAAATGGACAAAGAAATTGGGTAAGAGGGTGCACTTTCCACAACTCTATTTAACATATCCTTCGAGGAATAATCAAACGGGCGGAGGTAGAAGGAAATACTAGAAATAAATTAGTGCAGATTATAGCATATGCGGATGATTTGGACATAAGGAGACGAAAGATGTTTGAAAGAGACATTCAGAAAAAATCATAGAAGAGGCGGCAGATAGATATATTAACGAGAAGAAAACAAAGCACATTGTAAGCGATCGATCAACTTACTCCAGAAGGAGGATCAAAGAAATGGGGAACTATTAATTCGAGGCAGTACACACCTTCAAATATCTTGGAACAATAATCGACAAAAACAATAATAGTTGAGCCGAAACAACATACTTGTACTCTCAAAAAGAGGCAAGGAAATTAAAAATATTTGTAAGGAAAGTAGTAAGAACAATGTATGGCCTAAAGCGAGAAGCAGATGAAATGCGAAGACTAACGAACAACGAAATTAATCAGCTAGTAAAAGGCAAAGATATAGACACGTAAAAACCCAAAGAATAAGACTCACGAGCAACAATACACAGCATTGCCCAGAGAACACAAACGAGATATGTGAACATACAACAAACGATAAAAAGAAATTAAATATTTTTCTACAGAAGAATCGGAAAGTGTGACCATTGAAAATTAGAGAGAGAAAATATTTCTCAAATCATTAAATAATGCCTTCGACCATGACTGCTGATGCTGCACTATACATATATGATTGCTTGTTATAAAGAGCTCTAAAATTACTTTCCAAATCTACTTCATTTCATCTGCTTTTCACGATTTTAATAACGCTTTGGAAAATGGTTATAAAGCAGTCGAGGCATTAAATATTCTATTTATTGGACCATCTAAAATTGTAGAGAGATATAAAGATAATAAAAATATTAAATACTTATTATATGCCTATACTAAAATTATAAATTAAAATGTTATTGTCCTACAAAATGGAACAGTATCTTAAATCAATATAAATTGATATTACATTTTCGGAACGATTGGAATGTAACGCCAACAAAATCCCCACAAAGCTTGGATTTCTATCACTATCACTTTCTGAAGTAATAGTGGTACAGGTAATCTGCAAAATAGATAAAAATATATATGATATTATTTTGTCCAAACAAAATTAATTATTTTGTGTTTATTACCATTTTGACGAAATCCGAAATTACAGAAAAGTATTTTTAACGATAAGGTTGATGTTGAAGAAAATACTGACGACAGTGAAGGAAACAATTTGGAATATGAAAATAAACAACAATTAATTGACTTCGAGGAAGTCCAAACGTTAGTTTTTATGGTTCAAAAATACATACACAAACAAAAATTATGAAGGCAATGTATTAAAAATTGAACATTTTTGTAAATATTATTTTATCCATGGCTAGCATATATGTCAATATAAGATATGGCCATTCGGGGGGGTTGGAAGATATCTTAATATACATCGCTTAAATCATCTAAAACCAGATGAGCATTATGAACGTACCTCTCTCATCATAAAGTGGGCAACAAATAATTACAGAACATTTCTGAAATTAAACAGGAAAAATTTTGACTTTGATGACGCTCTTCTCAATTAAAATATATGAAACTTATTAATAGGCTTACTTAACTGCCTTTCCAGGATCTTCTCCTAGACCTTCTACATAACTGGTACAATACTTATAGTCCCCAAATCAGTCACGCCAGCGGGGTTATTATTTTTCGGAAGTGGAATCACACGAGCTTCTTTCTAAATGGTTTGAAACGTTATACTATATACAAAAATTACAAATGTGCGTTAGGAAAGTTATAAGAGATATGGACAACAATGTAGCAAAAATCTAAGACTAGTTTTGCCAATACCATAAGCGCTGAAGGGAGATCCCACTAAGAATCAGTTTAATCTCAGACACCGACACACAGGACACAGAAGAAAAATGACTGTTAGTAACGTTCGGATCGTTCAGAGTATATGGTAAATTAATAGGTTTATTCATAGAAAAATTTAAGTCAGCTATCCAAATAGCCTTTTTTTCATTTAAAAACTTAATTCTATATTCAACAAAGGCATTTTATATGAATCTCGATAATTAATCTTACTGAGCTTTCAATAGTATACAAGCCAATCAAAAATTATTAAATCACTTCCGATTCATTGTAATAATACCTTACGAGAAAAACACTATATTCTCATGATTAGTATCACTCATCAAAACTTGATATCAGGGGTAATATACCTACGAGAATTTACAAGAAAAGAATAGCAAATATTCATTAAAAAAGTTGTAGAAGAATTGATGTTAATAAACATTTAAAAAGATAAAATAAAACTGTAAAGATGAAACAGATAAAAGCAATATATTGCAGACTTAGATAGTAATATTCTAAGATCTTTTTTCCACTAGGCACCCTTTTTAATTGTCCTATATATCAGCGATAAACCGCTGTGGATAAAATCTGTTCCTTGTACGTTTTCTAAAGCTATTAAAGCGCAAGCCATCATAAAACACCTCATAAAACCCTTGACGTCTCCATCAATATAACTAACCTTGACTTCAAGATAATCAGACTTTTAAAATTACATCGTAAATCGTTATTACATCTGAAATTAGGTAAATCTTCATTAGATTTTAATATAACATTTATGAAGGGAGATAGAGCACGTCCACTCATACAAAAAGCTTTCTAGCATATCCAGTGTTTGCGTCATCGCCCTTCAAGAGTGGTGGATATAAACGCTCTAGTATGGCAGTCTCTGTTACTAAATTATCATAAACTGAAAACTGCTCTCAAATTTAATATTACTTAGAGCGTCTGTCATGAAGTGTTTTATTTGATTAAAATTCAAAATTATTAAAATGTAATTATAATGAATCAATGTGGCAATTATCATAAACGAGACAGATCCGCGCTAATGAATATTCTAAATTGGCGTATTAAAACAGCCATTATTACTTTACAAACCTTAAACAAAGAAAAAGTACCTATATGTGTTTTGCAGTTTATAGCTACAAAAGTTAAAATAGAAAACTTCTCTATATTAATATTTAATATTAATATGACGTATAAGTATAAGATTTAATTATAATAAATAATAAAATATAAATTAATTAAATGTGAAATGGTAATTTTAGACTTTTAATGATTGTCGGTATAGTAGGAAACTAATATAAAAATTATATACCTACCGTAATTTAATACCCTTACTTTTGCCCTTATCTCAAAGGGTTCCTGAATTTTTGCTCCGTATAAATTCAAATACATCTGTTAATACATTATGAATAGTTGTTTGTGCAAGTTGAATGGATAAGATTTTTCAAATAAATCAAATCTGTTACGAAAACAGTAAGCTATTAAGGCTCCTCGACAGTGGATTTGTGAAAAGTTGAAAAACAGCAGATTTTTGATTAAAATATTTTTGTTAATTTTAAATTTGGAGAAAACCTTTCTTCGTCAACTTATAGAATAATTTAGTAATTTACCTCGCTGAATAATCAAACTTAGAAAAAGGTCACCTGGATCTCGCGGTATATTATACCATACTTTTATATGGCTTACCAGGCCTGTAACTTCAAGAAATATCTAATAGTCGAAGAATATTAACTTATTGTAACAGATATTGCACCTATTTTATATATTTCGCATATACATATCTACATAAAATATGTAGATATGTAAGTGTTTAATACTTTAAGTCCATAAGGACCAAAACTTTCTACATTATATCGGATTTCACTAGATCACCTGCGTTTTGAACAGGTCGGTTTTCTGGGGGGAAAAACGTACGTACCTATATGTTTATCACAAGTTCATTCACATTTAATTATATTATCAATTCTTTTCATTTCATGTTAACAGTAGCAAAATTGACATTACTGGGTGATTCAAAATATCGAAACACGTTATTTAAGTACAATAGTGACATTAGTGGCAACTGATTGTCGACAAAAAAAACTCCAATTCAACCAAAAATAAGTGAGTTTCATTATGTACAAGGCAACGTTTTTAATTTCCCAAAATGGTGGAAAAGGAGAGAAAATTAAAATAAAAAATAATTTTTCTATTTCAATATAATCACCTGCAACCCTAATATATTTTTCAGAACTTTCAATTAGCTTATGTATATCTTCGTAAAAAATGTTTTATCTTTGCCTGAAAAACAAGCCCAAAACTGCACCTTTACTTCTTCACCACTCGTAAATTTCATCCCACGCAGCTAATTTTTTATTTTATGGAACAGGTAAAGATCGCTAGATGCGAGGGCTGTACTATAGGCTGGGTGATTCAAAATATCGAAAGGCACTTTATGCAGCCCTGCACCTGCATGGCAGCGTTCTTGTGCAGGAGCAGGACACCTTTCGTCAATTTCCTTTCCCCTTCTTTTCTCTTTAATGACTTCTCTTAACTGCTTCAGGATCGAAGCGTAATATTCTCCAGATATGGAAACGTCTTTATCTTTGTAATCAATTAACAGGATATCTTTTGAGTCCCAATCAACAGTGGCCACGAATTTTCCGGCCGATTGTCGTTCCTGGACCCAGGTTCATAATAAACCCAAGCTTAATCTCCAGTAACAATTCGACTAAATACACCATCCCTGTCCTAATTACAGAGGTCCGAAATTGCATGGGAACATTCCAAGCGCTGTTATTTTTGCGGCGGCACCTATCTTGCACGGACCTTAGTCGTTTCAAGGTGAATATCATAAATAATTTAAAAAATGGTTCCATCAGATGCTTCAGTCAGTCCTGCAAGTTGTGTTTTCTTTAGCCGAAGATCTATTCATTGCTAATTTTTTGACCTTTTTATCAAATTATAGAATGGCCACCCCTTTCTGCCGTGGGTCGTCTTCCATTGATTTCCTGCCTTGCTTAAAGCATTTGTGCCACTTAAAAACTAACGTTGTCCTAGGCAAGAACCCCGTAAACCCATGACATCTCTTCCAGTATGGTGTCAACAGACTGTTTTTATTTTGTAAAGAACTTGATAACGGCGCGATATTTGATTTTCTCTAAAGAAACGGATGTTGCATGGTCGCCGATAGTTTAAAAACTACTGAGGCAATTGTGTTAATGCTATATATTTATACTAACAACGAGTCACTAAACACGTTACGGCACGAAAGAGCTCTCCCACTACTATCCAACCCCTTCATTCAATAAACGTAAAAACACTCACTCGTACTTCCCACATATACCATTATCAATAAATTAAGAAATATTTTATATTTTAGGAAAAGGCACAATTCAAACATAGTTTCTAACGTATTCATATAACACGAAACAGAAGCATTTGTTAAGGGTGCAATATAAAGCTTTTGTGTCCATAATAAAAAGTTTATAATACTGAAAACACTGGTAATTGAATTCTATAAGAATTCCAAAACTTCTTACATTCGAATGCACCAAGAAGACTCAAATCAAATTCTTTGAAGTAATGATTCCATTATAAAAGAATATTGTTGTCGTATATTCCACGTGTGCAACAAATAGTTCTTGAATAAATACAACGAATAAAAGTACCGGTACCCCGAAATAGGGGCTCCCTTACAACTCACGTACAAATATATTTTGATCAAGACAGTACATTTTGCGGTATAAAACACAAACGATTTAATGTATTTTGTATTAACATTATAATACTATTGCCCGAGTTTCAGTCAGATAAATGAACAAGAGCCAACGAAAACTACAAAAGTTTATTTGAAAAAATGCTTCACTTCCTATGGCAAAGAGATCTGCATTACTTATCAAATGTTATGATAGTTACAAAATAAAAGCAGCCGTACTTATAAATGTGACATAATTAATATATACAGAACGTATCAGACCGAAATTACGACGGACAAAAGAAATAATGTATAACATGACGCAGTTACTAAATCGCACTATTCACATGGTGAACAGCAACATCTGTGTTCGTCGAGAAAACGGACAGCAAAAAGTCGATTTTGAGAATAGCTCTTTACAGGGAAAAACTTCCATCTTTGTCACTGCTTCCCTCGCCAGTAATAACTAGATGGGGAACATGGTTGGAAGCTACTAGCTTTTATGCAGAGAACTTGGATAGTTTACAAAATTTCGTTACATGTTTAAATGACGATGCTCGAAGTATTTCTGAGTGCAAGGAACTAACGCAAAACTAAAATTTAAAAAATCAGTTGTACTTCCTTCAGGAACACTTTGGAAAGTTGCCTTAACTAATCACATATTTTGAAAATAGAAATATCGAATTAAAATATGGATTAACCACATTAGATGTGGCTATTAATAATTTCAAAAGTACTCCAAGTGACTTCGGATGTGGCCTCCGCAATAGTTAGACGCTGTTTATAATAGAAATCTAGATTTAATAACAGTGCGACAATTATGTATGGGGACAAGGACGCAACATCTAACTGCTAAATACGCTGTAATAAAAGAATATTTCCAGTATGCACCTATAACCCGTTGCGATGTATGTAAAAAGGACGATTTCTATTTACAAGGATGTACTTCATTCAAAGAGAACAAAACTTCCAGAAGAAAATCTTGAGAAAGTATTGCTAGTAAATATTAATACTTGTTATCCAATTATATAAATAAAATTAGAAACTCTTTAAAAATACAAAATTTCAATAGCGCGCCCGTGGGCGATGAGTCATCGGTCGCTCATGTCCGGTCTCTAATAATTAAGCAAATACTCCAGAGAATTTTTAACATGCAAAGGGTAAGGAGAAGATGCATTGTCGTAACCTTCGCAATTATTTTTTTTCGTGGTTATTTAATTTTTCTTTTGCAGAAGCCTGCCATTAGAATAATTGAAAATCTGAAACCCACGCGATTCCTGCAAAACTTATTTTATTAAAATAAATATTTTAACTCTGCCTTCAATATTTATCTTTAAAACTTTGTGCTTCGTGTATAAGAATATTAGCTCGCTTCAGTTTCATAAAAAGTGTCATGAGCATGATACCAGAAACAAGAATCACTTTTTACCACCTGCGCACCGCTCTGCTCTTTTCCAAAAAGATCTGAAATATGTGATGTAAACTTTTTAATCATTTACCTCCTGACATTCAAAATATAAATAATTTATCTGACTTTAGAAAATCGTTAAAACAGTTCATTTTGTCGAAGTGCTTATATGGCATTGATCAATACATTTGTTTAAGTACATAGTTATTACATTTTATATTTTCTTTTATATTATCAATATGTAGGTACAAATAACTATAGTAGAATTACCGAACAGATGCAGTAGCAACAGCGCACGAGAAATGCGTCACTCGAACGTCGTACGTAAAATAACGCTTGCTATTGGTTCGTTTGCAAGGACGGCCGCAATAGAATGAATTTAGTATCGTGTTTTGACAGTTTCAATTTTTCATTATTACAATTTTATTCTTTCTCAGTTTCTGCAATAAAAATATGTAGAATCCTTGCATCGAAATGTGGGTTTAGAACTACATGTTTTTTATAACGTCTAATGTCAAAATATTTATGTTTAAGGCTATGCGTTAAGCGTAGTAAATTTGTCTTTATAAGCTATTACGTCAATGCAATGTTGCTACTGCATCTGTTCGGTAATTCTACTATAGATATGTTTTTGACGTTTTTGTTGTAAAGTTTTTTTTTACAATAATTAATAAATTTGAATGTGAATTAATATTGTATACATTCTAGTTAACTACAATTTCGGCTCCAGTTACGGTAACAAAATATTCCAAATACTTTAAAATCTTCAAACGTAACCATAAATAACCAATTCATGGAATATGTATGTCAAAGCCTGCGACTTGACAGCATCACTATAACGGGACGTCATAATTTTATATGACGTAAGTCAACTACTATGTAAATCATATATAATATAACTTAGGAATTAGAAACGTATGAAAATTCCTATCACTTAGGTACATGAAAATAAAATACACAAATTAAAAAAAATATTGGAAAAATTTATTTCATATAATACGTGACATTGAATTACAACTAGGATTGTCTCGAAGCTCAGTAAAAGCATACGAGTCTACAACTTTAGTACCACAGCCATACATAAGATTAAAATATCTCCGAAAATTATTATCTAAGCAATAAATTAATGCCAGAGTAAACACAGAACTGACTACACCTAAACTTAAATTCAATAAGGCACTTAAGAATAAAGCATCAACGCCATTGTACAAAAGAACGAAAAACCAAAAGTGATTCATAGACCACAAAATCATATAGTTCAGTACAATTTTCATTCTGAAAATCGAATCTTCATCGAAAGCTTGCGATTTTCGTCTTAAAATATACATAAACAGTTTCGTTAAAATCAGTACAAACGCTATCACATGCAAAACGAATTGGGCTATTTGGAATGTTATCAGAAAATTGTATAAGTAACTCATGACAAAGCCCGTCGCAATGAAACTGTATAAATAGATCATTATTCTAATTGCCGTGTCTTTTTCTTTAACGTAACAGTCGAAGGATAAAAATAAAAGTAACATGACAGTACAAAATTGAACGATAGCTTCTATTTGAAAGCTGAGGAAAAATTCTGAAATTGTAAAATATATATCGGCTGAGTAAAACACAATCAGATCGAATAAATAAATGATATTAAATATGAACCAATGTTTAATGTACATATACGTCGGCGTATTCAGTTCTTTATATTTCAGGACGACACATATTAATAACATATTCGCCATTATTCCTAATGCGCAGAGTAGAGTGTAGAATATGCCATGAGGTGGTTCTTGTACGAAATGATTATTGTCTCGGCTTTGATTGGATATCATGGCCTTCTCCAACATGAAGAGTGCGTTATTCATTTTGTTATTCTGAAAATATTAAGAAAAAAGAAATTAATTAAATAAATCAAACAGCATAAAATAAAATAAATTACAGTAAAAGTAGTAACTATATTAAAATCTGTATTACGCCTTCTTAAAAATTAAACTGATTTTAAATATTTTTCTAAGAGAAACTTTTCTTTCCTAACAAACTTTTTCATGGAGAAATTCTTTCTTTTGTTCGAGACAGCGGCAATCATATATATAATACTACTATATTGCGTGTGTTGTATCTTGATAATGTGTAATTTTTCGTCCCAACTAAGAGAGACAGAATTGGCCGCCTTGCGTGTTCTGCGCATGCGTCAACTCAAACTGTCCATTTTGAAATTTACGAAATGACAGATAAACAGAAAACATAATTATGACCTCTCATTTAAATTGACATCTATAACTATATATTACTGAAAGCATACGCAAGGTTGTTTTTTTTTATTGAATTCAGTTTTGTGCAAGTTTAGTTCATCGGTGAATTTGTAGAATTACCCAGAAAATACGCGGTAGAATAAATAAACGATATGAAGCCTGATTCCAGTGAATTATTAACAGAAAAACTTGTGAAGTTATAACTTCGTCGTTGATTTATACGTGCTTACTGGAATATGTGAAATTATATTATTAAATGTAAATACCGATCGTTTCATTTTGATTAACAGAAAAGATTTTGAACAGAAAGACTTGTGAACTTACCTACAACTAATACATTGATTTGTACGTGTTTATTAGTATAGGTGAAATTATATTATTAAATGTAAATACCGATCGTTTCATTTCGTCTTATTGAAAAGATTTTGAACAGAAAATCTTGTGTACATTGATTTGTGTATGCTTATTGGTGTATGTGAAATTATTGAATATAAATACTGCTTCTTTCATTTTGATTTACAGAAAACGCATAAATTAATGTTTTACATACACAATCGAATAGATTCAGGTATGTTATATAAGTCAGATTGTATTATATTTCAACATATAGTTTTGCTATGTATTTTAAGCTTACGAATGCAAATAAAATTACTTAAATTACTGTATTTAGTATTTTGGCTATATATAAGAATAAAACATCTATTTTATATTTGTATACGTACCTACATTATTCAATATAATGTTGCGTAATCAACAATGTAAAGAACTAATTAAATTCCTGTTGTGTTCCTTTATTTAATTGTGTGTCGAGATGTACACTGAAACATGAATGTTTTAGAAAAAGTTGTGGAATTAATCAGCATTACATTTTTGTGATTGAATATAATTTTTATTGTTGTTAACTTTTTTTTAAATTTAGAGTGATTAAACCATTCATGAAAATAAAAACGTGATGAAGCCTAATTTACGCCCATATGGTAGCAAAGAGTATAAACAAACAATTACTATGATGCACTTGAATTTCTGTAGTGTATCTAATAGCACATTAATAATCAATACATCTTTCTTGATGTCTATGTCTCATAGACTGAGATGAGTAAAAATGAGACTTGCAAATAATTTATATTATTGCTTGTAAAAAAGGTATGTTGATGTATTTGATTCAATAATTACATCAAAGTACAATTTCTACTTACGAAGTAAAAAATTAAATTTTATTTTATTTATGTTCGCAAATCTATTTTATTTATACTTTCTTGGAATTAAAACAACAAAAAATTATTATGAAATATAAATATTTGTATGAATTAATAGATACATACACATTTATAAAATGATAAAAAAGATTTAGAGAATGTACCTAACAATATCATAAAAACAGGAATACCGTTTGATGCCGTGCCTACCTTGCCGTTCATAACACTGCAGTATTTACTTCCACAATGTTGGGAAAAGTTCAGAAGAACTCATCACACACTGTCTTGGCAAATTCCAAAATGAATATTATCTTTATACTGTACCATCTACAAGTTGTTTTAAACTAAAACATATTTTATTGAAAATTTAAATATAAAATACGTTTTATATGTGCTTGATTATAATTTAGTGACAGAAATTACGATACATATTCAGCATAGTACAAATTAAAAAAAATCACTTCACTATCTTATAAATAATGTGTTCATCCTTCAAGTTATTTTCACAATCAGTGATGCATCATAGCATAAATTCCAATAACCGGCCCAAAATACCTAATTTCGGCATATTATTATCTCATATCATATGGGATCTGTGGATTCCGTGGTGGACATATCAAAATTCTTCAACTTTCTATGAACACATGTATGTTCTATTAGATATATACCAAAAAAATTAGAAGGTCATGGCAAAAAGATGGGTGTGCAACTCTGTAAGGTTTAATAAGAGCTTATTTATTACATATAAGCAATTCAAATATTTTAATATGTAACATAGTAATACAATTACCTAATTCAAGTACAATTTACTGTGATATTTGCCTACATTTCTCCGATGTAGATGACAGTAATTCTAGAATACAAGAATACCACATTATCTAATTCTTTATTATTCTTGCATGTTGAGTTGAATAATTTTAGTGCTGTTATTATATCACAAATTATTGTACCTATAGAGGTGTTTTTCTTTCTATCTTCAAAGAAACACAATTGCAATGCAATTGAACTGACTGCGAGTTTTAGTTAATTAGTTTACTTACTATAACATAACCACAATTCCTACAATTTTTGACAAATATATTTCTGCGGTATGATCGTTTGTTTGTCTATGATTTGCATATGATGCCACGACGATATTTCTTCATTCATTAAGGGAAATTAAATTATTTTTCCACATTTAACAAGGCACAATTGATGATTAATTATAAAGAGGTTTGTCGATTTTAAAACTATTTATGCTTGTTTGACGATGTACAAACTTTAATCAAATATTTATAGTAATAAATCTATGTGATAATCAAACAGACCTATATTTGAAAAATTATTTATAACGCATGCACACTTTGGACAATGCGACTCTTAAACGGCATAGCACCATATGTTTTATTTCACAATGTTGGAGCGAAGTTTTCCTTGTCTACACGCGATATAGTAGTATTATATATACGGCGGCAATGCATAAAACTAAGACTTGTTTTCCTTTGGCAGCTACCTACGATAGAATACTTCATACAAATATCTACTTTTTAGGTTTACTTAAATTTTTAAATATATAATATTTCTGTTTGTTATTAAGTTTCACCAATTCCGTGATTATTATTAGGTCAACTCCCTCATGAGGCTAGTAAAGGTCACTCCCACCTTCAATAAATATTTTCATTATTATATTATTGTTAGTTCACCGAGACTCAGGTTAAGCCCGCATTTACTCTCCCCTAATTACCTTGCCTTTGGTTGGATACATTTATTACTACATATCAATTTTATTAATGTGATTAGTTTGAATACGATTTCATTTAATTTCTCGATTCGTAAATTATATCGAAAATTTATCATTTTCGTTGATGTCGTGTTGCTGCTCTTTTTATCTGTTGGTCAAAAAGCTAACTCTATACTTTCTCATTACTCAAATTCTACTGCACAATTCTTTCGTCTAGTGTCTGCTAGTGACCACTACCGATTGCCGTCCGTCGATGCACGTGAATTTGTTCAAGAGTCATTTTACATTCACTATATAACCTTTAATTTTAAACGGACTTGTTACTAATCCCCACCTTTATTTACAGTCCAGTAATGTAATAATTTGCGTGCCTTGAGTTATTCTGGTATGTAACTACGACAACAGTAAGCAATTAATATCCCTCCTCAACAATCCATGATATCTCTAAAAGTCTTTGCGAGAAGAGCCCAAAAAGCATTTTGATAATTTGGTGCTCAAAATAATAACCTCTGTCATAATTTGGCACCCAGCGTAATAGCTTGTGTGACAGCTTTAACAGCTTTGATAAGTATAATCTTTTCGATTTAAACCAGTTTGGATGTTTTAGAAAGCGACGCAATACTATTTTGACATTCTTGAGTTTTCTGATCAGTTTGTACGCTAATACTGATGACTGCAAATCTTATATTGGATATATCATTGACTTGAGTAACACAAATGATCTTGTTGATTACCGTATTATACTTGAGAAATTAGACAACTACGAGATTTATGCTTCAAAGAAATTTATAAATACCCTCTCTTTTAACTTAGGGTGTGTAAATAAAAAAAGCTGATTTGTTGGGCTGGTTAAGGAAAAAAAAATCTGTTCCACTTTTTAAATTTTAGGTATTGTTAAAAAAAGAAAACTATAATTTTGGCGCCCAACGTGGGGCCAAAATTGTATTACTATTTTTGTATTAATGTAAAAATAAAATAGAGAGGAAGAGAAGGTTCATTATAAATATTCATATTTTACGTTACGTAACAAAGACAAGACAAACTAGAAGCGGACATTACAACAAAATAATACATTACTCTAAGTAAAAAAAAAAGGAGTAATACGGAGATTTATAACAAATATAAGCAACATTATTAAATATAAGTGATAGTCAAGTTAGAAAATGTAACGAAACCAAAAAACAAGATATAAAAACGTAAATTCTACTGAATGTAACGCACAGAAATCTGAAATTCCTATGTGAAGGTATTAAAGCAAAGGCTTACAGGAATGTCAGTCAAGTTTATAAGAGATGGTAGTCGGACGAAGACAGACATTGACAAAGCGAGGGCGAAGAATAAAACAAAGGAGACAAAGGAAAATGGAAAAACCATCACTGCAACAACAACAGTATGAGATAAATAACTACATAAATAAAATTATTATAAATAACTATGAAGACTATATTATGATCCGTAAAACTTCAGTTAAATATTCAGAGAAGACAATCTTTAAAGTAAATATATCAAAACTTCAAAATTACTGCTTTTATATATGTAAATAATTTATACATATAATTCTTATGTCATTAAATGTTGACAATGAATCACACAACATTAAATATAAAAGAGCATTTTATCTAGAGCAGAAACAAATCCACATATTAAATTGCATTATTGCTCAATAAAAAGTTTCATAATCGCGGTGGTATTCCCAACTAACTTCATAAAATAAACGAGATTTAATAAGAACGCGATGAACATAATAACGAAGGCATAACTATAAAATATCTGCGGCAGACTGCCACGGATGGAAAATATATAACAGAAATTCTCCAGTCTTAATGTCGCTCATGAACGAAGTGTGTAATGCATCTAATAAGAAATCTGCATTCTTTTATCGATTCGAAATTTTGAAAAACCGTCTCTTCGTACCAGCGACCACAAAATTGTCAGAATGTAATTCCAAGCTAAAGCTTTTGAGATGCCCCAATAAACGATATTATACTCTTTCCTTCTTATAATAATATAGAAGTGGGTGTATTATTTGCAAATATTTGAGTTAGTGTATACTCGCGTACGTTCAGTAAAATAGATGAGTAGTGATATCCTCTTATCTTATATGTAAAACGGCAGCATACGAAGGATATTTAGTTAAAGCCTATCTTTGGTTAGGTTAGCTTTGGAAATAATTAAGGAGATTCTAGCAAAAATAACCATAGTCCTCCGTCGAGATTCAGCAAAAACAACCGGGACATTGGTTTGATAGACCACCGTAGGATTCAATGGTGAATTTACCTGTCACGTTTAAATCATTCACAAGCAAAAATGATCAAGACAATTTTCTACGTGGCCTTATTCAGTTTCATGCTCCAATACTTTCGACGTCCAAATAAACCTAAAATTCATATGAAAATGAGATTTCTGATAGCTTTAATGCAAAAGACTTTGCAAACAACGCAAATTTCTGTTTCAGTATCTCTCACAGCATGTTTGGCTATTTTTGGTGTAACTAGGGGACGGATTAAAAGACTCCAACATTTTCTCATATAACACGGTCGTTCACGTAGGACCAGACGCAGTACATCTGCCACTACGTTAAGGGGCCTCACGCAACGACAAAACTAACGACTTAAAAAGGTTTCGTTAAAATCATCGTACAGCTTTCAGTTATGAAATATCAAAATGAAATTCATAACACAAATAAATAAAGGTTCAATGCAGGCTTGACTGAAATTAGTTTTTAAAATAAAGTTTCTGAAACTGTGTTATGATGTTGTAAATTTAGCGAACTTCAGGGGTAAAATGTAGTTCTAAATAATTTTAATTATAAAAAAATACTCTCATCGAAGCCTTCATTAATTCTTTGTATTCAATTTAATGCAAAAAAATTATAAGAAAAACAAACATTTCTGCTAGATATTTGATTTTAACGAATGCCTTACAGCGGCCGAATTTGCGCTAGGGACGTGGCGCCTCTAACGATTTGTGCGGCCGCAAGCGTAAGTAGCCGTTTTCTGTATTCAGGATATTTTAAGCCCATGTATTTTACTACATTTTATGTTATCGGTTTGTTATTCCCACACCCTAAAAAGTATATTTTTAAATTAAGAAAAAAAAACTCTCAAAAAATTATATTCATACGAAATATAAATTGCTTGAAACGATTATATTGGCTCACTTGAATGCAATTTTTCTCAAACTAAAACTAAATTTACTTTCTTATATACAAAACAGAGAAGTCTTGATTTCAAACAGATTTACTCGACTCAAAATAATACTTTTTGGCGTGCATGTTTATATAATTATTGATTTTTTTATTACAAAATAATATTTATTTAAGTAGTAACTACAAATAAAAATAAGGTGTGGGCACCACACGACTATCTTATACCTAAGTGCATTGCGAATTTTCGTCATTAGAATACTTTCTTATACTTCGCATAAGAAAGGAAAGTCATTCTTTATTTCACGGGCCAGTTTAAAACATAAGCAAGAAACGAGACTTTGTACAGGTGTATCTTTCAAAATTGTATCTACGATCGTACGCTTTTTTACTTCAAGTTTCATAAAATTTATTTATTTTGATGAATTTATTGCACTAGTGCCATAAAAGTTAACTTTTTACACGAAAACCAGTTCTTCAAAATAATTGTTTTTCATATAAGTGAGCTGTCAAATAATTTTTGGGGTTTAAGGCCGCAGTTTGCAATACACGGCGCGGAGTGAGGCAAAAGAGACCGAGAATGTTACAGCTCGCGTGCACCGAACATGTTACGTATTTGCTAAAAATTTGTAATAAAAACATGAATAAATTGAAAATATTGGGGTTAATTATGACAGATGGAAGTTAGGTATATTACGTGTAAAATTTATATATTCGATGAAAGTTAATTTTTTCAGTGACATCAGTCAAAAAAAGTAACAGCTTTTTGCACGATCATAGATAATAGTATATTATGCAACGAGCTTATATATCATCATCACTTATTTTACACTCTTATTCTCTTCTCCTTTTGGGCAGCCAATATGAACTCAGGTTCTCTTACATCCATATTTCTTTGTGTACGACTGTCTACTAACTCTGGTAATATACAGTCATTATAAAATTGAACCTATTTTTGTTCCATGGCTTTTGACCAAAAAATATCATCTTTAAATAGAGTTTGAATCTTAAGTCCATATGGCCAAAACACATTATTTTCGATTGGTTATGTGCAGCTGTCCTTGAATTTGGTAGTGTCAGTTGTGTGTTATGTTAACATCCCCATTTGGTTTCCAAAACGTGATCATCTTTGATTGGATAGCATCTTCTGGTGACATATTTCGAGCTGACCATGGACATTTGATTTCTAAAATTCCTTCTTGCCCAATTAAGCCGTCCGGTGTTGCCGATAGGAAAGAATATTTAGAATCGATAAATATTCCACATACATCAATTTGTTTTCCAATCTTACCGGCAGCTTACGATCTGGCTATATTTTCGTTTTACTTCCCGTAATTCAAACTTTGGGCAATTATATTTTTTGGATATAGCAAACTCTCTACCAATCTCTTACAATTTGTATAAGGACGCCGTTTGCATACTTCCCCGAATTTAGAGGCAGTTAAGCGTTTTCTTCGTTCAACATATCACAATTCGGAGTCTGTTTGGCCCTTGTTTCTGCCTCTAATATAATCCCTTCTTCTTCTGGCAAATGTAATGCTGTAAGAAAGGATTCCTTCGCAGTGTCAAATTCTGTTTCTGTCATATCGGGTCTTTGACACTGAGCTCCATAATTTTTGTCTTCGCCGAATAATTTCTAACTTGCGTTCGCTTTTGACTCTTTTCTTAGCTGCTTTTTTTCTTGCCTAAACTTATTTCGCATTTCTAAGCGTTTGGTAAAATTTCCTGGGCTTCCACCCTTTATATACTTTCTAACTGAGTATATGGATCTCTTGGTGTTGTAGGAAACTACCGCTGCCGAACATCTGGACTGATAGGAACGTCTTTGCGTATAATTAATTCTTTTCCCTCCAAATAAACTTAGCAATTACAGAGTTAAAACATTCCACTGCTTTGTTGTTAACATTATATATCAAACTATTTGCGTGTCTTACAATATGCTCTGTAGCTAAACGTAATTGTTCATATAATTCTAAAAGTTTAAGAAAATAATGTCATAATTTTACATTATTAGTAAAAATAACAAACTTGCGTGTCTTATGAAGGTTGGCCATCGTAGTTCCCTCTGGACAAAAAATTTCATTGCAGAAGTATTGTAAAGAAACAGAGTTCTGATGTTCATCAAGTACATGACTAATACTATTTCTAATATCTCTATGCAAGCTCGAAATTTTTTGTTAGGGAAACATCTTCTTTTTTTCTATATTATATGGCTTTCACAACAGCCCATCTTAATCGATGTCCATTTGCCTACAAGTATCGACAACTATTATATAAATTTCAATACGTGGGTAGGTCTAACTTGCCTGAATTTTCTTTCTGATGACAATAGGTCCATTTTTTTGGATCTTTGCACATCTCATCTATCTTCCTTGAATAGTTACGAAGTAGATGATTGCGGCATTCGATTTTCTTTACTACTATATTGTAAATCGAATAAGTATTGTTCTCTAAAATCTTTTTATAGCAACTGCTATCTCCATCAGCAATCATTTTTTCATAAATTAAGCCATACATTTCGATGCTTTTCGAAAAAACCCTCAACAATAGTATCAGCCTCCATACTGCTTGACGACCCTGACCAGTTCCTGTAGCAAGTGTGTTCTTCTACAATAACATTTATGGTTTGAGTCCTGCTACATAGTGTAAAATATTTATTCCTAACACCAAGGAAAAGAGCTTTTCTGTAAAGTTGGAATGTTATTCAAATTTTTTTATTGACAGTTTTTGCTAAATTTATATGTACTAATGAGTAGTGAATATTAGCCGACTCTAGATCCACCCGCAAGAAATTACCCCCTCCACTTTTGTAGTTCCGAACGTGGACACTGAGGTTTTAGAGATGACGCTGAGGTCGGCACGCCAATTCAAAATTAAGTTAATGAACAGAGTGTCTCAAAATGTCCTTGAAACTTTGCAAAATAAGACGCCACGTGTGTGTTTTCAGTCTGCTCGCGCGGTAGTAATGGCCATGATAAGTTAAGATTGCACGCGCCTATTTTTGGTCAAAACAAGACGTAATGTGATGAGTGCGCCCTTTTTGTATGCTTTGATACGTCTTCCTACGTTGACAAATTCACCCTGGTAGATTAATGATCCCGAGGATTTCCATTTCTTGTGGTAAAAATTATAGGCTCATTTAAAAATGGGTTTTATCTTCTGAAAGCTTGCTTGATTTATGTCCGTCGACGATTCTTAGGTTCTTAGAGTTCTTGAGAGCATCCTTCACCTGGCCTTCACAAGTTAGGGAAATATTTAAGGTTTGAAAAATCTCACCAACAATCACAACAGCTGCTGCAAGCTGATCGGCTTTAGTACCAGAATTATCTTCCGGAACATTAAAAATTAAAAAATTAGTTTTCCTTCTCTCTCTCTCCGCAACCTCAAGTATTACTTTCTCAGCCTGGAACACTTCAGAACCTTGCTTAGTGGGTTTTTGCATAGTACCCATTCTAATCTGTCGTATTTCCCTTTGTAGCGTATCTACTGTTGCGGTTAACTCATGGAGGTTCTTCAGTTGCAGCTTGAAGTCCGAGCAATTGGGGCAATAGAATGTTATTTTGCGAAATTCCAATATCCAATATGGCGACTGCATATCTGACAGATATAAAAATTAATCAAATGTGACAGTTCTCTGCAATTTACTAGTAAGTAGTTAGAATATGTGCTTTTTTGAAAGTATAAACGGAAAAAATGAGGGATAGTGACAGTGAAATGTAAAATTTGACTCCACCAGAAATTATGGAACAAGCCTTAGTAGCCACGAATAATTTATTACCAGCTAAATTCGCAAAGATGTACGGAAAAGTTTACGCTCAATTTATGAAAGGGAATGTTCAAAAAATAATGTTTTATTATGGGGTCGTAGAAAAAATAGTGTATGCAACTCGCATTTAATGGATATTAAGACACTCGTAATTTTCTTACTCGTGTCTTAATAGCTATCATTAAAGGCTCAATGCATAAAATACTATTTTATGTAGAATTGTTTTTTCGTTACATTAGAAATTATGTTTGCCAAAAATTTTGATACGTTGTAAAACGGACTTGGAATACAATACAATAGGCCTAAGAGGTGTATTTTCTTTATGTAATTTGGGTAAGCCGTATATTTTTTGCGGTTGTGCGTTATTTAATTTTAGTGAAGCTGCTGTCTTGGGCGAACTTAAGTGTTTGGTTGCTCATTTTTTAATTAAGTCATTATATTAGCTCTTTGAAATCAAAGTGTTGGGTCGTTGCTAAATTTGGAGTATATGTGTTCATCGTTCAGTAACTCCTTCATCTTCTGTTGAATGTTCTATTAATGCAAAGAGAAACAATTCTGTAAACGAGAGAAACGAAGTAGCTTGTCAAAAATCTACTTTATTCCAGTTTTAAATAATCCGCAATGACACACCCTGTGTGTCTCACCATCCTATTTTTGCCGGAGTATCTCTCATAATAAACAAAAAAACATAAATAATAACATTAAACTTTGACAATGTCAAAGTCATAGTAATGTTTTTAGGTAAGGTTTTCAGGAGCATTTTACTATATTTCTTCGTATTCTTTTGAAAATATGTTATTTTTTTTAGTTGCATTGACAATACAGTCTGTTTTTTATATGTATTTCTATATTTACACAAACTGAGGAAGACAATTTTAAGAATATATTGTCGAAACTTTTTACACAATCATTTTTATTATTATTATCATATCTTAACTAATTGTTAATTCATGTGTTAAATAAAACAGACCGCTAAACCAAGAAATACGTCGCTAAATCACTATATATATATATATATATATATATATATATATATGAAACGCAACAATCAGCTTGCTAAATCTTTATAGTTTCCAAGAAATGGAATTTTTAATGCGCCGCTCATTTCAAGCAAGGGAGTAATAATGCACAGATCTCTGCACCGGGACTTATTACAAGACACTGGTTGGAACGAAGCGTACTCAATACGAACCTGGGCTGCGAAAAGACATCCCTACTCTCATTATTTTATTTTATTTGCAAACTATCCCCCCGCACGTCCTACCTCACCGCAGTAACTAGACAGCTCTGCGTAAGCCCCCTTAAGGTTACTGATTAATTTAAATACATTTCTTGTATATTTCGGCAAAAAGTTATAATATAATTACTAATTGTCTGGCTCAGAATTGGCATTTACACAATACTAAGTGCATTAGAATACTAACCAATGTTGTGTTACATTACGGGCATAATGGATTTTTTTGGAATTGAAATTTATAAGATAATACTACACATATTATTTGAATCAGCACAATTATTATGTTTACTTAATACACACCCTCTTAGTTATGCCATACTGAAGAGACCAACTAAGGTAGAAATCTACCTTATTTCTGCCTTATTTGGTTTCTGTGGATAATTAACACTTTTATGTTTGATTTACACAATTCTGCATTATAGTATCTTTGAGAGATAGTCAGTATTATTTGTGCAATGAGATTAGATGTTCGTCTAAGATAAATCTAGGTCGTCTTGTCAACCTACATTAATAGTACGCGACAGCTCTACTCCTATTTTTACAATTACTCTTTTAATAATATAGTTTGCGCCGATATTGTTTGTGTAGTGGAATTAAATGTTGTCTAAGATGAATCTTAATCTTTTAATAAACCTACATAGATAGTAGCGGCTGTTTTAAGCTTAATTGTTTACATTTTCACTTTTAACTACACATTTTGAGTTTGCATCTTTCTAAGTAACTAACCACAGTTATCCGCATTGTTGCCTTGTAATTATACTAGATGTCGTTTTTGATAAATCAAAGATTATACAATGGTTCCACATTATTTACATGCTTTTCTAATAATCGCTTTCTTGTTGTATTTTACTATTTTTAATGTTCAATGTAATAAAATTGCTTGAATGACAGCTTGCTTTCCTATTGTCATTTTTTTTTTGTTACTGATTGCTATCAAATAATAATAGCAATAATATATCTGCATTGCAGAAGAAAACTTAATATCTAATTGAGTCTCCCAAATATTAATGAAATAATGACAAATATAAAAAAGATTAATAAAGAAATAATTTGTTTTCGCTGTTGAAAAAATAAAGTACGGAGAGCGCTTTGAAGAATACTATTTTTTTTTAATATTCCTAGTAGGCGCATCAATGTTAGCATACAAATAAATCATAAAAAATATTTTAAATTCATTTGCTTGTATATGCCATTGATATACTTTGTTTTGCACATCAGTAATACTTATCAATACTCAACTTATGTATTAAAAAAATTAGTTGTGGCCACCACAAACTTCCAATTTAGTGCAAATCTCTAGAGAATGCATACTTTACGAGATATTCGAACGAAAGTGCTACTCGCTAAGAGTATAAGTGTTACTTCCGTTCGAATTTTGAGATTTCAATTGTACAAAAAATATTTCAAATCCAGCTCTAAATTCCTTTGTACTCTTGATAAATATATATAGAATGAATAATTTACGACATTTGCCAAAAATCGGTATTCGATCAGAGCAAACGTGTTACTTTTGGTCCGAATTTTGAAATCTTTTTATAGAAAGAGTATTGAAAAGTAAATTTTAAATACTTTCATACTCGTAACGTACTAAAAGCATGACTTGCGAAATATTGGCAAAACACTGATTTTCGATAAGAGTAAAAAAAAGGAATTTCGAAAAACTTGCATAATAAAATTCTTCTCAAATTTAATTTTGAGTACATACGAATTCTTTATAAATTTGTTTAAACTTAGTAGTTGACGAAATATTGGCGAAATTCGATTTTTTCACTGAAGAAAGCTACTACTTCCGGTCAATCGAAATTACTGAAAATGTAATCAGATCTCAAGAAGAAGATTATAATCTTTAATAAAAAATTTGGTATTGATATCCACAGCGGTCTGACCGCTATCGTGGTCACACACACACACTGACAGACACAGACACATTTTTTAAAAACCACTTTTTCGGTATCAGGGGACTTTAAAACGTGGACATCTGCAAAAATCTCAAGGTCGAAAATTTTCATCATCACAATACTTCCTGATACTACGTATAATATACTAAGTATATAATTAATACAATTTCTCTTTGTTTGGTATTGAAATTTACTACAGTTGAACAGGCATACCTTTCTTATAGCTGATCTTAAGGCCCGACAAAACTTTTTGCGGCAACTATCCAAAATTAATGGCAAAGAGCTACTTATCTATTAACGGTCAGTCCGATTGAACACCTTATCTACTCGTGCTCTTGAAGGTTCTTATAACCTGTGCTTAATGTACATTAATTCTCGGAATATCTATACGTAAATAAGTGCACAGTTATATAAGATTCATTTAACAATTTCTAATGATTGACATGTTATCAATACTGAGAGAAATCAAAATTGTGTATACACCTAACATAGTATATGCAACTTTATTCGCACAAGTGAATGCAGGCACTATATACTATTGAAAATGTTAATATATTAAACTATACATACAAAAATGTACTAAATTTTCAAATTGTTTTCTTATGTAACTATTATTAAACTGTAAAAGCCGAGTGTGTCACATTTATAATACAGCGCAGGTGTCATTAAATAATAAGCGACTGCATTACAAAATTTGAACGGATTTTATTCTTGGCACGAAAACAGGTATGTTATTACTGCAAATATGAAGTTCGACTCGTGTGATTACAAACATAATTATTAAGCTATTAAACAAGTCGTACAAAATAATATATATGTTTTCTATTTACATACTCGAACAGCAACTGCTGTAAATACTTGAATGGATAGGTGAAGAACATATTATAAAAAAAAACTCAAGCACTGACACTGATATTTAAATATGCAGATAGAGTAACAAGCTGAAGTACATTAGTAAACATTTATTATTTTAATCAATTAAAGTAATTGTTCGGCCAATTGTAGCATTTTCAGAAAGAAAAACATCAAACATATAATATATGTAAGTATAACAAGGGGTATAGAAAAAAATAAGTATGGCATGCTAAACTTGTAGGTATAGGGACATGATTAATAAATATAACTATAGTAAGTTTACCGAACAGATGGAAATATTAAATTGATCAGTCCACCTACCTTTCTTACAGTACTATAATCATGTTAGTAAAACAAATTTTTCTATTCCGGTGCTATAAAGTTCACTTTACGACACCCGTTTTGGTTGCATAAAGTATTACTTTATCGCACGCTAATTTTATTTTTTTGAAGTTGGTAACAAAAAAAATGGAACCAAATCGTATTTAAATGTCAAAATATAAGCCTTTAAAGTAACAAAAATGTGCAATAAAATTGTACAAAGAATAAAAAGCACACATGCTAACATTTCACTTACTAATTCGCAATATAAATTGTTAAGGAGAGTTGGATGATAAGTTTTCGGATGCTACTATTGACATTTACTTACCATGTTGAATAGTACAACTGTTATAAAAGTTTGTTTTGATAAATATGTAGAGAGTTTGTGGACGAAAGATTTTGTAAATTGTCTTCTGCTATTTTGCGAATCTCTGGGGGCGTACAGTTATTTATTTCGTCCTTTTTGTTGATAATTTGAAATAATTTATTGTATAAATCAGTCTGAATTTTAAACACAATTACATACAGCACCACCGATATTCAAATATTTAAAACGTTCTACTTAAAAATCAGAGTAACCAACTTCAAAAAAGCAAAATTTCTAAAATATTCGAACAAAACATGTCTCTTATTTTAAACTTTTTTGAACTTTAAATAACCGAAATAGAAAAAATAGTATAAAATACACGTTTCATAAGACATTTTGCGCACTTGTTCTTTAGAAAACTCGCCTAGCGGCTCGTTTTCTAAACTTGAACGCGTGCGCAAAAATCGTGTCTTATAAAACTTGTATTTTAATATACTATTACCTGATTTGACATTATTATCGTCACTATAGTGACATCTGTTTTTTAACAATAGAAACTGCTATACTTACAGAATCTAAACAAATTAAACTACAACGTCATTAAATAAAACACTCCTCAATGCGTCTAAATTATTGAAAATTACAATCGTTCCAATTAATTAATTTATTACAAAAACATCGCCTCTGGTATAATTCGCAGCCACATCCCAAGATTGCCGATTCCCTGCTCGAACTGTTAAGCTACGACGAAGATGTATATGCAAATTTACATTACTTTTTTATGATAAAATTTCTTTAATTAATATTATCAGTGTAATGTTGGCACTAATAATAAATGTATCATTTCATGAAATAGCGCGCCTTATTAAATCAAACGTTAAAATATTAGTTTTATTCTACATAAAAGCCTCATAACCAAGAAAATTACAATAATAAATTAATAATTTTCTTGATTATGGGGCTTTTATTTAGAATAAAACTAATATCTTAACGTTTCGACAATTTTAATTCTTTGTCTTCAAAATTACTGTGAAAAGCTAAAAAAATTTCCTTTTACTTTCTTATACGTAGTATAAGGAAGTATTGTGATGATGAACATTTTCGACCTCGAGATTTTTGCAGATGTCCACGTTTTGAAGTCCCCTAAAAAAGTGGTTTTTAAAAGATGTCTGTCTGTCTGTCTGTCTGTCTGTCTGTGTGTGTGTGTGTGTGTGTGTGACCACGATAGCGGTCAAACCGCTGTAGATATCAATTCCAAATTTTGTATTTAATCTCCCTCTTGAGAACTGATTAGATTTTCAGTAAAATCGGCAGACCGGAAGTAGTAGTTTACTTCAGTTAAAAAATCGAATTTTGCCAATATTTCGTCAACTACTAAGTTTAGACTAATTTATAAAGAATT
This sequence comes from Amphimallon solstitiale, assembly GCA_963170755.1. Classification (NCBI taxonomy): domain Eukaryota; kingdom Metazoa; phylum Arthropoda; class Insecta; order Coleoptera; family Scarabaeidae; genus Amphimallon; species Amphimallon solstitiale. The sequence goes on from OY720680.1 coordinate 28,245,727, forward strand.
CATAAGTATTTAGAACTTAATTTTCAATATCTTTTGTATAAAAAAAATTTCAAAATTCGGACCGGAAGTATCACTTTTACTCTTACCGAATAACGATTTTTTGCAAATGTCGTAAATTATGCATTCTATATATATTTATCAAGAGTACAAAAGTATTTAGAGTTGGATTTGGAATATTTTTTGTATAAATGAAATTTCAAAATTCGCACCGGAAGTAACACTTTCATACGTATAAGAAAGTCGTGTGGTGGCCACACCTCATTTTTTACTTTCTTATAGGTATAGGTAAATTCGGACCGGAAGTAACACTTTCATACGTATAAGAAAGTCGTGTGGTGGCCACACCTCATTTTTTACTTTCTTATAGGTACGTAGTATAAGGAAGTATTGTGATGATGAAAATTTTCGACCTCGAAATTTTTGCAGATCTCCACGTTTTGAAGTCCCCTGTTACCAAAATAGTATATTATGCAATGAGCATTATTTAATGATAGCTATTAAGACACGAGTAAGAGAATTACAATACGAGGCGAAGCCGAGTATTGTAATGAATACGAGTGTCTTAATAGCCATTAAATGCGAGTTGCATACACTATTTTTTCTACGACCCCATAATAAAACATATTTTTTAAACAATCCATTTCATAAATTGAGGTTAAAATTTTCCGTACGTTTTTGTGAATTTGGCTGGTAATAAATTGTTCGTGGCTACTAAGGCTTGTTCCATAATTTCTGGTGGAGTCAATTATTACATTTCACTGTCATTATCCCTCATTTTTACAGTTTATATTTTCAAAAAAGCACAAATTTTAAGTACTTACTTGTAAATTGCAGAGAACTGTCACATTTATTTAATTTGTATATCTGTCAGATATGCAGTCGCCATATTGAATATTGTTTGAATATTGAAACGTCGCATTCCTATTGGATATAAACTTGTATTGTAATGAAAAATCTGTATTCCCATTGGATATAAACTTGTAACATAATGAAAATCTGTATCGTAATGAACATCATTATAGTACAGGTTCGGCATATCTAATAATACAATTAAAGTATGGGAGTAGAAAAAAGTGGCTTTTAACAAATGTCTGTGTCTGTCCGTCTGTGTGTCTGTGACGACGATAGCGGTCAAACAACTATAGCTATCAATTCCAAATTTTGTATTTACGTGTATAATCTCCCTCTTGAGATCTGATTAGTTTTTCAGTAAAATCGGTAGACCGGAAGTAGCAGTTTACTTCATTGAAAAAATCGAATTTTGCCAATATTTCGTCAACTACTAAGTTTAAACAAATTTATAAAGAATTCATATGTACTTAAAATTAAGTTTGAGATAAATTACCTTAAAAAAGTTTTTCGAAATTCCAACCGGAAGTAGGTCTTTCACTCTTATCGAAAATCAGTTTTTGCGAATATCTCGCAAGTCATGCTTTTTAGACAAGTACGTTACGTGTATAAAAGTATTTAAAACATAATTTTCAATATCTTTTGTATAAAAAAAATTTCAAAATTCAGACCGGAAGTACCACTTTTACTCTTATCGAATAGCGATTTTTTGCAAATATGTCGTAAGTTATGCATTCTATATATATTCACCAAGAGTACATAAGTATTTAGAACTGGATTTACAATATTTTTTATATATATGAAATTTCAAAATTCGGACCGGAAGTAGCACTTTTACTCTTAGCGAGTAGCACTTTCAAATCTTGATAATATCTTGCAAAGTATGCATTCTGTAGGGATTTATTAAGAGTATAGAAGTACTTATAATAGGATTTTGAATAATAATAATAAAAAAAAAATAATAAAAAAATTCTTAAAATTGTATAGTTTGAAACGCTCATACGTATAAGAAAGTCGTGTGGTGGCCACACCTCATTTCTTAAATATGGGTTAATTATATTTTAAGAAATTCAGTATTCATAAAACCAGAAATGGTGAATTGAGAAATTTAAAATTACTAATATTGCAATACAGCCGAATTCTTGGTTTCAACAAAAACTTGTTTCAAATGTTCTATAATCAAATTGTGACATTTATTAAAATTATATTTATGTATGATGATGTTTTTTATAATCTTATATTAGACTTGTTTTGCTAAACTTGTGTAAGAGGTCATTATTAGAGCATATTTAAACAAATAACTTGGTAAAGTACTGAAGGTCACAATGTAGGTACATATTATTATTTTTGCTGTTCATTTTCAATTATTTTACTGTTCAATGTGAGTGACTGCATTAGTCCACTACAAATTTTGCAGAACAATTTGATATTGTTGTGGTTAATACAAATATATAAGATATAGAAAACTGCAATCTCGCTATCTTGCTCAGAATTTATTTTGAACTTTAAAACAGATTCCTCGAAATTGTATTATGAATAATCTTTATCATATATATAATATATCTTTTATTTTAATTTTAACTGCAGGCACGTGTTTCGGACTCATTGGTCTTCCAGTACAGTGTAGTCAAAGGATAAGGTGGGATAACCATTGAGATGAAAAGCAACAATTACAAACTTATACAGAAGACAGACTACTAATTGGGGCTTTTTCCAAAATGTTTTCGATAATGAGGATACATCTAAACGCCGCCGTGAGGAAGACATTGTCTACCTGCGTGCCATTCTGGGTGAAGCCTCAATTGGCATTGCATCTGTCTCCTGTATGTATCTCCGATTTTTGGTTTTTATTTACAAGGTTATACCGCTTTAATTCTCGGCTACACTACACTGGCGAAGACCAATAAGTCCGAAACACGTATCAGCAGTTGCATTTTCAGCGGAATGCCCCATGAAATCCTTTACTTATATTATTTGAAGATTCAGATTAATTTTTTCCTTAATGTACATACTATGGGTTCAGATGGCACGATGCGATGGTGGAAAATGTGTAGCTCGCGACAACGTTTGGATAATCGAAGCTGAAGCCTCAATTGGTAGTCCGTCTGTTGTTTTTGATTGTTGCCCTTCATGTATATATGTATATTGAAGCGATTCTCGACTTTGATTGATTTTCTAAATTGAAAGATTGATATTGGTTAATCATACATTATACACGAGAAAATAAAGATTATAATTTTCAAACTTCATGTTTCTATTAACCATAAAATAAATCATCGGCTGTCAATGAGAGTAAATAAATGACATGGCCCATGAAACACAAATTTTAAATAATATCTGTAATATAATACTATTACAGTCATATAATACATACTATCAATAGCGTTTCTGTATAAGTAGATAGTAAGTATCATTACACTTTTTAATTTAAACGAAATAATTAAGAGTGCACGTTTTTCCAACAAATACGAACTTATTTGAAAATTAGGAAATTATATTTCTTAAGTTTAACTTCGTAGTTATTTGATGATAAACAAGTCCTGTAAGAAGATCACTATTTTGTGTTTACGCTCAAGCAATATTTTATTTCAAATAAATGGATAAGAGCAGATGATACGAATGTTAGTTATAGTGAATAACATTCGCGTTTAATTGGTGTTTAGCAAACAGATTATCGTTTCGTCGTACGAAAACGTATTGTTTGCAATTAATGTATAATATTTGGGTTTTGTTTTATATTTCACAATTAGATAGGAATTACACTACTATTGCACAGAAATAGAGACGATTATAATACCTAAGGGAAGTAACAGTTTGTTTAGCAATGCCGTTAATATTAAATACTTGACGAAAATGAATAGTGTAAACACATGGATGTTAAAACTAACATCATGCAGTAAATAAATACTGTGACTTACATATATACATTTATACGTAAAACGTATATGCATATATGCATGTGTTTGAGATACACACATACACTAAGTGCCATTGCTGACAATCGAACGCACAGACACCGGTGTTTCGACCTTTGAGGTCTCGTCAGTGGGCGTGGAGACTGTCGACAATGGCTTCAAGACTTAAAAAGCTGCTTATGTCATTTTTGCGTGTTAAATGCAGTGAGAGTATCACAGCGACATCTAACACCCAAAAGATGACACAGAAAAAGCGATACTTGAGTTTTGTTTTGAATTTTATGTTAGATGGTATCCAGACAGCGACTGGACAGTTAGTAGATTGCTGCAAATTATATTTATACTAGGAAATCATACTCTTTCGGCTACAGGAAGTATTAGAATAACTGTATTTTTTCATTGTTTAATTGGGTAATATCTTATGAGATTTTGTTAACGTCACATTTCATCAAGCCAGGGAATCTTTGGTGCGAATGGAAAGGTGATCAGATCATTGAACAGTCTACTCTTACTTATTCGCACCAATTTTTGCCAAACAATTTCAAAATTCTATTTATTATTATTTTCTAAATTGATCATGTAAAAACAAACATTCTTAAACTCAAACAAGAATTCATAATTTTGTAATGCACGCTACATTTCATAATGACTACACTAAAAAGAAAAATAATTAAACCGTATAATATACCTATGCATTTATGTTGTAGGCGGAAGGTTTGTTATCACTACGAGATATAAGATCATACATTGCTATAATAATTAATATATGTAAAATTACTTAATTTTAATCGAAAGAACTACGATAAAAATATTTTTTTTAAATATTTTCAGAGTGTCCTAATTCGATTGTGTAGAATTGTAATTTACTATAAGTTTATTTTTAGCTGCTTCAACAAATCAGTTTCTGTTTTGAAAAGTATGGGAGATGATGATACGATACTTAAAACTTGCACATAGTTTAAATTTCGATCAGTACATGGCATGTAAACAGATCTTGCAATTTTCTTTTCTTTTTTAGGGTGTAACCGAAAAGTGCAATGCAGTTTAAAAAAAAAATGTTGGGAATAATTCATGAAGTATGTGTAAATTCAGGATGTAACTTATCACTTTTAACTGCTCGCAATTTAAATTCCTCATCACTCAAGTAAATTTAATACGAAAACTTATTAAAAATAAGCTAAACAAAGAAAATCGCTTATTTTTTCATAAATTTATTAATCGTGTAAGTACTGCATACGGCATTAAATTCTTAAATGTGTTTAACTTTGTTGTTACTCTATATACTATATTCGTATATAGCGTAACATAAATATTTCCATAATAAACATATGAAAAAGAATGTTAATACATACCAAGAATTCATCTACATAATTTTATTCTAACTATAAACTTTTCCGAAAGGGGAATTTATTTACATCATAAGCTACCATGAATTTTATAGAACATTACATCAATTATCTGCTTATAAATCAGAAAATAACATGACCTTTAGTGTTTTTTATTTACGAACACCAAGTAATTCCACACAATGTTAAGTTCAATATAAAAGATACCTTGAAACCTAAGTGAATACGGATCTGCAGGTTAACTTTACGTCTGGTACATATATAAAAATATAAACACGTGGATAACCATACATAATACATATCTACTGACATACAATATACAAAAAATATTTTATTTAATGAACAAATATTCACTTAGCAAATAATTTATTTACATAAACTTATACATATCTCATACTTACATTTATATGTAGTTCAATTGGCACAATTTGTAGATATATTAAATTCCTATATATTCTACAGCTGCATTGACAAGTTACAACAGCAACAACCAGATATGTGGAATAACGCCATTATTTGGAGAAGAGCACCTGCTTTACCAAAATGGCGTTGTTTAGCTGCTCCTTCGTTTTCAAATTAAGCTCCGATTGTAGATCGGTTACTGAAAGTAAAAAATGTATTCATAAACACGGTGGAATTACAATATTTATTTATAGATTTTAGGTAGGATCGTGCGCCATATATTTGAAAACTAAGGCGAATTCTTTTGAAATGTATAAAAAAATGATTAATACTCTGTTGAATTCAAAGAATTTCTTAGTTTTACCTTCGCACAAATGCAATAAATTCCTTGTAAAGTATCGTTGTTGTGACAATAATGAAACTGTACGTGCTAAAATAAAAGTTAAATATTTAAAAATCTTTACAAAGTGATTGGTAACGTATCTAAACGGAAACTAATATATTTGAAGGCGGGCTGGAGGAATGAAGTCATGTGACTAAGTTTTTGTTAGTTTTAATATTTTATACCCGAAAGCTGAAAATATGATCTATTCTTTTTTATAGTATAAAATTACTAGATCTTTTTTGTATATTCACACGTGGGAAGCAACTGTCAACATTATAGGTATTTAAAAATGTTGACAAACTCAATACGGATAACTATATTCAGAAACCAACAGCTAGCATAAATAATTATGAAACGTTTTCTAGGAAGTAACATTGTATTTTCTTTTAAGAACATATCGCAATTTTTTCAATAAATCAATTTATTATTCTGTATCTCATTAATAATAATAACGACAATTAACGGAAAGATGGCAAAAAAGACAGAGAATAATAAAAAATGATAATTATTATTATACAGGTGTCCCAAAAACATATCGACAAACTTTAAGGGGCGGTTGGGGATACCAAAATAATCATTTTTTGTTTAATAAACAATGTCCGCAACTGAGCCATATTAGCATAAGAGAGGATAACTTGTTTTGGTATTATTTAAAAAAAAATTAGAATGACATTAATAAATCAGTTCTTGTTCATGTCAGCTTTTGTTTTATTGACAAATAAATGATGGTTTACAAAAATTGTTGAAAATGTGAGCCATTAGCTTCAATAGAAAGATTGGTTTCGGCGGTTCATTGACTCGCGGACCCTATGGAATAATCCGGAATAGCTTCTACGTGTGAACAACTCGCCATTACTCTTGCTAGGAGATCTTCCTAATTACGAATTGATGTTTCAATACTGTAAACTAAAGATTTCAGGTAACCCCAAAGGAAAAAATCCGCCTGGCCCGCGCGTTCTCCTGATCTCAACCACCTGAATTGTTTTCTTTTGGCCGAAATTTTCAACAATCGGTGTAAACCATCATTTATTTGTCAACAAAACAAAAGCTAACATGAACAATAACTGATTTATTAATTTCATCCTAAATATTTTTTGTAAAATAATACCAAAACATTTTTTTCTCATTTATGCTAATATGGCTCATTTGCGGACATTGTTTATTAAACAAAAATGTTTGTTTTGGTGTCCCCAACAGACGTTAAAGTTTGTCGATATGTTTTTGGAACACCCTATATATTTTTTATTATTCTCTGTCAAGTCTTTTTTGCCATTCTTCCGTTAACTTTTGTAACTATAACGCCATTCTCAACCCATCTGATACACTACAATGCAAGGAAGAAGGACAATCGACTTACTTTAGAGTAGCTAAAAAGAAATAGAAGGTATTTAAGGCATCTTAACTTGTTTTATTTAAGTAAGATCTGTTATACTACGGAAATAATACAAGAATCAAACTATGTTTGAATGAAGTATTTCGAATAAAATACCAAACTGACAGATGGTAGTATAAAAATTTGTATTTTTCTATGAACAATAGAAGCGTATTCCATATTAAATTCAATAATATTTAATTTAATGAACGTAGATTATAATGTATATCTGGTCTGAACAGGTTAGAGGTTGTTATGTAATCTGAACAACTAAAAACCCATAGCTAGCAGCAATTAGCTAAACAATTATAAACTGTTTTCAGAGAAATAACACTGTATTTTCTTTGAAAAACATAGCCATTATCTTTGGAATAAATCAATATATTGCGCTATACAGCAAGTATAATACTAACAATTATAATAATTATTAAAGTTATTATTTTCTGTCCAGTCTCTTCTTGCCCTTCTTCCGTTATTTTATGTATCGATAGTTTACAAACGTCGCACATAGGGGTATTTGTTAAATTTAGCTGGCCAAAAGTCGAATTCTCGGAATTGCACACAGGTAAAAAAAAAATTTCCTAGAAAAACAGGATAGTGAGGCGACTCAACCACATTGTTTTTATTTCACCCACCCTAATTTACTGAGGTTAGGCCTTAGGGTCAGTCGAAATTTAGGTATTGCTCGCAGTGGTTGTGGGTTCACGATATTTGTGCTTTAAAACTCTGTATTTCTTTATTTATTATTTTATGTTCTGTTGTGAAAGTATAAATTTTAGTTATGGATTCTGAAACTGCTGGTAAGTGACTCTTTTTTTATAGTCAAATTAATATAATTTTCCACATCATTTATTTCTTTTTTGCACTTCTAAAAAGGCTTTTAAATTGCGTAATTTTTCTTTTTGTTTTAGTGCCAGGCATTGCCCGGCTATGATTCTCATATATTCTTTAAATATAATAATTCTACATTTTATAAATGTACAAATTGGTTCCAACTAATTTCTACTCCTCCATGTAGAGCAATTTGAAATTTCCAACATGAAAATGTGAAAATATTACAACTTTCGATAAACTTTATTCTTATTATTTCAGGACCTTCTGGAAGTAGTATGATGGCTCTTAAGAAAATATTTGACCTGATGAGATCACAAAATGATATCGATTTTATCGATCAATTAGAACAGATCGAAGATTACTTGATTTCACATAAATCTTATACCGAAGAACAAGCAAAGAACTAAAGCGTAATTTTTCAAGATTGAGATCCGAAATTAAACATCGCTGGGTTGCAACAAAATACAGAGGTGATTTATTTGTGAAAAACAATGAAAAGTGGCTGAGTGGAGTGTTCCAAATACCCATATTAGCGAAAATACCGAATGGATCGACGAAATTGTTTGAAGATGTTCATGTGAGGGAAGCAAAAGACGCTAGACTGAGAGTATACGTTTGTCTGAGAGCTCTAATAAAATTATCTACGCTGCTCAAATGGAATTGAGAACACAAGGAAATAGATGTCGTCAAATATACTGATAGTAATGTTTGTAGATGCAGATTTGTCAATAACGCAATATGACAGAATCGAACAAACAACAGGAAATCTTCCCTGATACGCAATTTTGCAGTAATATAGAAAACATGTTATCCTCCTGGTGAAACCTTCAACATAACGGAAACCTGCGTCCAGGTGAATTTGCAAATGGTTCTATAACAATAGAGATGCGCTTATTTGCAAGTAGGACAATTGTCTGAAGAAGCGACAGAAGCCAGAAATAAACATTTCCAGGCAAAATTTCGCACGAAAATTTTTTAGAGTAAGACTGTAATAGAGATATTTAAAATAGTATGTTTGTAACATCAGTTCCCCTGCTTGCATCAAGGCGAATAAATATCAAGAAAAAACGAAATTCTGTTATTAAGGAAACATTGGAAATGTTAATATGTGAAAAAAGCTATGACTGTTTTTTTATTTAATATTTATAATTATGATAGTTATTTATTTTTTATTTAGTTAGAGATATATATTTCATAGCTGTAACACTTAAATAAATTTTACTTATCAGAACTTTGTAGTTCTTTAGCCCATTGTTTTTGCATTTGCCCTTTGCTGGCAATTTAAGTAAAGGTACGTTTGTATAGAGTTTCAATGAGTTACGGATTAATTTCCAAACGAATAAGAACGATAAATAACTTTGTCCCGCTAGATTAGTCAAATACCCCTATGTGCGTCGTTCAACCCATTTTATATAACTCAAAAGTAAGACAGACGAATAAAAGCAAACACGAATTAAAAATGTTTATCTACTTGAATTATGCCTCGAAATGCAATCAACGAGCCATATTAACTAGTTTTTACGTAGTTGGGATTCGTTATACTACAGAAATAATACAAGAATCAAACTATGTTTGAAGTTTTTCAAGTAAAATGTGAAATTGACATATAGTAGTCGTAGTATAGAAAAGGTAACTCCATTGTATTTTTCTATAGACTATAGAAGTGTATTCCATATTAAATTCCATAGCAACAAATTCAGTTAACGTGTAATATTAGTATAGAGTTGTGCAAGATGCTGTCAACTTAAAATCAACAGGGCCGCCTGTAGCCGTGTTATAAATTTCCCTATATTCAATATACTTATTAATTCACTTGATTGTGGTTTCCCAATCACCTTGTTTAAGAGAAAAGTGAAGAACCACTTGATTAATGGAGAATACTACACAATAGAAGAATTCGTTAGACACTAGTCATTCCTCTTCTATATACTAATGATCTTATTTGATTTATTATTTGATTTTATTATTTTGTGTTTTTCTTTCTGTCTTCTTAGTTATTTGTTAAGAGTGTTGTTAGTATTAGTATACACTACACTATTTATTTATACTTATCATGATCTGACAATTGTAATGCATTACAAGTTTGAGAATATTGACAATTTTATGTAACGGAGGTCTTACAAATATATAGTCTATTATTATTATTATTATTATAGTTGGATGACTTATATAAACGTGTTTTCACTTGTTTTTCAACTGTTTCTTAGGAAAAGATGTCTTCAAATTTGCTCTGTTTTAAACTGTGAAGTACTAGTAATCGTCATGTTATTAAATTATTTCAAATATGTATAGTGCTACTTTTTCAGTAAATTTAAACCAACCTTCAAAAACAAAAAGGTCAAAAATTAATACAAGTAATAATCGTAAGAAAACAGCAATTAAGTACATGTTACTTCTTTGCAATTGATTTTATTAACTGATATAGTGATTTTCGCAAGTTATTGTTAAATAAAACAATACCCAACATAATATAAAATATGATTCGTCAGATATGTATGTATGAAACTTGTACCAACATAGAAATACGTAAGTTTTTGTTAGTATCACATCTTTACAACATATTTGTATTTTCTTGAACTATTATAAACCTACAATTTCCAGCATTAAATAGAAATGATGAAATATATTTTTTGAGAAAAAACTTGTGATTGTTTTGAAAGGAAAGTAAAAGAAACAACACATAATAAGTATATCAAAACCCCACATTCGATCTTTCTAATACTGGGTGGAGACAGTGGGTAAAAATCTGAAATACAACGCAAAAGGAAAAATCCCTTACCACAAAAAAATATAAAAAAACCTACATACGTATTTCGGCAATAAGTTGCCATCTTCAGTAGAAATCTGTAGAAAAACAAAAAAGAGTGTTAAACGTAGTATTTTTAACTAAGGTGTAACCTTAGAAGATATGCTCTTCACCAAATCACCAGGTTACCTCAGCCAAAAATACTACGTTTAACACTCTTTTTTGTTTTTCTACATATTTCTACTGAAGATGACAACTTAGTTGCCGAAATACGTATATAGATTTTTTTTTATATTTTTTGTGGTAAGGGATTTATCCTTTTGCATTTTATTCCACATTCGATCTGGATTTAGCATATGGAGTATAAAGCCTTGAATTCAAACAAGGCACTAAGACAGTTTTGTGGCATACAATCAATTTTATTATAAATTAACTAAAAGCATTATGCTGTTGACCCTACCGGAACAGTTCAGATCATATCACTGACGTCATGAAGAAGTGATCGCGAACAAATAAGACGATAATTGATACATATCAGCTCACAAATGCCAAACGTGACGTCGAAAACAATTTTAAATTGATCTATTAACCATACAAACTCCAATAGTATAAAGTAATATGAGATCAATAGTCCTACAAAAAGAAACGAGAATGTTTTAGTGATTTAGCAATTTTTAGTTCTTATCGAAAAGTACCTAATTCTCAACACAGCAGGAAAAGAGATTTGAATATTTAAAAGCATAATTTCATGTTTTTAAGTTAAAATTGGAGATGTCAGCATTTGTAGGTATTGTAGAGAACTGTTTTCATATTGTGATGTATTGAAATATACGACAAGTGGCGTCTAATAGTAATTTCCGTGAATTGTTAGGGTTACCCTCGTATAGAATTATATTATCTACAAAGTTCTATATACTTTTGATTGATGAAACACTTATTTCAACTTATAAATGATACTGTAGGTATATAGACATGTTAAATTATCGCTAGTACGTAGCAAGTAACACACGTCAAAGTTAATTAAAACATAAAGTCGTCTGAAGATTAATATTTGAGTTAATCAAGACTATAAAGATTAGTTTTTATGTTTATCAATTTAGTCACAATGAGCAAAGATTAACAACGTAGGTACGTAATATCTACAAAGTATATATAAATACATAGTGTATGTGTATATATAAATATAAAATTACTAAATATTTTATGTATGTAAATTATCAGCTGCTTGCTATCAGGACTGAACTAGAAATAATGGTCCTTGACATTCAAATATAAAAACAATACAATCGTGGAAGTTTATCAGCTTCTCTACAAACAAAATCGAAAGAAGAATAACAGAAACTGAAGTATCAACATTATCTCCCATACATATTGTAATAGTCCATTCGCAAATGATTAATGCATTGTTTTTAAATCTCGTTGAAGTTAGTGCATTTGTACTTTAAATTTGGATTCCGTATTTCTATAGAAAGTCATTATTACGAACGTTAATAAATGTATACAGAGGATCGGGATTTTATGGCGAAATCTGAGATACTCAAATTAATTAATTTCTGATTTAAAAATACCTTATTTTTTTATCTTGTTCTCGATCTTCAAATAGTATACAGGTAGTCCCCGGGTTATGAACGGGATACGTTACTGCGAAGTCTGTAAGTCGGATTTGTATGTAATTGGAATCTTCGTTGAAACACAGTACATGTAGGGTAATAATGACAACAATAATTATAATATGTCATATTTTAATGATGTTTTCACTTACTGAACGGTAAACTTTTGTAAACCGCTTATCTTGTTTTCGAAACAATAACGTTCCACAGCAGGAATAAAATAATTCAAGAACCAGGGCAAAAAGATCTGCGCCAACAAACTTCGCGCTAGTAATTTACTAGACACGTTCGTAAGTACGAATCGCCGTAAGTTGAGTCGTCCATAACACGAGGACTGCTTGTATATTGTAATGAATATCGTCGAACACATAAACGAATATTTCTTTATTGATATTTAAATCTACAATTTCTAGATGTATCAAACGCTGACAAATCTTAGAGTATTCATAACCTCATAACACAGGTCCATATGCAATTTTTTGACTTAGTTCTTGGGATGATAAAATCGAGCTTCCGCATAGTCAGTCAGTACATAGTTTTTATACGTTACAGTTTGTTTTTCATTGGCAAATATATATCAACAATATAGATATTGTTATTTTAAATTTTAACAAAGCGCTTATCCCCGCCGCAAGACAAAGTCGTGCGTGTTCCGGTAACTGGATTCATCTTAAATCAAAAATGGAAATAGTCATTTTTACTACAATGATAAAACTACAAAACCAGCGGATACTTTTACAAAATGTCCAAAATTGAACGTTTCGAAAAAAAATTCTACTTTAGATCAAAACAACTGGAGAAACATCAAATCATCATCCTTACTTTTAACTGAATATGTTATACACTATGCCCTGACCAAATGTGAAGTAAATCAAACGAATAGATTTTGAGATATGACGTAAACCAAATGCAAAATATATTTTCAAGACGGAAAAGCAAAAGAATAATAATAAAAATAATAAAGTGCCTTTATTGAAGAAAGTAAACCATCACGTTGATAAAGGTTGGCGAAGTCTAGCTATAGCTACTCATACTCAACCAGAATCCATTAATAATTACAAGAATTAGAAACAGTAATAAAAACTAATGACGAAAAGGTAAAAAATCACATTTACATAACTCGTACATCAATACGTATGAACTGCGTTATCGCATTGACAAAAAGTAAGACTTAAAGGCACTACTAAACCCCGCGCGGCTACTAAGGTTCTTAATATTTTCCGATATACTGTTATAACACTAATAGACACATAATTTGTGACATGAAAATTTTTAGGTGTTTCTAATGCAGTTTGATACCCTGAACTCAAATCTGAAAAGAGAATTTTTCTATCACCCACAGATATTCTGTACCCTGCGGCTTTATAATTTACAATACGTAAAATTTTATTATATTGCATCATCTCATACTTTCATATAATCAGGGATATATCCGGTTTAGACAGGTTTCTACCTGCTTGTTCGAAGTAAACAGCGTGTTTTCCGATCATTTTATTTTACAAACTTTATCATTTATCAGTAGACTAACAGTATCCGAATCGGTTACGTCTTCTGAGTTTGGATAGCAGAGTTTTTGAGTTAACATTCTTTTACGTTTTTTAAATTACTGTGTCTAAGATTTTTACGTACAATGCCTAGACAGTGCGTAAATAGTGCCAACAGTTTTTGTTATGTGTGCGGAGAACTAACTTTTAAATCACAAAAACGTAATTTTACACCGCTTGTGCTAAAAGCTTACAAACTGTATTTTGGTGTTAAAGTTGGGGACCAAGACAAAGCATGGGCCCCTCATATCGTTTGTAAAACTTGTATAATATTGTTAACAGCTTGGTTAAAAGGTTCAAATCGTAAAATGCCTTTCGCAGTGCCAATGGTTTGGAGAGAACCTAAAGACCATGTTACAGACTGCTATTTATGCCTCACGAATATTAAAGGTATTGGACCGAAGTCTAAACATACTGTTAAGTACTGTAATTTACCATCAGCTTTAAGACCTATCAAACACAGTGAACAACTTCCTATTCCAAAAGCACCAGAATCTTGGAGTCTCGATGAAGAACTAGAATCGACTACTTCTTTAAGTGATGATACAGAAACCGCAAAGGAAATGACAACCGATCCTTTATTTGATTTACCAGGATGTTCAACAGCGCCGCATCTAATTTCACAGGGTGAACTTAATGACTTAGTTCGAGATCTAAACCTTCCAAAATCGCAGTCCGAACTTTTAGCATCCAGACTAAAAGGTTGGAATCTTCTCCAAAGTGATGTAAATATTACTTTTTACAGAAAAAGGCAGAAAGACCACACGCATTGCTTTCTTCAAGAAGGGGATCTAGTATACTGTTCAGAAGTCAACCTTTTGTTTAACGCACTAGGACAGAAACATGATCCATGTGATTGGCGTCTATTCATTGATTCCTCTAAACTTAGTTTAAAGGCGGTATTGCTTCATAACGGTAACGAATATCCATCTGTGCCCTTAGCTCATGCGGTTCATATGAAGGAATCATATGAGAATATGAGAGTTCTTTTAGAGCATATCCGTTATCATGAATATGGTTGGCCAATATGTGGAGACCTAAAAGTAATAGCCCTTCTTCTTGGAATGCAACTAGGTTATACGAAATATTGTTGCTTCCTTTGCGAATGGGACAGCCGTGCGCGAGACCGTCATTATGTACAGAAGCAGTGGCCAGTACGTCAGGCACTAACTCCGGGTCAAAAAAACGTTAGTAATGAACCTCTAGTTGATCCCAAAAAGGTATTACTTCCACCTTTGCATATTAAATTGGGTTTAATGAAGAATTTCGTGAAAGCAATGGACAGAAATGGAAGAGGGTTCTTGTATCTGAGACAAAAATTTCCAAGAATCAGTGACGCAAAAGTGAAGGAAGGCATATTTGTGGGTCCGCAAATAAGAGAAGTAATGAAAGATGAAACATTTGAGGAAATGCTGAATGAAACTGAACTACGAGCCTGGGGCGCTTTTAAAAACATTGTTGCAAAGTTTCTTGGAAATGTGAAAGCTGACAATTACAAAGATCTTGTGACTGAACTACTTACTGCCTATAAGGAAATGGGTTGTAACATGTCCCTTAAAATTCACTTTCTGGACTCCCATCTGGATTTCTTCCCCAAAAATTTAGGGGCTGTAAGTGACGAACATGGGGAACGGTTCCACCAGGACATTTCTGCGATGGAGAAACGGTACCAAGGCAAGTGGAGTGCCAGTTTGCTTGCCGATTAGTGCTGGACATTGTTAAGGGATACTCCAAAAACAAAATATCGCCGAAAAACATCGACAGTAACATTTTAATGTACTCTTTGGTTAATAAAATAATATAACAATAATATATCTATCGCTGTTTGCTTAAAAAACAAAAATACCTCATAGCAAAAAAAGTATAGGTGATAGAAGAAATCTGTAGCTATTTTCAGCTTTTGTGTCAATTTTTACGTAATAAACACTTTGTTTTGTTCATGTCACAACAAACAAGTGGATTTTTGTCTACCAGTGTAATCTGTAACGGCCGAATAACTAAAAGATATTTCATAATTACGTGGAATAGTAAGTAAATACTTCTAGCGCGTGTTGAGTATATTGATGAAATGCCGTGAAATCAAAAACCCTCTGAAAGGGACGGGTTGGGACGGCAAGTGAAGCAACGAATCGACAAAGTTAGCCAAGTGCAATTTCCGCGGTTTTCCATATTTAAGCACCCAATAGATTTAATACTAGTTGAAATGTGATCATACTTTCTAAGATTACAAATAAGTCTACAAGCTTTTGAATTCGCAACTTATCCTGCGCAGCCAAACATGGACCATAAACAAAATCGCAATAGCTAAACAAAGATAAGTCCGAAGATTCAGTCATCGCCTCAAAGAAGAATTTAAAATATGCCTATTAGCATAGGGCACGATATGGGCACGTACGCACGTACTGCATGTACACTGTCGTGATTTTGGTCGTTTTATTACAAGTTTTAACAGATATTTCGAGTTTTTAATTGAAGTTTATTGTGTGTGTTTTTGTGTAATTGTCTCTGCGATCCTACTGCTGGTAAATCTTGACAACTATAATTTTATTCTATGTAAAACATTACACTTGTTGTTTGATCTGCGATAACCTTTAAAGTTTCTGCAGCGATTGATTGCAGTTGACCTTGCTACAACAGCGGTATCACTTCGATCTTGATATCGATTGTATGAGTGAGATCGCAATATGACAACAACCCGATCCCAGAGGAATAAGTTACTGAGTGATAATTTGAGTATTAATAGTATTGCTAATACAAAATTCAATAATGCTTTGAATAATAGTTACCTAACAGTAATTAGCAATACAAATGAAGTGAGGAATAATGATGAACTTGACTTGTTGAACGACCTAAGAAATAAACTTGCGCGTAGTGAATTTGAACTCCAGGAATTAGTTGACGAAAAAAGTAAATTAGCGGATGAATTGGATGTAGCATTAAAAAATATTTTATCGAAAGAGAAAATAATCAAGAAACTCCAGGTAGCTTTAGAAAAATTATCGGTAGACTCGAAATCAAAACGTTGTACTCGTATAGTCAGGGAATTCGGGTCTCAAACTGATACAACTGAAACATCAGTGAGCGATAGTGCTACGCAGACGATTGTAGGAGTAAATAAGGATATGGCTTCTCCATCATGTTTTAAATGTCTGGAGGGTACTGTGAACGGGGAAGTTTGTGATTCATCAGCGGATAGAGGGAATGTCTACGGAGATGGAAACCCATTGAACACTCGCAGGAGGGTACTCGCCTTGGCGGATGGCTGCGTGGACATTGTTAGGAGAAAGAAACAAATGGGAAGTTTTGAAAATAATAACGAACAGCTGCTCAGGGTCCTTATTCTGGCGGATAATCACGGTAGGGATTCTGCATATATTTTAAAACAATATCTAGACAATCGTTTTATTGTCGAAAGTGTGTTTAAGCCAAATGCCGAGTTTGCGGACGTGATTTGTGATGTCGATGACTTGTGTAAAGAGTATAGTCTTAATGACTTTGTCATAATCTTGGCAGGTACAAATGATCTTATTAAATGCAAATCAATCAAAAATGAAATCTTTGATAAGATTAAAACCTTGTCTAGAAAAGTCAATTTATTTTATGTAACGGTTCCGTATTCCAGATACAGATTTGTATTGAATAACTTAATTTTTGATCTAAGCAAAAAAATGCATAATTTTTTTATAGGTTGCAAAATAAATATAGATAATTTTGTTGAAACTAATGCAATAATTGACACTAACAAGGATTTGAGTCGAGATGGTTTGCATTTGAAAGTTGTGGGTAAACGTAAACTATTTTCTTATATAGCACAATTAATTCTAAATAGCTATAGCTGTACTACGTCAAGCAATAGTAGTGTAAACTGGAATAACTTGATTAGTATATCTCCCACTATGACAGATGCGAAGGTTTCCCCCAATAATTTGGATTTTCTGAGCGACGTAATTCAATTGACAGTGGTATAACATTTGACATTTTTCATCTGAATGTTAGGAGTGTTAGGAATAAGATTACATTGCTTAATACTCTTTTATTTTCCTTGGGGGACCCAAATATTGTTTGTTTAACTGAGCACTGGTTGCATGAGCACGAGGCTCAATATATTAACTTTGACGGATACTACTTAGCTCATTGTTTTTATAGGAAGGAGAGTAGGGGCGGGGGAGCCATGATTATGGTGGGCAGGGGTACTGCTAGCCGCCCGCTCCGTGGTGGGGTGGTGCCGGTTGAGGAAGACTTTGAGTATGCTGGTGTTTTTGTCCGTATATGCGGTGACAGGGTGCTTGTGTTATGTATCTATCGCTCCCCAAGGGGTAATTTTGAAAATTTTAAGCAAAAACTCTTTCAGCTCTTAGAGTTTGTGGATGCCTATAGGCAAGGGGTGGTGGTCTGCGGTGATTTTAATGTTGACTGTCTTGCAGATACTCAAAGCAGGGATGACTTGCTGAATATTTTTGGATCATTTAATCTGAAACCTTTGGTGGATGAACCAACGCGGATAAGTGACAGGACGGCTACGCTGTTGGATAATTTTTTCGTGGGTTCTGGTTTTGGGAGTGCGACTGTTGGCTGTTCTGGGTTGTCCGATCACAGCTACCAGCTAATGCGGGTGGGCGAAAGCTTCCTCCGATCTGAAGGGAGTTTAGATACGTTTGTAGAGCGGCGGGTGTTTAGTGGTGTTAATATTGATCGCTTTCAGTCCATGCTGGCCGGTGCTGACTGGTCCGGGGTATTTTCTGCGGGGGACGCCGACTTGTGTTTTAGTAACTTTTACAATGTTTTTCTTCATTATTTCGATATATGTTTTCCGTTAAGAAAACAACGTATAAGTAAAAAAAGGAACATTCCCTGGTATGGTCCTGATCTGCGGGACTTTGCATCCGATCTGCGTGACCTATATAACATGTATACGAGAAGCCGCGACCCAGTATTACATTCAATATACAAAGCAAATAAAGGTAAATATAATGATATGGTTTCTTCTGCTAAGAAAAAATATTATGACAGGTTGCTTTTGGAATCGCGAAATGTAAGTCAAACGTCCTGGAACATAATAAAGAGGGAGACTAAGTCGGTAAATGAAGGAGATATCCAGGTGCTGGATGAGTCGGGAGAGCCTGTGGCTAATCCTGCTCACCTAGCCAATCTGTTTAATGACTTTTTCAGTGTTTCTGCTGTTGCCAACCAGGGGCCCGGACTTGTCCCGGATATGTCAGGTATTACGGAAAATTGTAATACCATGTTTCTGGTTCCAACTGACACTGTCGAAATGGACAGAATTATTAAGGAATTGGCAGTGAAGAAATCAGCTGGTATAGACGAAATTCCTTACTTTGTTTTGAAATATGTTAGCTCATTTATTGCAACTCCATTGGTTTATGCGGTGAATAAAGCAATGTGTTGTGGGGTCTTTCCCAGCAAACTCAAAATTGCTAAAATTATCCCATGCTTAAAGAAGGGTAAATCAAATGCCTTGGAAAATTATCGTCCTATCTCATTACTACCAGCATTCAGTAAAATATATGAGAAATTGTTGAATGATAGATTGCGGTCTTTTTTGAAAGCAAATGACATTTTTAGCCCGCATCAGTATGGTTTCATGGAAAATTTATCTACAAAAAACGCTATTTACAATGCTTTAGATTACATTTATGATGGTTTGGATAAAAAACGATTAACGGCGGGAATATTTTTTGACTTAACGAAGGCATTTGATGTCATCAATCACAACATATTATTAAATAAAATGGAACATTACGGGGTGCGTGGTGTTGCATTGGAAATATTTAGATCATATCTATCTAATAGGCACCAGGTTACTTCCATAGTCGGAAAATTGAAGGACACTAAGAAAACGCATCTGTCTGGGTTATCGGCCATAGTGAATGGTGTTCCACAGGGCTCGATTTTGGGGCCCACGTTGTTTTTAATCTTTGTTAACGATTTGTGTGGGTCTCTGAAGGGTTGTGTAACATCCCAGTATGCGGCCGATACCACTTGTGTGGTGGCTGAAGCGTCGGTGGCCGCCTTGTCTGGAGTGGTCACCGGTATAGTTGGGGACATGACAGTATGGTGCGCCAATAATGAATTAACATTGAATCATAGCAAAACCGGCTTATTTCATTTTTCGAGGGGTGTCCATCGAGATTACAGTATATATGTTGGGTCTTCGGGTGGTTCGGTTCCAGACGCGGAGCGGTGCGGTTTCCTTGGCTTGCTTGTGGATCGGCGATTGACCTGGGGTGCTCACTGTGCGGAGCTATCTAAAGAACTTGGCTCAGCGTTGTATGGGAGGCGAAGTGTCACGGTTTTCTCATTGAAATCTTTTTATTTTGCATATGTGGAGTCACGGCTTAGATATGCAGTTATATTCTGGGGATCTTCCCCATGTTTTCAAATATTTTTGTGCTCCAAAAGCGTATTGTGAGATCGATGTGCGGTGCCCCTTATAACTCGCCTTGCCGTGACTTGTTTCGCCAGATGAATGTCATGACCCTGGCGTCCCTATATATATACGAACTGGTAATGTTTTTGATTGGGGGTGAGAACGTGTCATTGAGAAATAAAGATATATATAGTGCTATGCAAACCAGGAGCTGTGATGACTTTGTTGTGCCACTGCATCGCTCTAAAGCGTTTGAGGATGGGCCTCGATATAGAGCAATTAAGGCGTATAATGCGTTACCAGCAAATGTTAAGCTGCTGTCTTCTTCTAATGTGAATAAATTAAAAATAACTTTAAAAAATTTTCTTTTGGGGGAAGCCTTCTATTCTTATAATGAACATTGTTGCCCTGTTCGTTGATGTACTTACTTATTGTAATCACTGTGTATGTTTTGTTAGTTAATAGTTAGTTTGTTGTATATATATATATATATATATATATATATATATATATAAAATATAAAATATATTTATATATATATATATATATATTTCTATCTGTATATTTTATCTGTATTTTTGTTCTTATTTTATTTCTATTCTGACAGTTGCTCGTGTTCTGTATGAATCTATAGCAAATAAACGATATTATTATTATTATTATAGCTCTGTAGGACTTCTTTAGTAGGTGGAAACAAGATCTTTCATAACATCCACAAAAGGTAAGCTATTATTTGATACCTGTAGATGTAAGTTTGATTTTAAAAAATCAACACCACATTTAAAACCAAGAATCAACACATTAGTCTTCTGCGAATTAAGAAGAAAGGTAAGTTCAATATATAACTTATTCACATTAAACAAGTCCGCGTTAATATCATCAGCCCTCCTTTAGTACACATGAAAAGGAAATGAAAGAAATAACTGTGTCATCTGCATAAGCTTGGACATTACATTTATTAACAGATGATGGAATGTCACTAGCATAAATTATAAAAAGCAGCGGACCTAGGATTGAACCTTGTGGAACTCCAGATAAAGTAACCTAACCACTTCAAATATCACCACGATACGCGATTTGCTGTGTTCTTCCAGATAAGTAGGATTGTAGCAAAACCAACAAACCATCGCAGAATACGTAATATTCGTACTTAGAAATAAGCAGCTGATGACAAATCGTGTCAAATGCCCTCTAATGACTATTAATTGACTCTATATTTTTTTATTCAATCCATTATCAATAGATGTTATTATGCCAATGCAGTAAAAAACATATAAAATTCATGTTGTCCGTATAGAATATTCGGATAAATTTTAGGGTCTGCTCAATATGTTCTTTGGTGGTACTCCAGTGAAAGTTAAGACTCTAGACAATAAGAAAATAAAATAGAGCAGAAGTAGATTTACTCAAATTCCAAGGTTATGCATACCCCTTAATCCAATACCGTATATTCATACCGTTTAGAGTCAATCCCTTCTAGTGCATTATATCTGCATTCCATGTTATAAATAACTTTTAAGCAAGAATGTAATTAAGAATCTGATAAATCATTTTTTATGTATAAGAATTAATGGCTTGAACATAGAACCGTTTGAGCGTTTAGCAATTTTAATTGTGTCTACTAAATGGGTTCGATACTTCGGGCGACAATAAATGCCTTTCCAAAGACGCCGGTACGGCATACTAAACTAAAGTCTAGAAACTCCTGAGAAGCGTAAAATCTGATCAGTTTATGAACAGGATACATCACAATGAAAAAAATTATTAAGAGTATTAGGAAGTATGTGATGAAAATTTTCAACTATGAGATTTTTGCAATGTCCCTTGACAAAAAAAAAATATTTTTGCTAACATGGTTTTCTCTCTCTGTGTGTGTATTGTACGTATGTCTGTCTGAATGTGTTTCGACAACGATAACGGCCAAACAATTACAGCTGCCAATACAAAACCTTATATTTAAGAGTATAATCTTCCTCTGAAATCTGTTTAGATTACCATTCATATCGGTAAACGGTAAATAGTTGTTTACTTCACCAATAAAAAAGCTTAAACAATTTCCCAAACACAAATATAGCAACAAGTAAAATTGAAACAATTTTAAGGAACAAGTTTTTCAATATTCCTAGTAGGTCTTTTGCTCTTATCAAAAATCAGTTTTTTTTCTTCTTTATTAATATTATTGTTATATGTTATTATTAATAAGTGTTTCAGTGGTTGTAATAAAAAAAAAACAAAATAATTTAGTGGCAATAAAATTAGACTTGTATTACATATGAAAGTTGGACTAATGTGAATGATGTGAAATATATATTAACAAGTCGTTGACATCGAGCCATTTATTCAAATTATTTTTAGAAAATGCCTATTACATAACTGTGTATACTAGTATATATTTTCGAAATAGTGCTGCAGTGTTTCGGATAGTGTTGGATTTTCTGTGATATGGGTGATTGCGAAGAGGCAGCAACTTAAGTCGCACCACAGGCGCATAATAATAATTCAAAACTTCGGCACATCCCCGTAATCGGTACTAAGCTATTGGAAAATGTGAGGACATGAATTATCATTAGTATTATTTATTGAAGACATGTATGTATATTTAGTTTTGTATTTGCATATTTTTAATTTCAATGTCATGACAAAAGAATAAATAAATCTATTTAAATATTTGTTAGTTTTGTAACACAAATGATACTATGACAAATGTACGAAAATATGTTTAATTTTAAAATGATTTCATTCTATTACCGCCTTATTTTCCTTAAAAGCAGAAATATGTCACTTGCCAGTTATTGGGCCGTTGTCCTATCTGCAACAGGTACATTTACAGTGATAAAGTGATAAATTTAAGCAGACATCATAAAAGAAGCAAAAACGACAACCGTACAAATAAGAGCACTAAATTATTTACTCGTTTAGATAAAAAAAAATGTAAACAACTCTTAATTTAAAATTTAAATGTTTTCTATTGAGCGGTGTTGACCTCACTTTCACGTTTCGTGACGTAATAGCAGAACTGAAACCACACAAACACTTCAAGGTCACTTTTGTTTGTAACCACACACTCTTATTATAATGCGCATATGGGATTTCCTCTAATCTTTCAATCACTTGCATAAAATTATCAACTATTTATTATTGTTTATAACTTGTATTTAACGACAAATATTAACTGGCAATAATCGTGTGAATAACGACCTCCAGACAATATCGTACAAGACAATTTCTGACATTTACTATTTCATCTCCCTACGCCTACCTTGTAACTTTCAAAAAAAATTAAATGGCGAGTGATACATCATTTGAAAGCTCTTTTATCTAATGTTACTTTTATTACATTCACATACGATAGGTATATTCAGCAATAAATGTTTTAGTTAAAATAATATAACAAATTATAAAGGAAACAAAGATAATTTATACGTTAATATTTAGTTCGTAAATTGCTCAAAATATATAAAATTTCATAAGTAAACAAGCACTAATGAGAACTTCCATGAATTCTTCTTATTACAAATCGTACTCTTGAAGTTTAGTGTCACCACAAGGGGTGTAAATACGATGATCTACAGGGTGTCCAAAGTTATCGGTGCACTATTGCTATCTCCGTTATTTCTTGAGCTACGATTTCGGTTAAATTAGCAAATTACTAGTGTTTTTAACGCTGATTATTATGCAGTTCATGAAAAAACAATTGAATTACGTATTTCTGAGATATTTGAAAATTTATAATTTTTTTAAATGGAACACCCTGTATATTTGTACGTATTTTGAAAAAGCATAATATTTTGAACAAATAATATCAAATACATAACTATCTTTAACTAAAAAATAAACAAATGGCAAGCGTTTAAAGCTTAAGAAATTTGTTAACATTTAATTATAAGTAGGTCATGGAAAATAATAATGAAATATAATGTTCACGGTACAAACAAACATAATAATGAAATAAATTTAATTTTTAATAACCTATTCAACATTTTGCCTAACTTAGTAAATGTTCAAAGACATTGCCTTGTTCTTCAATGCATTTTTCGGCTCTCACAATAACGTTATTTGTAGCTTTTCTAATAGTTCTACCAGAAATATTATTTAGCGTTTGCCTAATACTATTTTCAAGTTCCATCACATTTCGATATCGCTGCTTGTACACCTCATTCTTTACAAAACCCCAAAGATAGTAATCCAGAGGTGTCAAGTCAGGAGAGCGTGCAGGCCAACGAATGGGGGCGTTGGTTCCTATCCATCTTTGGTTAAACGTTTCGCTTAACAAATTGGTAGTGTTGACGTAATTATGAGGAGGTGCTCCATCCTGTTGAAAATAAATACGGAGCCTATCAAGCACTGGCATATTATCTAAGAGACCATCCAGAATTTCTGTTAATAACCGCACATAGCGGTCTCCAGTTAAGGTACCTTGATAGAAAACTGGACCAACAATACGGTTGCCCATTAATCCGCACCACACATTTAAACTAAATCGGTGCTGGGGATTGCGTGGATCAACTCTCAGAGGATTTTCTCTACTCCAATAATGTTGATTTTTTTTATTGCACATACCTGAATTAGAAAAATTTGATTCGTCAGACCATAGAATATAATTTAAATTATCTGGACGTTCATTATAAAAATTTCTTAGCCAATTACAGAAAACTATTCTTCTGTCTGCATCGCCGGGAAGTAATGTCTGAACTTTGTGGTGTTTGTATGGACGCAACTTATGCTTTTTTAAAATACCATGCACTGTACTCTTTTTCAAATCTAATTCTCTGGTACAACTTCGAATGGTTTTTTCTGGATTAGTTTCAAAATAAGCTAATACATTTACTTCCGTTTCTTCGTCTATTACAAAATCCTTTT
Organism: Amphimallon solstitiale; assembly: GCA_963170755.1. Lineage (NCBI taxonomy): Eukaryota > Metazoa > Arthropoda > Insecta > Coleoptera > Scarabaeidae > Amphimallon > Amphimallon solstitiale. The sequence goes on from OY720680.1 coordinate 28,270,978, forward strand.
TCCTTCTTCGTATCTTAAATGTTTCTTCGTTACTTCGAAATTTTCTATACAGTCTTAGAAAATAAAACTGATTTGGTAATTGACGATTCACATATGTGTTTTGATAGTAACGAAGCGCACTTCTTGCATTTTTTCTACAAATAAGATATGCCTCTAGCATATCACATTTTTCTAAATGCGTAAACGGCATTGTTTTTAATAAATATGGAAGAATAAACCAACTGCTTTAAATAACTTTTCGTGCGAGAGAGAATCAAACACAGTACGTGACTGACAACTTTAGTTGGCATACTATTTTTTTGGGGTTAAAGTGAAATAAGCCTACTATTAATAATATTTCATTGACATCAACTAAAATCCAACACAACTGCTTTATTATTGGTTTAAGGACAATAGTGTATTGGAGCTTTTATATCACAAATAAAATTATCTTTCTAAATATGTACAAATATACAGGGTGTTCCATTTAAAAAAATTATAAATTTTTAAATATCTCAGAAATACGTAATTCAATTGTTTTTTCATGAACTGCATAATAATCAGCGTTAAAAACACTAGTAATTTGCTAATTTAACCGAAATCGTAGCTCAAGAAATAACGGAGATAGCAATAGTGCACCGATAACTTTGGACACGGTGTATATAGTCAATCATGATTTCAAGTTATTCCAGGAAAGTCAGGTTTTAAGTGGAATATGGTGCATATAATACAAAATTATAGCATATGCTTCCGTAGATATAATAATAATAGTAATAATACTTTATTGTGTACCCAACCAGCAAGGGGAACACTGTAATTTACAATAGATGTGCGGATTACAAACAATATAATACAATAAATTACATATAAATAATTCATTTAAGTTTGAGCTCCATAAAAATATCACTTGTTTCCATTACGACATATTTGATGTAGTGGACTCCTCAATATGAGGGGTCCACTACATCAAATGTCCTGTACGTGGAAGTAAAAAAAAATGAATGAATCAAACCCAACAGATAGGACAGCCAATCCTGTTATGCACTAAACCATTTAAAGAGTTGTCACTAGCAATCTCACGACATGTGTCCAGTAGAACGAAATTAAGCTCCTTCAATAAAACTGCATGGTCAGTTTTTCTATAGGGATAAACTCCACTGGCATTAGAGCTCAAGAACTTTAAAAATTGTCTCTGGATGCTCTCCAATTTCAAATTATAGCAGATATAAATTGGATCCCAAACAACAGCAGCGTATTCTAGCTTACTACGCACGAGCGAAAAATATAGAAGTTCAATAGTGGTTGCATTAGTAAAATGCCTACTATTTCTAAGAATAAAACCGAGTGTACCAGAGGCAGAAGTGCATACATTAGCAATGTGTTTGGCGAAGGATAAATGTCGATCAAATAGCACTCCCACATCCTTTACCTCCTGCACGCAGGCCAATACCTGCCCTACAATGTTATAATCGAAGTCAATGAGTTGCATCCTTCTAGAATACTTCATAACATAACATTTATTAATATTAAATGCCAAATCAGTGTGCTGACACCATTCATAGAGAGCATCCAATCACAGAGTAGACCCAGAGCATCCGTTTTGAGGACGGAGGATCTTCTAGCTGAAGCTACAAATGGTGGTCTGTCATCTGATGGTCTTCCGTTTAGCTTACATCTCCAAGGTTATTCCACCTTATTCCTTGGCTACACCGTACTGATGACAACCAATTAGTCAGAAACACGTGTCTACGGTTGCTCTACAGCGGATTATACCCAATATTTTTTTTTCTGATATATATTTATATATATATATATATATATATATAACTTGTCTGTAGTCATAATAAATAGATAATAGACTTTGGTGAATATGCACATGATCTGAAAAACTCAATATTTGCCTGGATGCACTGGAATATCATGTTTAAACGTATGTATTTAACAGTTTTTTAAAATATCATTTTCAATTTAATAATAATATAAAATTTAAACAAAGTTGAACCGTTTTATAATTAACTGTTGAGTATTTAAATGTCTAGCTTCAGATTCCATGATAAAATTCTCAGAAAATACACACACATCAAATTCAAGATATTAAAGCAAAAAGAATGTGATGTGGGCACAAAGCGACTTTCTGATACGCCCAGTCCGAATTTTTTTGAACAAAAATTGTTCCAAATTACTTTTAAATATTTACCTTTATTTCCTTAATAAACCTGGGAGGAAAAGTGTCACATCTGGTCCGAAATTTAAAATTCTTTTTTAAAAAAATTATTCCAAATCCAAGTCTCAATAAATCTGTATAGAATGCATAATTTGCGAGATATAAAAAAATGCTACTGGATAGGAGTAAAAGCCCTACTTTCGGTAGGAATTTTGAACATTGTATATTTTTTTCATATTTGCGTTTGAATATTTTTGTATTCTTTAGAAATTTCTTTGAAATTAGCCGTTGACGAGTAAGTTGAAGTAAACTACTACTTTTGGTCCGCCACTTTGTCTGAAAATCTAATCTGAACTTAAGAGGATGTTGCAAATACCACGTTTGATATTAATAGCTTTAGCAGTTTAACCATAATTGTGATCGCAGACATGCACACACACACACACACACACACAAAGAGAGAGAGAAAGAGAGAAGTTTTTCCATAAAAACATGTTTTTCGTATTCGACCACTGCGTATAAGAAAGTAAAAGGATTAATCCAAATCGGTGGATGAAATTGTGAGTGGATATACGCAAAAAATATATACAGCAAACATTAATGTAAGCTCGATAAACGTCTACCAATGTGAACAGTGGTATAAACGGGACGACACACAACGGTTACCGCAAACATGGCAATCGATAATAACAAATATAACGACAACAAAAGCTCGAATAAGAAACCAAGCAGGTAAGAGGCACCGACAGCAGTCAACGAAAGACTGATAAAAATTTCCCAACCACTACCACACACGAACGTTCTAATTGAAAGTTCACACGATGAGCCAATAAACACAGTATAGAGCTGTAGAGATACAGTAGTTTCAATCGCTTTCGGCGATGTTTGTGTCCCAAAATGGTACTGCGCATCTCACGCCTGCGCAACCAATTCTTCTATTCAGGAATAAACCAGTAGCATCAGAACCAAATCGTTTATGAGAAAATTATGTTAATCTATTTTTAAAATTATGAAAAAGCTATATCAATAATACAAAAAAAGAGGATAAAACTTGCTTTTTATTAAGTACATATTACACACGCATTTAAAATGTAATACATTATAGGTACAACACAAAATAATCCTGCCACGACTGAACAGCTGATGGCTGACTACTGCGCACTCACGCACGCGTCGGTTTGACGGAGGACAATTATTTCCCTCTATTGAAACTACTGTTTCTATTACATAGCTATATACTGTCATATAAATAACGCAGTAACAATTCTCCAGAAGGTTTGTGGAAGTCTCCGCGTCATACTTCGATCTCGGAAATAGTTGCGATGAACACTTTGTATAAATGAAAATATTTTTAAATTGTAGAGCTCATGATTATTTACAATTTTTGCATTAAAAATGTTTTGCCATCTACCTTATTTTATATTAGATACCAATAATAAACTTTTCCCTTTTGCTGGGACACCCGGTATCTCCAATTTATCTATATAAATAAAAATTAAATGCTGTTCATTGGTAACAGCATTACTTGAAAACGGCTGATAGCGCTGTGGTTGAGTTACTCATAGATTTTGCTTTTATAAACCGCAATGATATAGGACTTTAACCAAAGGACACTCATCGCGCCACTTAGTAGAAAGGGTAGAACAATGCCTGCCGAGCCCGCTACTTGAAAATGAATATTGCCTTACGTTTTAAATTCATTATATTAGCACATTACGATCGACAATAATATCTTATTTCATATTATTTAGTTTTAACAGTTCTTACATTAAAATGTTTCGCGCGTCTTTCTCACAAATTCAGTATACCATTTGCTATTTAAACGTAATAATCAAATTGGTACTGGATTCCTACGTTTAAAATTCAAAATAACAGTAGCAATGATATATTGGACAGAGAAGATCATTATTATTGTATGAATAGGTATTTTGTAAACTTCAACTAATTTGCGTGCATTGAATATGTGTTACCCAGGTCAAGAACAGAAACAACTATTTGAGCAATGAATAATTTTGCCTAGACAGTTGAATCTAAAACTAAGATTAATGTAACTAGATTGCATTTTAATGTTATTTCCAGAAAAACACGTGTTGTATACTAAGAATAAGATTGTATATTGTTTTGATCAAACAAAATAACTCAATTTTACAGTATACATAGACACTATGTCTATTTGTAAATGCGTTTGTCCAAGTCGAAAATATTTACGTTAATTTTATAAACAGTCGGCACATATAGTAAACAATATTAGTAACAAAATATTTACTAACAAGAAGTAGAATTTTGAGCCAATCACACTATTTTATTGACAATAATGACGAATTTTATAATGATATTTTTGTTAATAACACCTATTATGTATTTTGAATAAAATTGTTTTATATTGAAGCTTATTTGGATAGGAAAAAATCAATAAGTACGTCTTCTACCATTTGAATTTTAAAGGTAATAATCAAATTGATACTTGATTCCTACGTTTAAAATTCAAAATGACAGTAGCAATGAAATATTGGACAGAGAAGATCACTATTATTGTATGAATAGATATTTTTTAAACTCCAACTAATTTGCATGCACTGGATATTGTTTTGATCAAATAAAACAACTCATTTTTATAGTATCTCTATTTGTAAATGTATTTGTCCAAGTCGAAAATGTTTACGTTAATTCCATGAACAGTAAACAATATTAATAACAAAATATTTACTAACAAGAAGTAGAATTATAAGCCAATTACACTATTTTATTGACAATAATGACGAATTTTATAATAATATTTTTGTTAATAACACCTACATATAATCGCATTTTTAATTGTTTTATACTGAAGCTTATTTGGATAGGAAAAAACCAATAGTACGTCTTCTACTGTGCAAATTAAAACATGATTCATTGGAAAATTACGAAAGAGTTATTGACCGTCGTTTTGCTTTCAGTGTATCTTTGTGTATCTACGTTATTTTACAATATAGCTAATTATGTTTCTATTATTACTATTACAAATCATACCTAAACAACTACTGTAAATTTGTATTTGTTGTATTTACAAAGTAGATAATTCTTAGTTTAAATAACTTACAAGTTGCTTGAATACTAGAAATACTACGTTTAATACACTAACTCCCTACTATTTGAAGTTAATTTATTATTTTTTGATATTACAATCAGTATAATCTTTAGAAATTAAAAAAATAACCTTGCAATTGTTTGGGAAAACAAACAAATGTGCATTAATATATTTTGAAATCTCTCTAGTTTGAATACATTCATATATACGAGTAAGTTCTATACTATTAATTATAAATCGAATAAAAAAGTGTTTATCTCGTAATAAATCTGACAACTTATTAAATTAATCTTTTGATAACTGTTTTAAACAATAATTGATCATTCAATAATACGTCTATTTCAAGAGATTTGCGCTAATCGAAATAATTCATAAGATTTTAGTAAATATGTCAAAATGGTTTTAGAAATTAATCAGTCTGAACAAATATTTAATACACCTTAAATATTATATCATTATATAATCATTCATACATATTAATAATTATTATTGAACTGTTTTAATTCATAAAAATAAATACTAAAATAACATAAATATGTGTATACATAAAACATGGACGAAATGGTATTGACCTGCTTTATATATACCTTCTTTGTTCTGAATTAAAAAAAAGTCGATAAACAAACGTAATAAAATTTATTTACGCAGATGTGGTATATTTATTATAAGCGACTTACTGGATAATACAATATTCCCACAAACACTAATTAGAAAAATTATATTTATTTTTCTATTGAGATACGTATGTACACCACGTAATAGTACCTACTTTAAGTGGTCATAAACACAACGCACAATCATGTATCCGAAGCAACTAATTCGAAACAGACTACGGCACACTAATATTTATAACATCGCAGATAAAGTATATCTCAATAACACATTTTATTTGTTTACAAATGGAAAGTGAACGTTCCATCGTGATTATTTATATGCATTAGTACTCCCACCACCAAAGAGAAATCTCGAGCGCCTTTAAGGTAAATCTGTCAAATAGTTGAAAAGTATTTGCGCTAAACTTTACTTATTTCCTATTCGCTATCGGCCAATCAAACTATTGCTGTATACGACGATATTTACATAACATACACTACCGTTCATGAATGAGATTGGGTAAAAGTAACAGTCGTGCGTTGGCGCGATTATTTTCAAATACACAACACAAAGAAGCTCGTACAGCTTATAAAAACCGCATAATTCAAAAGACGAATGTCTCCACTACGTCATCTTTGTTTTAAATGGTGTTATCTAGAGGAGAAATAAAGATAGCTATATTTTATATTGGTTGGCGGGGATGTCACAGTTGCTGACATGTATGAATACAATAATTGGCAGACCTGTTTAAAAACAAACTAGATAAGCGAAAGTTTGGTAGGTAGGTAGTTAGGTGCAATTATAAATATGTAGTCATTATCATACTTCATATTTCAGAAAATATAAAAAAAAAATTCAAAATTTATTATTAATGCACTTATCATTTCACTCTGTTTAGTAATATTAATTCTGCACAAGAATTACAAATCCCTTTGTAGAAGAATCTCCTATCTTTTTTGACTTCTTCATTTTAAATTGGGTTTATTTTATTGGTTTGAAAAATATTTACTTTCTTTTAAGTTCCTTTAGCGTTTTTCTATCCACTTCGTTTTGTTTTATTTTTTTATTTTATTCTGGAACCCTTTGTTTTTGGCTTTTTTTTTCGTCTTGACTTTTTGATTATTTTCTTTCTCCTTAACTACACGTTTTCACTTTTGAGAAGTGATTACACAAGGTAATCAATCTTTCTATGCCTTTTTTGTTTTTTCCTTTGGGACTTTCTGGCTAGTAAAGAATGCTATTCAAATGAGTCTGAGTATTATTTCAAGCAACTTCAACTTTGGGCTCGTCATTAGGGAGTTTCACTGATTCACTGCTACTTATTGGAGCTGCGGAAACCATTTTATTCTCATAGTAATCTTGAACAGCTGGGTTCTAATTCGTCATCGAAATTTATGTTTCTATAATTTCCATGTTATTCTCAATTTACATACATGCACTATAATATATAATTCTACCTGTCACTTATAAAAAAAAATTGTGAAAGACAATTTTTTTCAGAATTATTTATAGTCTTTCTATTACTTTCAAACGATTCAACCAAGTCTTCGTCAAGTTGTTAAATCTAGAACAGATTCACTTTTAGTCACATTGCGGACATTATTAATTGAATCTTTTACATCATTTACGTTTTGGATAATTTTCTTGGTTGCTTCAAAGCATTTTGCATAGTCAATAGCAATACAATATCATGGCAACACAACATTTACTTTAAAGCCATTGACTATTGTGAAATTTCTTTTCGTCTTTACCAGCCACTCTTTAAAGGTCTGAAGGCAACAACATTACCAGTTTGCAGTAACCATGTTGCATGGAGTACAATGCAATCAAGATTATTCCTAATCTGTTACATAATTGACATATCTGCAATGTGAGATGAGTTTTATACCTATCTACAAACAGTATAATTTAAAAAAATTCTTAAACCAAATACATATATATAAAGAAGGGAAGGTTTCATCCAGCTAATATGAATAGCCAATTCCCAATTTATTAGGCATCGTTTCAAGAATTTCTTTTGGTGGTTTTCTGTTATAAGAGCGCAAATATTGTTCTTCCGTCTATTGCTTCTATCTCGAAAGATATTCCTCTTTATTTCTTGGCTACGTTGATTCTGTAGCACGTGTCTACGGTTCTTCAATAACGAAATTTTGCAAATATTCTTTTCCCGCTTTTCATGTGATTCGAAATTTTATTTTTTTAGTGCAAATATCTTAAAAAGCCGAATTATCCGATTTTAATCAATTTGCCAATCATTGAATACTTATAAATATTTCATAAGAAATGGCAGCAATAAAATTTGAAATTTAGTAGTACCTATATAGGATGTCCCAGCTAAGACTTTCGGATCAAATATCTCCATTATTATTGAACATTTTTTTTTGAAATGTAAAATGTATATATGTACTTTATTGAATGAGGATTGTTCTGTTACTTTTGAAATTAGTGAAAGTTAAAAAATGTAATTTTCACTCATCGTTCTTTTCTTTCAAATTCCACGAAAATATCTGTAGATGGTTAAGCACCAAAAATCAAGCCTCTACAGAAAAAATTAAGTAAAACAAAATTTTGGTTTCAGAGAAAAATCAAATTATGTTGCTAAAAATGTAATTTAATTATTAAGACAATTACTGCATAGATTACTTTGAGAACAATTGAATAACGTTACCGGGATTTAATTTGTACATCCCTCATACTTTTTGAAAAAGTCAAATGTCATTGTTGAAGTGTGAATTTCGATTTTTTGTTTTCCCTTTCGAATAAAAATGGCTAAATTGTCTATGTATCTCAAAAACGAGATTACTTTCGCTTATGGTGAATGTCACAAGAACTTAAACGAAACCGTACGAGTTCTTGTCGAACGTCACCCGAACAAAAGCCTTTCAAAATTTAAAGTCAAAAGAATAATAAATATATTTGAAGACACAGGAAGTGTCTGCGAATTAAAGCGTGTAAGAGAAAGGCCAGTCACTGGGATTCAAGAAATAATGGGCGCTGTAGTGGAAGCATTCGAACAAAATCCAACAAGAAGTGTACGAAATGTTTTTCAAGTTTTGGACGTGCAGGTTTCAAGAAGTTCCATCCACAGAATATTAAAATCAAAAAAATGTCATCCTTTTAAAATTTCTTTGCACCAAGAGTTGTCTGAAGATGACATGATTAATAGATTAAATTTTTGTTACTTCATGCTGCAAACCATTGACGATGATCCTGATTTTATCAGGAGGATGCTTTTCTCTGATAAATCAACGTTTAAAAGCAATAGTGTTGTAAATCGCCACAATATGCGTTACTGGGCAATTGAAAATCCGCACTGGGTCCGGCATGTTGATAACCAGCGTGTGTTGTCACTTAAGGTGTGGGGTACTGTGATGGGAGAGCATGTAATAGGGCTTCACTTTTTTGATGGAAATTTGAATGGCGCCATGTACCTATTATATTTACAAAATGAATTTCAAGATTTAATTGGACATCTACCACGTATACTTCGAAATGAAATGGTCTTTATGCAAGATGGAGCGCCGCCACATTTCGCTAGATCAGTCCGTGCTCATTTAGATGCAACGTTTGGGCATCGATGGGCAGGAAGAGGAGGCCCAATACCTTGGCCGGCCCGATCACCAGACCTCACCTCATGATAAATCAATAAAGGAAATATCGTGGATACATAATAAAAATAGGAGAAAAAATATCGGGTTATTTCGCTGTAGAGCAACCACAGACATGTGTTTCAGACTCGTTGGTCATCGTGAAACTGATAAATAAAATAAATACAACAACAAGCTGACATGACATTAAAATATTAAAGAAAAAAATTAAAAATGAAATATTTACCAATAAAGACAGACATTCAATATTGACAAAATGTGCTCACATATATAGTTGGACTATGTATCGTAGTCGTCAAATTTTATTCGGTTTATACTTCTATACCATGCAGAAGATGACCTTATAATATGCAGCGATGCCTGCTTGCTAACAGTGGTGGGAGAGCAACGCAGTGTCGGGGGACCCTCACGCCTTTCATTTCATATGAAACGTTTGTCGAGTGTACTGTCTTGGCAGCCTCGCTTATGTTTATCTTTAGTTTATTTCGTCGCGCTCTTTTCCTCTTTCTACTTTCGTATCAGAAATTAAAATATGTCGACTACGGTATGTATATTTTAACAAACGTTTTACCTATTTAATAATAATTGTAATATAAAAATGTGTAGTAACTTTTGAAAATGTGATAACAACATTTTGATAAGACGTTAATATGTAATGTGTATTAACGAAAACATACACATGTTTTTAATATGTTGATAGTGAGTTTCAGAAATGTGTTACTAGAATTTATATCTAGATTTTAAAATATTATATTTTCTCATATAGCAGTTGTGTTATATGATTTTATAAATATTAATAAATTTCGATAAAGACATGTATTATGTCGAAATGTCATATGATTATTTAATTAATCGTTCTTAAAAAAAGGACGCAGGCCGCTACCCCAATAATACAAAAAATTGATTTATATATGTATATATAAATTACACGGTTTTTCCTTATTTCATTTATTATAAAAATCAAAATTTGATGACTACCAAATTTGTCCTAAAAGTCATTTTATTTGGCTACATCCAAATATTTAATTAATACAAGTGCCCGAAGTTTAATAAATAATATTTACCGAACTATTGCTAACGCCTGCTAATCCGTCTAATTTTATTTATTACCAATCACAATTACATTGTAAGTCGAATTAACTTTATGCTTCCAGAACTAATGAGCATAAATATACAGGGTGAGTCAACTACGCGGGTAAGGCCGATTGTGCCTTTATGAGTAAAGATATTTCGAAGAGGTTTTTTTCTTGTAGTAGCTGTTCATTAACGGCACATTTTAAAAATATTTTGTATTATCCAGAGTGTTCCATAACTTGGTGGCTAACCATAGTTATAGTTTTTTAAATGGAACACCCTATATATTATTGCATTTTTGAATTCCCCGTATAATTTTTAATCAAAAAGTTATAAGATAGTATAGGCCTAAAGTGTAAATTTTTTGACTTATTCCCATTTTTCTGAAAAATTCAATGTTTGTATAAAATTATATTTCTCGAAAACGACGTAGTAGATGGACAAAATTTTTTGCAGTTTTGTTTACAATAAGAGGTCCTAATAGAAGCATGTTTTATTTTTATACAGTTACTAACTGCATGTGCAGGAAACTGGTTTAAAATTAGATGACACGTTTTTGTATAGAATTCAATTTTATAAATGGAACACCCTGTATATCAGTTCATTTTTGAATTGTTTATTAAATTCTATGTCAGAAACATGTAAGATGTTAATACTTTAAAAGTGACTATTACAGAGTTATTGTCGTTTTTTAATATGCTTTTGTTAGTTTTTGCAAAAAAGTCAAATTTTTCAAATGGAACACCCTGTATATTATGTCATTTTTGAATTTCTTATTAAATTTTACATCAAAAACATGTAAGACGTTAATACTTTAAAAGTGACTATTACTGAGCTATTGTCTCCTTTTGATACAATTTTGTCAGTACTATACTATCAAAATAAGTTCATGCGGTTTTTTATGGTAAAATATAAATATTTATTAAGAAACAATAGTACAATATTATTCATCAAAGTAATTACCATCACACTCAATGACCTTTTGCCAACGTGACACCAATTTTTTTATGTAAAAGTTATGCCGGTATTGTAGAACTCTACGGATTTTGAATCAAAAAATTGACGGACTGCGTCTATTACATTAACTCGAGTTTTAAACTGCCTATGTCTCATACAGTTGTCAAGAGACAAAAAAAGATGGTAATCACTTGGCGAAATGTCAGGGGAATATGGAGGGTGTGGCAATATTTCCCAGCCAAGTTCACAAATTTTTTCCCGGGTCACTTTTGTAGTATGCGGTTTGGCGTTATCTTGTAAGAATATCACTTTCTTTCGATTGATTAAAGAAGGCTGTTTTTGGATGAGTGCTGCTTGTACTCGCTGAAGTTGTTCACAATACAAGTTCGCAGTGATGGTTTGGCCCTTTTCCAAAAACTCATAATGGACTATTCCATTTGCTGTCCACCAAACACACAATAAAATCTTGTTTGGGTGCAAGGAAGCCTTGGGAGTGTGAGGTATTGCATCAGTAGGCGACAACCAATGATACGAACGCTTAGAATTTGAGTATAATATCCATTTTTCGTCGCAGGTTAACAACCGATCAAGAAATGGTTCATTATCGTTGCGTGAAATGTTTGCCGAATAAATGGTAAGACGACTTAATTTGTTATCATTTGACAATTCATGTGGAACTCATTTGCTCAACTTCCACGTCTTTCCTAGCTGATGAAGATGCAAACGAATGGTTTCGTCACTCACATTGAACCTTTCTGCAAGCTCTAGGCACGTTGTACTGGAATTTGCCTCCACAACCTGTTGAAGATCCTCGTTGTTAATGATCTTCGGTCTTCCAGAGCGTGCTTCATCGGTTAAGTTGAAATCTCCCGAAGAAAATTTCTTGAACCACTTCTGTGCTGTTCGATCACTTACGACATCATCTCCGAATGCGGTACATATTTTTGGCGCCGCCACTGCAGCTTTAGTACCAAGTTTGTACTCATAGAGTAAACAACCTCGAATTAAAGTTTTATTCGTTTCCATTTTCAACTATTCAAATTAATAATTAAATAATTGTCACGAAATGTGTATGTATTAAATGACAGAAGGATTGATACTAAAGTGGATGACAGATAACAGACAAGTGCTATCGATCAACAACTTAAAGAATATTCATGGCACTCTGCTGTATACAAAAACCGCATGAACTTATTTGGTTATCTTTAAAACCTCAAAACTGACAAAATTATATCAAAAAGAGACAATAGCTCAGTAATAGTCACTTTTAAAGTATTAACGTCTTACATGTTTTTGATGTGAAATTTAATAAGAAATTCAAAAATGAAATAATATATAGGGTGTTCCATTTGAAAAAATTTACTTTTTTGCAAAAACTAACAAAAGCATATAAAAAAACGACAATAACTCTGTAATAGTCACTTTTAAAGTATTAACGTTTCACATGTTTCTGACATGAAATTTAATAAACAATTCAAAAATGAACTGATATACAGGGCGGGCGTTCCATTTAAAAAAATTTACTTTTATACAAAAACGTGTCATCTAATTTTAAACCAATTTCCTGCACATGCAGTTAGTAACTGAAAAAAATAAAACATGCTTCTATTAGGACCTCTTACTGTAAACAAAACTGCAAAAAATTTTGTCCATCGAATACGTCGTTTTCGAGAAATATAATTTTATACAAACATTGAATTTTTCAGAAAAATGGGAATAAGTCAAAAACTTTACACTTTAGGCCCAACTTTTTGACTAAAAATTATACGGGGAATTCAAAAATGCAATAATATATAGGTGTTCCATTTAAAAAACTATAACTATGGTTAGCCACCAAGTTATGGAACACTCTGTATAATACAAAATATTTTTAAAATGTGCCCCTAATGAACAGCTACCACAAGAAAAAAACCGATTCGAAATATCTTTATTCGCAAAGGCATAATCGGCCTTACCCGCGTAGTTGACTCACCCTGTATATATATATATATATTTTCGGTTATTAAATAATTTAGATTATAACAGTAATCACTAATCAGTACCTTACAAATCGCTAGACTTCAATTAAGGTTTGCTTGGTATGTCTAAATTATCAATCATTATAGCGGTATGTTCGTAAATTGATATAACAAATAATACATACAATAACTTAATACGACCTCTCATTTAATTTATAGTAAACATGTTGTTTGCTAAAAGTGATAAATGAGCTATACACAATTTATTTAATCTATTTTCAAAAAAAGTAAACAAAGAAGAAAAGTATTTTACAAAATATCTAGTATTTTAGCCAATAAAATATATTGTATTCACTTATCATATAGTATTGAATTAATTTATATTGTACTTAGAACTAATTGTATCTTTAAAAATCGTGTTTCAATTGAATTAACTTCCACGTGTTCAATGTAAACAATTCAATTAAGATTATGACGTTCGAAGAGGGATAATTGTTGCTTACTTAATATTTCAATTAGTGTTAATTATGCTCTAAGTAATTATCCCTTACATTAATTTCTTAATTTTTTTCATCAGTTCCTGCATGAGGTAGGCGATTGTAGCTATAGTTACTCTAAGGTCAAGATTAATGGGATGACGACTTGCTTGGACTTCTAGTTTCTGTTTGAATTGTTTGATATTCACACGGGTTTTGTGAATTTAATTATTCATTGGAACTGTTGTTTCGATCAAATATTAAATCTCTAATTAGTGAATAAAAGAAAATATTACGAGAAGAAGATGTATAAGACCATCGCATCAAATAGAAGACGTAATTTTCATGTATGCCAAAACTAATAAAAGGTTAGGTTCAGAAATTAATATTTTAATTAATATATTAAAATGTCATTAATGACAATATACTTTGGAAAATAAAACATTTATCTGCTAAAAGATTAGCTATTTTGAATTATACTCTGTATATAAAACTGATGTAATTTTTGGTAAGTAAATATACGATTGTTAATTTATATTTTATTCATGTACAGATGGGTGTAATTGATTGCTCTATTAGGATATTTCGTTTACTATTGGCAACAGAAGAAAATCATTTAAGCGACTATAGATTACTTTCAACGACAACGAAAAAAAGACAATTCCTTCTTCAGGCATATTCAAATTATAGCTGGATCTACAAAATTCGTATTTAGACAAGTTACGATTTGCTTTTATTAAATTATTCATAAACAAGAGTAATTAATAATAATTAGTAATAATGCTGAATTTTATTCCAATCCCAGACGAAATACATTGCAAATTATCTTTAGATATTATTGGGAAAAGGTCTAGAACATAATTTTTTTGTATTTCTTTTTTGGATACCTTTTTATTTGAAGGAAGTCAAACTTAAAAAATTATAGGAAGAGCATGCGAAATGGAATTATGTCGTAATAATAATTAATAATCATAATAATATTATTATTAATAATAATAATAATAATACACCTTTAATCGATTGATGCGTCTGTTATCTTACTAAGAGTAATATTTATAGCTGTGATTGCTGACCGTCCTTGAATGTACGCATTTGTATATTGGTTAATATGCTGCTTGTTTCTGCAAATGCGAGAAACTAATGCAATTGGTCTGTAATTTTTCATATTATATTTATCTCCGTGCTTAAATACAGGATTTATAATAGTTACCACCAAATGATCAGGAAAAATACCTTTCTTCAAACAGGGGTTTAGAATCGATTTTTAGAAATTGTCGATAATAGAAGAGTACAGACTACACAACCACTAGTGCTACAGATGACCAATATTTAATATCGTTAATCAGAATCCACAAAAGTATTAACTCTTAAATGCAGAGCTTGCTGCAGCTGTAGAAGCGATGGTATCAACACAAACCATACGAAGTCGTTTGGTCATTTTTGATCCGTAAGCCTTTCCTATATAATAGCGTTCCGCTCATTGTTACACACAAAAGAGGTAGAAGAACTTTTTTGTGTTAAATATGGATATGAAATTCTTGTCTAAAGAAGATTTATGTTGCAACTAGGTTATATTTTAAAAAGTATTTGTGAGCTATCGTAGTACGCAAACAATAATTTAAGAGCATTGGAGAGTATCAGTTATCTGTATTCTATATATAATAGATATAAGAATGAAGGATAAAGTACTAGAACCAAAAAGTTTTGCTTGTGCAGGAGTAGTAAGCTGTTGTCGTGTTGTGATTTGAACTAGAAAATGGTTATTTGCTTTTTGGTGTTTTAGTTCGCTTCCTCTTCTGAATATAAAAACCGTTGTAATACGTATGAAATCCATAATTGTTCATTCATTCATTAATTTTGAATTGCATGAAATTTAGTTTCACAAAAGTTTTTTTCTCAGAAATGCTCCCATATAGAATGTGCATGTTAAGTAATATTTTTTATATTTCTCGGTTGAACTCTATCATTATTATATTACCATTTTAATTCCGCACCACAGCACATATTTTCAACGGGATTTAGATCTGAAGATTTTGCCTGTGAATCAAGAGCTTCTGTGTTATTATCGTCAAACCATTTCCTTACAATCGTTGCTATTTGTAAGGGCGAGAGTTATACTATAACTAATCGTTCGATATCCTCTTATGGATAAAAAAATCCTCACATATGATTAATTCGTTCTGCAAAATATTTATATAGTTCACATCAGTAAATCAAGAAGTCAATACACGTTCTATAGTATCTGTAAATAGATAATCAAGCATATTCGTTCACTTCTTTTATGAAATAAATTATTTTCGAATAAGTGCTTAAATAAGGGTATATTTTGTTAGGTGCTCAAAATCGAATTAAATTAAAAATAGTGTGGTTGTTATTTAAATTTCAGATATTTTTAATAATTTTCTGAAGAAAAATAGAAATACAAGCTGCAACAAAATATCGCTTTATATTCAGAAATATTTCTCAGAGAGATCGTAAAAGGTTGACCGTGCCGGTTCATAGTCTTGGTGTATTTGCCGCATGTATTATATTCTGAATTGTATTTCGTCCGTACGACATCTATTATTTTACGTATAAACTACTTTCAAGAATTTTTTTCAAGTGTACTTGTTTTAATAACTCATGAAATACATTCAATAATTGATAATGTCTTTATTAAAAATAATTTAACACAAAGATCGATATTACATATAACAAATAATTTAATACAAAGATCGATATTGCATATAACATTACATACCTATTTAGAAATATTATCACATATGTTCAAAATAACATCATTCATTTTGTAGATACACATTTATACGTCTTTAGAGAAATGAAAACATTATGGATCATTTCTTCTGTTACAGCTACGAAAATAAGCCTCAACAATAAACTTATCTTCTTAAGATTAAGCCAAATGATAATGATATTCGAATAAACACAACAAAATAACTTACAGTAACAACGAAACGTATCTTTTATTGCATTGAGAAAGACAGTTTCTAATATTCAATTAAACGCAGTAAACCAAGGGAAAAAGAAACGACATAAAGCTTATTTGACTGACAATTATGTATAAATGACAGAATATTGAATTGACAGCCATTTTCGCAAACTGATGTACAAACTAAATATTCATACTACAACAATGAACGTGTGGCAAACTGGTGCTAATGTTGATATATCAATGAAGCGACACGGTCAACGATCTCTTGTCTTCTTTCACTTCCATTTATGTAATTCCTTCCAATAAGCTCTTAATTATTTTATAAACTTGAACTAATATCTACGTTTTCTACTACAAAATATTTAATTTGTTACACAAAATTCCACAGAATAACTTTAATTGCGCAAAGGAATCAAGTGGAAACTAATTACCTTCTTTAAACTTTTCCATAGTCTATGTATGTAATAATAAATATCTGATACAGGTGAGAAAATAGACAATATGAGCAATACGTTATTTGTATATGGATATATTTGTAAATATAATTTGTTTTTATACTAATTCTTTAGTCGAATAAAATTCGTATGAAGGATTAATATAAATTATATTCTATAGTAATATTGTGATGTATTCTGTAACAATTAACCTTCTACTAGTGAAGCATACTGTAACATAACTGATGACATAGCACTTAGTGGACAACAGAAATTGCTTCATAATTCCATAGTGGTTGACGTAAAAATAACATAGTTTTTAAGCGAAAATAAATAAATGTTGCAAAACGAAGGAGCTGTATATGAAATATCTGGAAAAATACGTTTTATTTACAAATTTATTATTAGTTTTTGAATACCCTAAACAAATAATATACATAATGCTTTTATATATTACATGTTCATAAATAATTAAAAAAGTAGTAGCAATCAAACACATAACTATAAATAAACAACTGCAAAAAAAACTCAAAAAGTCTGAAAATAAATGTTTGTTCTATACATTTCTTACATATATTTATTCTACGATCGTCACACATCCAGAATTTGCAGTAATTACATCTGTTCCTGGTTTTCTTGTCGTTCTTTCGTGGACATATACCACATTTCTTTCTTTTGTTGTTCGGATTTATTTCAGTGGGTTATTCAATAACAGATCTTTCTAGTATTCTGCCTATACTTGAAAGTAATTCCCGAGGTAGCCTCTGGTTCATCAGACAACTTCTACCTTGGTGCACTTTTAGAACCACTAGCATATTCGTAGCATTAACTTTAACAGTGACGGGGTTCCAAGATGATTCCAAAATAAATTTTAATTAGCAACAGTCAACTTAAAAGTAGATATAACAGTAGTTACAACTGTAAAATTCTAGGACTGACACTAAATTTGAAATCTGGGGGGGGGGGTCATGGAGACACCACGTCACCAGTTATAGGTTAAATATAGGTATAAGAGGATATGTGTTCTATTCGTTAATATACCTACATATATTCGTACAGATTGTATAAAAAAAAATTATGAAACCTCATAAAATATAAACCAGTTTCATATTAAATACAGTGGCTTATCGATTATTGATACGTTAACAAATCCGACCATTAAAATGTGGCGATACAAGGGCATGTGGACTCATTTTCAATGCATACTGGACATTTCAAAGGATGACATGTGTACAAAATGTACTTTAGTACAACACCTGTATGTTTGTTGTACTATTGATTTTTTTTTTGGTTACAAAACCATCAGCTTAGAAATTTTATCTAATCTATAATAAACATTTGAAGTAAATTGTGCAACGTGTTATGCAGTAGTACCTGATTATAATATAAAAACTGATAAATATCGTTCTAAACTGATAACTTTAATATAAACTAATACTATTATCTTTCAAATGGACATATACAACGTGTCCCAGATGACATTTCTAGCATGTGGATCTCGCTTATTATAAAATATACAGGTTTGTTTAAATTAGATGGACATTCACAATTTCCATAATTTCCATGTATTTCAGCACTAATAACAAGAATGTCAAATTTCTTTTCCTTGTAATAACTCCTTTATTTTAGTAGTCACATAAATTTTATTTGTACTTGCTTGAGGTACTTTTTATGCAGAATTTAAATATCGACTTGGATATTTTTCCCACTTTCCATTTTTAAATTTAACCTTTAACTTTTTTTTTAACAAGAAAAATATTAAAAAAAATATTTCATTAAACTCTCTACAATGAGTAGGCCGTTATACACACACAATCGAATTTAATATCACATAAAAATTATATTATTTTTGTATCAAACATGGCTTTATTAACTAATACTGAAAAATTTGACATGCTGATGTGTTACATCTTGTATCATAAAAACAATATAGGAGCTGAATGGATGTACTTAGGCTGTATCCTAAAAGAAAGCAGGTCAGTGCTCGTACACAAATTTGGTAATTAATTTAAAATAATATGGTTTGGTTGCCAAACTTACTAGAAATTAATGAGTGAAGATGTAGAATTAAATGTAGTAAATGTATTACAATCTGTTATTGAAAATCCTTCAACATCTGTTAGAGAAATTGAACATAACACTGGTATTTAGAAACGACTTTTAAAGCGAGAAGATTACAATTTTGCCAATCGTACGTTCACCAAAGTGAGGGTTTTAACGTCTGGTCTGGCGTTTTAGGCGCTAAACTTATTGGGCCCACATTTTTTAACAAAACGCTAAATAGTGAAAAGCATTTGAATTTACTACAAACTGATTCAGAAAATAGACTGCTTCCAACAAGATGACACCCTACCCCACAATTCAAGCATAATCAACAAATACCTTAATAAGAGGTTTCCAAATTCGTGGATCGATAATAAATACCGACTTTATGGCCACCTAATCTCCAGAAGTAACGACATTCGATTTTTTTTGTTTGAGTATACGTAAAAGATCGAGTGTTCGTGTAAACATTGAATGATAACAATGATCTTCGTGAAGCTGTTTTATGCAGCATTTGGTAGCATTAAAAAAAAAACTATGCAGTGCGATTTCGTCGACACTGCGCAATACACAATTATCTTTAGAACGAAATGGTAAGACCTAAAATACAAGAAAATTTTAAAATTGGAGAATAACGTATAATTTTACTAGTCCTTAAGAGTAATTCATCTGATTTAACCAAGCCTGTACCTTTTATAATAAGAGAGATGCCCATGCTGTAAATCTTATTTGTGACACGTGGTATAAATAAATTAAGCTATGTAACAGCAATTTCAAAACAATAACTATCTCATTTAACCATAAAATTTTGTTAATACTTTTAATTATCAAATACCTTAATAAAATTGTATACCGACAGACATCGCGTCGCCTGCATTAATTTAATTACACCATTATTTCAACCTGAATTATTCATATTACCCGAATCGATCTATACTAAAAATCTGTTACTAACTGATATTAAAAAAGGCAAAGGTTATCGAAGGTGATCTCACTATCGTCTAATAAATTTCCTCGTTGTCTAAGGTCGTGTTTATAATATCAAAAACATTGTCGGACAAATATGTACCTACTTAGTTGTTTACATTATTTTAATGGAGGTAAGGACAAATATAAAATTAATTGATAATTATAACTTCATAAACAGTATATCTAAGTTTGAATGTAATATTTGCGTCATTATTAGGTAATCTAATAATTATTACGCACTGTATACGATATTTTTAGCTGTAGTGAGTATGCATTCAGGAGTCCTAAAAGTAATGTAAAAATTTTGACTAATTTAAAGGTACACATAGCGGATGAAGAAGAAACAGCTAAATTTTGCTGCAGGTTTTTTTGTCGTACGGCGTTAGTATACGAACTTTACAAATTAATAATGGGGTGCCGCAAGGCTCCGTACTGGGGCCCCTATTATTTATATTAACGCAATTAATGAGTTTATTAAGTTTGAAAATGTTGATTATGTAGATAACATTACCATAAGGTACACCGGGGTAAGTGGAAATCCGGGGCAAGTGGAATCCAGTTAAGAAATAAATATTTTTGTATTGTTTCCCGCAGCGCCATCTAGCAAAATGAAAACGTTTTATGTTCTTTTACCACTGTAAACAAGAGCTACAATTGTATTACAGCGTATGGTTCGAATCTGCGGTGAAATACATTTAAGGTTAGTAGGAGCTCGACGTTGCGCTACACAGCATGGGAAAAATATATTTGTAAAAACTGTTGTTTCCATAAGAGGGTTATTGTTCTATTTGAGTAAGTTAATTTACTACCTCGTTTAGGATACTGCTAAATTGTTTTCAAGGTAAGACGCTTTACTTTTTCTATAATTACGTAGGTTACACTTGCCCCAAAAAAATACATATAATGGGAATGTGTAACCTAAGTTGGGTTCCACTTCCCCGCTTGAATGTTGCACTGTTTTTTGCTAGGCAGTATGGTTCGAAATTACGTGCTTAAGAAATTTCCGCTAAAATATAGCAAGGCTGACCTAAATGCCGCCATAGCTGCTGTAAAATCAGGGAGCCTGACCATGTATAGAGCATCAAAGGTTTATAAAATTCCAAAAGCCACTCTGTTCAAACATGTAAAGGGACAAAGGGGTGTCAAAAGTCGAACTATGGGTAGGCCAACTGTCCTTCCCCATGATGTTGAACTACATACTGCAACTTCCTTAAAAATTATGGAAAAATGGGGCTTTGACTATCCAAAAAAGAAATTCTAGAGCTGATTGGTCGGTATGTAAAACAGAACCATATCTCCACACCATTTAAAGACGGCATTCCCGGGCATGATTATTTTACCAGATTTATGAGGGACTTTCAATTAAGTCAGAAAAAGCCCCAGCATGTGGAAGTAGCAAGAAAACGCAGCGTGAATCCGTTTATAGTTTCAGATTATTTCAAAATTCTAGAGAAAGAACTAGAAAACATTCCACCAAGTTGCGTTTACAATATTGATGAGGCGAGCCTATGTCTTGATCCTTCAAGGGTCAAAATTGTGGGGGAAAAGGGCGTGGCTGCCCATAGATCAACAAGTGGGCCTGGAAAGGAAAACATCACAGTTCTTCTGGGGGGAAATGCTGTAGGGGAGAAATTACCCCCTCTCATCGTATACAAAGGTAAAAATGTATGGGATTCTTGGCTCGCTAAAGAAGAAGAAAACCCCGGAATAACTTATACTGCCACCAAGAACGGATGGATGGATGGAACATTCAAAAAATATTTTCTCAATACATTTTTAAAGAGTGTTGGCTGTGAGAAACCAGTAATATTGATTTGTGATGGCCATAGTTCGCATGTTGGAATTGCCCTCGTTGAAGCAGCAAGGGAGAATAATGTGTTTATCATAAAGTTGCCTCCACATTCGAGTCATTTGTTGCAGCCTATGTATTTGAGTGTTTTCAAACCTCTTAAGCTAGTGTGGGATGAGCGAATTATAAAATGGCAGAGAAAAAATTACGGGTATAAGTTACCAAAATCCATGTTTGCGGAAATATTGTCCACCGTTTGGGAGAAATTAAATCCAACTATTATATCCAGTGGATTCCAAAAAGCAGGTATATACCCATTAAATGCTAAAGTGATGCCAAAAGTGAAATTGAACCTGAGGCCTATAAAAGATGGTGTCAGCAACAGCAGAGTCAGCCTCTGACACAATCGACCCCATCACCTGAACAACAACCATCAACTTCAAACCTACAGGTGAATAACAATACCAATCCTTCGCAAGAAGAAGAGCAAACAGCCATCTCACTCAGTGCAAGCTACCCATCCGTTGACAATCATAAGTCATTTGAGTCCTTACTTTTGGAGCAAATAAAACAAACACCAAGAACAACAATGGGTAGAAGAAGAATCTGTGGAGGAGCGGAAGTGATAACATCTATAGAGGCTACTGAAAAACTGAAAGAAATAGCAAATAAACAACATGAGAAGCAGATGTCCATAAAGAAAAAGAGAAAAGCCGAGAAAGAAGTGGAACGTGAAAACGATTGCATCGAAGATGAACCTAATGAAAAAGTAAATGAAGAAAATGAAGATGAGAGTGAAGCTGTAAGGAATTATTGTGAAGGTAAATACTCGTTCAGCAGTTCTTCTGAAGAATATGATATACAAGACGAAATTTATGAAATAGGAAAGGAATCTAGGTTTATGGACACTATCAATCGAGACATCTCCTCCATCAAAGTTGGGGACTGGATACTAGCTAAATTCTGTTCCAAAAAAATTAACAAGTTTTATGTCGGGCAAATAACCGAAACAGAAACTTGTCTAGAAGCTAAGTTTGCGAGAAGAATTCGTTGTTCGTCTTGCTTTCACTGGCCAGATGTCGAAGATAAAACTCTAATTACAGCTGAAGAAATTGTCTTACATCTGCCTGATCCTTCTATTGATAAAAGAGGAAAATTTAAATTTGATATTTCTTTCGACTCTTACAATATGTGTTAATTATTAAATGTTCATTTTCTCATTTCAGTTATACAAATAAAAGCTTATTACTTTGTTTCTACTTACCCCATGCGAGTTTTCATATTTTATATGAGAACTTACTAATATCAGTCAGAAATTTTGCAAAGCTCGGGTGTAATAAAGGTATGCTAATTATTTCAAGTATGTATCATGCACTCGAAGATGTAGTTATCAAAGTATATCATTGTTGTTCTTTGATGGAATAGTGGCACATATGAAGCAAATGTCATTCATGTATTACAGTTCTTATACCTACTTGTTAAATCAAGCTTCTATAAATGTTTTCGAAAGTAACCCATATCAGAGTATCATAGCAAATTATGTTGTGGAATAAAGCGTGATAAGGATAAGCCACTACTAATATGGCCCGGACCACAGGTGTTCGTAAACTACTTAATTTTATTATTCCTAATGGCAGTCGGTTAGAGATCTATGAGAGCTGCTCAAGTTAACGTAGAATAAAAGTCATCCGTAAACATTTTATTGGATCTTATATTCAAAAGTTTAACTTGTGTTAGAGAAATATTTAAAGTTTGTGCCTGCTCTAAATTTAAAGTTAGTTTTATATTTCTATAGTAATTCTTGGCCTGAGAAAGTGGCTAAAACAGCACAATAGATAAATCAACTATATTGTTACGATCTAAAACCTTAGGCTGTATATAATAATATGTATATTTTTCATATTCATTAGTTGAATCTGCGTCGCTTCAAAACAGTTTCCGATTTATTTTTATTATAACTTTCAGTTCATCTTTTCCAGGACACCTTTTCACAGTCCTTATCCTGTTTCTATATATGGTATTGTTTTGTCACATACTAAGGTTATAATACTGATTAATTTTTGGTTAGTTAGATATTGTCAATGTTTTACCATTACGTAGTGTTAATTTAGTTATAGTTTTTGAATTATTATGACAGTTAATTGATTTTTCACAGTTTAAATCATATTTAATAAACTGTATTCTTAGTACGTTTATACCTACCACATGTTGACTGCGCTTGTCATTTTCTAATTGCTCCCTCTTGAGATCTGGTTAGTTTTTCAGTAAAATCGGTAGACCGGAAGTAGCAGTTTACTTCAGTGAAAAAATCGAATTTTGCCAATATTTCGTTAAATACTAAGTTTATACAAATTTATAAAGAATTCATATGTACTTAGAATTAAAATTGAGAACAATTTTATTTAAAAAGTTTTTCGAAATTCCTACCGGAAGTAGGTCTTTTACTCTTATCGAAAATCGGTTTTTTGCGAATATTTCGCAAGTCAAGCTTTTTACACAGGTACGTTACGTGTATAAAAGTACTTAAAACATAGTTTTCAATATCTTTTGTATAAAAAAGATTTCAAAATTCGGACCGGAAGTAACACTTTTACTCTTACCGAATAGCGATTTTTGGCAAATATGTCGTAAATTATGCATTCTATATATATTTATTAAGAGTACAAAAGTATTTAGAGTTATATTTGCAATATTTTTTGTATACATGAAATTTCAAAATTCGGACCGGAAGTAGCACTTTTACTCTTAGCGAGTAGCACTTTTTTTCGAATATCTTGCAACGTATGCATTCTATAGCGATTTATTAAGAGAATAAAAGTACTTAGAATAGGATTTTGAATAAGTTTTGTATAAAAAAATTCTTAAGATTGTATAGTTTGAAACGCTCATACGTATAAGAAGGTCGTGTGGTGGCCACACCTCATTTTTTCAAACTATTATGACTATTCAAGTCTTCTACAGGTATAATTAATCTCCCTTAAAATGTAGTCTTAGTTATGGAATTCTGACATACCTGCGCTTTCATATACAGAGTTATATAATATAATATATAAATATTGCTTTCATTTTTAAATTTATTTCATAGCTGAGGTTTGATATACAGGATGTGTTACTACAGGGAGTTGCGTTCTGTAGTGCGTAATTCTTGAGCTACTCCATATATGTACGTTTGAATTGGGGCCTTCTGTGACGCACAACCCTTCTGTGTCAATGCTGCAGTATATGTTTTTTTTAATAAATTTTATTTAACAATTTTCATGCTAAAATGTGGATATATAATTTACAATTCTTTTTTTTATTTTCTTGCAATACAATATATATATTTTTAAATACCGCATTATTATTGTTATTCTTCATTTTTACATATATTATATATATATATATATATATATATATATATAGGTACAGAAGATATATATATATATATATAAAGAAAAGAAATATTGCGGATAATGGAATAATGAAGTAAAGAATTTAATGGGTTAACTCAGCTGAAAATGCAACTGCGGACACGTGTTTCGAACTACTTGGTTCTCGTCAGCGCAGTGTAGCCAAGGAATAGGATGGGATAACCTTGGAGCTGAAAAACATCAATCAGAGACATACACAGGGGACAGCCTACCAATTGAGGCTTCAGCCAGAGTGTCCTCGATATTGAGGATGAATCTATTATTATCCCATGGGTTCAGATGGCGTGCAGGTGGACAAATGTCTACCTCGCGGCGACGTTAGATTCATCCTCAATATCGAGGACACTCTGGCTGAAGCCTCAATTGGTAGGCTGTCCCCTGTGTATGTCTCTGATTGATGTTTTTCAGCTCCAAGGTTATCCCATCCTATTCCTTGGCTACACTGCGCTGACGAGAACCAAGTAGTTCGAAACACGTGTCCGCAGTTGCATTTTCAGCGGAGTTAACCCATTAAATTCTTTACTTCATTATTCCATTATCCGCAATATTTCTTTTCTTTATTATTATCCCATGGGTTCAGATGGCGTGCAGGTGGACAAATGTCTACCTCGCGGCGACGTTAGATTCATCCTCAATATCGAGGACACTCTGGCTGAAGCCTCAATTGGTAGGCTGTCCCCTGTGTATGTCTCTGATTGATGTTTTTCAGCTCCAAGGTTATCCCATCCTATTCCTTGGCTACACTGCGCTGACGAGAACCAAGTAGTTCGAAACACGTGTCCGCAGTTGCATTTTCAGCGGAGTTAACCCATTAAATTCTTTACTTCATTATATATATATATATATATATCTTCTGTACCTACTGTCCCACCTCATTTGTCATCTAGCAGTATCAAAAACGCTTGACCTTAATAGACGTTAACGTATGAGTGGCGCCAAGTAATACACCTGTTTCGGAATCCCAACCATCTTTAGCTGACCCGGCGGTAGTCTGATTAATATGGAGGATAGAGGAAGGTAGGCCAGAAGGAATATAAAGGATTTTTATTTTTATTAATAACGTTTAGATTCTTGACTTTTATACCTCACCTAAGGCACCTTAACATTCTTCGACTATTGCATAATAAAGAGAATAAAACACAAGGCAGGGTCGACTATACAGCCACAATTTTATCCCGGTAAAAATATTTAGTCATTTAGCTATTCATCAATTAAGTTTTCCAATCTACTGCTTTTTGACTGCTGTTAATGGATTATTTAAGGAACAGTTCTATTTATACTGTCAATGAGTTTATTTATCCGGTTAATGATATAATAGTTTTTATATTCCTATGTATAATACTTGACGTACAATTACTATTTATTGAGTGCTATACCTTTTCTCATAATACGAGGCAGTGATTCAAATATCGCGCCGAAATGCTGCATATTTTTAAGAGATTTCATTCATAATAGGAACCCGATATCCTCCATACTTAATTTATTAATATTCTCTTACAATTTTGCTTTGGTATATTATATTTTACTGTGTTATTAAATACAATCCGCAAACCGTTGTAAAGGTACAAGTCAAATTGCCCCAAAGTTGGGCACCATAATGTATTATTATTAATTATCAAAAACACATTAATAGACAGCTTAAATACACTTTTACAAAGATTACATTGAAAAAAATTAACGTGTATCATTCGTTGCTATTCAAATGAAAAAAAAAACCATCAAAGCAAGGAAAAATAACAACTTCGGCTATAAGGTTAATGTATGATTATATACATACCACACAATGCAGAGCCATATTGAATTACATTGCACTTTATATTACGGAGACGATGTTTATTTAATAATTACATTCATCTCACACTAATAAATATATTTACTTATTTCGTCTCTATTCGAAACTGATTTGTAATGTTTAATTCTTTATTTCTGAATACATTTACAGACAATATTTTTTTATCATTTAAGTAATACCTTATATTAAGGCTTCTTTCTTCTTTATTCGGTGCTTTCCAGCTGACTCTTCTTTGTTCGCTGCATAAGGAGCGGAGACTGGGTATATACTGCCAATTGTAGAACAATATTTTTATCACAAAAGATACAATAACTTGCACATTTAACTTTGTATACTCGATATGCGGTTAACTTTACAAATTTCTACTTGTAAAAATAATTCTTATATAACCGCTGTTTATACAATTACATACTGTAGTTGATACTCTTTGAACCTATTTGTCGACTCTACTGGCCGTGGTAGACCCACTAGCTGGAGTCTATGTGTCGACTCTTACGCCGAATAATTCGCCTAATGACTCTCTCTCTCTTGCAGCACGTACTTTTCTTCTTATAGGTGCGTGTCTGTGATTCCCCGCTTTCTAAATAGTCCAGGTCTTCCTGCTACTTATTCACACACACATATTTAAGTCACCGTCTGAACTCAACACCAAATCTTAAATAAACACGGATGTTTAGGCGCCACGATACTTATACATAAATACCTATGACTACATGTGAATTAACATTACAGTACTATATTCATTAATTTCAAATATGTTTAAAAGTATTAATAAAAGTATGATTCATTAGATTATTCAATATGGTAAAATTATAATATAAATATGTAAAAATAGGCTATACCATTAGACCGTTAAATTCACCACCTAAACAATAACACAGATTGGTACACTTAAAACAACAAAAAACAGCAAATGTACAAAATGTTAACCCTACAAACTCAAAAAAAAAAGGAAACAACTGTAATTGTAATGAACATCCACAAGACACTGAGCAATATAGTCATTACTTTGGAAAAATCAAATACATATTCTATTATTAATGAATAGAAACAAGAGAACTAAGATCTCCTAAAAAAGAGTGGGCAGGGATATGAAATTACTAGAATTTCATGAATATCTCAAAATATATACTGTAAATGCAGATTGAAGTGAAGTGATCCACTTTTAAAAGTGGATCACTTCGAAGCTATAGAATCAGATGTCCGCTGTGATGAAATGAACTGATTCGTTTTTTGAAGAATGGCTTGAACAAGTATTACATAAATGCCTGGTAATGCTCTAACAGTGATACAATGATCATATCATTCAGGTAGAGTGGAAAAGTAACCTATTTAGAAAAAGGATTGTGGGCTGAATTAATGGATCATAGCGTAGAACTATTTGCTATTTTTGTTGTAAATAGTGATAATGAAAGTAACTCATTATTGTCCAGTAAATAATACTAATTTCTAGAACTAATTTTTGTATATTTAAAACTTCATATTATGCTTTTGAGATATTTCCATAATAAATTTCAAAAGAAGTTAATATTTATTTGCTCGAGTTTAGAGTTTACCAGAGCAGGTTATGTCAAATATCGTATTCATTCCTATTTTTGAGTAGATTTAACTTATTAATTCAAAAAGTCACTCTTGTACAATAATTTTATTATAACGAAAATGAAAAGTGTGAACACATGGATGTTAAAACTAACATCAAGCAGTAAATAATTACTGTGACTTACATATATACCTTTATACGTAAAACGTATACGTATATATGCATGTGCGTTCGATTATCGGCAATGGCACTTAATGTATGTGTGTATCTCAAACACATGCATATATACATATACGTTTTACGTATAAAGGTATATATGTAAGTCACAGTAATTTTATTATATACCAAAATTCATTACATTTGTTAGAAAAAATAAAAAAAATTAAAATTGTTAACTAATTGCTACATTCTCAACTGTTTACGTGTCATTATTCACTACCTACATTAAATGCTGAGTTCCGGGTTTTGGTGAGATATTTGAATCACTTCTTATTCTGAGGTATAGTAACCGTTAAAAATAAATTTCATACTTTAACAATATTATATTAACACTGAAATTTGCATATAATTGCTTTCTTATAAGTATAACGATCTAGTAACTTAATTGGTTACACACACGTCATACAAACAGAAGCTTTCAGTTCTTATTTCATCTCAAAAAAGAGAAATATATTAATATTTGCGTTTAATTAACATTATTAAAGTAGGAAATAAATATTTTCGACGAGTAGTATTTGTATATTTACAACCGTATTTACACAATTTAATGTGTAATTTTCTTAATAATGTAATACGTGTTGATAGTCACGTTCTCATTAAGTCTTTTGCAATTATGAGAACTTTATATCAAAGAGTTTAGAAGGAAAAGTATGTGTAAAATTTGCAGTTTGAAGAAAACATCTCATTTTATAAGGATTATTGAATGTTTGTACCTCTCCGATATTCCGTTAAAATTGTAATAGTATGAATTACCATAATAATAAAATATTCAAAATACTTCTCCAATATGTTCATCTACTTTTTATTTCTAACAAGACCACAGATGGAACTCTCGCCTTCCGCATCAGATGCGCTTATAAGCAAACGTGCGGAGATTCAGTTTAGCGTTTTCACAAAATTGCCCTTTATCCTTATATTTTCCATTTGAAAGAGCTTGCACATATGCGCGATCGTGCATGTAATAATAGATATGCAACAGAACGTAATTCCAATTCCAACATACAACAAACAAAAATTATATTAGAATGAAAATTGCAAATTACATGCCACTTAATTACTAAAAGATAAATATAAAAAAATAGATTTAATTAACAAAAATAAAAATAAATTAAAAAAAATGGAATCAAAACGCCAAAGAAGGATTTACAAAATTTCTATTAATATAAATCTAGTTATAGTTAGAACTTATAGAATATATTGTATATTTTCGCGTAAATGTTAGGAAAGTAGAGTTTTTCAAATAATGTTTTGAGAAATTTTGCTCAATACGATACTTTAGGTCTATGGCTTCACTTACGATTACTCATTATTCATTTATTTTATTGTTAGCATTTGAAATGTATATATTTGAATTTTAAAAGGAATAACCATGATTTATCTTGCGTTCGGCAATACAGATTACTTTCTTTATGCCTTATACATACAAACAAGAACACAAAAACTCGATGTACGAGGTGAGTAATTCAAGTAATAGACTGTCAACGTAAGGTTTGATCTGGTAACATTCGAGATGCGGGGCTTGCAGGGGCGGCAAGCGTTCATGTGGTACGTTTACAGTACGAGTTTGAACTCGCTGGGCCATTTGGTTGTTCGTCGCAATATTAATACTGACTATGTGTCAAAGATATAATATAGAATTGTGTAAGTAAATCAAAACATGAAATTGTTAATATCTGTTAGTAGCTACAGACATATTATATGTTTCTACCTTATTTTGTAGCATAACTAAGATGGTGTATGTTAAAACAATAATATGTATAAATTTAAAAAAAATAGGTTGTATTACCTTAAAGTGACAAATTGGCAGTCATTTAAAAAATTACAATGACAAACATAGAAAGAATGTAAAATCTAATACGTATAAGTGAAAATGTAAACAAATATTCATAGGACAGCCGGTATTACTTATGCAGTTCTACCATAAACATGCATTTAAACCAACTGCACGAATAGTAACGACGCAAACTGTGTAATTAAATGTTTGTCATTGTATTTTTTTAGATTGCAGCCAATTTGTCATTTTGTTATTATTTACTCTGTCATATTGCTTCTACTGCCAAGAAATCTAATTCATTTTTCAATACATTTATATATCAAATGACAATTAGGCAGCAAGTTGTCATCTAGAATGTTTCAAAGACTAGCAAGATATAATGTAAAATAGAAATATGTAAAAGTGAAAATATGAACAATTAAGCATACAACCTTCACTATTATCCACACAGTTTCAGCATACGGTCTTGATTTATCTAAGACATGCATTCTCTCCACTACACAAATAATATTGATGCAAATTGCACAATTAAAAGACAGGGTAATGTAAAAATTGGGAGTAGAGTTGGAAATATACGTAAATTAAAAAAACATAACATAATTCTTCCAAAATATAAAATATCTCTGGGAAATACTGGAAAGAAGCTAAAAACAGAATAATCTTTTATACGTATGCAGTTGTGATATAGTAGTTCAAATGAAGACAGAGTACAAAGAGCATGTTATTAAAAAATGCATATCAAATTAAAATGTTATTTGACAATATCTAAAAGGAATTATAAAAACATGTTGTAACTGCGTACTTTGGGTATTGTGTAGATTGACAATGAATAGATTACACCCTTTAATCGTATACACAAGATTCATAATAGTTTGTTAATATATATATGATATAAAAATATTCTTCCAGATTAAATATGTGTTTACTATCGATGAAATTGGACAATACTTATACATACGTAAGAACAACGTTCCAAATGCTGCTTATTTATGTAAATGAGATGTGAGCTACACACGACTTTTTTGCACGTATGTGAGTTTTCCGAATATTTTTTGTAAAAGTGGTTCCAAAATAAATTTCAAATACTTTGATCTTCTTATTATGCATGTTTTGTATACAAATTACTACAAATTCAAATTTAAATACTTTTATAGCTTTAATAAACCTGTATAGAATTATAATTTGCTAGATATTTGAAAAAAAAGTCTATTCCATAGGATTAAAACTGTTTTAAATTTGTTTTACAAATTTTTTTCTAATCGGGCTCTGAATATTTTTGTACTGCTAATAAACTTATATAGAATTCATAATTTTAATAGAATGCATAATTTGATATTTGAAAACAAAACTGCTATTAACTGAAAGTGTTATTTCCGATAGCTTTTGAAAAATTGATTATTTTCACCGAAGCTAACTACTACTTCTGGTCTGCCAATTTTACTGAAAATTTAATCAGATTTCAAGAGGAACATTATTTGGAATGTCAGTTTTATTATATTCATTCGAGAAATGATAATCACCCACCATAATTTAAAAATTAAGAAATCATAGACTTAAGTATTTACTTTAATATTAAAAACATGACAATTATTTTTATCATCTTGCTTTTCCAATGAAACAATTTCAATTCACACAATCCTGTAGCACAGCCTGTAGTTAATAATTCATTATTGATTTATGCCTGTAATTTATTAGAAAAGTATGGCATCTGATATGTACTCTAAGGAAATTTCACGCATTTCAGAACGCTCAGTAAATCGCTAAGGAAGTATTGTGATGATGAAAATTTTCGACCTCGAGATTTTTGCAGATGTCCACGTTTTGAGGTCCCCTGATACCAAAAAAATTAGGTGTGGCCACCACACGACTTTCTTATACGTATGAGCGTTTCAAACTATACAATCTTAAGAATTTTTTTATACAAAACTTATTCAAAATCCTATTCTAAGTACTTTTATTCTCTTAATAAATCGCTATAGAATGCATACTTTGCAAGATATTCGAAAAAAAGTGCTACTCGCTAAGAGTAAAAGTGCGACTTCCGGTCCGAATTTTGAAATTCCATGTATACAAAAAATATTGAAAATATAACTCTAAATACTTTTGTACTCTTAATAAATATATATAGAATGCATAATTTACGACATATTTGCCAAAAATCGCTATTCGGTAAGAGTAAAAGTGTTACTTCCGGTCCGAATTTTGAAATCTTTTTTATACAAAAGATATTGAAAACTTTGTTTTAAGTACTTTTATACACGTAACGTACCTGTGTAAAAAGCTTGACTTGCGAAATATTCGCAAAAAACCGATTTTCGATAAGAGTAAAAGACCTACTTCCGGTAGGAATTTCGAAAAACTTTTTAAATAAAATTGTTCTCAATTTTAATTTTAAGTACATATGAATTCTTTATAAATTTGTATAAACTTAGTATTTAACGAAATATTGGCAAAATTCGATTTTTTCACTGAAGTAAACTGCTACTTCCGGTCTACCGATTTTACTGAAAAACTAACCAGATCTCAAGAGGGAGATTATACACGTAAATACATAATTTGGAATTGATATCTCCAGCGGTTTGACCGCTATCGTGGTCACAAGCACACACAGAGAGAGACAGACAGACAGACACACACACACACACACAGACATTTTTTAAAAACCACTTTTTTGGTATCAGGGGACCTCAAAACGTGGACATCTGCAAAAATCTCGAGGTCGAAAATTTTCATCATCACAATACTTCCTTATACTACGTATAAGAAAGTAAAAGTGGTTTTTAACAAATGTCTCTCTCTCTCTCTCTCTCTCTCTCTCTCTCTCTCTCTCTCTCTCTCTCTCTCTCTCTCTCTCTCTCTCTCTGTGTGTGTGTGTGTGTGTGTGTGTGTGTGACCACGATAGCGGTTAAACCGCTACAGATATCAATTCCAAATTTTGTATTTACGAATATAATCTTCCTCTTAAGAACTGATTAGATTTTGAGCAAAATCGCCACACCGGAAGTAGTAGTTTACTTCAGTGAAAAAAATCGAATTTTGCAAATATTTCGTCAATTACTAAGTTTAAACAAATTTATAAGGAATTCAAATGTACTCAAAATTAAATTTGAGAAAAATTGTATCAATAAAGTTTTTCGAAATTCCGACCGGAAGTAGGTCTTTTACTCTTATCGAAAATCAGTTTTTTGCGAATATCTCGCAAATCATGCTTTCTAGGCAGGTACATTATCAGTATAAAAGTATTTAGAACGTACTTTTAAATATCTTTTGTATAAAAAAAATTTCAAAATTCGGACCGGAAGTAACACTTTTACTCTTACCGAATAACGATTTTTTGCAAATATGTCGTAAATTATGCATTCCATATATATTTATGAAGAGTACAAAAGTATTTAGAGTTGAATTTGGAATATTTTTTGTATAAATGAAATTTCAACATTCGGACCGGAAGTAACAGTTTCATACGTATAAGAAAGTCGTGTGGTGGCCACACCTCCTTTTTAGTTATGGTTTTAATGAATTATTGAGATTAAATATTTAAGGACTTTCACATATTATGGCTACAGTCAAAGAGAACTTTAAGGGTATTTTTTATTTTTCTTGAATTATTTATTTATGTTCTTATAACTTGTGCTTTCAATAATAATATTTTTTATTTGTTCAATGTTCATTGTTGTTGGTAGCCCCTAACTTGAATCTTAGTGGAGTCTTTAACATGACCATATATTTTTTTTTACTTGAGAATAATATGTTTAACCGATGTAACATATATGCTGTGTAAATTAGGTAACTAGAGGAACTTAAAAAAAAACATTCAATTATAAAAAAACACAATATGATGTCAAAATAACGTAAAATTATTCATTTTAAACTAAAGCTCCTTTTATCACATTTCCTCACTACACTCATGACACCATTACTACCGCATTACTAAGCAATTCATAAAAATTTGCTGCAGCGAATTGAATTTATTAAAGCACGAAAAGAATGTCGGGAAATAATAATTGTCTTCGTTAAACGAGCATTCAGTTTCACTGAACGAGCCGGGTACAAATAAAAGGTAAAAATGCTGAAAGATTTATCGATTTCATTGAAACAAAGTAAATCCATTAAATTGCCCAGTTTCATTTAATTTTCTTGCTTTAGTATTTGCCGTCATGAGCAGAATTGATTCCCCTGCGAGAATTTATTAAATGTTTTCTTTGTTTTCATTGTAGATGTCTTATTTTCCGCAATTATCTAGGAAATGGTCATCAACTTAACCAATACAATACTCTGTGATATTTATATAGGCTTCATATACTTTTGGATTTATAGAAACTACCTTTAACATTAAGTTAAATTTAAATTTAATTCCTTCCATAATTATTGCTTATAATAATGCACTGTGTTATGTGATAATAACTGAGATATTTATTGTTTTCCTATAAAAATGGACAGACCATAGATGTCTTATGACCCACGATATCTTTAAATAAGCTGTAAACATAAACTTGGATATATGTATACATGTATATGTATTTGATATCTCTAGCAAACATTTTCACAATGTTATTGTTTTTCTCTACTAAAGAATATATGAAGTGTATCAAATATTTCCGCACAAGAAATACATTTAATCGTATTGTTATTTCAACGACATGGCAATAAAAGCACTATTAGGTAGGATAATTTTACTTTCTTATACGTAGTATAAGGAAGTATTGTGATGATGAAAATTTTCGACCTCGAGATTTTTGCAGATGTCCACGTTTTGAGGTCCCCTGACACCAAAAAAGTGGTTTTTAAAAAATGTCTGTGTGTGTGTGTGTGTGTGTGTCTGTGTGTGTGTGTGTCTGTGTGTGTGTGTGTGACCACGATAGCGATCAAACCGCTGCAGATATCAATTCCAAATTTTGTATTTACCAATATAATCTCCCTCTTGAGAACTGATTAGATTTTGAGCAAAATCGGCAGACCGGAAGTAGTAGTTTACTTCAGTGAAAAAATCGAATTTTGCAAATATTTCGTCAATTACTAAGTTTAAACAAATTTGTAAAGAATTCAAATGTACTCAAAATTAAATTTGAGAAAAATTGTTTTAATAAAGTTTTTCGAAATTCCTACCGGAAGTAGGTCTTTTACTCTTATCGAAAATCAGTTTTTTGCGAATATCTCGCAAGTCATGCTTTCTAGGCAAGTACATTAAGAGTATAAAAGTATTTAGAACATACTTTTAAATATCTTTTGTATAAAAAAAATTTCAAAATTCAGACCGGAAGTACCACTTTTACTCTTATCGAATAGCGATTTTTTGCAAATATGTCGTAAATTATGCATTCTATATATATTTATGAAGAGTACAAAAGTATTTAGAGTTGGATTTGGAATATTTTTTGTATAAATGAAATTTCAAAATTCGGACCGGAAGTACCACTTTTACTCTTATCGAATAGCGATTTTTTGCAAATATGTCGTAAATTATGCATTCTATATATATTTATAAAGAGTACAAAAGTATTTAGAGTTGGATTTGGAATATTTTTTGTATAAATGAAATTTCAAAATTCGGACCGGAAGTAACACTTTCATACGTATAAGAAAGTCGTGTGGTGGCCACACCTCATTTTTTAAAATAAAATTTCATTTAAATACCTGTTATATATATAATAATAATAAGTTTTGCAGGGTTTTCGGGTAAAATAAAATACAAAAATTTACCTATAGTGTAATGTTACGATTATTATAATAGATCATATTGGTGGCCTTCTTAAATTATTTATTTTGAGACATTCATCGAAAATCTATAATTTTTGGTGGATATACTTTTTTGTATGAATAAAACGTATTTGAAGTTGTCTTATTATCATCATTTGGTTATTATAATAAATAATGTTATGAAGACGGACATGATTTGAATTAAATATGTCACAAATGAAACTTCGAATATGTGCTATGTCCATATATGATTGACGATTGAAGGTAGAAAATGGCAGGTTTCAATTGCTGTGGAATGCAATAAATTACACATCAACTGTGCTATATTTTAAATATTGATTTGTTATTTTTAGGGCGTAATTTCTTGTTCTTTATTTTTGAAGGCTTGTGTATATTAATTTGAAATTAGAATCTTCATTTTAAAGTTAGAATTTCGAATTTTGGATTTATCGTGCCATATGCCGGTGATACCCTTTAGTTAATCTTTTCTTCTTTGTCTTTAGATATCGCCGTATAATCATGAAATTATAGTTATATTTATAACTATTTATAACAAAATAAATTAACAAAATTTACCAATATGCTTCTGATTGCCGATCCCTAATTATCAGAAAACACACACAAAGCTTTTGACTTGTAAAATGTACTTACTATGCCACCCACGGTTAAAGCCTACGAAGAAAGAATAGAACAGGAAAGATAATAAACTGGTATTATTTAGACGGAAGTTACCACTTTAAGGCAGGTCAGTTATGGCAATATTGACCAATCATAATAATTTATAAAATGAGTATTTTGAATAACTTGTCATATATCCGGTATGTTTGATTATGTGTTCAGTGGCGTAACATATATATTACAGGCATGTTTTCTTTTTATGTTTTCTTTAATAGAGTTAGAATAAATGTTACTATATTAAAAAGAATGTAAAGATTGAAAAAATAATGCACTCACGATATTTCTTTAATTGTTATTGGACTAAAAACCTATTTTGAATGATTATCGAGAACATACGAAGCGTACATATACCCTATACAAAATATGTATGCACGCTTATGCATTGCGGCGGCTATATTGAGTTACCACTTTGGACAAATATTATTATTAAGGAGACTCTCTCCTGTTCTATTCTTTCCTCGTAGGTGAAAGCATAGGTAAATAGGTTTCTTTTTTTTATGTTTTGAATAGCCAAGTAAATGGCGAAACTTTCAAAATTCCTAAAATTTAATTTCAATTTTCTTTTTGTCATAGCCATTATTGATCTGTTGTAAACTAGTATAGTAGTGTATAAATAATTTTAAAAAAAAATCTGTTACTATTTTTGTCTTCACTAAAATACTATAATATTATATGTTATTTTTACTTGAATAGAAATACCGAATCCTCTATGAATTCCGCATAGTGTTATGCTATTTAAAATATCAAAGAGGGAAAAGGTAGGGGTTTGGAGATAATAAAAAA
Organism: Amphimallon solstitiale; assembly: GCA_963170755.1. Taxonomy (NCBI): domain Eukaryota; kingdom Metazoa; phylum Arthropoda; class Insecta; order Coleoptera; family Scarabaeidae; genus Amphimallon; species Amphimallon solstitiale. The sequence continues at coordinate 28,308,915 of OY720680.1, forward strand.
CACATGATGTTTACGTCAAAGAAGATACCGTAATAATGTTTTCACATGTTTGGGCAATTTTCATACGTGTACCTATATGTGTCACTTTAAATTAAAAGTAAATTCATGGGAGTTCTTCTTGTTATACTCGTACAAGGTCTATGGTAAAGGGAGATTATGAAAACGTTTTTATTTTGGAACCATGCATAGGTTGCTATGGAGGTATTTGTCAAATGATTTGACATTTTATGCCATTTAGTAATCATGGAACGGTGGTCCGATGAGTTCTTTTGTAATCAAAGAGTATTTCAAAAATAATGACTCTGATTAATTTCAATATTTCTCTTCACGGAAAAGTTCCATCTGGTCACGCCATTAAAGAGTAAATTTAAGGAAAGCGGATCAGTGAACAATGTCAAACGTACGTGACCAAACAGAAGTGTTGCCACGTATGAAACGTCATAATGCCTGTGGCAATAACTATATATGGCGCTGGGTAAATTTAAATAAAAAAAATTCAGAATAATTACAAACAAAATTTCCAGACGAGTCGCAACCTCTATGCCCACCTACCTGCTGTTCTCGTAACTTAGGCTGCCGCTTTCTCAGTTGAAGATGGTATGAGTCGAAACGTCGTGATGCAAATTATAAGGGCGCCATCGCGAAAATTAAGCCTATCTAAGTCAACGAACGCGGAATCGCAGATGAAAAAATGAGGTGTGGCCACCACACGACTTTCTTATACGTATGAAAGTGTTACTTCCGGTCCGAATTTTGAAATTTCATTTATACAAAAAATATTCCAAATCCAACTCTAAATACTTTTGTATTCTTCATAAATATATATAGAATGCATAATTTACGACATATTTGCAAAAAATCGCTATTCGATAAGAGTAAAAGTGGTACTTCCGGTCTAAATTTTGAAATTTTTTTTATACAAAAGATATTTAAAAGTATGTTCTAAATACTTTTATACTCGAAATGTACCTGCCTAGAAAGCATGACTTGCGAGATATTCGCAAAAAACTGATTTTCGATAAGAGTAAAAGACCTACTTCCGGTAGGAATTTCGAAAAACTTTATTAAAACAATTTTTCTCAAATTTAATTTTGAGTACATTTGAATTCTTTATAAATTTGTTTAAACTTAGTAATTGACGAAATATTTGCAAAATTCGATTTTTTCACTGAAGTAAACTACTACTTCCGGTCTGCCGATTTTGCTCAAAATCTAATCAGTTCTCAAGAGGGAGATTATATTCGTAACTACAAAATTTGGAATTGATATCTACAGCGGTTTGACCGCTATCGTGGTCACACACACACAGACACACACACACACACACACACACGGACACACAGACACACAGACATTTTTTAAAAACCACTTTTTTGGTATCAGGGGACCTCAAAACGTGGACATCTGCAAAAATCTCGAGGTCGAAAATTTTCATCATCACAATACTTCCTTATACTACGTATAAGAAAGTAAAAATCAGGTGGATATAGGTTAAAGCAACTCAACAAAAACCAAATTTCCGGCAACAAATACTAACTTTAATTCAACAAAATTGACGAGACACCATGAATTATAGAACATAAGGATGTATTGAAAGAATAAAAAAAAGGTCTAGGTGAATAGGTCACAAAAGTTAAATTTTAAAAAAAATATAGTACAAGGTCTACGAATTGCATAAAGGTAGTTTCGATAAATCACCCTGTAGATTAAGTGACGTGACGTATGTCACGAAAATATTCAAAATTTTAAGCTCAAAGAGAAATTAAGGCTAAAGTAATAACAACAATTCAACAAAGTTTAAAGGTTATGAGAACTGCAAAACCCTTAAGTTTAAAATACACACAATATGTAAAATTTAACTGAAAGTTCGAAGTATTTGCAAATCTTTCGTTACATCGAAAGTATATAATAAGGTCAAAGTGACCAAACTCGATAATAAAATTATCCTAGATCAATCTAAATTACGATCAGCCAAACGTACTTATCTCTTTTACAACAACAAAAAATTACAAAATAATTACTGAGATTTATTCAATTACACCCTGTATGATGGGCTTCTACGTAAGGAAATTTAGGTAATACAAAAAACTTTCTACGGATCTTACAACGACACATATTAATAAGCGTATTCCAATTAATAACACGTTAATTTTCAAAATTAAACTAATAAAGGGGTCACCTATGTGAAACCAAGGGACTTCCACTGGTTGAGTTCTACAGCTCCCCGGTAAACAAAGGAAAACACAGCTGGTCACAAGGAATAATCTGAGTAACTCAGCAAAATAAAGACATTAGACTGTAATTTGATCTTCCAGCAGGATTTTTAAACAATTCCAAAATTACTATTTCAATTGTTACCCTGCCTGATTTCCCCAAGGTAATAAATCTCTGCGTATTTTTTCCAAGGTATTACACCTCTACTATTTTCCCTAAATAGAGAGATTAATTAATTCTTCGCATAAGAAAAATGTCAAATGAAAAACAAACACGTGGCGTGTGGAAATGAAAATGAGTTATTAACAAATTTAAATAAATAAATAAATACCTGACTCAAAAGAACGTCCTAATAGGCAATTGAATGATCGTATATACTGTCTCATACACCGAGGCCTAACACCATGTGGATTTAACCAAACTTAATCCGACATAGGCCGATAAATATAAAATTGCACTATCAATAAATCCAAAACCAATGGCAAATTTTCTTGATACAGAATCCCATTTAAAAATACTCCGCAAATCAACGATGCTTATGTATTTTAATCTATCCAACTAATTGAATCAAGATTCAACAGCTTAATCACACGATTAGCTTGTTGCAAGACTACGACCTCGTACTCCACGAAGGTGTCAATTCAACAGCGCCGAGGGAAAAGGGGTAACGAAGAACAATAGCGACAAAAAAATCTAACAAAGCCGAATTAATTAAACTTGATTACAACTTAAATGTTAAACGTTATTAAGAAACAAATTACAAGAAATTGAAACAATGCGAAGTCTAATAAGGTTGAGCTGACGAATAAATTACTGATAACTGCACCAACACTACGCTAGCTTATCTACTTAAGACAGAAGCGTTCTTAATGTGATTCATAGATAACCCTACCATACCAAAATATACAAAAGAGAAGCTTACTTTACTTGACCACGACAAAAATGTACTAATTTTACTACGATATATTTTAAAAAAAGGTAATTAACCATTTGATTTGTAAATTATAACAGTGCCAGAACTTTGGATAACATTGATGGATCTAGAGCAACTATACAGCGCAGTCCGAAACGTTCCAGTCGAAAACATAGTAAGGCAACTGGCTTAGCTAGAAGGACTATTCTTCGAATTTTACTCAAGGATCTCCATTTTCATACTTGTAAGAAGCAGATTCTTCAAGCACTTCAACCAACAGATTAACCCCGTCGCCTGCATTTCGCTGAAAGGATGTTATAACAAGAAGTTGATGTTTATAATTTATGTATGTCTGATAAAGCGCATTTAAATCTATCAGACTATACCAATAAGCAAAACAGCCGTTAATGGTCTTTGGAAAATCCAAAGATACTTTACCAACAACCATTACACATTCCGAAGGTATAGTCTATGTCTTCTATCGGAATTATTGGTCTCTACTTCTTTGAGGATCAGTTTCTAACACATCAATTGAACCTGCTTCCGCAGAACAACCAGAATACATAGTTTCAGCATGGCGGTGCTACTGCACATACTGCAATGACTGTTGTACGACGACTGTTTCCAGCTTGCGTTATTTCTAAACACGGGGACATTGAGTGGCCTCAAAGACCGCCAGACCTAACCGCGTGCGATTACTTTTTGTGGGGTTATCTAAAAAGGAAGGTTTTTATTGATAAACCACGAGATATTCCGGAGCTGAAAAGGAAAATTATGCAAGAAATTGCAACATTCCGTTAGATATGTTGCGGAGTGTTATGCAGAATTTCAATGTCCGACTTCAGGAAGTTATAGAAAAAAGAGGAGGCCTTACTACCGTAAGCAATTTGTAATAAACTGTCTTTTTTTGTTTCAAGGCAATGTTGTCAGGTCGATTTATTATGTTTATGGTTGGTATTGTCTGTGTGGTGTAAGTATCAAAACATAAGCTTGTCAAGTGTCAAATTAATAATATAATATAATAATATATTAGAATGATATCCTAACCAACAAGTATTTAAAATGTTGTGTCATTATAATGAGTTACCAACCTAACCTGTCATTGTCGAACTGACAACTATGTTGTCTGACTGCATAAGACACATACTGAATACTAAAGTTGAGATGCTCTATAGTATACTCTGTTTTAGTTAAATTCTGTTGCTTTTCGAATAATAAAGTTTTCAAAATCTCCCGCTACCATGGACCACCTTGTATAATAAATTTTGAAACATTTATCGACACTTAAAATTATCTTCTAACAAAAAAGGGAAAATGTAGCAAGACGAGAAAGAATAAATGTATGAAATAATTTTGGTTTTGTATTTTGCAAATGAAAATATTAATTTAAGTTTAAAAACGCCTCTAATACTTTTTCAATTATTACTTTCTTATACGTAGTATAAGGAAGTATTGTGATGATGAAAATTTTCGACCTCGAGATTTTTGCAGATGTCCACGTTTTGAGGTCCCCTGATACCAAAAAAGTGGTTAAAGAATTCAAATGTACTCAAAATTAAATTTGAGAAAAATTGTTTTAATAAAGTTTTTCGATATTCCTACCGGAAGTAGGTCTTTTACTCTTATCGAAAATCAGTTTTTTGCGAATATCTCGCAAGTCATGCTTTCTAGGCAGGTACATTACGAGTATAAAAGTATTTAGAACATACTTTTAAATATCTTTTGTATAAAAAAAATTTCAAAATTCAGACCGGAAGTACCACTTTTACTCTTATCGAATAGCGATTTTTTGCAAATATGTCGTAAATTATGCAATCTATATATATTTATGAAGAGTACAAAAGTATTTAGAGTTGGATTTGGAATATTTTTTGTATAAATGAAATTTCAAAATTCGGACCGGAAGTAACACTTTCATACGTATAAGAAAGTCGTGTGGTGGCCACACCTCATTTTTTTTAATGATGTGTTATATGATAAATAGATTCAAATCATGTGCTTGTTGTAAAATTCAGATATCTTTTACATGTACCGGGTGGCCAACTAAGAATGGCCGCCGGCTATATCTCAGAAACCAGTAGTCATATTGCTCCCGGGTAAAAAAATTTCAAGTAAAAGTGCCCAAGAGAAAATGCTGGAAATTATTTTGGAGTTTGTAAAATGTCCGCAAGGGGGCGTAACAGTCGTGATCAATGTTAAAATTTAGAACTTCTTCATATTTTTACTAATTAAGGGGTATTGAAAATTTTTAAATTTTATTCCCTGCACATTCTTTAACACTTTTAGTCTTGCACATTTTTTACTATCTAGTGAAATAAAGTAGTGGGGGCAGTTCAAATGTTTTTTTAAATAAACTAGGATTACTCCCGGTTGGCCTTACCGATTTGAATAAGTTTAGTCTCATTTAAAAGAGCCTTATTTGCTCTACAAACTGAACTTGTGTTTTTGTATCTTGAACTTTTGCTGTCACCGGTAGATGGCGTTAACTGAAATGTAAGCAAATATTAGGCTTTTTTTCAAAAAGTTAAATACAATGATATGTTTCTTTTTACATAAGCTAATAAAGAATTAAATCCTCTACATTTCGGTAAAAAAACCAAATTTGTGTGTTTTTTAGAACAGGAGATATTGACAAAAACAGATCAAAATTCATAAATTCTCCTCTTTTACTGGCCTTTTTTTTATGAAGCTAACAATTTTGAGTTACATATATTATTATTATCTAATATATTATTATTCTAAAGAAAAAAAAATTGAAAGACCCTGTTTAATAAAGGAAGATTATTTTTAATACTTATTTTAATCCAAAAGATATACCAGTGACAATAAAAAAGTAAGCTATGAAAAAATAAAACAATAACTCTGTGTTAAAACGACGAGTTGTGAAAATAATAAATATTATTGTCAGTTTTTGATTGATTCCGTTTACTTTTTTGTGTTTGGGAGAACTTCTTTTTTACTGAGATGCGGTTAGCGAATGAGAGGCATTCGATATGATTGGTGTCTATTTCGAATGCATTCGAAATTCTACAATGGTTTCCAGAGTGAATGCTACGCAGTTCCCTGCAAGACATTATGCGAGCAGTGTTTTTCGTAGGTTAGCGGAAAGGCTTAGGACCACCGGAAATATTAATCTTTCGGTGTATAGAAGGTATCCTACTGGCGGAACCGAAGAAAATGCTATATAAGTATTAGAATATATTGTATTTAATCCACATGTAGTGAATGAAACCACAAGTAGAGAGTTGGGCATTTGTAGAACTACGGTCCAAAATATATTGAAAGATTTAAGTTAAAAATAAAATAAACTTTATTTCGAGATTTTTTTGTAAGGCCTTTGTTAAATTTGCTATATCTCCTACAGTTTTTAAGCATTAAGCATAACAGTTGTTTTTAACATTCCGTACTCGGTTCCCTTAAGTTTAACTCATACATTCATCTGCCTGTTTATTGTCTGTTTACCGGTCATAGCCATTTTTATCCGATACCGTTTATATAGACCACAGTAATACTTTATAATAGTAAGTTACCTAAACAGTGTCCAACAAGTTTGGATAAATTTGATCTCGCAGTTTCGTTCACGTTTGCCATATTATTTTCAGTATGATCCTTATTACATCGTTTTTCCCCCGCCGGATTGACTACTGTCAATGGCTATTAAATATGGTAGCGGAAACCCTCGAAATTCTTTCTCACGTACTATGGACGGATGAGGCAACATTTAGTAGCAATGGTGGTGTGAACTTGCACAATATGAACCATTGGTCCAGGAAAAATCCGCGTTGGATGCAGGAAGTTTAGCATCAAGGCCGCTGGTAGGTAAAAGTGTGGTATTCTAGGAGGTAAAATTATTGGACCCGTTTTCTTTAACCGACATTTCACTGGAGACGTTTATTTAAAATTTTTTTATGAATGAGCTGCTCCTTCTAACAGAAGATGTCCCTCTGGACATTCGTCGTGATAAGTTTTTTCAGCACGATTGGTGCCCGGTGCATTCCGGGATTTCTCAGATCAGACATATCCTGGCAAGTGGATTGGACGGGGTAATATATTTCCCTGGCGCGCCAGGTCACCAGACCTCAACATCTAAGATTTTTATATTTGGGGGAGAATTAAGGACATTGTTTTTGAAAACCGGCCTACAACAAGACAAAATATGCTGGAGAAAATTATAGCAGCAGTACGAAACATATCGGAGGCGGAAATTGAAACTTCTGTTTTATCCACGCGGCAAAAGTTGCAGGCTTGCATTAACAATGATGGGCGGCATTTTGAACAATTAGGGCATCATTAAAAATTTTGCAAACCAATCTTTACAGTAATGTAATTGTAGTTATTTTAGTGTTTAATATTAGCTTTATTCTGATAGTGTCAGTATTAATTGTTACTATAGTAAATCATAGTATATGAAAATTTCAAATACATGTTTTTCGAACGTTTCCATAAAATTAAATTTATGTAATTTTGGTTTCTTAAACAGGAACTAACGAAATGTTATAATTTTTTTTTTATTTAATATATTTTTATATATTTTGCATCGGTGTTACAGGAATGCCTTTCAAATTTCTTCTGCTTTTGTGACATTTTATTATTTGGTCTGCGTGTTAGAATTTTACTGAATTTATTATATATACGAGGGCGTATTTTTATATTACGTATATAATAAAAAGAAGACAATTAAAACAAAAGAATTCATGCATTATCATCTATTTTTGCCAATATCTCCTGTTCTAAAAAACATACAAATTTGGTTTTTTTGCCAAAATGTAGAGGTTTTAATTCTTTATTAACTTATGTAAAAAGAAACATATCATTGTATTTAATTTTTTTGAAAAAAGACCTAATATTTGCTTACATTTCAGTTAACGCCATCTACCGGTGACGGCAAAAGTTCGAGATACAAAAACACAAGTTCAGTTTATAGAGCAAATAAGGCTCTTTTAAATGAGATCAAACTTATTCAAATCGGTAAGGCCAAACAGGAGTAATCCTCGTTTATACAAAAAAACATTTGAACTGCCCCCACTACTTTATTTCACTAGATAGTGAAAAATGTGCAAGACTGAATGTATTAAAAAATGTGTAAGGAATAAAATTTAAAAATTTTCAATACCCCTTAATTAGTAAAAATATGAAGAAATTCTAAATTTTAACATTAATCCTGACTGTTACTCCCCCTTGCGGACATTTTACAAACTCCAAAATAATTTCCAGCATTTTCTCTTGGGTACTTTTACTTGAAATTTTTTTACCCGGAAGCAATATGACTACTGGTTTCTGAGATATAGCCGGCGGCCATTCTTAGTTGGCCACCCGGTACATGTATGTAAATATAATTTCTTTTATACCTCTTATTTTCCTGGTCTATAAAAAACTACAGTCGACTAGTTTGGCAGGGTGCACTAGAAAAGGAAATTTATTGCTAGGGATATCGGTTATGATTCCCACAAGTGTATGTACTGCGCACTAGTTTCACTTCATTCGCTTGTTGGACGACAAGGATTACTATTATTTATTTACATGTCCATTACTCCATTCTTATTGTCGTATACAGTTACATATGTAGTATATGCACAACTACATTCATATTCTCGCTATATGTATGCATGGATAGTTCACATGTGCAACATCCATACGAGGCATTTCCTTATTTCAATACAATGATTTTCCTTGCTATTTCGTAAATATTTGCCGTAAAATCGAACAAATTTGGAACAAGTTTTGCATATATTTTATCCACATACGAATAAATGTAGACATATACCACAAATAACATCCTCATCAATCTTCAAAAAACAGCGATTTGCTTATGTAAATGGAGCTGAATACTTTATAAAAGTTTTGCCACGCTTTTAACTTAAACAAAATGTAGGCTACGTTTAATCATTCTTATTTTTCTTACAGTCGGCTTATTGGTTAGGAATTATTGATCTGTGGTATCTACTTACCTACCTATTTTAAACATCATATTATGCAAATAAGGTGAAATTGATTAATAACGTATATGTAATATATTTACCGAACGGCCATTTGCATTTTAGCGGATTTTCCTTTTTAACCCCAGCTTGAATTCAACACCAACGTCGTGTTAGAGAATAGAAAATATATCTGAGATCCCTATTTTTGTGGGTGTAGATTTTTAACAATCTCACAGAAAAACTAGTAGAAAGAAGACTCACGTATTAGTTTACGGATTAGAATCCATAAATCGTACTTTTATATTGCTATATATAAAACGCACAATTCAAAGAACAAACTCTTTAAACTTAATTAATAATTTGTCAAAATATGTATAATAAAGTTCAAGTTAATAAGTCAAGGTAATAACATATGCCATATGCCTAATAATTTTAGAAAAATTATAAGTCCATAAGCAAGATGAAAATAAGTTCGTAAATATTAAATAGAATGCGTTTTAATTTGAGCATTAAGAAAGTTTAAATTAAAAATATATATATAAAGTATATATGTTCTTTACCTACTTATAATTTTATAAATTAGTTATTAGAAAGAAGTAGTAGATTAAAGCTTTATCAGCAATGTAATGCCAATGAATACACAAATGCAATGCTGGTTGCGGATGTTAGGCTTGTACTAGGACCTTTTAGTAGGAACACAATTATGTGTTAACATACACCTTCTTTGTTATGCTAAACTGACGAAACCAAACAAGATAGAAACATACATGTATGTAGCTACTAACACAAATATTAACACTTGCATATTATTTTGATTTACATACACAATTCTATATTACATCTTAGACACATAGTTAGCATTATTCTGTGACGAGATTTGTTATTTCCCCAAATATTCATCTTGGCTTTCTAATTGACTCACATGAGTAGTATCAACAGCTTTACTCGTAATTTTTAATTACATAGTTGCGTCTCTATTATTTATGTATTTGCATTAAATGCATGTTTATGGTAGACCTCAACCTTTAGGTGGGATTGCATAAGAAGTACAGGCTGTTCTATGATTATTTGTTTACATTTTCACTTATACATATTTGATTTTTACATGTTATATTTGTTAGTGCAATTTTTTTAGACGATAGCTAATTGTCATTTTGTTACTATATATTAATAGCATAATAGTCAAGTTATTTTTTATGTTGATTTTACAGTGTAACATTGATCACAAAACAAATAAATTACCATGCAATAATTGCCAGGGAGTATAAATAGGACAAACCCAACAACACTTGGAAGAACGGATGAAAGCCCATAAATATGCAAAAAATAGTACAGCCCTCAAAAAACATTCTAATAAATTTTCCCACACCTTTAATTACGATAACGTATCTATTTTACAAAAAGAACAGAATACCAAGGCAAGAAATGTGCTCGAGATGATTGAAATCAAAAAAGAAAAAAACAACGCAAATAACATATAAATTAAAAATGAATCTTAGTAACCTATTACACTTAAATATGGGAATGAAAAAATAAATATTACTTTACGCCAAATATGATATAAAAACTACAAAAAAAGAATACTTCTTATACTTATAAGGCAAGTTTTTTTGCTATGTTTTAATTTTTATTTAGAATCCTTTTATTAATCTATTAAGTCATTGTCATTACAACAAAAGACCCTTCCCCTCTTTTTCAAAATGAAGGTTTGGTGAAAGTGAAAAAAAAATTTATTTGAAAAATTAAAAAAAAGAAACCTTTTTAATTACTTTTACAATTTGAAAATAATTTGAATTATACAGGGTGATGCGTTAAAATGGTACACATTCGATTTTTTTTTAATAATATATATTTTGTTTTGCCTTATCTATTTTAATTTGTGTTTTATCGATATCTGGGGTTTTGGTTTTGGATGACGCATTGAGTTATTAATGGAAATTATAAAAAAGAAATGGTCGAGACAATGTTTACCATAATAATTCTATGCGGTAGTATTGCAATTATGTAAGACAAAATTGTTTATAAGTATGCAGCCAAGGGATGTGTTGAACCTGCAAAATAATAAAACATTCATTTTATTATACAGGATGTTTGATACGATGCAATCAATTTGGCTATCGTCAAAGAGCCGTTACTGATTTTTTTTTCAAATGGAACACCCCGTATATTATTAAATTTTTGGAATGATGCGTTAAATGCGCTGAATTTTTGTTAATAATGTCCTATACCCAAACCCAATAATTTCGGAGTTATTTTTAATTTTTTATTACAATCCGCTAAATTATTTGTTTTCGGTTCGATTTAGTGTATTGGGTAAACGATTTGACAAACAAGAACAAATAAATGACTAAAAGTATCAAACTGTAATATTGTTAGAAGCAATATTTATAATAAATTTTCAAAGTGACCCCCATTTTGAATAGAAAATATTTGCAGCCTTGACAGAAAGGACCTATTTACGTGTTGCAACTTCTCAATGGAAACTGTTTCAAAAGCACGTATTATACGTTGCCTCATATCGTCTGCTGTAGTTGGAGGTGTCTGGTTAATGCCCGTGAAAGAAATGTGGTCCAATTATAAAGTTGCCCATAATACCAGCCCAAAATTTATAGTCCATTACCTCTTCTTATCAATCGCTCTTAATATTCTTGGGTTGTCCATTGCATAATGATGAAGATTATGACGGTTTAGGCTACCACTCTGAGTAAAGGTCGATTTGTCAGTAAATGATACCTTTTGGAAGAAGTTAGGTGTTATCCTTTCAATTTCTAATCCCCATTCGCAAAACGAACTTCTAGTCTCTAAATTAGGCCGCAACAGTTCTTGATGAAAGGAAATACTGTAGTGATGATATTTATTTTTTTTAAATCTTTAAATCTACTGTTAGATCGTGGTATATTAGTTTATGTTGATATTTAGGTCGAACTAGTAGAAGGCTCCTCAATTACTGATAACAAGACTTTCAATTTATCTTCGTCACTTGTCCTCTTTGTCCTTTGACGCGTTTCATAACTTACATTATCTGTTCTAATGAATCTTTCCTTGAGTCTTTCGAAACTGAAGGTTGTCTTCTGTCAGGATATCTTTGCGCATAATTCGCTTGGTTAATAGACAATTCCTTTTGGCAGATCCATAATGAAAATCATGTGAACGAGTTCGTTGCTTTCAAATTGCATATTGACTTAACTAAAAATCGTAATAATAATATGTGGCAAACGACAAATATACAAGAAAAGTACGTACCTACCCACTAAACCAATCAATAAATAACACAATCACAATATTAAACGCAGAAACTTAAGAAATCACTAATATTACACCTAATTAACAGCAACAATAAGATTTTAATTTTTGATGTTTGTTGACGTTTATTTGTTTTTGTTTGTCAAATCGTTTACCCAGTACACTAAATCGAACCGAAAACAAATAATAATTTAGCGGTTTATAATGAAAAATTAAAAATAACTCCGAAATTATAGGGTTTGGGTATAGGACATTATTAACAAAAATTAAGCGCAATTAACGCATCATTCCAAAAATTTAATAATATACGGGGTGTTCAATTTGAAAAAAAATCAGTAAACGCTCTTTGACGATAGCCAAATTGATTGCATCGTAACAAACAGCCTGTATAATAAAATGAATGTTTGATTATTTTGTAGGTTCAACACATCCCTGGGCTGCATACCTACTAAATAATTTTGTCTTAGATAATCGTAATGTGTATCATTTTAACGCATCACCCTGTATAATTCAAATTATTTTCAAAATGTGTGTTTATTGTTACTGTGACACTTTTTATAAAATAAATTTCTTCAGTACTATTTAATAACGCCTATATTGGACTTTGACGCACTAATGAGCAACCCTGTATATACATTAATGTGTAATGTGTAATTGATTAAGTTAAATAGATATATTAACCTTACGGCTTGAACTAACCATAAATTAATTCGAAGAGGGTCTAGTAAAATCTAGCAGGTATAAATCACAAAGACAAAACAATTGGTTCAAAGGTACGCCTCCTAGGACTGGAGAAATTATACCATCAACTTTAAATGGGAAAAGTTCGGGTAACGTGTTTCGGTGACGAAGGTTACTGACATTTTAATTTCATTGAAAATTAGAGATACTTTTTATCGTAATATCACAGGCGAGACTCTATCCCATTTTTAATGAATTCTTTAATTACTGATGATATTGTTAAAAAAAAAACTGTAAACATTTTAGTATAATAATCTTAATTTCAGGGATTTGCGTCGTCATTTTTATGAAAACTTATAATCGTAGAACTTAAAAACTGTATTATTTTACATTGTTATTTTAATAGGCATCCTTAAATATCACAAATTTTCTACTTTAAATCCCAAATAAAGTGAATCGTGTCTGTTTGACAAAATACAATATGTAAAATACAATCATTAGTTGTAAGATAGAACCATTTAGGCACGAGGTTTTTATTTATATAAATATTATGAACAATGCATGTTCAAAATGATTGAGGGGGTAAGTAAAATTACTAGAATTAGAAATAATAATCGTAAAACCTGATTTATTGCCTATAAACTTGGTATAATGAGGCCCATAAGTCACCACAGGTATTAAACACCTCACAACTCTAGGATAAGTTTTTATTATATTTTCAAGATTATATTTTATAAAAGTCGTCCATTGGTGGTTTTAGGCATATTGCGCAATTTCTGTTAGAATGTGTTGTCTTCCTAGCCCGTCGTTCTTGCACCAGGCAAATATTATGTCCAAATTCCGCCGAAGCATATCGAAATCCGAAGAAGTCAGTATTCTATGATAAATTTGTATATCGTCAGCATAAGCCAAAACAGGACATTGAATCGCGTTAATAAGATCGTTAATAAATAGATTAAGTAAAAGAGGACCAAGATTCGAACCCTGTGGTACACCAGATGATGACACATACTGAAGGGATGTGAAACCACTATAATAGACGTAATTATGACGGTTTGCCAGGTAGGATGTAAAAAAGCAGACTAGTGCGTTATCGAAACCCAAATACCTCAGTTTGCGGAGCAGTATTGAGTGGTCAATACCGTCAAAGGCGCTGGAGAAATCCGTGTATATTACGTCCAATTGTCCACCCATGTCTAGCGTCTCTGTTATTTCTTGGAATAAAGTGGATAAATTGGTGATTGTGGATCTTCTATGTGTAAATCCGTGCTGGTGAAAGGACATCCACAATTTAGTGAGAAAGGCGACTCGCTCATTAATTATTGATTCGAATATCTTCGCAAAAGCAGGGATAATGGCAATAGGATCACCGATGTAATGACAGCACAAGTATATTTCAAAAATGCATGCCTGCATGTCACTGATGTGAATAGAAAACTGACAAATTCGAAGTCTATAGCGTTATAAATTCGATAATATATTTCTGAATATATTATTGATATATCTTATTTTTTCTATAATCAATATAATTAATTATAAAATTTTGTCCCAAAGATGTAGCCTGTACTCGGTTTTAAATCTGCAACGTTTGGCTCCTAGTATAATTGCTGCACACTGTTCGCAAGTGTATAATAGATTCAAATCGTATAATTCCCTAAATTCCATTAGAGAAACAGATGACTCCACGCCCTAAAGAACGACTTTATAATGTTAATAGAAATATATATTAACGAGATAAAAACTTGCCCGTCGTCTTGAATTAATGAACTGAAGAAATCTTTACTAATTAATCAGTCGTTGCATATAAAAAGAGGCTGCAAAATATGATAGGACCAAAGATCAAATAAAAACTAAGAAGCAAATTCCACCAGTTTAAAATCTCTGACTTTCTAATTTGAAACGGATGAAATGAAAGAAATCGAAAATTGAAATAAGCGGATTATATCCTTTAGTTATATTATACATATTTTAAATTGACTGTATGTATTGACCTAAAACAAATAGTAATAAAAGTTAATTATTTTCTATTTACAATACAAGAGTTGGCACAACAAACGGTTGAATCGGTCGAAAGGGAAATTTATTTTATCGTAAGACAGTGATATGGGTTAAGGTTGAGAATAATGGCCAATTCAAGGAAAGCATGCAATTTTATGCTGCTTTTCACAGATTCGTTTTATTTATTTACATCTTCGTTTTACGGTTCTACTATCAGAGAATTCAACAGATTATTGCAATTTAAACTTAGAATTGTTCTGCAGTCAAAGGTAACCTTACCTGTCTACAAATAAAATCTTCTAATTTTTCACACGTGCCCAGACAGAAATTTTTGTTAAACATTAAATACATCGCAAATGACTCAAATAAGCTTTATAGAATTTACAGAATCAGGGATCACATTTGAAAATATATTCTTATCGTATTTCAATGATGATAAAGTTCAGAACAAAATTCATAAAAGCGTTCTATAACGTTTTTAAGGAAATCGCTCGGACAGCTCAATTTCTGTTTTTAAAATGCCGTATTTAGATGAATTTTTTTTTGAATGACATCATTGATTTTTACACAATGACGTCATCGTCATTTTTTTTTAAATGACAATCTTCATTATTTTTTTCAGTTTTTAATAGACCTTTTTTCTCCTTAAACAGCGATGTAGTAAAATCGGTACCTTACTTAACAATTTTTTTGAATAAATGACTCATTTATAAAGTAAAAAATATTTTAACAAAAATCTTAATTAAAATCAACTTAACTGGGAAAAGTTTGACAGTTATCTAAATTGTAAAAAGTTAATCTAAATTTTGAAGTTAAAAACAATTTTATTTTGATGAAGCCACTTTTTTCCTCAACAGATCAGTACATCGCCATAACTGTAGGTATTGATCACGGGACAATCCTCACTGGATTCAGGAATCACACAGTCAACATAAAGACAAATTAAATGTATGGGTGGGAATGATAGGACGGCGCGTTTTAGTACCTTACTTTTTTGAAGGAAACGCGACTGCTGCTCAATATTTAAATTTTTTGCAATTTGATTTAGTGCCAACAGTGGCAGCTCTTTTTCCTAATAATGAAGAGGGCGACGTACCTCATCAGAATGTTTGGTTTCAAGAAAAGGGGGCGCCTCCTCATTTGACATAGAAGTCCGTCAATACCTTGATGCTATATCTACAGAAAAATGTATAGAGCCAATTGAGTGGCCAGTGCGTTCCCCCAACCTAACGCCTTTAGATTTTCATCTATGGGGTTACTTAAAATCAAAAGTTTATTTCAATAGACCCAAGAACTTGGAAGATTTGCGACAGCGAATTCATGATACAATGCAATAAATAGTTTCGAATTCGACCTGCGGAATGTTTCTTTCCATCGGTTATTATTATTTTTTTTTTTTGGTAGGTTGAAAATTCTTTATGGACATCAAGTGCTAGGTCTATTGCTACTTGATAGTGTGGGACTCCCAGTCGACGTGTGCAGTAACTGGTATACCCACTAAAAACCACCCTGTGGCGTTTCTCCTTAGACATCCATGGAACCGTCTTCTTAGACTTCAACATCATGAATGCCCTGAGTTAGCTATCTGCTCCTCACTCCCTTTAGCTTCTAAACTGATCTCATTCTTTCCTCCTCTTCCTTAGTTTTTATAATTGTCTTAATCATCCTATGCAAAATGCCCCAGTTCTCTCTAGATTGTAACATTTCATCGACTAAGTTGTTTCCGTTCCTAAAGCGACCCTCGTGCGCTCCCTTATCGCATTCCAGCGACCACATATAAAGATTGTATGTTCGACCGTATCGGTGTTTCCACAGTATATGCATGCGTCATCCTCCAACTTTCCCATCCTTCTCAGATATTCTCTAAATACCGTCAGAGCTTGTGTGAGATAGAAATCCACGTCTTTATGTTCACATTTATTCCATTTTCCTATGTCTGGTATCAACCTCTTGGTCCATTGTCCTTTGGTTTTATTCTTATTCCATCTCTCCTGCCACATCTTATGTGTACGTTCCTTGGCTTATCTGTATGTCATATCTTGGTTATTACCACATTTACGCAGCCTCTCCTGCACCAGTAGGTCTAACGGTGGAACCCCTGCTATAACCTGCAGAGCCGCCGTGGAGGCGGTCCTGTATGCCATAGCCGCTCTAATCAGGACCTTCCTTTGCGCTTTTTCCATCAGGAGAAAATTTCTTTCAACCTTCATTGCCTTTCCCCATATTTGTGCCCCATATAGTAGTATCGAATGCACTACGGCCACCAACAGTCTCCTTTTATATATATTGGGTCCTCCGACATTGGGCAATATGCGCTGTAGTTTTCCTATTCTTTCTTCAGCTTTTCCCGTCACCCTAACTAGGTGCTCTCTAAAGGTAACTTTTGTATCAAAATATACACCCAAATATCTGATGGTTTCTTTCGGTACTATATCTACTTTGTTGACCTTAAATACTAAACCATCTCTCTTCCGTCTCTGCGTCACAACAAGAGCCTCCGTCTTCTCCGGTGCTAGAGTGGGTTCGTTTTGTGTCATCCATCTCTCCACCCGCCTCAAATTCTCATTTGTAAAGCTCATCAGCTCGTTCTTGCTATTTGCGGTAACAATCATAGCCAGGTCATCAGCAAATCCGATGAGTTTTGCTTTACCAAGTAGCTCCAATTCCAATACGTCATTGTACAAGACGTTCCACAGAGTAGGGCCGAGAACGGATCCCTGTGGCACTCCTGCTCTTACTGCCATCTTTCTGCACCTTGTTGCTTGCATACTCCGTTCTCTAAGATAGTCTGAGATGACATTTATCAAGTACGTTGATATCTTCCTCTTTTCGAGCTTCTGAAGAATTAGACTCCAATTTGCTGTATTGAATGCATTTCTTACATCCAATGTTACCAATACATTCCAATTCTGTCCTCGTTGGTCGAGTACCTTCTTAATCTGTTCCATAGCATGAATCGTAGACCTTCCTCTTCTAAAGCCGTACTGGTGTTTTGCCAAACCCCCTTTTTTTTCTATTTCCTCCTCTAACCTCTGTCTAATCAACGCTTCATAGACTTTACTTAGTGTGTTCAAGAGACAAATAGGTCTATACGAATTAACTATCCCCGGTTTACTTTCTTTTGGTATTAAGATGATCTTAGCGTTTTTCCATTCCCTCGGAAATATTTGTGTCTTTAGGAGCTCGTTATATACTCCCAGGATCCAATCCCCGTTTAGTTTCGCTACTTCTTTAATTGCTTCTGAAGGAATTGCGTCCAATCCTGGGGCTTTACCTGTTTTCATCTTGCCTATAGCTTCGTTCAGTTCTTTTATAGTGAAGGCTGGTGCATCTGCTGCCCTCTTTCCATATTCCCATGTTTCACTTATAGGGTAGGGGAAAAGTCCTTTAGTATTTCCATTCTTCGTTTATCTGTTATCTGGTAAGGCTCCAGATTCTTAATTCCCTTTACTGCTATTTTATATCCATCGCCCCACATATCTCTGTTGAGATTTTCACAAAGTTCCTTCCAATGTCGTTTTTTGGAATCTCTTATTAATTTCCGTAATTCTTTCTTGCGCCTTTTGTGCTCATCGAGGATTTTCCATCGGTTATTTGATATGCAGGGTATTGACAACAAGGTGGAATATTTCAATGCTTGTTTATTATGAGTTTCCGACAAGCACGCCCATTGATCACGCGACGATTTACTAAGCCCTTCATTCCTTGGCCAAATGAAAACTTAGAGCTCTTGATATCCTTGAGGGATCGTGCTAAAAGTCAATATCGTCGATCTGGGTGCCCTGGGGATTGGAGCTACTATAAGACACTACGGAACTTGACTACCAATACATTCAAGTTGGAAAAGAAGGCCTACTTTGATTATATGTCAAGTAAGAATGACCACAAATAAATGATTACTTTGTGAACAAGTAGCCGGCGTCAGCTAGTGATGCGGATCACATTAAAGATCTCTATGAAAAATATCACACTAAGCTGAACTTTCTCTTTGAGCCTGTTGATATATCTCAATATACAGCATTATATCAATAATGAGATCTGCATCATATGGGGCTAATGGCATCAATATCATAATGCTGAAACTATATTGTCCCTATATATTGCCTTTTATCACGCACATAACTAATTCATGCATAGTTGACTCGGTGTTCCCGAATTGCTGGCGACAGGCATTGGTTTCTTCAATACATAAGTCCACAGACCAAAACAAATGAAAAACCTTCAACCCATTTGCCTACTGCCTGTAATGTCCAAGATCCTAGAGAAGATCCCTGCTTCACAGATAGCTGTTTTTGTTGCAAGAGAGAACATTTTTCCCTCTACTTAGTCGTAGTTCAGTCGGGATATAGCTGCAAAACGGCTCTGCTGTCTGTGACTGATGACCTTATTACGGCTTCTGATCAAAACCTTGTATCTTGTCTGGTCTTACTTGATTATAGCAAGGCATTCGATACAGTTAATCATGGCACTCTTCTTTGTATTTTGAAATCCAATGGCTTTGATGGTAGCGCCCTCACTCTAATGAGAAATTATCTATATGGCCGTAAGCAGGTGGTAAGATTAAATGCCAATTGCTCTGCTTCCCTTGCCTTAGTGCTAGGTGTACCACAGGGTTCGGTTCTTGGGCCAATTCTATTGACTATATACACCTCTAAATTATTACTGTGTAAAGAGCACTGCAAATCACACGCTGATGATACTCAGCTTTATTTCTCCTTTCCCCCATCTGAATGGCAAGATGCTATGCACAGAATTAACACCGATCTTTCAAATCTATTTGATACATCTGTCAATCACAGCCTTCATATAAACCCGGAGAAATCGTAGGTCGTCCTTTTCAGTCCTAAAAGAACTTGCTTCAACATTGGCAGAACTTTAGAGATTGCTATTGATAATATACATTTACCGGTTGTGAATAGAGTGAGGAGCCTTGGTCTCTACATTGACAATTGTAATAGTACGGCCTTAAAGTTCAATAAAAATGACTAAAATGCTCCAAAGTGGGGTGACATATGTAATAGTACGGATTTAAATAATATAATTAAAATGAATAAATTCAAATTTAATAGTGAAATTAAATGAATAAAATTGATTTATTGATGAAATAAATTTACATAATGAACACTCCTCGTACTTAGCTCAGATAAATAGTTCGGTTTTGCACAAAACTCTTAATTTCAGATCGGTTCAGGTATTAAGACACTAAGGTTAATTTTCTAGACTTACTATTACTGCTTTTTTATAATCCAAATTTCTTATGTGAAGGTAGACAAATAATATGCAAAAAGATATTCGTTGTTTGACAAAAGGGACCTGTGAACTTACTTGTTCACGAGATGGGGAACGTCTGCTTGCCTACTCCTTGCTTAAGGCATATCACACCGTATTCTTTCAGGGAATTCCCCGAGCCACTTATGTACTTTACCTCTATTCAAACTCTGTTCGTGAGAACATGCACTCGCAAAATATGTAGCGTTCAAGGTTACCCACGTGTTGATTTTACACAAACCGTTTCTTGTTAACGCCGCCTAAACTCTTGGCTGCCTTTGATAATATTGACGCCACTTGTGTTTTTTTTTCACACAGATACACCTACGCACTATTTCTCTCTTACATATACAGAATTTATATATACACATTTTAAACAGGAATATAATAATTTAATACAAATAAATGAATAATATATGTTTCCCGATCTGTGTTGATTTATTATCTACCTTAATTTCATGATATACATTACCTTAATATAAATATTTTGGATGTTATATTATATTTATATTTTATTCATGATATACAGGGCCTACCGTTACACAATACATTCAGATATAAGGATCACATATCCAAATATATTACCACCGCTTATATTAATTTGAAGAGACTATAACCTTACATGCGTACTCACTGAATCAGTGAGGAAAATGTTGTGTGAGGTTTTTGTTTTGTCGCATTTTTCTTACTGTTCAACGCTGTATTATGGGTCACTGGATTTCTTTACCAGCTCCAGAATTCAAAGAATACAAAATGCTTGTCTACGACACTTTACAATATACGAAACTATTATCCCATCTCTCACAAGTTGAGTGATGGGGGTTGGTTGTGCATGGCGGGACGTAGAAGGTTGCAGGCATTGTGTCTCTATCATGGTATACTTTTGCATAGGTCTCCACCATATCTTTATAATAGGATTAGATTTAGATCAGATGTACACAGTGTGACCACCAGATTTCGTGGATTAATCTCTCCCACGCCCCATAAGACTTCCCTATATAAACGATCTTTTACTTATCAGGTGTACTGTAATTACAAACCCCTATCATCTGAGTTTAAGTCCCTCATAGTATCCAAGTTTAAATCTAGACTCAAGTCACACCTTTTATCGCGGCAATGGGTTGACGCATGCTGCTTGCTGGTTATCGATTTGGACGTTCACTTGCAAGTCACTTTTTATGTTTTATTATCTATTAATATATTATTCATTCCAGTTTATGGTGCTCATCATCGAATTTTAGGCTAAGTTAGTTTTAAGCAGGATCTCTTTTTTTGTTGCATATTGCTCTTGTTTTTTTACCAAGGTCAAGTAAACAATTTCTACTGGGGTTCGCCTTGTGATTATGTTCCTACCTATCATTGTATTTGTTGTTATTTTTGTTATTTGTACACATTTATTTATACGTAATAAAGACATATATTATTATTATATTCAAAGGAGGTGAATTATTAAGATCTAATTGTTCATTGAGTAATACGTCTGAATTTTTAAGTTTGTTTATTTCAAGAGACTGTAGTAAGTTTAATGGGAAGCCTTTTGTTTCTGAATGTAAAATTTCAAAATTACTATTAAATTTGTGCTTATTTTCCAACAGGTGACATGCATAATTTGACAACAAAAATATGCAGTCAAATATAGCAGACCTTAAGATCATAAACCATGTAAAAGCTATTGTTAGAAAATACTTTTAACATAAAATAGATAATAAAAAGTCATTAAAATAAATTACAGAAATTCCCCACAGTAGTCCTAGATATTCTAAGATATGAATATCTGATTTTGGGCAAATATATATGTAGTTTAGTAGTAATTGAATATCCGAAGAAGCTACAGTGATAGCGAAGCTTGTCATATACATTGTAATAAGTTGTGTTAATATACTGGATTTGTTGTAAATTGTGTTTCTACTATTATTAATTATACTAAATTAGCCTTCAGATACTTTAGAATTTACATATTCAGGTATATTGTTAATGTTAGTGACCAAATAACGCCACCAATGCTGCTTCAGTCCATCTCGGCAATTTTTCCATTAGAATTTAAAAGATATTCTCTACAAATATTAAAATATCAATTTAACCTGAAAATGCAAAAAATTATGGCTATTTACCAAAAATTTTCCTTACACTACGATTCAGATAACCAATTCTGTTTTCCGAAGTATTTCCATGAGAATTACTACTTGCCTTTTAGCAGAGATTATTCTTTTAAAGATACTCCGAGATTACCAAGTAGTTGGTAATGCTTTGAACAGGTGGCGTTACGTAAGGATCGATATTTTGAGGTATGCGGAATCAGAAAAATCTCGTTATGTGACGGCCTTATATCGCGCAGTGATAGCGAGATCCATTTGGCCTTGTTACAACATATATAATGAAGGAAACGAAAGAAAGGTCGTCCATTATATAAGCACAGGCAGGTAAATTAACTGAAGGATACACATTGCTGGTACATAATAATTATATATAAAACTATAAAACTTTATTCTCTATATCATTTCTATATTAATAAAAAGACTGATTTGCTCTAATAAATACAGAATAAACATTTTGTTGTGATGGTATTTGAGGACTTATGTACTTATACTTTAGTCAAGAAACGTTATTCAGTTAATTGGCATTCCACTTTTCTACGCTATCGCAAATTATTTTGGTAAGGAAGGCATCTGTTAAATATATGCAAAACCAAATACAGGCAGCATTTCATTCTTAAACAAATTAATTATACCGTGCCAAGCGAAAATTGAAAAGTCACGCCATCCTGACATGTAACTGAGCGCGCTTTCATCAAACTTTAAAGCAAAAAGATAATTAATTATATCGGGGTCCAAAAAGCTGTAACGGAAATTTATATTTTGCAGAATTATACGTCTCAACTCTATACTGAGGCTTATTCACTTTTTTTCTTTTTGAAATACGTTGTAAATTGTGCGGAAAATAGAAAAAGGAAATTTTATTTACGTATGTATATATACTGCACATACTTACATCTTTACTCCGACACGAACGGTACGTTCGAAAATGATTTAACAAAAAGGGACCCTTAAAATGAACCATTAGAATTTCGTCAACGTCTTTTATTTATTTTTTACATATTTCCCTTTAAGAGTGCTTTTTTTTTTAATCAATGCGTGTCTTTTTTCGCGAATAGCAACTTTCACTTTGTCCATCAAGATGACATAAATTCTTCTGTTAGCTGTTTGGCCCCTTCCAATGTAATCGTTAAGAAATATCCCTCTCGAATCCCAAATTATCGTTACCATTACCCGCTCAGCCGAAGATAACTTCTTGGCCCTCTTTTTCAGAGAACTACCACTATGCCTAAGTTGATGATAATGGATTGCAACTTGAAAATTTGCACTTTTCAATCACCTGTGAGAGAGCGTAGACTTACTTAATTCGAAATAAAAGATGTCGTGTATATGTCGCAGGGAGATGAAAACGTAGATTTGATCAAATCCTTAAGGTAGATGATCAATTCAAGGAAGAGTTAAAATAACAACTCTGTGGGGTTATTTCCCTATAGAAAGTAAGTGATTAGATCAAATCCCTTAACTGTTTTAGTAAAAAGATGTAATAAACTAGTCAGGACTTGCACAGGCTTATGTTTCGTTTGTTACCACTTCTTTTACTACACCGCTCCTCTCCGGCGGCAGCGCCTAGTCGTATTTCGAAAAAGTTGCTTGAAAAACTTGTTACTGAAGAGGACTTGGATCTACTTCTTAATCAGCAGAACTCTGATATTATTTTAACACCAGAAGATTTACCAGCAGCTTCCTTAGAGAACAACAACGACGGTTCTACTTCAAAAGATTTACCAGCATCTGAATTAATTGATTATAATGCTTCAACTTCATGTCTATCAATAGTTAAATTAACCAACAATAAGACTTCAATGTCACACGATCTACCGGCGGCTGATTTACTCACCAAAAACGCTTTAAATTTAGAGAATCTATCAGAAATTGAATACATTTCTTTATCGACAACAAGACAACTCGAACCAGTAACAACTCTAGTTCAACTCCTGCTTCAACAGTTAAAACATCTGTAGTGTTACTTGCATCAGAAGGGAAAGCAGTTGTCAGCGACAGTAAAGCATTTCTGTTGTTTGTGGAATGGAATCTACTGGAGTCCATTCATGTGACATATGTAAAAATCCGGTGCACGCAATATGTGGGAATACAGTAGGAGAAGAAGGATATGGATCGAAGATTCTATGCTATTTATACCAAAAAGAAGAGAGCATTAAAGATCAAAGGAAAAATTCTGCAAAACACCAGAAAAGATCAGCTGAAAAACTGAAAGAAGTTTCTTTGAAGGAATTTAAAGACTTGTTAGCGGATTCCATAGTTGGTGTATGTATCTAACATAGATAGAGGCCAATTAGATGGAAATAACATTGTGGGGATCGTATTAGATATAAAAAATTATTTACACCGAATTGGTACCTCAATTGGTATTATAAAAGATTGGCTATCTAGAAACGCTCTTCAAATAGCTACTACAACATTTACCGAAGCAGTTCCCCGGGCTAACCTAAGTCTGCGTCAGATTGCAGAAAAATTATCCTTATTTGGAGGTCAAGAATTTAAGAAGTGTTCCTGTGAACAAACCAAAATACAATCAAAAACAAAAAGATGTTTCCGTAAAAAAAGTAACGTACTTTGGACCTCGAGATGCCTCAAATCAACAACGTGTTTTAATAAAAATGAATGAACATTTTAGTCAGTGATTGTGCTTTTGTGTTAGCTGTTTAATGGTGGAATTCAGTAACTTTCTCGGAAGCTCCGGCTATCGTAGGCCCTGGCAACGAAGTGACGTTGCGATGACGATTTCAGAATTTTTACAGTTAGTGACGTAGAAGTGTCAATTTACGATTTTTTGTACATAACCTTTATGTTTAACATGTAAACAGACATATCATCTCGTAAACATATACCAATATATTTCAATTTAAAATTTTAACTAATAAGAAAATTGTTTGAAATATAATATAGCGATTGCTAAAATTTTTTTTTAAAGAAAATGTACGGAACATTTTGTAATGCTAAGACATAGTATAAACATATGTTTATACTGCTGTCAAGATAGCACGAAGCACTTTGGAAAATTTCAACAAGAACTGCTATCATTAGGAGAGTTTCAAAGGACGTAGTATCGCACTAGTGTATAGTGAATTTGCAGATAAATGTCTTTTCAGGCACATTTATGGATGATGAAATGTGATTTTTTTATGAAGCCAACAAGGACAGGTATCCCTATATAGTGGACATTATTTTTCTTACAAGAGTACCTAAACACAAAAAAATACATAAACCTAGCAGACAATATCCACACAACATAAACAAACTAAATGTTGGAAAAAGTCTATTATGGTATCGTGTTCACAATAACTTCACAATTTAAAGTTGACTTTTTCATAAGATTTTCTAATAATAAAACTACATCAATTTGAGAGGATGTTTAACTTTATATTATGTTGAAGAAAATAAGAGGAAATTTACCTGTTTAGTCAATGAATTTCTTTATTTGTAAGTCAAACCGCAAAGATTTTATCAATATGTAACTATATTGAACGATTAATGTTGTAGGCTCCAAAAAGGTAACATTAAGTTTTAATAGCATAGGCCAACGTATATAAATGGTTGAAGGATAGATGATTTTGTATTTAGAAAATCGACCAATCCTGTGCTGTATTGTTGTACTTGATACACCAAATCATTCGATATTATTGCAGGATTTTGTTGCCGAGCCTCTGAAATTATAGTAATTGAAAGTTCTCTTTATTTGCAGTTTTTACAGGAGAGTAATATTCATTAGGCTGAAATTTTGCACTTTGTCAACTCAAAAGAATGTAAATAATTATTGTTTAATAAATTTTCCAGCAAGTATTATAAAACAATGGAAGACATTTGACTCGGATAATTATACTAATATTGGATATGAATTATATGTTTACTATTAAATCTTAACAATAAAGACAAAAAGAAAAATAATAATACTGAACTAGAAATGTGAACTTTGAATAATAGGTACTCAAATAGAAATTGTTCGTATAAATATTGAAAAATAAAACACATTTTATTGTCAAATATATTTTTTTTATTAACCTTACCATAAAAGTAGCGCTGGAATTTAGAAAAAAAATTACAGTATGTGAATATAAAAAATATATATAAAAAAGGAGGGTGTTCTTCATCGGCTAAAGGTGGAGCAAGTATATCGACATGTGTGCCATCAATTACACCTACAACATCTCGTGCACCCCATTTTTCATAAAAACTAAACAGAACAATAATTTTCAGAACATTTAGAAAAGATATGATTGCCCTTGGTAAATATATGAACTGGGTGCTATCGATTAAACAAAATACATCTCCGGTCTCCCATTTTTTTTCATAAACACAAAATAAAGAATTATTTTTAGAATATTTTGATACAACATAATTACCCTTGCCTATCACGATTCTTCGATTCACAATCACCGGGAAATTTTATCCATTCAGGGAATAAATTGTTTGATATTACAAGACAGACCTGATGAACTATTCGACTTACTGAACTCTGACTGAGAGAAACAAAGCTATTAATACCAACACTATTCTGATAGCTGCCCGATGCTACGAAATTTAATGTTGTTAAGACCTGTAACAAATATATAATGTGCACTACAAAGTTAATATGCATTTCAAGTGATGTATATGATAATAACCTTCAAATGTAATGGTATATTTGTTTGTTCAATATGTCCATCTAAACATTTATTTAAAATGCCTAGTTGGTATTTCAAAAGGATTTCCGTGATCTCTTAAACGTTTTCGGAATATACGCATATAATTTCTAAAATAGAGAATATTATGTATACTCTATATATTTTATATTATCGATTACCTACCTGTTGTGATCTTCATCTAATAATAATGCTATAAAGCCATTCATATTTGCAAATATAAAACAATAATAAATATAACGAATAAACAAACAGGAACAATAATAGATATAAAAAATAAACAAACAGAAACAATAATAATTATAACAAATAAACTAACAGAAACTATAAATATAACAACGGGAACAGTATATTAACAATAATTATATAATAATAATATAACCACAATATCACCAACAAAATCTTTACTCACGAATGTTTTGACACTTCTACGTCACTAACTGTAAAAATTCTGAAATCGTCATCGCAACTGATCGCAACGTCACTTCGTTGCCAGGGCCTACGATAGCCGGAGCTTCCGAGAAAGTTACAGAATTCCACCATAATTTATTTCTGCGAAATGGTGTTCCCGGATGTGTGGAAGGTTGCAAGGATTACCCCAGTTTTTAAAAAGGGTGACAGAAATAACTTGGCTAACTGCAGGCCTAGAGCAATTATTCCTACATTTGCCTAGGTTTATGACGTAGTACTCTGCAGGGTAATTTATCACTCTACAAAATTATTTATCTTACAGAACCAACATTGTTTTATGTAAGAGAGATCTACAGTTATCAATTGCGCCCAAATTTCACATGAGATTTCTTTAACTACTATTGATAATGGGGAGCAACTAGATGTAATCGATAGCATAGGCCAGCACCACGCCTATGCTGACGATCTTAAGATCTGTCACAAGGTAAAAGACTGCTCTGATATTCGCCACCTGCAGTCAAACTTGAATATCATTCGCGAATGGTATATTACTAATAAATGCAGCTATAAGTGTTGTTATACATCGCATACTCGTAGATATAATAAAATCGATTTTAACTATCTGATTAGTGATACTCATATAGCCGTCAAATCTTCCGTGAGTGTGACTATTGACGAGAAACTTTCATATTTTGGATATTACTGCGTCGGCATTTAAATCACTGGGTTTCATTATGCTAGTGGATAGGGAGTTTATGAATATTGCTGCTTTTCGATCATTGTATTTTGGATATGCCTGTAAGAAAAGTAGAATATGCTACTGTGGTCTGGTATCTAATCTAGGATGTTAAAATTGATGCTGTTGATAGTATACAGAAGAAGAGTTAAAATGTTTATCTTCTTTAATTGATAAAGTATATCCTGGTCGTTCAACTAAATAACAGGATTTGCAGGAGCGCCATAGTTTTGAATCTCTGTCGTCACGGAGGACAGGTATAGTGCTGGATTTGTGAGATCTATTATTAATGGAACGATCGACTGTCCATATTTGTTGTATTCCATCTGTTTCAGCATACCACGATTGGAATCGAGATTAGCGGATCTTCTTGTTCTCCTCACGCCGAAGACTAACATGTTGTTCACTTTCGCTTTATATTGTCTCGCCTTGTATTGTATTGTGTATTTATATATTATCGCTTCGTTATTTATTATTTCTTTGTCCATTTTAGACCCCATCTTTTGGGCAATAAATATATTATATTATTATTATCCCCGCCACCACTGAAATGTTGTTATAAAACACATTCAAGATGAGCAACCCAAAAACCAATCCCTGCAACATTCCAGAAATCTTTCCATTGATCTTGTTCTTTGTGACTATCTATAAAGTGGCCTTTTATAATATTAATTATTTCGCAATCATATTAAATCACTGTTCTTGCAGTTTCTGGGTATCGGTACTGTATAGCAACTGTTACATAATTCAGATTACATATCTTATAATACACCATTTCTTTCTAGGCTCAATGAGTCCCCTATATACCAAGTTTTTTTTTATTGCAGCAGAGCTAGCTTATGGGCTCCTAAGCTTTTACTCTTGTTAGACGCTAGTAGAGGCATTTAATGTAGTCTCTTGTGTGTACAGTATTTAGTGACTTTCTCCTTCTCCTTTTCTCTGCCCGAGCAAAATTACTGATAAATTGTATTTCCAACAGCAATGTCAGTCGATGTAATTAACTACCATCGTTGACTTCATCCCTATAAAATAGTAACAATTCAAAGACAAAAGTTTTTATACTGCAGTCAGAAAAACATACATTTTAAAGCTTGGTGTGTATGTAAATTCTCCCTTTGATCTGAGTTTGCCATTAGGAATCCGAACTATCAAATAATTACTTTGTAAAAGTCATTTAAATGCACGATGAGATAGGTGAAATGCAAATATAAAAGTACTTTTACTTTATTAGCTTGACCCAACTATCACTGAATATGCAACGAACTAGTTAAATGAGTTCAGTGTCCTGATAAAATACATAGGAATCTAGGTCGTTTCAGATGTTTCAAATTACTAGATTTCAATCTAAAATTTAGTGTATACTTCTTTAAAGCAAACATCTGCTTAAAAACATTTTTTATAGTCTGCAATCTAGCTATTTGCTTGTTTCATTTCCTAGATATATTTTTCGAGAGATATATTCCATTCTCCATATCCATATTCATGAAATAATAATAAGATAAATTCTGAAATACTTATAATAGAGAGGGACACCATATTCATAATTGTCCAATATTAGAGTAATTATTAAACATTGTTAGGGATTTACTTTAAAAATGTTTTCATACTTATACTTTTCATTAAAAGTACAAGCTTATTAAGTTTGCAAAATTATCGTAAATTTAAGAAGAAATAGGGTGGACATACAAAATGTGCTCCAAATTAAGCTTTAAATACTATTGTTATCCTAATAAATCTATATGGAATGCATTTACGGGATATTTGAAAAAATCGATCAAAATAAATTCCAATGGGCAATGGGCAATAAATATATTATATTATTATTATGCCCGCCACCACTGAAATGTTATAAAACACATTCAAGATGAGCAACCCAGACAGGTGCACCTTTTCCGAAAGGTTTGTATATAGTAGGTTCGTAATCGTCATTGGAAATTAGTCTATCAAAGTCTTCAAAGTTGGATGCTACAACCAATATGACTATGATATTGCAACAGACCGAGGTAGAGTTTCTCTTGGCTAATTTGGACTTGTAAATAAGATGAGCCGATAGTTCCGCCAAAGGTAACAGAAATTGTGATCGTTAATTTTTCTCTTCCTTTCCGAATGGCCCCACGATAGGCGCCAAAAAGTCCCTTGCCATAGCGCCGCTACATATAGTAAGTAGAGCCTATCTTGGGCCGGTTCTCATAAACGAGAACCTGCAAGAGGAGATCCAGATTCTGGAAGACGCCTTAAATAGAGAAAATCCGTGCCAATTAGCTCAAAGACGTAGACGGCGTGCGGTTAAGAAAACTATTTCGACTCACGCTTTCCCAAGAAGGTAACGAAGAAATGCGCCAAAGCTATTAAGACAAATCTCACATGCGTGTGTATTAACTTAGAAAAACTGAAATACTCTAAGATTGCACGCAAACCTAAACTTCAATCACAGATTCAGCTACAATCCTCAATAATTACGAAACTATAGTCCAACCAGTCCTATGTGACCGCTCGAGCAGCACAGTCGTTTTGAAAAGTACACTCCGAGTAAAAATTCTAGAGTTGTTGAAGTTTGACGTTTGTCATGTAACCAATGTCAATGTATTATTTTAACAAGTTTTACTAACCTTAAACTCGGACACCTTTTCGTCCGAAACACTAAATGTCATAAACTTGTCAATTTATCTGACTGTACTAGCACAGCATATTGGACAAGGAGGTGAGGAGCAAGGTGTTTTTGGTAGTATTTCACATTTTTTCCGCCGGCCAAATTGGTTTGGTCGTACTATAAATCTATATTTATTAGTATAAACATCTAAATAAATCAATACGACGAAAAAAATATTGTAACTATCAGATCACTTCTCTTTAATTTAATTAAGGACAAAATAATTCAAAGCGTCAATGAAGACATAACAAGACACAAAAATCCTTTAATAAATCTTGTTGATGGCAGAAAATGACAGCATAGAATAGAATGTGGAAATATTTGATAAAAAGTCTGAAAGTGAATGGACTTCCCATTAAACAGAGCATGGAGTTGACATTTCTAGTTGCAAACATTTATACAAGGAAGTTAGGGCACACGTTAACAAGGCTTTTAGATATCACGATATTTAAGGGATATGACCTGGGGGGAATAAATGTATGTTACCAGAGAGAAAGTCCACATCTACAAAACTCTAGTGAGACCGGCACTAACGTATGCATCGGAAACGCGAGCGGAAAAGCTCAAAACCAGAGGTATGATGAGAACGGCGTAAATGAGAACAATAGGAATAATTAATACATCAAAAACGAAGTTTGGTAATACGGGAAGAACCGAAGGTACTGATTTTGTGGATTGGTGAGGTCAAGGAGATATTGGAGGAGTCACCTGCACAGGGAACGACAACCGATGGGCAAAGGAGTCCAGGAACAAGAGCTAAATGATAGAATACAACTCGATCGACCACCAAAAAGGTGACATGAGTGTTACACATCGACATCCCAGGAGATTTAATAGAAAACATTATCTCAAATAAAGTAAACAGTAAATAGAAGAAGAAGAAAAAAATATTTGCGAAAGCTACTTTTGGGAAAAGTAAAAGTGCTACTACTCTTCTAAATTCTCTAATTGCTTTTCTACTACTAATAAATGAATGTGGGATACATAATTTGAGTGATATTTGCAAGCATTGAAACTCCATTACAGCAGGAAATTAAATCAAATAAGTGGGAATTCAAAAAATATATTAAACACAAAAATTGTTTTGCTCTGCTCTAATTTTCAACATTGTTCCAAATTCAGTTCTAAATACGTTTTTATATTTTTATTAAATGTGCAAAGAATGTATAATTTGTGAGATATTTGGACGAAATTGTATTACGGTAGAAATAAAAGTGATAGTGTCGATTCAAATTTTGAAAACTATTTTATATAAAGTCGGACGAATTGGTTTCTCAATGAGTTTGTTTTCTCCATAAATTTTAATAAAGCTAATTCGCAAAATATAATTTTTACATTGAAATGATTTCCGGTTTACCGATTTGGCTCGAAAACTAACCAGTTCTACCGAATCGGATTCCAATTTTAAGTTTAAACTAAGGTGTGGATAGCTGAAGCAATTTAGGAGCAAGTAATCGTGCACGACGACTTAGAATTATTGGAAACGATACTTTTTCGAAATAAACGGGTAAAGAATCGTGGAGTTCTGCAAAAATCTCGAAGTTGAGAATGTTCAGTATTACGAGAAGGAATTAAATCATCTTTTTTATCATGTAAGGTTTTTACATAAAAAATTCCATATTTGCGAGAAAACAATTCAAATTCAAACATTCGCATTGTTAATTTAAAATTAGAGAAATGCATGGATTACATTTATTTGCTAGCTCTAATCATGATTACATTGAAAAATAGTTTTATGAAAAAGGTTACAAATCCTTATAATCGCGTTTTTTCAGTCAACACTTATTTTCCGCTTTATTTTTATGGAGTCATCGGGGATCGTCTATGTCCACCATTCAGCAGTACTTATTATGCTGATCCCTGATTGCACCTAAGATCTTGAATCGTGTCAACATTTCTTCTACAAGAGATTTATAGTTTGGGTCTCCTTTGTTTTCAAAAAGCTGATTACCACTAGTTTTAAGTATTTCCAGGCTTTTGTCCCATTTGCTTCTATTGTGATTAATATGAAGTGAAGTATTTCTGTGCTTCAATTTGTAGTCAGAATGGTTGACACACGGAATGGTTCTAACAATTCAGAAAGAAAACCACAATAGAAGGTACTACCTATAGAGTGGGGGAAAATATTAAAGGATAGATATTATTGCTCATGAAACAAAAAAATTAAATGAAATAATACAATCACTGGTAAGAGAAGTACATGAGCTAAAAGGTATAGCGGGTTCAACAATAACAATACGAATGAACAAAATAATATATTAAATGCGGTTGAAGATGAACTAAATCCCTCAAATTCTTCAATAGATACGGTTATAAACGTCAATCCATGGACAAAAACTCATGAAAAACGCAGCAGCAAGAACAAGAGCCAAGCCACGCGGGACAAGGATACGTCGAAGACGATAAGAAAAGAGATGGAGATAGTGGGAACATCGAAGGACAACAGTTCTGACATTGCAGCAGGGCGGAGAGCATGGGTGTACGTCGGACGCTACAGGCACGATCTTACCGTCGAACAGTTGAAGTCGTACTTGGAGAAGCGGACCTCCGGGCATCAGTTTGAAATGGAAAAACTAATTTCCAAAGGTAAAAATTCTGCATTTAAGGTTGGTGCGAGTTATGAAATAAAACACACGTTATATGACCCGGCTTACTGACCGGAAAATATACTAATAAGACGTTTCCGTTTTTTTCGCTCACGCACATTTAAAAACGAAGAACATATTTTATAATAAAGGCAGTCAGTTTATAACCAAGACGAACAGCCAATTCGGCTGGAAAATTTAACTTTAAATATACTGCATCAAAATATACAGTGCGTAACCAATAAGATGGACGAATTGGACATATTTTTGAATGGCTTTGAGCATGATGGTCATATGTTCTTGCGCTCTCTGAGCACTGGATGGACGTCTCGAGGATTGGTTCTTTTCGAGTTGAGGGCTATGCATTGGCATCTTGTTTTTGCCGTGAGGATGTGAGACATGGAGGGTCGTGCTTGCGCCCATTCTTTTTACCACCTACACTGAATGGGCACGTGTACCTTAACTTCCTGAACAACATCCTACCAGAATTATTGGAAGATGTCCCTCTTAATATTCGAGCTAGGATATGGTATCAACACGACGGCGCACCAGCTTACTTAATTAAATAGAACATTTACCAATCGCTGGATAGGACGTGGTGGAGCGGTGCCTTGGCCACCTCGGTCCTCTGATTTAAATCCCGTAGATTTCTACTTTTGGGGTCATTTAAAACAATTAGTTTATCACACCGAAGTTGATACCGTTGACGCACTCCGTGAGCGTATCAGTGGAGAAACAAATCGTATCCGCGAACGCAATGTGTGTTACCAGCAGTGCGTGATTCACTTTTACGACGCGCGCGTTTGTGTATTGAAGTGAACGGTGCAAACTTTGAACACTTACTGTGATGTACATCCTACAAACGTCGCGCATATTTACAAAAAAAACAAAGATCTTTAAAAAAAAAATTTTTCAATGGGTTTCGCAGTAATTAACGTAAGTGTACATGTTTCTTATAACTTCTATCAATGCCAAAACACACTGTATACGAGTGCGCATTGTTTGTGTGTGGAAACTAAGAACTTTTTAGTGGTCAGCATCTCAAACACCACTACAGCACACGTGGCGTGAGTGCCCGGCTTCTTCTTATCTTTATCCCAGGCGCATTGTAAAAATACTCGCCAAAACATTCATTTTGCAATAAGACTGAGTGCTTTTTAGCGTTTTAAGAAACAC